>SWKU01000013.1:0-600000 GCA_011058905.1 Curvularia kusanoi | reverse complement strand
TAGCTTTAACGTTGCGTATAAGGTTAAACTAAGGACTAATAATTACTATATTACTATACAGAACTCTCTAGTAATCTCTTAGTCTAGAAACCTAAGACTTAACCTTAGGTTTCCACTAGATAAACCTATAGGTCTAGTTTTCTCTAACCTTACCCCTATTACAAGCAGCTAACAGTTAATTAGCTATCTCTTACACACAAGTAAGCGTAGGGGCAAACCCTTACGCATTAAGTTTTCTTATATATTAAACAAGCACCTCCTCTTCTTGCTTTATAAGCCTAGAGCAATTAGGGTAGATAACGCGTTAAAAAGCTAGTTTAGCGCGTTACCTTTGAAGAGTACTTTTAGGCATATTATAGACAGCAGCAGCGCGTTGCTAGCTTAGGTTCGCGTTAGAATTAATAGCTCTAATAGCAAGCTTAATTCTCTCTTCATAAGAAAGTAATTTAAGATTAATTTGTTGCGACATTGTTAGTAGTAGTTAAAAGAGGTGTGGTCTTGGCAAGGTGCGCCATTCCGGTGGGGTGCGCCATCCGGTGGTGGTTGGCGTTAGTATATTTGTTCAAATTGTAATATGCGAAAAATCACTACACAACGAAGGCAACGGATGTCATACTGAAAATACGAGATTACTAAGAAATGTAGCGATGGCATGCATGGACAAAAATTTTAGCACTCAACAAAGGTTCGTTGCGCCTGCTGAGACTCGAGGTTGAGAGTGTTCGCGTTAAGGGGAAGCCCCTACAGCTGTGAACTCGGCTTTCTGGTGATTATCTGGACATTTCAACGCAATTTTTGAGACAATGGCACAATATCAAAATGCGAGTAGTATGTTTTGACTGTATTGTTGAATGTATAATCCCGACAGTATAGCCTGTCTAGGTCACTCGAGGGTAGATAATAGTATGGGCGATGCGTATTCTGCCCATCAATCTGCGCAATTGTACTCTGCTGCGACTGATCTGAGCGTCCGAGCTTATACGATCATGAGCTTGAGCTCGCCGTGGCGACAGAGCCTTTTCCTTGGCTGGTAGCATCGTGTGCTTCATTTGCCCCCTGGGTGTATCCTTGTTGCGAATATCGATGATTCAAGCCGACATGCTACTCTCAGATTTGTCCCAGATCCCCATCTCCAGTATGCTAATGCCTTGAACCTAACGCCATGCTCGAATGCTTTTTTCTCATAGGTGTACGTCGCTCAACCGAGAACCAGGAGATATACGATCATTAATGTGTTGATGAACATGAGTGGTACTAGGACTGAATCAGCATTCTATCACGAGATGCATGTGCATATAAGAACTCGGTATGTCGCGCCTCCGTGAATTGCATGGAGGGTTTATAAACGTACTTCTCATGAGTGTTCGTACCGATGATACCAGGTTGATGAGGCGCGCCTTCACACTCGCATCGTCTCGTTGTCCGAAACCTGGCTCGGCGGCGCCAGCTGTCCAGCCAACTGTAGTGACTTGTCAGTTGCGCCCACTTCCAGTTGCATCTCGTCCGACGTAGGGTTCGCGATACGTGATCGGCAGTCGTCTTCGTGGGAGGGGTAGCGGGGCTTAAGGTGACATGCACGGGTCATGACATACTGCGCGCAAGGAATCGATCTTCTGAGAGGATTGCTATCGCATTGATGAGGAGAACGGCAACTGCGCAGATAGTCAGTGGTGGTGGTCACTCCAGCTTTCAACGCAACACTGTACCGTAGAAGAGGCCACCAAGGCCAAAAGTGAGCATGTTGAGCTTCCTTATAGGCGGCTTGTACTTGGAGGAAAAGAGACAGCAATATCCCGCAGTAATTCAAGGTTGGGCCGCGTCGATGTTGTTGCCTATCAAGATAGGACAACTATTGTCGAGCTGTCAAGAGCTCGATGCCAAGACTCAGGGTCGTCATCACGTGCCAGTACTTTGTCGGAACCTTCATTGGAAGTGCTCAGGTGGGGTTCACAGTTCGCATATGCCTGACACATGCTACTCTCCGCGGCGTAAAGTCTCTGACGCATTTGGTCCTTGGAGGCTCTGCTCGCACACCGAGATGCAGCCTTGCAAACGGTGTTTCTGCAAGGCTGTTATGCAAGGTCGGACTTCCCCGGAGCCGATGCTTCACTGATCTAACGATCTGAGCCAAGGGCCCAACATTTGCATCTGCATAGATGTTCTGATCATGATCAGAGACGCAAACTGCATGCTACAAAATTCCTCGAACGACAGGAGACTGATTTAAGCATCTTGACTATATAATTTGCGCGCTGCTGGAGCATTATATCTAATTATTTTGAATAGTATCAATATGATCGGCGTTGATCGGTGGGCCTTGTGCATGTTTAATGGAGCGTCCCCGATTTCGACCTTCAACAGGAGCTTCTGCGTTCGAATTGTGAGCGACGGATGTCTTTCCTGAACCCCACTATTTGCCCTTTCTGACATGTCCTTGCCAGCGCAACCACGTCATTTCTGTCTAGCACGCCCGAAAAGACGCCGTTCTAGAACACTGGGAGAAGGGCCCTTTGCGCTACAACAATACCCGAGAGACGACACGGAAGGCGCAACGCGGATGTCGAAACCGCTCGTTTTTGCCAACTTCACTCTCTCTGCTCTGTCTCGCGCACAATCCCAGGCTCAGAAAACACAGCATACGCATCCATCAACGCGGCCTAGAACAGCTGCCGTGCCACTGATCTACCATCAACGTCCGGATCTAGAACAGCCGCGGGATCCTGCCGGTCGCGCTTCACCCAAACGCTCTGCGAGTCGCCGCCCCTCCGGACGGCCGTTTGTCTTCTGCCACTCTCAGCAAAAACTTCTGCTTTCGATAATCCCCATGTTCACGTTGCGGCGCTGCTTCAAGTGTGCGCGGCTGGTTTAGCAGAGCTCTGATCTGCTCAGCTTCGCTGTTGTCAACGATATCTGGGGGATCGGGGCTCCAGATCCTTGCGCACCTTTCTTCGTGGCCTCATTTTGCGTTGCCTGAGACCGACGGATTTTACATCATAAACCTTAATCATGATGTCTGAGGATTTGGAGGAGGCTGAATGCGGGTACTTCCCAACTAGTGGTCGGCCAAAATCCCCCAGCTCGATACACAGCAGTGATTCAATGTCGATACATTCTTCTCAGCCGACCGCTACCATGGCGGCGTTGACCGCACTCCAGTACCTCCCAGTGCCGCTTCTCGTCCTATCTTCCAATAAGACTGTCTCTATCGCGAATGAGGCAATGGGTCGTCTGCTAGGGATCGACTTTGAGAGTACCGCTTTCCACGACTTCTCGATATCAGAGGTTTTACAGGACAAAACCATGGGCGAGCTGGGAATTGATATCTTGCAGAACGGGTCGCCAATTCTTGTTCCTTGGGAGGTACGTAAGGATATATGCAGATCGGCTTGCATGATTATTGACTTGATATGAAGGACTTCCTAGAGTGCGTAGTCGACGACGCTCAGAAGAACAGCACGGACGATGAGGAGGACCAATTGGAGAGCGGGAATACCACACCCACTGCGCATGGCCCGAATGATCGCACTGGATCACCGAATCCTCCGCTACCTCCATTGAGTACCACAAATCTAGCGCGTACCACAGTTCATGACATTTCGATAGAAGTGGTCATATCGCCACTTTCGCGACAGCCCGGTGGTATTATAAAAAAGAAGGACAAAAAGCATCAGCATAGTGCTTTTCAAGCTACGTGTATCATCTCGATATGGAGAATAGAGGACACTCAATATTTCACGTTGACCTTCACTAGTGCCACAGCTACATCAGCGGCGGCTGCGGCGCGTCCTTCGAGTCGAGTTGTCAACCGCACCCATCCAGGGTCCCATCTTAGCAAGTCACGCAGCTCTGGATCGAGCTCGTCTTCTGGTCGTCGATCAGGGAGCAGCTCAAACAATGTCTCGAAAGTCGTTACACCTACCCTGCAACAGCCCATCTTCCCGCCTCGAGGCCCACCCCTGCTGGGCGCGGCGGAAACATCTACAACTTCGATATTCCAAAAGGCTACCCAATTGAAGGACGCAATTCTCAATTCAATTGGCATGCCAGCATATGCCATGTGGAAGGACGAGGGGTTTGGAATACCAAATAACGCCTTGCTTCGATTCCTACCCAAAGACGCAACATATGCTCCCGGTGATCAAAGAGACTTCCTTGGTCAATTTGAAGTATGGACGGAAGATTTTCAGCGACTCATGGAAATCGACGAGTTTCCAATCGTTCGAGTGTGTAGAACACAGCAGCGTGTAGAGAAGGTACGATTGGGATTACGACAACCAAGCACCGGTAGGGGCATCGTGTTTGAGGTTACAGGAGAGCCTGTCTTGCACCAAGAGACTGGCGAGTTCCTGGGCGGCATCGTGATCTTTAAGGATGTCACCGAATATACCAAAGCGATTGCAGAAAAGGTGGAAGAGAACGAAAGACAGTTCGAGTACATCGCCAATTTCATGCCCGTCATGGTCTGGACCACAACTCCCGATGGCCTCCACGATTGGTTTTCGCAACGATGGTACGACTACACCGGACTCACCGAAGCACAAAGTTTAGGCGAAGGTTGGAGGCTGCCCTTCCATCCTGAGGACATGGTTACAACCAAGGATGTTTGGTTTAATTGTCTAGCCACAGGCGATGAATACAACACTGAATATCGATGCCAAAGGTACGATGGAGAATGGCGCTGGATGTTGGGGCGTGCTCTACCGTTCCTTGACGATTCTGGGAAGATCATCAAATGGTTTGGTACTTGCACTGACATTCACGATCTGGTCATGGCTCGCCAGGAGGCAAAGGAAACTCGCCAGCAACTCCAAAAAGTCATTGAACACGCCAAAATCATCCTCTGGGCCGTCGACAGGCAAAACAAAGTGGTTTTGATGGAAGGAAGTGGGGGATCAGAAAAGGAACAGAAAGAAATTCTTGGCAGAGACGTGTTCGATCAGTTCGGCATGAATGCATTAGATCGAGACCGTTGGAGAAAGCCGATTCAAGAGATTCTCAACGGAAAGGCTCAAGACGAAATGGTTGAAAGATATATGTCTTCGGATCGTTACTTCCGGACCCGGCTTGTTCCACGATGGAGCGCCAATAGAACAGGCGGTATTGAAGGCGATGCGTTCATTGACGGAGTTGTCGGAGTCTCGATGGACATCACAGAATTGCGTGAAAGGGAAGACCAACTGAAAGAGCAGGAGAAGGAAAATTCAAGATTGTTGGCCAATGCAGCTGCTGCCAGAGAGGCCAGCAGGATGAAGAGTCAATTCTTGGCCAACATGTCTCACGAGATTCGAACACCGATCGCTGGAGTGATCGGCATGAGCGAATTGCTCTTCGACATGGACCTCGATGAAGAGCAGAAAGAGTGCGCAGAAAATATCCACCGGTCAGCGAACAGTCTCTTGACCGTGATCAACGATATCCTGGATTTCTCCAAGGTAGAGAGTGGACGACTTGATGTCGAGGAAGTACAATTCAGTCTCAGTGTGGTACTTCGAGACGTGAACAAGATGATGTCTTTCGCCGCACAGCGTAAGGGGCTGGCATATCACAGCTTCATTGAACCCGAAGTGGAACAAGATCTGAGAGTCATTGGCGATCCTGGAAGGCTTCGCCAAATTCTGACGAATGTCTTGACGAACAGTATCAAATTCACATCCGACGGGTCGGTGAAGCTCAACGTTGCGATCACCCAAAGAACAAAAGAATCGGTCACTGTGAACTTTGTGGTACAAGACACAGGCATCGGTATTGAGGAAGAGGTTCGCAAGCATTTATTCCAGCCTTTCAGCCAGGCGGATTCCTCCACAGCTCGACGATTTGGTGGTACTGGTCTTGGCTTGACTATCAGCAAAAACCTTGTAGAGCTCATGAAGGGCCAGATTTGGCTCGATTCGAAGCTGGGACAGGGCACAACAGCGACATTTTGGATTCCGTTTGCGAAAGCTTCTTATTCTGACGATGGTTCACCGTTGGTCGATCTTGCGTCGATCCCTGATAGACTCCAGAGTGACGTGTCTGTGTCTGTTGGCAGCTCTGAAGATCACACCCCTCCGTTGACACCCAGAGAGTCGGTAAACGGGCACTCTAGGATGCAGTCGTATCCGCTCGGAGGTAGGCTCTCGGAGCAACTAACCAATATACCGGAATCCGAGAGAAAGAACACCCACGTTCTGGTCGTGGAAGACAAGTATGTTGGTTTCTTTGGCGACGTTTCTGTGACTAACAACATGCTTCAGTCATATCAACCAGCAGATCGCCTTAAAAACAATCAGAAAACTGAACTTCTCTGTGAACGCGGTTTGGAACGGTCAAGAGGTCTTGGACTATTTGGCACAAGACTTTACTCCGTCTCATCCACGTCCTGATATTATACTGATGGATGTTCAAGTAAGTTTAGGCATCGCTTTATGAGATGTTCGTTAACCTTGCCCGCAAGATGCCTATACGCGATGGCTATTCCGCCACCCATGCAATCAGGACTGAAGCACCATGGAGAGACAAGCCCGAGATACGAGGCGTGCCTATCGTCGCAATGACCGCCAGTGCAATCCAAGGAGACAAGGAAAAATGCACGCTGGCGGGAATGGATGTGAGTCTTCATGGGATACTCCCCTATATCGAAGAATTGGTTACTGATGCTCTATAGGATTACTTGGCCAAGCCAGTCAAAGGTAAACTTCTCGAAAAGGTAAGAGTAATCAACCCCACGGTGGATACTTGGCTGACTCGTGCCAGATGCTTGTCAAATGGGCAATTGAGGGACGGCGAAAAACGGCCAACGCCACGCCATCCGTAAATGCACCTGATCGACATGGGAGCTTAGCCATGTCAACTTCCTCAGCCATCAACAAAGTTAGCGCAAAGGATCGTTCGCAAATCACGGGCCACTCTGGCCGTCCTGAAACAACGGCCTCAGCACTGACCGCTCGACTAGACCGGTTGCATTACCAGAACGATACAGCATTCGCAAGGACATCGGAGAATGAAGCGGACAGGGCTTTGAGACGGATTCAAGCTGAAGAGAGAGATACGAAGCTGCGCGACGACAAATTACTATCACTCACAGGACCAGAGCTACACCGCCATGGCACTGCTCAGGGGCGCGAGAGAGAATCCACGATGCCACTTACTGAGGAGAACATGGAGAGATTTGCTCACGCTCAAGATGGCGATGAAACTTTCCCCGGACCGATTGAGTCTTTGGAAGCAAGATCGGACGTTGCCAACGAGCCACAGAGCCGGACGCAGAGTAGGGCAGAGCTGCTTGCACCCCGACCGTCGTTCCAGGAGTCTCGTCTGCGTGAAAGCCAGCAAACAATCACAGGCCGCAGTTTTTCTTCGAAATGAGCTCGTCTCAGTTCAGCCTAGGTCAACGAGATTATCATGAAGTCGCCTGACTTCCACTTCTGCGAGCATGCCTGAAGGTCAGCCGATTCTACTGGGCTACCTCAAGAGTCATGTCGCGGCGCACTTGAAATACATCACGACAAAGAAGCAAGACTAAATGTGCTCTCTCTGGATCGATGCATGCATTGTAGCGACGCCCGCTGCATAGCTAGACCAGTACAAGCACAAGATCGAATGGAAACTACCGCAATCCGCAGCGCCATGATGCACTAGCATAACACCCACAGGTTCTCCTATGATTATGGAGATGACCCAATCACGATTACCTGGCTGTGCGGCTCGCGGGTACCGGGGAGGATGTCACGAGGACAATTGGCAGATTACCTAGGTAGATATCGGCGACCATAGCCTCACTTAATTGGCGCGGGGGGTTTTCGCGGCTTAGCGCGACTGCACGCTCAAGAGCTTGCAAGATGCGTGATGCCTCCGCATGCGGATGGGAAGCATATGCCCCTCCCGCATCTACATGTTAGCAGTTTTCAGAGCTGGATAGCGCGCATCGAAATCGCAATACGAGGCTTGGCTCGTCGATGCTCAGGAACCACCCCAGGGATCTTGTGGTACAGTAGAATAGGCTTGAAGTATTTCTCCACACTCAGCTTTGCACTCCACACAGTCGATGAGTAGCTTGAATCCATGATGGTTTTACTGCAGTACATATCACGGGGTTTGATTGGCCAGTTCTACCGGCACGCTGCATCCTAGATGCAGGTGTGGGTATTGGAATAGGGGAACTGAGGATGATCGACCAATTTGCCATGTGCACCTCGCTGTTTCGAGACTGTGCGCCTCTCGGATGGGGACGTGAGGGCTCGAATGGGGACTGGGAGCCAAAGCGTTGGGTGTTCGCAGCGGTGATCTTCTTCACAAAGGTAAAGGGAGATAGACAGGATCGTCGTCCGACACGTGGGTGACAAGCTGAGACTCAGCTTCCCGGTAGCCATCAATAATGATCCTTGACCCCAAACACGACTACGATAATTTCAGAAATTGGTTTCAACGGTAAAGTTTGTGCGCACGCAGCCAAGTGCGAAAAAGCCACCACCATCTGACAAGTTGACAACGGCGCCTCATTTCAAAGCGTTACATCGCGCTTTGCATGAGAGCTATGGCCGACGTGCAACCGAGGCTCGGAGGCTCTCAGTGTTTCGACACCTGCTGTTCCCTGGGCGCGAATGCGCCATTGGCTAAGCTTGCGAGCTGGCGAAAAAGCACTTGCAACGTCCACCACAGTACCCCTCAAGGTTTATCTGCCCCTCCCCATTTCTAGTAGAGCAATATACCACTGCGCTGGGAACAAGCTACTCATACTTTCTGCCTCGCCGATATCGAATACGGCGAGTGAGTGCAATGAATCGAAGATTGTCACATGAGGCTGAGGTGGTCTTCACGTGTTTCAATCGGGTGGTGTCGGCCAGGCTGCTAAACTTGCTCTTCTTGCGTGATTTGGACCGGTGCTGCCAGACGTTGGTTCAAGGTTGTTTGGCACGAAGCAATGGCGTTGAGGGGAAGCGTCCCTCCGGTGGTGGCGCCTCTCCGGCGCTGGCCGGTAGGCAGCCGGATAGAGGGGCAGCCGCGAGACGGACGTTGACTTAGGGCAAATGCAATCAAGACTTAGAGATAGCGGCGCAAAACAGGCGTGGGATCCATTGCGGAATGTTTTGCACGTCCTGTGCCAGAATAGGCAAGTCCTCATTTTGCAACAAACCCATTGTTGATTCTATGAACACGAAGCAAAGACCCACGAGAGCTTCGACTCCTTTGTGATCCTGGATGTTAGAGAGAGCCGCGCGTCTGGTTCGTGCTATGTGAGATGAGATCTGACACGATTCCATGTGTGGAATGTGTGTAAGACGATCACACAATGATGGCATCTCGTTGCACGAGTGACATTCTGCGTTCCCCAGTGTTTTTGCGACGGTGTCCTGAATCCCTCCACAAGCCTTCCAGGATTGCGGAAATAAAAAGCACCAAGAACTTAGCGAGACACGATCAACTTGGCAGCAATTGGGCGCCGCTGTGGTCACAATCAGAGTTTGAACGCTGTGGGCACCTGGGGCAGAGGGCATCTTGCTGCAGGGTCCACTGGCATCTCGACGAGCTTTTGAGGTGGAACCTGCCGTCAAGTCAGAGCAAATAATGTGGAGTCCGATTCAAGTCTCCTCGAGTCTTGCGCCTGCGGCAATATTGCTTTTGCTTTGTTCATTGTCTTGTCAAATTTTCTTACTGGAAGCAATATTGACGGCACTGGGATACCTTTACCGTTTGTCGTTAGCAGAGCGATTGACAACATCGACGCTGCTGCACGAGTCCCGGCAGCATCTGTCTTCAAGACGCCAGCAATAGGCGAAGCCAAAGATGCTGCTAGCGCGGTGCGCACACAGGTCTGTTCTGCAACAAGGATGGAATGTGAAATGCCCGGTGGATACGTGGGGCGGACGGATGGCGTTCGCCAACCACAAAGTGCCCTGCATGACGAGGCGCCTAGCGAGCAGTGAGGAGCTGCACAGTCGACATGGCTGACAGCAGTCAATGGTGAATGGTTGAGTTTTGCCACCGCGACACAGACCGGAGCGGAATTGCAGAGCGGAGTGCAGAGCGGTGTGGGAACTAAGTTGGCGACAATTTGCCACTGCCGTCTCGTGCATGGCATGTCGAGTTCAGACTGGGGAGAACACTGCATGTTCGTCGCCTGCAGCGCGTGGACGGCCCTTGACATCCTCGGAAGGGTGTGGAGTCGTATCAGCGTGCTGTACAACAAATGAATCTCTCCACATCCTTTGACCGCTATTAGACGATGACCTATGTGGCCCATGCTCGCGGTGCCGTATGACGACACCGGACACTGCACAACTTGCTGTCTAACCAGGACAAGTCAGCAGCAGACCCGGCAACCTTGCACACCTGCATCATTCGTTATTTGCAAGTTCACTTTGCGCTCGCTACATGACAAGCCAACGAACACAAGCACCAGGCTTCACGACAAGTGAGCCAGCAAAACGTTTGAACGGTCGCGGAGGCTGCAACCTGCCGCATTGGCGGAAATAGTAAACATGACTCAGCCCCGCAGAGCGTCCTCAGGCGTTGACCAATTGCTATCACGCTTCACCGGAGCCAAGCGCACGCTGATATGGATGCAGTGCCTGTATGGGGCGGGCACGCTGTCGCAGAGAGCGGAATGAAGGCTGTTCGAAGCAGGTACAGCGGCCCTAGCTGGTCACTTGCATCTAACAGCCTTGAGTGGACGGCTTGAGGAGTCCCGGAAAGATTGTTGGCTGCCCCCGGTTTGAGGGCCCACTCTTTCAGCCAAGCGACATGTATTAGAGCAGAAAGAATATGGACGGCGATCAAACGCTTGACCAGTGCTTAAGCAACCAGCACAGGCACTGCCTCAGGGGAGGCTAATTTCGTCGCTGGCGCGGTGAGTAGGCCGTACTCAACAGTGGTGAATGTGCGGTACCGGTCGACCGTAGGCAGCGGAACCCGCACTAAGGAGGCTGAAGGGCAGTTTTGAGAGGTTACATCTACGCAACGACGTGGAGAAAGGGTACGCGGTTAGCGGTCCGACTCCCCTGTCAGTCGCCAGCGCGTGAATGACCTGCCCCCTTTTTCTTGCTCTGCGCTGCTTGCTGTTGCGCAACCTTTGTTACCGTGGCAGCAGCAGCAGCAGCAGGGCTGAGCTTGAGCAGCGTCAAAAGCAACACACAGACAGCTGGCAAGGCTCAACAAAGGAGGTAGTCCGCATCCTTCCACCATGACCCGTTGCATGGCAGCGCAGCGGGATAATGCCTTCAGGCCTAGCGCTCAGCACCAAAGCGGCAGTATGGGATTCAAGTGCAGGCTACGGCTGCTTTGGGCATGCCTGACCACCCTGGCTTTTCTCTTTTGCCGCCACCAAAGCCATCCCGTCTCAGGCGCCGCTGATTCGCGCGGGCACAAGCTATGACGCCTTAATGCTGGCCGCTCGGTGCACCGTCGGACCCTCTTACGGCTGTCTGCGTTGCCGGCCATAGCAAGAGGTCTAGCAGATTTAGCGGCCTTTGAACAGCGGGAGGCTTTGCGCTGCAAGTCGGCCAAACACAATCAGAGGCGCGGGAACAGGACGACCGGGGTGCTATTCAATGTCTGACCCCACTCACCCTAAAGCAGCCTCGAGCTAGCGTCGCTGTGGGACCCTGCGGGTTGAGCCAACCTGTTGCGCCTTTGCTTGGCCTGAAAGCCTATGATGAATGTACATGGATTGCAGAGACAGAATTTAACTCCCCATTGATGCCCGCTGATCAGCACTCTTCATACCTCAAAGCTTCACTTGGTTTTGCACCGCTCCCGACTACAGCACGCACACCAGTCAATCAATTCCTCATCTGTCCTTACGCACAGCACATCCTTACTTCTTTGTCACTGGTTTGCTGCCGTCAACCTGAACGCGTTAGCGGCCGACCACATCTTCACCACCGCGACACGCAAGCTTACACTCTCGCGGTCTGCCCCTGTGCCCGCTGGATACCTGCTTCTCCACACTGAGCACTTGAAACGCTCGAGCACCAGTCAGCTTTGTCCGCCAGGGCCCAACCTCTAATCTCGCAAGACTTCCGCTACGGCTCCTGCCTAGGACAGGTCAACTGATCGACATACCGAGGGGCCCATCATTACTCGTCTCGGCGAACCACACCACGGGTGTCCCCAGTGTCAGTTGTGAATTCAAAAGGCTCGCAGATCCCATCACTACACACCACTGATCGTCTCTATCCCCACGTTTTCCAACTCCGAGCCACCTGTTTCAGCCATCGGATTACCAAGAGTTGTGTACCCTCCGTGTAGCACTCTTCTTTGTTCACCTGTAACCTTCCGCTCCCGTCAATAACCTCGTCACATCTTCCTTACCGCCGCAATGGCTATGGCCGTCGACAATCGTCAACAAACCCAGCTTGCTGGCATGGGTTACGATACTTTGCGTTACCCAACAGGACCACACTTCACCAACCCGTGGGTGTCGGCGCCTGGTGCTACACAGCAATTGTACTCGACTTCCCTCACACCCAACGTCACCGCAGGACTTGAGCAGTCCCAGCCTCGCCCTACCAGCATTGCGATCCCGTACCATGGCATCCCAGTTACGGCCGCTCCTCTCGGACAAGGTATTGCCCTCTCGGAAGGCCCATTCGCGACAGAAGACTTACTAGATGTGTCGCAAGATCTTATGTCGAGAAGTTACACAGGTGGATATGCTACATCTGCTTCTCCCAACAACCAAACGTATGCACCCACTTCGGCTCCTTATTCTCAGGTGGAATACGCTGCACAAGACCGTGTTCCCTACACATATCAGGATGCTGCGCGTCGCTCCTCACACCCGTCAGTCCCCTCACTAGCGCTCTATGAATATTCCATGGATACTCAGCGACAACGCCAAAGTTCACTTGTTGACTTTAGCAGAATGAACGCGCCACAGCAAGCTTCCCGCAACAGCTTCAGCGATGCGCTTGACGCCAGCCGTGGCATGGTTTCCTTGAGCCAGTCTGATATCACACCGCGCAATATCTATGGCACTCAGGGATCCGCCCGCAGCTCGACCGATTCTTACGGTTTCCCCTCGACACATTCGGCACACTCCTCGATCTCCTCCGCCAGCTACGGCGCCGGTTACTACGGTGGCGAGGGCTCAGTCACCGACTACAGCTCTGCCTCTGAATCTGTCGACCTCGCCAGCTCGAGGACTCTTCCCCGACCCAACGCCCTCCTGGGAGCATCCATGCCTCCTGCGCCCCAGTCGATGATGGGCCAGTTCAGCTCCAAGGTCTCGTCGAGCTCGCAGAAGAAGCACAAGTGCAAGATTTGCGACAAGCGCTTCACACGACCCAGCTCGCTCCAGACACATATGTACAGCCACACTGGCGAGAAGCGTACGTACTCCTGCGCAGTGTATTTCATTGGATTTTAACTAACACTGAACAGCATTCGCTTGCGAAGTTGAGGGCTGTGGACGCCATTTCTCCGTTGTCTCCAACCTCAGGAGGCATCGCAAAGTACACAAGGGCGACGGCGCCCAGGACCACCCATCCCCTGACGACGCATGAGGTGCTGATCAATGAGTGATCGGCATCTTTGCTTGGACTTCATTTTTACCGTTTCATGTATCTCTTTTGATACCTTTGTTTGAGATATCCACTGTCGCGTTTTCGCAGCACAGCGAGTTCCGGTTGGGATTAGACGAATCTCTCGCTACACCACGGTGTTGATCACTTCGCGACCGCCTCTGTTTTCGAGAGGTCCTCATGGCGTTTTTTCCGGCGTTCGCATCGATTACGAGTACCCCATTTCCTGGAGCGAGACACACTCGCCCACCTGTATCAGTACGCGTTTCTGCTGTGTTCATCTGCAGCTTTTCCACCATATTATCCGACCTTCTGTGGTCCATGGGCAGATACCCTGGTCTTCATAGATTACGACCATCGCTATACTTTTTAATAACTTAGACACCCTCTTTAGCAGCACTGTTGATCAAGAAGATCACGTGTTTGCACGACGTTGTATAGTACCCTGGGGATGACGATGCATTCTTCCTCAAGGAATGTAACAATCAAATCACATATTCCACAGTTTCCCGCTCTATGACCTCTCCAGTGACGACAGTGCGACGACATGATTCAGATTTCGCTTCGCTTTGCTGACTGGCGCAACCGGCATCTGAGCAGTCTGCTCCACCCATGTCACAACTGACGGCTGCTTGCAGCAGGTAGCGGCTTGGCATACATCATTTCGCAGGACCCTGAAAACGAGGATTGGGTCCGTGCGGCGGTAAAGGTTCGAATGACGATGTAATACGACTTGATTCACATGGTTGTGCCGCTGAGTCCCTCTCAAGTCCGTCATCGCTCGGGTGTAGTATTCCTTTACTATCTTATCCCTATCGGAGACCTTCAGCTGGCAGTGGAGCCCTGAAATCAAATCGGACCGAGATCCGTGCCTGAGAATAATTCCCAGAGGGCAAAAGATCATCAAAGGGACGCGTAGACGCGCATAACACGAAACACAAGGCTGAGCCGCTGGGCATACCATGCTATACTCGCTTCGTTGTTGGTGGTGAGTATTGACCAGTCAAGTTGGAGGTTCACGTTGCACGTCAACATCCCTCTCATATCCCTACATAGCCGTCGGGGACTACGAAACGCAGCCGTACACAGCCAGCAGCCACGCGGTCGTCCCACCGTTCTCCGCCTTACAGAGAAGCCGATCACAGCCTTGAAACAGCAGTTTGTAGTCGTCAAAGGATTTGCACCTAAGTCGTGGTTGGCCAAGGCAAAACTCGAAGCCACCACATACTAGGATGCGCAAATTGGACGCCGAAAATGCTTACACACAGACATCCGGAAAGCACAAGAGCGGCGCGCTACGTCTCAGATTAGGCTCTCTTGCCTACTGGTGTCCTTTGCACCTTCTCAAAATGTACCAGGAATATTTCTAATTACCCTTGCATCGGCTCCTATGGGAGATTTCTGTACGCCGAAGCGGCAAGCGGCAAATGGAAAGGAATATGTTATACTCGGTCCACGTGCCCTTTTCAGTCCCGCTCTTGCGTTAACAGCGTCAACAGCGGGGGCTGGCTAAATTAACTTGCTATGTTCAGAACTCTTAGCGACATGAATAGTTGCTCGTGAGGAATTCCTTATTCATCCATCGACGATATCTACTCCGGAGTACAGCGCTACCTTAACACGCGCGTGGATATCGCCGATCCATCATGCGCTGCTGAGGCGCGAACCCGTGTGGGCGTCGAGTCCGATAGCCCCCAGCCAGTAGAGACTGAGGGTGGACGGGTGCCAAGTGGACTCCATGTTCCTCTCCGCCAGTGGGAGCAAGCAAATGCAAGGAGTAATCTCCACGGCGATGCACAAGCGAGCGCATGATTTTCCAACGGTGAAGGTCACAGCAGTGAGTGACCCACCTCCAATCGAGCAATCTGCGACGCCGTCCCGCACCCCGCGATGCGAGTTCATCTCAAATCCACCCACTGAGCATGCTGACAACCTCCACTACCCAGCTGTCCGAACCTTCCTATTCTGTTCAAAAGTCCTTTCTCCACTCAGGTCTCCATAGGACGCGCAATGCGACAGCCTCGCAAATGGCGCATCGTATCTCGTTTGATTGCCACGGCGCATGCCACCACCATGCCGCAGATGTAGAATGATGTGGGTTCACGCTGCCTCCTTCATTCCCGCCCATATGATATCTTGTTCCTCTTCACGGACGGTCCATCAGTGTCCTCGTCATCTCCCGCCTTCTTCTTCTTGCTCGCAGGCCTTGCGCCGTTCGCTGTGGGCTGGCTCGACTCGCGGGTGGGAAACGACGATACTGGTGTGGCGGCATGTGAGGGGGTCGTTCCTGCAGAAGCTGGCGTCGAAGCCTCCTGTGGACGCACAGTCAGCACAAGTCCCGTGGTGCAGACTGCTGTCAGTCCGCTGTACTTTCAACGTACCCGCAGGAAGCTGGAGGAGCTCCGACTGAAGATGCGGTCCGTGTCGCTGACCTGCGCCTTGCGTCGTGTTGCTGTGCCCGCCCCACCAGTGGTTGTGGTGGTCGCAGCGCCTTTGATGTAGTTATCAAAGCCTTTGATGATGTTTCCGGCGCTGGTCTCTTCCAAGTATTGTGTCTCGACTCGCAGAATGTTGTCTTCGAGTTGTTGCTGCGCACAGAGTCAACGCAAAGCATTACAACGCGCTCAGATCTGTACGCACCAGATTGTTATCTAGAATGCGCTTCTTCTGTAGTGATTCGCGCAAGTCGCGTCGTAGTCGCTCATAGTAGGGCATGCCGCGCGAGGCAGCGTCCGTAGCCGCGTTAGCGTTTGCTGGCGGTGCGTTTTCGGCCATTGTTCTTTGACGTGCGCAGTGGTAGGAGTCAAGCGCGATGTGACGCTCTGGCGCTGTTTGTAGTTGACGTTGGTGGTTCTTTATTGCTTTTGTTGTTCATTCAAACGTTCTCGAATGTCACGTCCACCCCAGGTTCCAGCGCTAGCGCCTCGCCAAGGCCGAGACTTGCGAAAGAGCAACTTCACTTCATGAGAGTGTTCTTAGACGCGACCTGAAATACGAACGTCGTCCACGTCCAGTCTGCTGTCGCCTGCTGCTCGCCCCCTTGTCTGCGATATCTTTCATTCCGAACGCGCCGAGCATTCGACATAATCATAATCGCGCGCCGCCTTGCGAGACTTTCCGCCTAATCGCCTTGACCACCCTCTTCACAAGTCACCAACGCAAACATGGCCATGGACGCCAAAGAGATTGAGCTGCGAGGAAAGGCCATTGGCAAGGCCATCCAAGAGAATGAACCCAGCGCTTCTGTCATCAAGCTGCTAAACGACCTGAAGACAGGCGTTCACGCGACCGAGGATGTGTTGCGTTCGACCAAGATTGGTGTGACTATCAATCGTCTGCGCACACACAAGGATCCCGCTGTCTCGAAGCTCGCCACAGAGCTTGTGTCCAAGTGGAGGGATGAGGTCAAGAAGGGTGGATCCAAGAAGGGCACACCAGCAAGGGTCGTCGCAGCGGCAAACGGCAGCGCCTCGCCTGCGCCAGCATCATCTGCAGCAGCTTCACCTGCTCCCAGTCAGAGCAAGCAGAAACACACCGTGGATCCTGCGAAGCGCAACCACAAGACAGACAAGATCAACTACGAGGTCACTGGAGACGAGGCGCGCGACAAGGTGATTCGTCTCATGTATGACGGTCTTGCGCACATGAGCACAGAACGTAAGTCAGGTTGCAGAATCCTCTTTGGTTGAATACTGACACAGGCACAGTGCCGGAGACAATCCTGCCAATCGCCAAGCAAATCGAGGCGGCCGCCTACAAGAACGCTGGTGGCGTCAACGAAGCCTATAAGATTAAAATGCCCTCGCTCTACCAGAACCTGAAGGCCAAGTCCAACCCGGCTCTGCGAAAACGTGTCCTCTCAGGCGACATCACACCGGCGAAGTTCGTGGTTATGACGCACGACGAGATGAAGTCTGACGAGCGTCGTCGCGAGGACGAGCAGTTGGAGAAGGAGAATCTGAACCAAGCCATGGTTGCACAGGTCGAGAAGAGTATTTCCAAAGAGTTCCAGTGCGGAAAGTGCAAGCAGAAGATGGTCTCCTACAGTCAGGCACAGACGAGGAGTGCTGACGAACCTATGACAACATTCTGCGAATGCATGAATTGTGGCAATAGGTGGAAGTTCTCTTAAGGGCCAGATCGTTGTGGTACTGGAGAGAGACGGGTGCGGGTTTGGTAGTTTCGAAAAGTTTGCAGCAGGGCGTTTCACGGGCATGGAGAGGCGCGTTCAATATTGACCAATTTGTAATTCTACAAGCTCATTTGCCCAACTGTGGAGGCATCCAGAGGTGAGGCAAAAGGCAACTTCGACAACTTCGAAGCTTTTGGGGGCTATACACACCATGCAGTGTGGCTAGGAAGAAGGAATATCTAGATATAACAACAGACAGTGGTCGATATCCTACGTAGACACTAGACCAATTCCGCAGCATCATTTCTAACCACCACGTCACGCACCATGTCCTCCTGTCTCCTTACCTTGAACCCAAGCCAGGGAATACGACTCCTCAATGCAAGACTGCTGCAGACCACACTGATACTGCTAAGCGCCATAGCCAAAGACGCCCAGACCGGATCCAACTTGACATGCTGTCCTCCACTTTGCATGCCATGACTATCAGTCCCGCGCCCAGTCGTGATGGGATACAAGACACCAGCGGCAATCGGCATAGCAAGCAAGTTGTACACCATAGCCCAACCAAAGTTGAAGTAGACCCTGCGAAACACGACCCGTGATAAATCCAGCAGGGTCAGAATGGTGGTAAGCTGGCTGTTGATAAGGATGAACGAGGATGACGATAGTGCAATATCCGAGCCACTGCCTATGGCGATACTGAGGTCTGCAGTGCTGAGTGCGGGCGCATCGTTGATACCATCTCCGACCATAGCGACAGTAGCACGCTTGGCTTTTCTGCGCTTTCGCAGAATGGCTGGCAACCGTACTAAAGCTGATCTTCTCTGACTTGTAAGTGTCTGTTGGAGGTGCTCAATCTTTCTGGCTTTCTCTTCAGGGAGCACACCAGCAATGATGTTGGTGGCAGCGATGCCGACCTGAGCGCCAACGGCATTCGCAGTCGTAGGATTGTCTCCAGATAGCATCCATACGTCTATACCTCTCCTTTTGAGAGCATCGACAACGGCAGCTGCTTCTGGTCGGAGCGGGTCCGAGATGGCAAAGAGGCAGGCAAGTTGCCAGTTACTCTGTGTACCAGCCGATTGCAACGCCACCAATGCTACAGACTCTCCGCGGAGCTTCCAGGACTCTAGCCTTTTCATTGCTTCTGGATTCACCAAGACGCCGTGGTCAGCCATGAGGCTTTCATTCCCCACGAGGGCACCCATCTCAGCGCCGTTGATGTCAAATTTGCCTTTGAGCCCTTTTCCTGGGATCTCATCTACGGACATCACCTGTCGTGTACCAGCCGCTTCCTTGCCACAGAACTGTACCAAGGCCTGAGCAATAGGATGTCCGCTGTTTTCTTCCAAGGTCTTGACAACGTCCAAGATGAGTGAGGCATCATGCTCTTTGTTGGTGAAGTGATGGGCTGTGACTGCAGGGTTCCCGCCCTCAGTGAGGGTTCCCGTTTTGTCGAAGACGATACAGTCGAGAGAGCTCGCTTCCTGGAAAGCTTCACCGCCACCTCTTACAAGTATACCATGCTTGGCTGCGAGTCCACCACCTACGAATAGGGCGGTTGGTGCTGCAAGTCCGATCCCGCAAGGACACGCAATTACGAAGACAGCGATGGCGAATCTCAAGGACCATAAGGCCCATCCGCCGGCTTCTTCGTCTCTCCAGTCTTTCGGGATGGTCCCTGCTGTCCCAAGCACGAGCCATATGACCCAAGTCAGGGTGGCCATGAATGTAACAAAGGGAACAAAATGAGCAGTGATAGTGTCAGCTACTCTTTCCACAGGTGCCCGATGAGTTTGTCCCTCTCGAACAGCATTGATGATCTGGTCCAGCATAGAGGCGCCTGATATTGTAGCCAATTTCATTTTGACCGGCGCACCCTTGTTCAGAGTGCCCGAGTATATGCAGTCGCCAACGTCTTTCTTCACAAGGCGAGACTCTCCAGTCAGACTCGATTCATCAAAGCTAGAAGACCCGTCTAGAATGATTCCATCGAACGGTGGAGAGGTCCCGTGAAGTACACGAACGACATCGCCAATCTCAAGTAGGTCGGTGGGTATCTTCGTGTCGCCAGCAGGCGAGTCAACCAGAATGGCCTCTTCTGGTCGCAGCGCGCCTAGGGATGCGACGGCTTCTCCGGTCTTGGCCTTGCTGAGTGCCTCCAAGAACCGTCCAATGAGTATGAACATCGTCAAGAATACTACGGCGTCGAAGTACGAATTCTCCATTGACCCAGAGCTCTTCTTTGTCGATGCAAGAGCCAGTTCCACTATCGAAGCAAAGAACGCTATTGATGTACCAAGCGACATCAACATGTTCATGCTTCCAAAACGTGTGAACCTTTGCAACATGGGGGTACAACTGCCCGGTCGCCAGATGGCCCTTGTCTCTTTAAAGGCACGAACGTGGAATGACTTGGCTGAGTAGACATAGACCGGAGTTGAGAGGATGAACAATGCCCAGGCGAGTTGAGAAGCGTTGCCGATCAAGGGTCGCATTATATGTTGCCGAACTTTGTTGTGAGCTGGAACCAAGCTCATAAAAACTATTCCAAGTATGAAAGTCGGTATTGCTATAGCGATGCAGACGAGGAGGTGGCGCAGTGTTCGTCGTCTTTCGGCCATCTGCATGGCTTTGGCGCGTTGTTCGATTGACGGTGGATTGTAGATTGATGGTTCCAACGCCGGGTGAATGCTTTTGATAGTCTCGAAGATCCTCCTGATAGTGACATCAGGAAGACGAGGAAGGTACTCAACGGTGACGAATGGAGTTGCCAACGACAGCGGCGGTCCCTTGATCGTAACGCTTCCCGAGAACTGCTCCTCGATGCCTATAATGATGTTTTCGGGACAGTGACCACAGAACATACCATCAACATGGATAGATACGGTTCGAACAGGAACAGCCTCAACTACAGCATTAGCCACAGTGATGCTATCCAATGTCGCCATGTAACCGACATCTTCAATATGGCGTTTGATATCCGCCAGGTGCTCTTTGCCCCTGAACAAAACCGTCGCGATGTTGCCAACGAGATCGACGTTCACCTGCTCAACCCAACTGTGCTGCTTGAGTGCACTGGCGATGTGCCCAACACAGGATCCGCACGTCATCTCACCTATTACGAATACCGCTTGCCAGTTTTCCGCTTGCTTTCTGTTCTGGGCTTGGTGATTCCGAACATTTGCTGAAACTTCCTCGATTGATTCAACGGTGACCCCAAAACCGCAATCCTCCACCGCATCTACAACATCCTCAATTGTGCCGCCTTCGCCAAAGACAACAACAGCACTGTTGGTCAGAAGAGTGACATTAGCCGCATGCACTGTGGGCAGCTGTTTGAGTGCATGAGTGATGCTGCTAACACATGAACTACATGTCATGCCTGAGAGGGCCAAGGTTGCTCTATGAGGGCCCTTGCGTGCTGGCGTCTCCACGTTGGATTCGTCGATACTGATCTTTGAAGTTGTCTTGACGACGGGCATCGCCTTGAAGTCCATTGCAGATGCTTCTTCAGATCCCAGGCGGACACCTCCCTGCTCCATCTTGCATTGCTCACATTGCTCCAGATGTGCTGTCTTCTTGCGTGTGTTCTCGGCATCTTCGAGCTGTGGCGACATCGTCCACCTAGATACCGCATTATCCAGTCTGGTAGACCAGGCCCTTGTGTTATTCTCGAGATCGCTGGCAGAAGTGGATTCGTATATCGCTTCGTTGTCTTGAAAGACACTGTGGATCTCGAAACCGGCGAGATCAAGTGCGCTGATGATGTCTTCGGTTCGAAGGAAAGCGTCATGGCGGATAATGACTGAGTGTGCAACGATCGACACATTCACATCCTCGGGTGCTGGCTGGAGTGCACTCAAGCAATCGCGAATAGCTTCGATGCATGACGGGCAGTGTAGATTAACGATAAAGCAAGTCGTTGTGACCGTTTTTCGCAGTGTATCGCGTTTCAGGATATTAGAATCCATCGACATGGCGGTCGAAGGTCGATGTGTCGGCGGTGAGGTCTTTTGTTGCTTTGAGTTCCGTGGTAGCAACTGATGTGCGCCCGAATAATGTGAATGGAAGTGGTGACCGAGTGAGTAAAATGTGAGAAGGACTCATGGGAATAAGAACACGACAACTGCATAAAACTTCCAGTAGAATCCACTGACTGCTCATGGAGCACGAGACTCTTCTCCACTCGCACATCTCGCGCATCATGAGTTTTGTGGGTCTCCGCACAAAGCGCGCAGGGATCTGACCAATAAGCGTGCTGGAAACCTGGGGTGGCAGTGGCGGACACACTTCAGCTGAATCGTGCGATGCAGATGATCTAAGCTACTGCACCATATCAGCTCCCAGAAAACATCGTCTAGAAGAAAATCAGCGGCCTATCAAGTGTTATTGACGGACTCTTCCATACGAAAAACAACACTTGTCACAAGGCTATCTTCAATTGGCCTCGATCGACCCTATACCTCTCCAGTAGCTGCCAGGGCAGCACATTCTTAGGTGACCAGGGCCTGAGTTTCTCTGTGTCGTTTCAGGAAGTACGCGCGGCCGAGAGGAATGAGTGGTGCATAATGTTGTGTTGCTCATATTCGGAGCATGCAAAAGACTCGCAACGTGATAGGCACGCTAAGCACCACGAACGATTCGCTCGTTCTTCAAGCATGCAATATTCGTGTCTGGAAGTATCTTAAAACATGATAAGGGCCGATCGCGAAACAGTCAGAGCTGCCTAAAGCTTGAGATAATCTCCACAGGGTACACTGTGGTCACACGATATATGACTGATATGTCGGGCTTCGTTGACTACTTGCTGTTATAAGCAAAGCCCAGGTCACGAGCAGCCCTCTCTGGCCCTGATCAGTTACAATTGGAGAACGTATAATCCACATCCGGGGTAGATGGTGCGACGCAGGTCTTACCTGACATAGAGAATTGTATAACGCTCTTATCAGACTCTGGTCTGGTGACGATACATGAGCGATACCAGGACTCTGGCATAGAGTCCAGTCAAATTGCAAAATGCAGGAGCTTGAACTTTTGTGTAGTGCAATAAATCTGATCTGAGAGTCTTTCGCAGTCTGGATGTATTACTCTAGTCGTACCATGTATCTTCCTTCACGCACACTTGCGTGTGCAGCACCTCCACGTACCAGTCGTCGCCATTCCGATGTCACCATGGAAATAGCCCGAACAAGCCATCTTGGGAGACAGGTAGAGTCGTCACGTTCTGAAGTATACCGCCTGTTTGCAGCTTTCGCGCTGTCAGAACGCGTAGTGCAGCTGGCAAGAAGCCACGGTATTACGATCCGCTGGAACTGGGAGTGCTGTAGGTTGGCGCTCCAATCGCGATGCATAGCCTCGGCTAGATAGAGGGGCCGCATGCAAGGGGGTCTTGACAATCACACAGTCTGAAGTATAGGACAAATCAGTATAATCATTATTAGATTGGAAATGATCTCATCAAATAGCTTGAATAAGCAATTGGGGCGTGTGGCTCAGTGGTAGAGCGCCCGCTTTGCATCTTCTGCATGTTACGGCATCCAGTTACTGATGATTTGCGGGAGGCCCAGGTTTCGATCACCTGCTCGTCCACTTTTTTGCTCCAAGACTATCTTTTTGCTCTTCGATCGTTAGTCTATCAACTGCGCCCAGGCGCTCTATCTAGCACAGTGAAACATCTCGAGATGCCTTTCTTGAGCATCTGATGAAGGAGTAGGTAATCTTCCCTCTCCCTAGAGCGAAATTGTCAGGTCTTTGCACGCGAAGTAGTCATTTTTGTTTACTTTAGCTCGAATCATGCAGGTTCTAGTACCCAAGTTCTTGAGAGGGGATATGATCGCGCGGCGTAAGAGGTCAGCAGTGGAAGTGATTTTGTCTCTGTCTGCGGCATTGTCACGGAAGACCCTGGAGCACTTCATCTGGGCGAGCGATCCGTCTTTGTAGACAGCTCATGACGATCCTAGCGCAATTTTGGTGACCGCAGCACAGAGCAGTGCTTGCAAGATCTCGTTACTAGTCAAGGGCAAGCTACACATCACATGCAGATGGTCGACCATGAGCTGGTGCGTTTGAAGCACAGCCACGAGTTAGCGCGTTACGGTCAACCACACGTCAGCTCTCCCGAACACGATTGCGCCCAAGTCAGTAACAATACAAGACATCACCCAAACAAACACGCCCAACTGTGCAATTCGCTCGTGACACCACTTTGCGCCCTCTCCCCTCCCTCGCACAACATTCCAACTTCCACACAGGCTACGTTGCCTACGCGCGCACTCGCAGCTCGACCCTGAGCTCCCTTAGCTTCCATCAGCTCCGCAGACGTTCACAGCCGGCACAATGGGGTCACTAGCCACATATTTTATGGACGTGGTCTACTCGTTCACAAATTGCATGGTGTGCTTCCCGAGCTCTCCACAGCTCAAGATCAACAGCCGCAGTTTTAAGATCTTGCGGTTGCTAGGCGAGGTAAGTGGCCTCCAAACATTGCTTCGAGCAGCAATTGACCGGGCGCGTGTAGGGCGGCTTTTCATACGTATACCTTGTACAAGACAATTCGAACCAGCAGCTCCTCGCGCTCAAGAAGATAAGATGCCCCTTCGGCCAGGAGAGCGTTAGCTTGGCGCTGAAAGAGGTGGAAGCGTATACGCTGTTCTCGCCGCATCCCAACATCATCCATTCGATCGACTACTCGGTCGAGACGGACAAATCCGATCCCTCGGCGAAGACAGTCTACATCTTGCTCCCGTACTACCGCCGCGGCAACCTGCAGGACATGATCAACGCGAACTTGGTCAATCACACAAAGTTCCCAGAGAAGAGGTTGATGGTGCTGTTCTTGGGCGTCTGCAAGGCGCTCAAGGCCATGCACCAGTATAAGGTCAAGGGTGGGCCTGGCGGGGCGAAGAGCGATAGTAAGGCAAAGAAGGTGCGGAGAGACGCGGCGCGGGCGGATGCAGAGGCAGCGCACAGCATGGAAATGCGGCCGAGCCGGCGACACCATGATAACGACGACGAAGACGACGAGCAGGCCGAGGGTCTACTGGAGGAGAGCAATGTCACTATGGCGCAAGAAGGCATTGCGCCGGGCGGCGAGCGTGCCTATGCCCACCGCGATATCAAGCCTGGTACGCAAGAGCCCTCCAACTGCATCAATTCGGATTCACTAACGCACCACAGGAAACATCATGATCGACGACGACGGCACATCCCCCATCCTCATGGACCTTGGCTCGCTTGCCCCGTCGCCCACACCCGTAACCTCTCGCTCGCTCGCCCTTCAGATCCAAGACACCGCCGCTGAGCACTCGACCATGCCGTATCGCGCGCCCGAACTTTTCGATGTGAAGACCGGTACCGTGATCGACACGAAAGTTGACATCTGGTCGCTGGGCTGCACACTATACGCCTGCCTGGTTGGCAAATCGCCCTTCGAATTCCGTAGCGACGAGACCGGCGGCTCGCTCAGCATCTGTGTGCTTGGCGGCGATTGGCGCTTCCCCGACGAGGGGCCTCAGCATGGCAAGCAGAAGCAGCCGGCCGAGGGCGAGGGTATCAGCAAGCCGGTTAAGGACGTGGTCAGGAGGTGTCTAGCGCTCGAGCCGAGTGAGAGGCCCGATGTGGACGAGTTGATTGGGATTGTGGAGGCTGTTCTGAGCGAGCTGCCTGAGGATGAGGAGGTTTAGGTTTGAGGGGTTGTCAAGGGTTGTATCATCATGTGTCTGACTTAAAGGCGAAGTGCGGGTTTGGATAGCTTATATACCCATCTTAAGGCATCGCGGTACCTGCCACTCGTCCCAATGACATATATTCTTCACTGTATTCATGGCTTAGCAGTCGTAGCACTAATGGCGTAGAGCGTTGCAATCTGCTCTCACCTTTCCACAAAGGCTATGACCTAGTCACACTTTACAGGGCGGTTCACCTTCATTCACCTTCATTCACCTTCACTATGGTAGGGTGAAAAATTGCTCACTATCTTCTCACATTCTCACTCACTAGGCTCAGACTACTCTACCTTCTCTAAAATCAACCACAATCAACCCTAAACTGCAAACATGACAGCTATTAAGCGTCAAGCCCCGAATTACGGCAATACGACGTCCACCAAGAAGCAAAAGCAGCAACTGCTTGACGATGTATTTAGGGCTGCGCAAGATCAACACGATATCGATTTCCCTCATGCGGTTGAGAAGCGACGTCTTACACAAGACTACAAGAACAAAGTCTACGCAGACGGCTTGTAAGATGATCTGCAAGTCAACCACTGTGTAGTGCTAACATGTGTTAGGGAGCGACAAAACAACAAACAGAGCTCACTTTTGAAGCTCCCACAGGAAATCAAGGACATGATCTATAACTACGTCTTTGATGATCAAGTGTTGGAGCTCAAGATGGTCAATGGTCGTATGCGCCTCACTCATGCAACCAATGCCGATCCATTCGGAATGCCAATGGCCTGCCGCACATTGCATCAAGAAACGCAAGACCTCCTGTGGATTAACGCTATATTCAGGGTGGTAACCTTCCGCTTTGTCTCCTTGCTTGATGATTGGAAGTCCACTATCATGTGCGACGGAGGAGTGTTCACCCACTTTCTCTACTCTGTTCCTGAGCCGAGATGCATTGAGCACTTTGAGATCGTCGGCATCATGGAAGGATCTAACGGCACTGAAGAGATGACTACTTCTGAGATTACAGGCTTCTATGAGGGAGTCGACTACAAAGTTCACCTGGAGTACCTCATTCAGGATGCTCACCAGAATGCTCAAGTCACTTTCACGACCTTCGCCAATCTTGATCAGTTTGAGAAATCTAGGAAATGAGCCCTCGGTTTTCACTACGAAAGGACAAGCAAAATATCACATGCAGATCTTCGGTAATTAGAGATTACTTTGCAGTTTTCTGGCCTGGGAGAAACGAGCAGGAGGAGTAGGAGCAATAGTTTTGAATTGGACTTCTTGGGACCAAGTACTAATAATTTGGCACAATATAAATGATGACCACCAATGTACACGGACTTATACCCTCGCGTTGAGAATCGTTTGTACACAGAAGGACATCGGGATTGCTTCATTTCCTAGCGGGTTTGCACGAGTCTCTTCCTTTTGTTGGAATGATCCGTCGAACTCATTCCAATGGAGCTTGGAGGATTGGGGCAAGACGAACAGGATCCTGAACTTCAAAGTTACGTTCGTGGCATGATAAACATAACGGCTATCCTTAAGTAAGAGCTTAAAGTGCTGTAAAAGTGGTACCAGGATGGCTGGTACTATTGCAGATTTGCTGCGACTCTGGCCTTGTTTGCGGCCGGGCTCTATTGGATCCGTCTTTCATTTGGAAAACTTATAAAGCACTCATTCACTCTTCGCACGTCCATCTTCTAGCTTTCACTCCCAACTTTCTCCCATACCAACCATCGACAATCTCAACATGGATCCTCACGCACTTCGTTTATCAAGTCCTAGCGACAGTCCCGAAGACACAGACGAGAGACCTCGCTTTAACATTGACGACATGATCGCTGCTCGGGAGGTGGAGCTTGATGACCAGTTCCGCGCCCCAGACGCCAAGCGCCGCGACGAGCAGATCTATAAGGACAAACACGAAGCAAACGAGCGGTAAGAGCGCCTGGCAAATGGAATCAAGGGGGCGAGCTAATGCTATCGCAGGGAGATGAAGAATCATGGATATGGTATCTTCAAACTCCCAGCCGAGATTCGCATGCACATTTACAAGTATTTGGTCGATGATGAAGCCTTGCAAGTCACGTTGTTGAACGGGAAGGCATGCCTCGTAGACTCAAATGCACTTGCGATACTGGGCATCTGTCGTCAGATCCGCAAAGAAGTTGCCGAACTGCCCTTCAACAAGGCTTTCAAGTTCGTTACATTCAGATACATATCTATGCTGGACTCATGGAAGGACGCCATTCGCGGGGATCCTGAGCTCTTTCTTGAGTTCTTGAGATCCATTCGTGCACCCGAGATCAAGCGCTTTGAGGTTGTTGGGGTCATGGGTGGATCAGATGGACTGGAAAAGATGCAAACTCCCAAGATCAAGGGAAAGGGCCGCAACGGCTCTCCCAACTACAAGGATGAGATGGCGGCATACATCCACATCATTTACCCAAAGGCCGAGGTCACTTTCAATGACGTTGCCGACATTGGTAAAATCTGAATGCACTCAGGCAGGCAACTTGCAAACCCGACGCTACACTCTCGCAGTTGAGGATTGGGCTACACTTTTGTAGACGCTCTGTATGAGAAATTCTCAAAGGAAAATTTAGGTGTTGTGAAGGAGATCGCGGCCAACGTATATATGAATAATACAGCAGAAGCTGGGGATAGTATATACTGAGAATTTGAAATCTTGATCTTCTGTGTTCCATGTAATCGTCTTTAGTATCGCGAAAAGAACTGCAGTGGACGCTGTTCGTGTTACTTTCGTATTGTACCCAATTACTATATCACTGCACTCTTCAAAACAGATACCGAACGACTAGTGTTAATTATCTTTGTCCAATTCCTATTATTGTAGAGCCTGGGCCATTTGAGGGCTTCCCATGGCTAGACAGCCGGTTTTGCAACATAGTGAAAGTGATGGTCACGAGTACTTGGAACCTTACAACACAGATTATGGCAGTGAAAGTGAAAATGCAAGACATGTTGCGCTAATTTTAGTCGTGCTTTTGTTCTGGAATCGTCTGCAGCAAAGCCCCACAGAATGTGCCTTCACCTAAGCAAGCATATAAAGTTCATCAAGCTCTCTCACATTCTCATCTTCAAACTTTATTTTGCAATCACTCTCTCAGGAAGCCAACTACAAGCTCACCATGTCCACTCACAAACGTCAGCACTCAGGTGCTTCCGGCCGGGATCATCAGAAGAAGCCTTACTTCAAGAGTCTTGATGAAGCGATCGCTGTTATGCTGGTGCAGAATGAGACCCAGTTCCCGGGCGAAACCATGAATAGAAAAGACATCAAAGCTCGCAACGACAAGCTCGAAGCCGATGAGCGGTATGGAAGTCTATCGTTGATATCAAAGAATACTAATTCGTCTTTAGAGAGAAGAAGAACTTCGGCCATGGTATATTCAGCCTCCCAGCCGAGGTACGGCTCCTCATCTACGAGCAGGTTCACAGTAATCAAGTCTTGCAAGTTACTGCAATCAAGGGTCAAGCGCGCCTCGCCAACTCGACCCATCCTGAACCTCTTGCACTTCTAAGTGTCTGCCGCCTGATTCGTCAAGAGGCCGCTGTGATACCCTTCAATAAGGCTACATTCCAGATCGTTACATTCAGGTATGTCTCCATGTTAGGTAATTGGCGCAACGCCATTCGTGGAGACCCTGATGTGTTCCTCAATTTCTTGGAGTCTATCCCTGCACCGTATATTCGGCGCTTTCAAGTCGTTGGAGTTATGGGTGGATCGGATAGACTAGGAAGGATGGCGACTTCCAAGATCCAGGACTATCGTGGCTCTGTCGACCACAAGGCTGAGCTAGAGAGCTTGATCCGAGAGATCTATCCAGAAGCTGAGTTCACATTTAACGACGTTGCAGACATTGGTCAGCTCCGGAGCGGCTCAGGCAAGCGACGCATGAACGCTATGCTATATCATCCTTTTATGCCCAGTCGCTGAAGTACAATCTTGTAGATGGTTACTCTGTTTGAGGAGTGGGGTTTGTAAACGATATTGCGGTCAACGCAAAGACGGTCCACTCAGTAGAAGCTGATGATGCTACACACTACTGAATGAAGTTCCAGTTTCCATACTTGATCTGTAACCTTACCTGAGACTGCAAAAGTGATCACAGCCCAACACTGTCTGCTAACTCATCGCTAGAATGAGACCCTACGAACTGAACCCAGAAAACTTATCGGCTGTGTACTCACGCAGACCACTGGCATGACCTGGGCCTTAGCCACCGCTCGGATATAGAACCCATGTCATGAGAGCCTTTGCACGCAGCCTGCCAGTCCTGAAATCTTGCACGTGCCCTGGATTAGGCACAAGTCCGGTGGCAGACACGCTAGAGTGAAAGTGATTCGCGGATGGAGGCAAACGCTCCCGCCTTCACCTTTAGAGTCAAATTACAAACGCAAATGCCCAGCTACTAGCGGAAACAAACACGATCTCTCAGTCAGAAATGATAGAGTGACGTTTCTCTTTGCACTAGCTTGCTGCAAGCAAAACAACAGACTCACTATGGCAATCACCAACCGCGCTAGAGAAGAGGGAGTGAGAAATTGCGGGAAGCAAATGCGTCGCGTATCCGATCAGCCCATCAAAGGCCATAGTATACAGGCTCGGAAGGTGCGCACGGAAAGGTAGGTACGTCCTGGAGCCACATTTCTTATCTTACTAAATCGCTATCAGGACCAAGCGCAATGCAGAGGCATCACCACTACTTCGTCTTCCCGGCGAGATCAGAAATATGATCTACTCTTACGTCTTCACAGACCTGACTATGGCTATTCGTATGGCACCAAAGGGTGCTCGCAACAACCGGCATCCCGGCATAGAGCTTCTTCATACATGTCGAAAAATCCGCCGCGAGACCAAGTTGTTTCCGTCAAGATTGAGCATTTCTCTCTTCGCAGATGCAAAACTGAACATCAGTTCACTACGAAAGTATAAGTATGTGGCCGCGATTACAACACTGAGGCTTAGTACTTGGAAGTGTTGGGCGGGCGGTTGGGACGATACGCATGTATTTCGCCTTGCCCTCGGGCTGGCCTTCGACTTCCTGACTGAGCTTCCACGGATCAATAGACTTGAAGTTTTCGTGTTCGCGCCCAAACCAACGTATCTTGCGCTCGCTAGAGTAGCGCCCGAAAGCCAGCAGTCACGTCTCGAAGAGAACTTTTGCGGTCGACAACTTGATGTTGTAACCGAACGTCGCTATGCGGCATGAGAAGATTCACAGCTGATCAAAAGGGCGAAAATGAGCGATCGTACCGGCTTTGGGCCACGATCCATGCTGCAGAATGAAGTTGTTTTGGTAGCTTCCTCTGATGGACGATGTTACCGGGAAAGCGTCTCTGGATGTAGTCGCAAAGTGGCTTGGAGAGAATGATCCATACGTTTACAGGATGATGTGTGTTCGGACTGCGTGCTGTTTCATAACTCTAAAGCCAGCTTGCTAAGACTCGATACTTCGATAGTATCTTAAGGATGCACCGATTCTGTCACTACTGCATGGAATAACTATGGACGCTATTACAAATTTCTTCCAGACGTAAAACCCAACGGTGAGAATCAATCATACATCATCCACCTCTCTCCATGTCTTTCCCATCAACGCATTACTTTCTCCGCTTCCCTCATCTACAAGCTTCGCCGCTGTCTCCTTGCCAGCCACCGGAAGCTTGATCTCAAATCTCTTCCCCTCAGCAGCTTCCTTGCCGTCAATCGGATATCTGAACGGCACGTACTCAGGCAGTAAATCAAGCTGCTTGAGTGCTGTTGCCTGATCCCAGCTGATATGCTCGTGACACAGCCTATCACCACGCATGGCCACTATCGACGTGAATGGAATCTCAAGCTGCTTGCCCGTGGGTGGGATGCCTGGCAAAAGCCAGGGTACTTCCTTGTCATGGGTAAGTGAGAAGACGAACTCGTCAATGACACGATCTGTGCCGACGGTACGCGAGACGAGCGAAAGGGCTGTGTCATCTGGGTTGCTAAAGATGAAGTGGTGTGTGTAGAAGGCTGTGAGGCGGTCTTTGCCAATGCCACCTCTGCTCAACGTTAGCTTGTGCCTCCTAGTATGCAGCTAATTATCGCTGTGAAATAGCTATACTGCAAGAGGGACTCACGTCATGGTAGGGATGTGGTTCACGTAAGGCTGTGCGACCATGGTGGCCATAGTCTTCTCTACCGCCCTTTCCCCAAACTCATACAAGCAATGTTCATCCCACACAGCTTCAAGGTCAAAGTAGGGTCCGTCCAAGAAAGGCTTGAGAAAAGCCACACTCCTTGTGTGAGCGATGCCTGCATTACGCTTTGAGTAGTTGGGATCTGCAGGAAGCACCCAGTTTGAGTCTCTTGTTGCATCCTCATAACGGAACGTCTTCACAAGGCCAGCCGGCCGTGTTGAAGTCGGCGACGAAGACGAAGGCTCTGGATCAGGGGTCAAAGGGAGTGACTCTCGCCGGGCCACCTTGGGACCGGCAACATGGACGAGCTGAGGCGGCAGAGCTGTGTCAGCCTCATGCAGAGTGGATAGTTGGCGGCCACCGTAAGATACTACCGCAAGAATTTCGGGATGCTGAATCACGCCTTCCTCGACATAGAATGGGATGCGGGAAATATAAGCTATGTTCGGTCAGTTTGGACATGTCCGTGAGCTTGATTTTCGTTCGCATCGGTCTGCGGGTTCGATCCTTTTGTACACTTCGAGCACCCATCCCGCAAAAGCAGAGAGGTGATACTCACAGACAACACCAACACCCTTGCCGAATATGCAAGCATCACATCCTTTAAGTGTTTCCAGAGCTTTGTCTAGCGGCAACTCGCCGCCATCTTCCGTCTTCCCCGGCACAAGCAGTTGCACGACAGCGAACCCTTCCTCAGCCCATTTCTGCAGAGGTGGAGGGTCTAGATGCTTTTCGCTTGCTTCAAGCAAGGCATAGTGATCGAGAACCAGAATGAGACCTGGGCCTTTCCCACGGCGAGATAGTGGGGCCTGGAGCGTGATATGGGACGATATCTGCTGAGGTGAGGGGTAGGATGTGGGGCCTACTGGAGGGGTTGGGGGAGCTGCTTCACCCATCATGTTAAGTTTCGGGAAGTAGACAAGCGAATGGAGAAGATCTGGAGATCAAAGGAGGAGGAAGCTGGCGCCGTAGTTACTAAGTTGCCGGTGAGATGTCATGTAAGCTAGCGGGCACCAAAGTGTGGGGTACCGAAAGACTAGTTTGGCTGTAACGGCGTCAACGTTCCTCAGCATCAATATCACTGGTTGCACAGGCGCTCTAACTTCAGCATGCTATTCCAGTTCCAGACTGAACATGCACGAGCTCCGCAGCCTCGCACGTCGTGCTCCACACGCGCTGTGCTCTACAGGTGCCCGTACCACTAGGAGCATGCAACGGACGATAAAAATGGTTACCTGTGTCACATATTTGACGAGAGTCGCCCCTGATCTGGAAACCCGTGTCTGAGATACGGGCGCTGCAAGCGCAGCAATATATTGTACAGTATAGTGGGTATCTAGCGATCGAGGTGGGATGGTACACGATGCGTCGTCGAGCGATCATGCGAGATATAATACAGGGGATATACGGAGTACGTGAGGCAGTGCGTATAGAGCTCATATCGTAGCAACAGCCTTGCTCATGTGGCTTGATGAAACTTCGGCAGGAATTTAGATGGACGCCGACTTCGTTGACTTTTGCTTAAGCTGTTCGCGAACCTTAGCAGCGACGGCAATGGCGTCTTCAGGAAGACCTGAGGCTAGTCAGTAAAGGGTACTCGCTTTGTGGGATTTCCTTACCAGCCACTCGTGCGACTTTCAACGCATGGCTTTCCCGATTGACGCCTCTCCTTAAGCGATGCACGTACGAGAACCTTCCGTCTGGCTCTTCGCGCACGTCGTTACAGTAACAAGCAAGTTTATCGAAATCCTTGGTCATATCGGTCAGAGCGTGGAAGTGGGTCGCAAATAGCGTTCGACATCGGTTGACATGGTACAGATGATGCAGGCAAGCATATCCTACCGCAATGCCGTCTTCAGGGGTTGTACCACGTCCAACCTCGTCCATGATGACGAATGAGCGCCGTGTTGCTTCTTTAAGGATCTGTGCGGTCTCGAGCATTTCCACCATGAATGTTGACTGATCGAGAAACAAATTATCTGCCGAGCCAACCCGACTGAAAACTTTGTCTACAAGCCCAATTTCAGCATACTCGGCTGGCACAAATGACCCAGTCTGGGCAAGGACCGATATGAGAGCGTTCTGACGGAGATATGTGCTTTTTCCTGCCATATTGGGACCAGTGATGAGCCAGATACGCTCTTTGTCGTCAAGGATGCAGTCGTTAGGAGTGAAATCACGTCCTTGATCGACGCTGCTGTTTTCGACGACTGGGTGTCGACCGCCAACAATGTTGTGCGATGTACCAGAATTTATGATTGGCCTGGTGAAATTCTTCTCAACCGCAAGGAGCGCAAATGCGCATGCAACATCGAGCTCATCAAGGACGGCTGCGTTGCGTCTAAGCCTTACAAGGTTACGGACGACACCTTCACGTAGATCTGATAGCACGCGCTGTTCCTCATTGCGAATTCGAAACCGAGTCTCGTCCATCTGCGCACCTAGTTGCGTCCATTCGGGAATCTGAAAAGAACGTGTGGATTTGCTACTGCTCAAGCTCTTGGGAAAATGTGAAGTGACGCGTGACACATCCTTGCCCTTGACGTGGGCTATGTGCGCGAGATTTGGCGTCCATTTGAGCGTCAAGCTGGCGGTCCCCATCTGTTGTCGCAGTCTTGATTCGAGCTCGATTTTACTCTCACCCATTGAGTCAAGAGACTGGTGAAGTCGATGCAGGGCCAGGCTTGCCGTACGCTTCATGATCCATATGTCCTCTCTTCCATCTGTTGCGCTCTTGTAACTGCCCGTAATTGCATGTGGTTTTGGCTGAATGCGCTTTGGCATGTTCTTCAAATCCTCCTCACCGGCCTCGCGACCCAATACATCCTGCGCCAATTCAGACATCTCCTCTGCTTGCTCATCCTCCACGCGATGGTATTCAGAGAGAGCATCCTCATCGATAGCATCTTGGATTCGTGTTGATAGGTCGCGTACGCCTTCGAGATCGAATCTGCGTTCCAATGCAGACATACATTGCCGCCGCCGAACCTCGGAGCCTTCTTTAGCAGTCTCAATCGGGATCGAGTTTCTGAACGTCGTATGCTCACGGATGGCGTTGCACAGATCAGAGGTAGTAGCGATCGTTCTCGACAATTCCATCAGATCATCAGCATCCCCCCGACCGTAGGTAAATTTAGTCACCAAGCGCAAAGAGTCGAAGGTTTGCCCAAGCAACGTGACGACATCTTGCCTGAGTTGGGGATACTCTATCATCTCTTCCACTAAATCTAAACGGTCGTTTATTGTGGATAGTGACATAGAGGGCGCGGCTGATTGACGTTAGCGTGTCTCAGAAGACCGAAGAATGCACCTACACAGGCGCTGCGAGAGCAAGCGTGTGCCACTCTTGGTCACTGTGTTCTTCAACGAATGCAATAAACTGCCTTCAAAGGTCCCATCGCGAATTGTACTTCTTATCTCCAGTGCCCTCAAACTGTTCTTATCGATACTCATGTGATCCTCGGCTTGGTGTCTGACAGGAGATTGAAGTCGAGTCCGTGAACCAAGTAGTTGGTGCTTGACGTAGTGTAGTAGTGAGCCGCCGGCTGCAACTTCACCGGCGCTGAAGTTTGCTGGGTCAAAGTCGTCGACGACGTCTTCCAACATCGGTACCCAATCTTTCACCGTAAGGGGTTCGTCCAAGGGTTCCTGGAACGTTATTATATGCCCGTCTTCCTGTAGTATTGACACGATTCGTGAGTGCTCGGCCTGTTCGAAGATGCTGTCGAGAACAATCTCTCTTGGCTTTATGCGAGCGACAGCAGTAGGTAGTGATGCTATATCAGTGCTTTGCGTGTGAAAATCGCCACTGGAAAGGTCAATCCAAGCGAGTCCAACCTCTGTGCGAGGTAAATTGAGTACTGAGGCAACACTAGAACTTCCTGGACTTTGTGTGATAGCTTTGTCTTTCTCGAGCATTTTCGGGTCAACATGGATACTGAGGAGGTAGTTGTTCTCCCACGGATCCATAAAGTGTTCATCGATCAAGGTACCAGGCGTGATGATTCGGGACACTCGTCGAGTATATTGTAGCTCGCCTTTTGCACGGCTTGGTGCATCGTTAATGAATTCGTCACATATGGCGACGTGCTTGTTCAAGTCCTGAACGAGTATCTTAAGGTAGCGATCTAGCTGGTACGCAGGGAAGCCAGCCTACTTTGGTAAGTGCATGAAGTACACGAATTGATGTTTACGGACCATTGACACAGCAGGCTTCTTACTGCCTTTGGACGTTTTTCGCTTGGACTTCTTCAAGTTGAGTATTGGAGCAAACTCATCGGCATGTTCGAAGTAAAGCTGGGTCTGTCAACGATAGCACGAGATCAATAGAGCGGACCGTACTTCGTAGAAGCCACCAACTCTGGTTACCAAGACGCAATGGTTGAACTTGAGCATGTTGTTGCGCACTTGCTGCAGCAACGGAGGGTACTCTGGCTCAACATCATTCTGCGGCGATAACGGATCAGAGGCAATAGCGCCTTGCGGTACATCTTCAAGCTTGACAGAGGCCTTCCGCTTCGCGCCTCTGCGTTGCAGTTCTTGAATACATATTGCGCCTGCAAACGGCGGCGCACGTGGTTTCGCGCGAGGCCGCGTGAACTTAAGGAAATCTCTTTTTGTAGTTATAGATTGTGATTGCAAGATGAATAAAAGGCCTCGCGCCGATGACGATGGTCTGCAACGCGTCTGAAAAAGAGCTTGCCTCAGAAGCATGATCCCTTGCTAATGAATCTATCATGGCAGGAGGAAGACGCGTCGGAGTTGTCGCGTCTGCAAGTGGTCTAGCGGCAGGCAGCCTGACGCAGGCGCGGGGTTCGTCGGAGGTCGCTCCCTCCATCATAGAAGAATTCCGAGGTTGCTCGTCTCTACAATCGACATCACGCAGCAACAATGGCACCAAATTTTGACGACATACCTATGAAGAATGACCTTATTCTTCGCACCGCAAGAGGTGAGATTCAAGCAGAGAGCGTGGCTCAGACTTATGTGCTAATTTATCTGCAGGTGAGAAAGTTGAGCGTGCGCCTATGTGGGTGATGCGTCAAGGTATGAAGCTATCCATAAGTACCTCGGCGCATGCACAAAGCTAACAATGCCGGAGCGGGACGATACCTGCCAGAGTACCACGAGGAGAAGGGCAAGAATGACTTTTTCGAATGCTGTCGCAGCCCCGAGATTGCCTCAAACCTCACCCTTCAGCCAATTGACCGATACGCTGGCCTCGTCGATGCTGCCATTATCTTCTCCGACATCCTCGTCATTCCTCAGGCGATGGGTATGGAGGTCATCATGGTGGACAAGAAGGGCCCTCACTTTCCCGAGCCTCTCCAGACACCGGACGACGAGCAGTACAAGGAGGTCATGGAGCGCAATGTCGATGTAAAGGAGTCGTTAGACTACGTTTACAAGGCCATCACCCTGACAAGGAAGAAGCTCGCTGGTCGAGTGCCTTTGATCGGTTTCTGTGGTGCACCTTGGACGCTTTTGAGCTACATGGTTGAGGGCGGTGGCAGCAAGATGTTCATTCAGGTCAAGACGTGGATCTATAAGTACCCAGAGGCCGCTAAGGCGCTGTTGCAGAAGATTGCTGAGCTCTGTGTGGAGTATCTGGCTCTGCAGGTAGAGGCTGGTGCTCAGGTACGCTCTTCCCTCTCCAGCACTGGGCAGCACTAACTGCTACAGATGATTCAAGTTTTCGACTCGTGGGCAGGTGAGCTTTCGCCTCAAGCTTTCAAAGAGTTTTCCCTGCCATACTTGAACCACATCGCCGACAACCTCCCCGCTCGCATTAAATCGAAGGGACTGGAGCCAGTTCCCATGACCGTCTTTGCCAAGGGCGCATGGTACGCGTTGCCTGCTCTGTGCGAGTCGAATTACAACACAATTGGCTTGGATTGGCTGCACGATCCTGCGGAGGCCTACCAGCTCGCTCAGTCTAAGGGCAAGGTCCTGCAAGGCAACGCCGATCCAGGCATTCTTTACGGCAGCCACGAATCGATTACGAAAGTCGTTGAGAATATGGTTGCCGGATTCGGTGGAGGAAAGAAGGGCTGGATCGCCAATCTCGGTCACGGTAAGACTTCTGATACACTGCAAGAGTGTACCAATTGCTGACATATCTCAGGCATAACACCATTCGTGAAGCCAGACGACCTGAAGTTTTATTTCGAAGAGATTCATAGGCTGACGACATAATTTACATAAGGCATCTTGCTATCAGAGGTCATATACGTCCTACTGATCCTCACCAATATCTTCGTACCAATCCCCGGGCTTTTCCTTGATAAACTTCTGCATCAGTGCCTCGCACTCTTCGTTTTGGAGGACCACAACCTCAATGCCCTTGCTCTTCAAGTACTCCTCGCCTCCCATGAACGTTTTGTTCTCGCCAATGACGACTCGCTTGACTTTGTACATGACACATGCACCGGTACACATGTCACAAGGCGAGAGGCTCGTGTACATGGTCGCTCCTTGGTAGGCTGAAGCTGGGAGGCGTCCTGCATTTTCCAGCGCAGAAATTTCTGCCTGTTTTAGTCGGTCAGCATAAGGGCAATACTGCAAGTGAAAGTGTCACCAACATGCAAAGTTGCACTGCCTTTCTGGAGGCGCATATTGTGGCCCTGACCTAGTATCTTACCATCTGCTGATACTAGGGCTGCGCCAATGGGAACTCCGCCTTCACTGCTGCCTTGGCGAGCCTCGTGCAAGGCAGCTTTGAAACCGGCATCTTCTGCAGACATGATGGATAGATTGCAATGTTGGAGAATGATCACACATTACGCAGCAAAGAAGTAGCTTCACAACAACCAGGGTCTAACCTCGCCAATCGCCGGTGCCGGCACTTCGTTGCGGCGATAGATAAGCTTCTAGTGATCTGAACCCTTGCCGATTGGCGGCGACGCACGGACAAGACTTCATGAACTGCGCTTTCATTGTAGGCAAGTCCTGAATTGCAACCAGGGGATTTTTTCCGGGCACTTGAAGCGAGCAGCATTCGCAGAAGCAGCTGGAGCGATATTACGGGCTCTAAACCCAGTTTCAGGCTGCTTTGGGCTATTGGGTGGCTATGGAAGGGCATAGAATCAGTTGGAATCTTCTGCAGCTCGGCGCAGTCAACATCCCGGTTGACTACTTTTAAGTCTTCTAGCTTTCGCCTCTTGCAGCGCCCTCACAAAACAAATATCGCCGGCTGTTGACAATAAGGCTCTTGTAAGTGCTGCACCCCTTCTGAGGCCCAAAATCAGTCCGTTTCCGGCGAGTCTCGGTAAGCGCCTTCTGGTAGAGTCTTCTACGGCGAAGAAGAAACGGGCGCCTTCCGCAAGGCTGAGCCGCTTGTTAAAGCAAACCCTAGTCCGCAATTCGGCTGCTGACATTCACTCTTCATAGGAAGACGCTGCGCTCCCCTTTTTTACCACTACAACTCACGAGCGACCCCGCGCATACATCCGCGACCCCGCTAGTTTATCGTTCCCGTCCACAATCTCAGCGCAAACGCCAACATGGTGAAGGACACCAAGTTCTACGACATTCTGGGGGTATGTGTAGCCTTGCAAGACGCAGAGTAGAGCAATACTAACAGGGCGCAGGTTTCCCCAGATGCCACAGAAGCACAGCTGAAGTCAGCATACAAGAAGGGTGCTCTCAAATGGCACCCCGACAAGAACGCACACAACCCCGACGCCGCCGATAAGTTCAAGGACCTTTCACACGCATACGAAGTCCTCCAGGACTCGCAAAAACGACAACTCTATGACCAGTACGGTGAAGAGGGTCTCGAGCAGGGCGGTATGGGCGGCGGCGGCATGGCTGCTGAGGATCTTTTCGCACAGTTCTTCGGCGGCGGTGGCGGTGGCCCATTCGGAGGCATGTTCGGTGGTGGCATGCGTGAGCAAGGCCCCAAGAAGGCGCGCACTATCTCGCACACCCACAAGGTTTCCCTCGAGGACATCTACCGCGGCAAGATCTCCAAGCTCGCTCTGCAAAAGTCTGTCATCTGTCCCAAGTGCCACGGCGTTGGCGGTAAGGAGGGCGCCGTCAAGAAGTGCGCTGGCTGCGATGGTCGTGGTATGAAGCATATGATGAGGCAGATGGGCCCTATGATCCAGCGTTTCCAGACAGTCTGCCCTGACTGCCAGGGAGAGGGTGAGATCATCCGCGACAAGGACAGGTGCAAGCAGTGCAACGGCAAGAAGACCATTATCGAGCGCAAGGTCCTCCACGTCCACGTCGACCGTGGTGTTCAGAGCGGTCACAAGATCGAGTTCCGTGGAGAAGGTGACCAGCTACCGGGTGTCGAGCCTGGTGATGTAATCTTCGAGATCGAGCAGAAGCCTCACCCTCGTTTCCAGCGCAAGGGCGACGACCTTTTCTTCCACTGCGAAATCGACCTCCTGACCGCTCTTGCTGGCGGCCAGATCCACATCGAGCATCTCGATGAGCGATGGTTGACCGTCGACATCATTCCCGGCGAGTGCATCGCCCCTGGCGAAGTCAAGGTCATCCGCGGTCAGGGTATGCCTTCGTACAGGCATCACGACCACGGCAACCTGTACATCCAGTTCGACGTCAAGTTCCCCGAGCGTCTTGGCGGTGAGGACGGCGCACCCATGACACCTGAGCACATCCGCGCTCTTGAGTCTGTTCTGCCGCCGCGCAAGGTTCCTGACGCCCTGCCACCCAAGGATGCCATGACCGAGGACTTCACCCTCGACTCGGTTGACCCCACACGCGAGCAAGCACGCGCGCGAGGCATGGCCAGCCCTGATGAGGATGATGATGAGATGCACCCTGGTGCCGAGCGCGTCCAGTGCGCATCGCAGTAAGGAGCGAGTCGCGAGTTTTGATTGCGAATGATTTATGAGGAACGAAGCACGATACCAAAGCATGGAGAAAAGGAGCGGAGATGGCGTCGTGGCTTCCGGGGTTGACATTTTGCATGATGAGCTGTTTGGGCATGCGGGCCACACGTATCAAGGCCACGCACGTCTGGGCAGGATACGCTTCGATGCATGAGCGTGGAGATTTATTTCTTTTTCGATAGACCAAGTAGCGGTGGCTCTCTTTGTTTACAGCATGGCTATGTCTAGGCAGAGGCGTTCTTAGACGGTCGTCCTTTGCACAGGGATATTTGCAGCCTGGGTTTGGATCGGGCAAGTAGTCGAAAATGCATTTGGTAATTCTATGACTTTAAACATCATTCTCTTGACTTCTTCTGTGTTCAGACTTGGGATGAAATCAGTGTTGTTTCTTGGTGGTCAACATGACGTAGGTGCAACCGCCCTTGTCGTCAAGTCAGAACCTCAACATCTCACTTCACCCACGAAACACCTGGGGAACAGGGAATTATCCGATAATTTTTTGGGGCCCAAAAGATCATCGCCTTAATCTTCAGCACCACTACGCCTAGCAGGCTCTGAAGAAACGCCTGGTACATTGCGTAAAGGCTTAAAAGCAGCGCTTTAGTCGAAGTCCCTCAAGGCTGATTAGTGCAGACTCAAGGAATGGACGGTTCTCCAGGTGGCTATGCATCCAAGTGGTCTTGCTAAGCCTATGTCCTCATATCATCACATTCCCAGAAAGTATCAAGTATCTCGCCAGCGCTGGCAAATCCATCTCTCGGCTGTACAATCTAACGCGAGCATCACATCGGCGAACTGCCAACATTGAATACATGTCTGTCCATCAACAGGATCAACACATTCTTTCCATGTCCACAACACACGAAAATGGGGCCCTCGTTGCCGTCTCACCCGCTCTTTTTGCTTTTTTGGCCTTTTGGGATGTGGGTCTATGCACGTTCGTGGGCGACCATTGCATGAGCTGAACCGAGCAAACGACATTTGGGCGTATCTTTCCCTTTCATTAAGCGCTTATGCAAACCTCGAATACAACCTTCGGGCCAATGCCGGCTGATATTGGAGTCTTCCAAGGAAACCAGATCATCAGCCTGCCATGCTTCCTGGAAAACCAATAAAGGCATACCTGGACAGCCTGATGGAGAGACGCGCAGGGAGTCCTGCAAGCACAGCACATCAACTGCAATTTAGAGTTCACTCGGCTCCGCAATCACGACATTGTCTGTCACTTGGCGCACCGTTTGGCTGGAAAGGCAAGAGGATTTTCGCATTAGGTATCCTGCAGATTATGGCCTGCTCACTTCAAGTTGACGGCAATTCCGAAGAACATACTCTATCTGATTCCAATCTTTCGAATATACCCAGTCCTATCAAGAAACGATGAAGGCTGTCCACTTCCTGGTGTGGGTGGCCTTCTGCCCCTTCGCATATGCAGTGGGAGGATGGGACGATTTTGCGAACAACCTTGCCACCGACCTGGCGCCTATTCTGCAACTCTTCGGTGAGCAGGTAACACTGCAATATCTCGCAGAGAGCACATCGGTGCTTGACTGTATCATCTTTGCTATGGCTCCTCTGGGTATATTGACTACTGTGGTCTCTGTCATACGTGTTTGCGGCGACACTGCGTTGAAAGCCTTCATAGGTCGTGCACAAGAAGGCTCGGGTGTGGCCGAAGTGGCACTGTGTTCATCGACTGGAGAAGAGATAGCAGACCTTTACCAACGCGGAGTCATCACACGTGTGTTCGGACGACCTCACATACTCGAAGTTATACATGCGTATCATGAGCACTTCTATGAGCATCAATGGGATGAGGCGTCTGGTATATATGCTTTTGATCATTACAGTCGTACTCCAAGAGGGCGAGAAGAATGGATCAAGGATGGAAGTACAGAGGAAAACTGCCCTGCGACTAAGTTGAATCCAAACCTTCGCCTCAATCTCGGGTTCCAAAGACCTGCACGGTGGATACTCGCTACTTTAGCTACTTTCGCAATAATGGTACAATCTTCAATGATTGTGTTTGCAATATGGGCCACGTCGATACAGAAGCTGCCGATGGATGCGGATTCCCTGGCGAACTACGCGCTACCGATGACGATTATCGGTACCACACTCCTATGTTTCGGGATGCTGATGTGTGCTCTCATGATCGAGAAGAGTACGATTGAAGAGAACTTTGTTCGAAAAATTAGCTGGGAAGGGCTACCAAAATCTTCAACGAACGCAATTTCCGCTGCGGATGGGTTGCCACTATCGACCATGTATTGGATTCAACCGGGAGGTCAAGTCATTGGCGATCAAACGTTCCAATCGTTTGCCTACAGCGATTTACAAAAACCACGAAGGTACTATACGAAGTCATTCAGAAGCCGAAAAGAGCTCACTGAAGGAAGACTTACCTGGGTCGCTAGCGCCATAACAATTGCTGGGTTTATTATTCAGTTTGTAGGGCTTCGTGGTATACATCCTGTTGTATCAGTGTACCAGCTTGGGTCCGTCCTCTTAATGAGCATACTGCGCGCCTCTATCAGAAATCAAAGAATCGATGCAAGCAAGAACATGGCTGGTGCCTTGGGTTCGGGCCAAGATATAACCGGTTGTGAGCTAGATTGTGTTGCCTTTGAAATGGCAAGGAATCGAAAAGGCTCGAAAGCTTTGGCTTCGTATGACAGAAACGAGGAGGGCTTTGTACCCGAAAATCGATGGTCACTTTCTCCACTGCAAAGTATTTACACCCGCCACAACAGTGAGCATGCGGTCATCATGGGAGACAGTAATATCATATTAGGGAACAGGGATGAGCGCGCCACGCAAGAAGATATTGTAATGCGCGACTCGAGCAACATAGGGACCTTAATGTGGCGTTATCGGGCCCGCCTTGCTCAGCTTACTACAGATCCTACATTGCAGCAGTGGCCTGATTCTATGGTCAAAGGACGCTCAGCTGCTGCTTCTGCGGCACGTGTGATAAGTCTCGCCACGGCCTTGCTACTCCCTGATCATATCAAGACGGCTGCAATGAAACCAGAATTTAAGCCTCCTGACCCGAGCAAGGATAAGAGTTTGTTCGTTGCTTTAGATTGCGGCGTCGGTATCAACCCCTCTTCAAACCAGACCTCTCAGCTCGAAAGTAGCAACACGTTCCTCACAACAGGGAAAGCATGCTTTCAGATTTTACACGACAAACTAACACGTGCATCATGGCACGTGGACCCTCACGAGATTGAGGCTGCTGTGAGTCTGGCAGCATGGCCTTATAGATTCCATGACTATGCTTTCAGAATTATCGGCATAAACATATATGGACATCCCTTATATCATGTCTCAAGCCATGACTGGCTTCGAGAATGGGACTGTGCCGGCACGGCATTCGAAAAAACCAGCGCACGACACCTGAATCTTGAAAAGATATTCCCACAGCTTACAGGGGATTGCACCGAACCAGTGAAACTCTTTTGCAACTTTAATTTCTCTGACCGCACACTGGGATGGAATAGTGTTCCCTGGAGAAATCTCAACACACGATTTTGGGTCGCAGCGTATGGCACGGACGTACATACACCAGTCGATTTGTACTGCGCGCAAGATTTGTTCTGCTACTTCTTGCGGGAACTTCTTCGAGCCTCCGACAAACCACTTGGTGACACGGGCTTTATCAAGACCAAAGATGGATATGCTATCCACAACTCAAAGATAGACGAGCTTGTAAGAGAATTCCAAGAAAGCGGTCTCGGTACTAGAATCGACGCAGTACATTGCATCTTGCCCGTCGTTGCTGCGTCAGAAAGTCTGTCACTGTTGAAAGACGTGATATGCGTGGTTTTCAAATCTGTAGGGAAGGCTGTTAAGTCTCAACAGTTCGATGAAGCCACGTCTCAATTGAGCTGGCTAGCGAGACTTCTGTAGTATGAACCTAACAGTGCCCATCTAAATCAGTGGTGTCTGCTAAAGAGCTGGGTGTATCAAAGTGGCTTGTGGAAAGGCCACGCTTGCGGCGACCAAAGCTTCCAAGAGAGTTTCTTCAAAGACATCAATATGATCGACAACTTCCACCTGGATCATGAGACAAAAGCTTTTGCTCAGAAGCTTTTCATGCGGCTCTGGCATATGTACTGCCAGACGAAAGGAACTCGCTTGGACCCTTCATGGCAAGAGCAATTGGAGCGCTTGTTTGGTAATGCAACATGTTTTCAACACGACCTCGATACATGTGTATCAAACAACGACGACTACGGTGCATTGATCTGTGTTTTGGAGGCTCTATTAGTAGATCCCACAGAAAGAGTTTGGGCGATGCTCGTGAAACAAGAAGCAGCTCCATGGCAGCTCGTGCTCACGATGTTACTGTCATCGGGTTTCCATGATCTTGATGGAAGAGATACTCTCAGTTATGCATGCCAATTTGGCAGTGCCGAAACTGTTAGCCTACTGCTCGCAGGGCTAGACATGAGTAAGCGGAAACAGGCCTTGACCCGAAAGGACGACACTGCATACAGACGGACGGCGGTGCACTGGGCTATACATGACGATCGCAAGGACGTCATCACAGTACTGGGCTCGAAACTCATGCAGTATTGGTACTGCAACTTAGAAGCTGCCAAGAGTAGCTTTGAGCGAGATTATTTGAATGACAACTTCCGAGCCCTACTGGGCCTAGTAGTTGTTCAAAAGGGAATGGCGACCTCGGAACATGAGGCCAAAGAAGCAGACGGGAAGAGGGTCGCTGATCAGGCAGTCAAGTCTCATGAAGAATTATGGCGAGCGGTCAAGGAATCAATCAGGTCGTTTTGAGAAGACCTGAGAGAATGGGCCTAGTTCTCAGCACATAGACCAAGATGCCAGAAATTGATATGGTGCGCGAGCATCAGTGAACCCAAGCGACTTCCTGCAACTCAAGCACGTAGACATTCGATTCTCGTCCTTGCTTAGAAAACTACGTAGATCGGCCCGCTGCATACGGACAAGGTCCATAACACATGCATATCAAACCAATTCTGAGTGAGTACCAGGCATCAAAGTGCGTATCGAACTTATATACTTGCACATGTGCACCTCAGGCGGAATCACTTGCAAGAAACAGATGAGTAGAGTAAAGTAAAAAGCAAATGCAATTGTTGGTATCTATAAAGCTCGCCTTAGAGCTACGCTTCCCACGATGGGGATTGGGATATAAAGGAGTTTGTCGTCTAAAACCATAGTAACGCCGAGTCATGTTCATGTGCTCATTAGACCGCCCTTTTTTGCCTGGATCTCGTCCTCAGAATCTTCCTCCACTATCTGTCCAATCTAGCTCTATTTGCTATCAAAGGCAGAGAAACGAACATCACATCTAGTGAGTACCGTTGCCGTTGGTGAGCTTGGGAGCCACAACAGCCTTCTCCAACGCCTGCAAAACGTCGGCAACGAGATCCGCCTCGTCCTCGACACCGCAGCTGATGCGGACCAGATCGTCAAAGACACCAGCCTCCTCGCGCTGAGCCTTGGGGATACCGCCGTGGGTCATGGCGCTGGGGACCTCGACAAGAGACTCAACACCGCCGAGGGACTCAGCGAGGGTAAAGATCTTGGTGGCCTGGCAGAAGCGCTCGGCTGCGGCGTGGCCGCCCTGAATGCGGAAGGACAGCATACCACCGCCCATACCGTCGCGGTGCTGCTTGAGGGCGATGTGGCGCTGAGCGTGCGAATCGAGACCAGGGTAGTTGACGCTGATGACGTTGGGGGAGGCCTCGAGGGCGGTGGCCACGCCTGTTGCGTTCTTGGTCGCCTCGCGGGCGCGCAGGTGCAGTGTCTTCAGGCCACGGTGTGCCAGCCAGCAGTCGAAAGCGCTGGGAACAGCGCCGATGGCGTTCTGCAGGAACGACAGCTTCTCGTACAGCTCGGGCGAGTTGAAGGCGGCAGCACCCATGACAACGTCGGAGTGGCCGTTGATGTACTTTGTGACACTGTGGACGACGATGTCGGCGCCGTGGTCCAGCGGGTTCTGGACGTACGGAGACATGAAGGTGTTGTCGACAACAACCATTATGCCGTGCTGGTGGGCGATGGTAGCGACCTTGCGGATGTCCACGAGGGTGAGGGTGGGGTTCGAGGGAGACTCGATCCAGATGAGCTTGGTGTTGGGGTTGATCAGCTCCTCGATGTCAATCTCAATCGACGGCGAGAAGGTGACCTTGACATTGTGGGTCAGGGCGACCTTGGTGAAGTAGCGGTGGGTGCCGCCGTAGACGTCGGAGACGGAGATGACGTGCGAGCCGGCAGCGAGGGACTGGAGGATGTTGGCTGTAGTGGCCGAGCCGGAGCTGAAGGCGAGCGCATAGCGGGCGTGCTCGAGCGCGGCGACTGCGCGTTCGAAGTTGTCGCTGGAGGAGGGGTTAGCGTCATTACTCGCAACTTTTCGGTGGAGCAAAAGGGAGCGTACCGATTGGGGTTCGAAGAGCGGGAGTACTCGTACTCGCCGACAGGCTTTCCAACCGCGGTCTGCGCGTAGGTTGTGGACAGAGAGATCTGGAGCTGTTAGCTTCTGCGTACTCCAGTCTTGCTAGGAATTGCACGTACAGCCTCAATCACAGCACCAGTGACAGGATCGTGCGGGCTTCCAGCGTGCACAGCGAGTGTGCCGAACCTGTGCACAGGGCTGGGAGCGCGCGGCGGGGTATCGATGGGGTGTTCCGGGAGCGTCATGGTGAACTTTTGATTTTGGTAGAATCGAAAAAGAAGGCAAAGAAGAAGAGCTCAGAAGATATATGAGGCGAGCGTCCAGCTCTATTTCAATGTGTCAACCGAAATCGACTTTTCCCAGAGATTCTCTTAGCGCGTCGTGTTGTTGCGGCCCTGCGGGGATGTCGTCTTCTTCAACGTAAAACTTTCGCCAGTTGTGCCTTTGTTTGCCGATGGTACAAGATGGTGTGATGGACCCTGGGAACTTCTATGGGAGGACTGCGGGCCTACTCTGCTGCGTCCAGCTACCTTTATATACGCAATCGTACTGGCGTATTCTGGGACGATTTCTCAGCACTACAATTAATCATGCCCTTCACCTGCCAAGACGTCACCAAACACGGACGCCGCCTCGGCCGTACACAGGGTACTCTGCGCGTTGCTTTCGCGACTCCGGGGTTAGCTTGTAAGGCGTCATTGTATTCTCCGATCGCTTTACATCGGCCCTGGGCTGCTGACATACCAGTCTTGGACCAGATCGGCAGGTACGGTTTTCGTACGCATAGGAAAGTGGAACTTGACACTGCAGCATCTTACTGTAACGGAGACTGAGTTACCGTCAACCTGCAAGTTCACGAATCGAATGAAAGTATTGCACTGGGCATAATCGTCTCCTGGATCTTATTTCCTGAACAAAAAATGTTATACTTTCCAAGGTGCTTGAACCTTGAGCTTCCCTGTTTCCACTAAGCCTGCGTACTAGAGGTACGGACCGCACGTACAAGTATGGAAGGTGCGAGACTCGTAAGAGATTACACCATCACTCAACACGCCAAGATTCCGGGTGCATCATTCTTTGCGGTGAACATGTAACGCTAGTGTTCGTTCTGTGTGTCGTGATGGATCATGCAAGGGGTACTCCTTCCATGGTGCCAAAATTATAAGACAAAACCAGGAACAAATCTGGCTACAACACCACCGACACAACAGGTCTGCTGACCGGAGCTCTGTACAATGAACCTGCTCTCTCAGCGCACACTTCTGTCGATACAAAATAGGAATGTTCGTCCTGGTGCTGCAGTGAGAACCCATAGATCTTGTGGTTGTTGACCGTACCAAAACTTGTTGTTCTGGCCATACTAAAGTAGGGTATCAAATCTTCGAGGCATCCTCGCTTCGGCTCTTAACCTTCGTCCATCCACTCGTACCTTTCTTGCGCTGCGGCTCAGGCAGTCCACCTTCGGACAAGTCATCTTTCTTTGACCAATTTGCGGTGCTTGAAGTGACGAAGCTGCGCCCGTCATCTAAGCCTGCGTTGCGTCGCCTGTCGCCCACCATAACTGGGTCTTCTGCCATAGCATTCTCCATGTCCTCCCATTCCTTCTGATTGACCACATCCCATTCCTGCGCCTGTTGTTCAGCAAGCAGATATGCTTTCAGCTCATCCAGAATCTTTATGGGTGTCAGACTCCAACCGCTGAGATACTGTGCGTTTTCCGCAATTGTCAGGGAAGAGTGTGATGTAGCATGTGATAGCTGGCCAAGACCCACGGGCGCGCGTCGCAGGTGTGAGGCAGGTGAATTTGGGGTGTTTATGTCTTTATCAAGTGGGTTCTCTGGGCGCCGAGGAGCATATGTCTCCTGCAGAATCAGGAGTCGATACAAATTGCGCCCCATAGGTCCGACATCGTCCCAGTCTTTGAAACTCTCCTTCATGCCTTGCGTTCTGCAGAGCCATGCAATATTATATGCTAGCAGTGAGACGCCCTCGATGAAAGATGAGTAGGCTGGAGGGTCTTCGGCAGACAAGTGAGCCAGTGGCCGGTCGATGAATAAGATGCGAGGCTTTGGGAGAGGTATGCGAGGATCGAGGGTGCGAGAAGCCTCGGGACTGTTGCCCGAGGAGCCGGAGAAGGTAGTGCCCGGAAACGGCACTTTCTTACCCTGATATGATGAGGTGATACTGAATATAGTAGGCTGTGGATAGTCGTTATGTGGCAATGCTATCTCGGCAGGAAGACGTATGCCTAGATACGCAGCGATACGCACAAGCAGCTGGGCAACAGCAGCAAGAGAAGCAGAAAGGTAGTCAGGAGGGGCATCATTCATGTCTCGAAGGTCCCAGATACGCAGCTTTGTGCCTGGCCCAATGTTGAAAACTTCTTTGATACCCCCATCCTTGGTCCTCCTCTTGCTTATCTTTAGCCCTGCAAGCTTCGCAGATGTCGTGCACAACTGCCGCCGCTGTTCGATCGTCTCGTGATGCACCTTGTCGGACTTGTAGTCCATCCTCTTCACCATCTGCTGCACCTTATCCAGTTCGTTGGCACGTCGAGAGCCAATGCCGTACGTGGCAGAGGACAAGTCCGACTTGCGTTGCGCGTTGGCGGCTCGCTTCGCTTCGATCGCTTTCTTCACATTCTCCATTTGCTGTCTGAGACGAGCTGCCTCTTCTGCGATGTGGGTCATTCTCTCTTCGATCTCCACGGTCTCCGTTCGTGTGCGCTGCCAGTCTAAGTTGTCGGTGCATAGCTGACGATCGACTAGAAAGCCGCCTTTCGAGTCTGATAACGAGATACTCGCTCCCTCTTGGGCGCCTTGTATGACTGCCTTGACATGTTTCTCGACTCCATCCTTGTCGATAAGCGTCCTAGCCAGCTCGATGCGGGGTTGTTCGAGGTACGAGCGAGCGCAGGTGATGCAGTGGAGAGGGTGGCCTGAGCTTCCAGCCCTCCCACAAATATCGCACTCCATGTTGGTGGTGTTAGGTGATCTCGCCTCCTTGGGGTCCGTGGAGTGGTGGCCGAGAAAGATACCGCGGGACCATGATGATCGGAGGATTGCCCTGGGAAACGTGCGAGATTATAGACCCATGGACGGGTAAGTCGACATATCCCGTAGTGAGTACGTATTTGCAGCGGTTTGTAAGTGAAGAGGAGGAAGTATGAAGGAGAAGCCAGCCTAGCGGTCAGAAGACCGCCGTGTAACGGAGGCACCAGGCGCGAGGCGCGGGCGCGAGACGCGCGAGTCACGCCTCCCCCACGTCATCCAGTCCTCACCGAAAACGGATGGCGTTGTTTACAGAGGAGAGCAACTGCATCACGCACCCTCCAGCGCTAGCATAACACAGCAACACAGCGATAATTGATTGTCAGACTTCTCCGTAGCAGCCTCCAGCGCTTGAGGAAAAAGTTCTTGCCGCTTTTGATCGTTCGCTCACCCGCAGCACTGACTCTACCAAACAGCATCACGAATGAGTGACCACTCGGACACTTCTCTTCTCTTGGACGGCGCACATTCTTTTCCCTCGACACCACCACCACCGCAAGTCACGCGATTTTTGTCACCCCCGATGGAAGATAAAACCGTGAAGACTGATGTTGATGCTCCCCAAGATCTTCAGCAAACACCCAAATCTGGACACAAACGAGTGAATTCTGATGACACAGAGCGGCCAACATCAGTACAACGTGACCGTGACGACCTAGGTCAAATCCCAGATGCAGGAGCAGAGACTAGCGACTCAGATGATGAGCACGCAGATCCTGCACTTCAGATCGAGGACTACAACTGGCAAGAATTACATGAGCGGTACCACAACATAATCAATACGTGCAATGCCGAAGAGAAGGAGCTGATGGAAGAGTGGGCGAATCTGATGGAGGTGCTATCGAGCCTTGCCCATAATACGATTTATGACTGACCAAAGCTCAGTACTTTCGCATCTGGGCTAACTCGGGGCATGTGCATGAAACAGATCGTACCTTCCGAAGGTGTGTAGCGCAACAACAGTATCTTTCATCCTTCAGAGCTAATCCGAGCAGACTCCAGACGAGAACGGTGTATGTCCAACATGAGGAAGAAGATCTGGAGAATAAGAGGAACCATTGTAAGCCCTGCGGCTCACAAGCAGAGTCCAAGCACTGACCAACATAGACATCAGCGTCGTGAAGGCATTTGAGAGTGCGCTCAATCTGCTCAAACAGAATCCAATGTTCCGCGGTTGATGTTCGGTAGGAGCCGCATACCTCAGCTTTCATCCACCACAGCAATCAACCCCGCGCCTTGGAGGTTCTCAATCTCCCTGTTCGCCATGGAGGAGGCCGGCCTGTACGTTCTTGTGACTTCGTCAGTGGTATGGAGTCACACGTCATCAGAAACCATTGACGCACAATATATTCAAGTGCAAGTTTAAGCCATTATGACTTCATTCACAAGGCACTTGTAGAGAATATGAGACATGACTTCATCCTTGATTCCGTTTTCCAAGTCTATCCAAGTCTATGCCATATGGCGAGCCAATAAAAAAAGGCTCCAGCCAACCTGCGCTATCCCATGCATGCAAGATTTACCCCAAGATCAGCCGCCGTCTATATAGTAAAAGAAAAGTCCCCCCTAAAATGTTTACAAGAGAGGGTTGGAGCGGTATTCGGGCACGACGCCGTTGGTCTGGCTCTTCTCGGCCTGGTTCTCGGTCTCGAGCTCGTTGTCAACGCTATCGTCTTGCTCGGCAAGGAACTTCTCTGCCTCAAGTGCGGCGACGCAACCGGAGCCTGTTATGATTAGCGTGTGTTCTACCTATCAAAGAGATGAGTTGGGGAGTAGACATACCGGCACTGGTAATAGCCTGGCGGTACTTCTTATCCTGGACGTCACCTGCGGCGAACACGCCCTCAACGCTTGTGTGGCCCTCACCGGGCTTGGTGATCAGGTAACCATCCTCGTCCATGTCGAGCTGGCCCTTGAACAGCGCTGTCGCCGGGTCGTGACCAACGGCGTAGAACAGGCCCTTAGCCTCGATAGTCTGCTCCTCCTTGGTGACGTTGTTGCGCACAACAAGGTGCGACATGAGGCCACCCTTCTTCTCGTCACCCTTGATCTCGACTGCGCCCGAGTTGAACATAACCTCAATCTTGGGGTGTGTAGTCAACCTCCTGGCGTTGGTGCGCGACGCCCTCAGCTTGTCACGGCGGACAAGCACGGTGACCTTCTTCGCCTTCTTGGTCAAGTACAACGCCTCTTCGACTGCGGAGTCACCACCGCCAATGACGACCAGGGGCTGTTCACGGAACATGGGCAGACTGCCGTCGCACACGGCGCATGCAGACACGCCGTAACCCCAGTACTTCTCCTCTCCAGGCAGATCGAGACGGCGCGCCTTAGCACCTGTCGCGATGATGATGGAGTCGGCGGTGTGCTCCTCCTCCTCAATCTCCACGTCGTCACCCATGGGGTGCAACCAGTACTTGAAAGGACGCGACTTCAGGTCGACCTTTGCGACGGTCTGGGAGACGATCTCGGTGCCGCAGGCTTCAGACTGGGCGCGCATTTGGTCCTAGGACTGTCAGTGGCGGCTTGGGGGAAACGTCTGCGGATCAGTACGTACCATCAGTGTGGAACCCTGAATCTTCATGAAACCGGGGAAGTTCTCAACCTCGTCGGTGGTGGTCAATTGACCTCCAGCGGCAATGCCGAGGGCCAGGAAACCCTCGTACATAACGGGGTTCAGATCGGCGCGAGCGGCATAGATAGCGGCGGTGTGGCCTGCTGGCCCAGAGCTGCAGATGTCAGTTTCCAATGCTTGAAGGCGATTCCATAGTGTGTACATACCCGATGATGACGAGCTTGGAGTGCATTTTGCGTGTATCTACTTTAGAGAGTCCCGCGACAGGTGTGTTGCGCGTGTTATGCGAAGCGGCAGCGGCAACGGGGAGCGAGAATAAAGATAGTGATCGAGGAGTCGCCCGGCGGAAGATTGAGGCAAACAGTTTGGCGGCGTGCGCGGCTGTCGCGTGTCGATCGTGGCAGGTGGGTCGCGAGAGTGGGATAAATATGCTAAGCTGGGCTTTGCTCTATGTGTGTTTGAGCTGTACGTTCCGGACGATTCTACGACTGTGAGGGTCCTGTGGAACGTGGACAAGGTATGACGATGGGCTGGAGGGGTCGTTCGTATAGGATTCAGCACTGCAGCACCCACAATGTCAGTAAGGCCACTTCTGGTTGGGATTATCGCACAATTCAAACAGGCACACACACCTTGACTGTACTGTTGTGGTGCAAGAGTAGCGGTGTTGCAGCGTCTTTTGAGAGAAGGTCTTGGAAAAAATGCTGGTGCTCACTATACGCCATCGGCGCCAGTCGGAGCTGCTTGTGTAATCCTTGTCACTTAGAAATCGCAGAGTACTAGACCCCCATCATACCCACTCCAGTCCAGCTCGCAGGCTTTTTGCTGCAGAACTGACACAACCGCTATGAGGCGCCCGAACCCTCCGACTCATGAGCCTCGGTCACCGTCGTATTGTGCATCGGCTTCCTTTCCCTGTCCGCATACCGTCTGATTGCAGCATCCAGTCGTGGTTTTTGATACGCGCTGTGAACTTCGTCGTCGTTTCATTTGAAAGACATAGTGACAACAACAGCGCAGCATCACTCATCATGTCTTTCTCTACATTGACCTCATCATGACATTCTGTCAGAAGTGATGCCCCTGCCATGCCGGATAGTCCTCGGATCTGATTACGGCGGCTGCATGTGGTCGCCGCACACGTCACGCGGCACGCATATGCGCAATCTTGGGTATAATGCCAGATAGCCGGAGGGGTAGTTTGTCATTTGCAATGTTATCGCGCTAGCCGACTCTTCATTCCTCGGCGCCTGGACGCTTCCTGAGGTTCTCCACGCTGTAGAGCATGTCTCGCAGTGCTTTATCATCTGCCGACCCCAGACCAGCCTTTCCGTTGCCGGTCGCCGACCCATCGCCGCTGCCAGCCTCAACGTCAAACACTTGGTCATGAAACGACTTCAGCATCTCTGCAGTGTGCGAATCTTCTTGCCATTTACCGTTCTCTTGTGATGAGAAACACTGGAGGCGATGAATATCCTACACATGTGTCAGTACAGCTGATCGCATTGCTGTCATTTGCGCATCTTACCTTCTCTTCGCGCACTTCCTTGGTGGAGCCTGGCTTGTGCACGTGATCGATCGAGACCACTGCCGCAGACGATGTTGGAGAAACTGGCAGGAAAGTGACATCCAGCGCATTTCCTTTGAGTGCAATGGCGCCGCTGTACTCTGTCGTCGCGCTGCTCGTGTTTGTCATTGCGTCGATCTTGAACGAGAACAAGGCTGGGACACCCTCACACGCCACCAAAATCTCGTCTTGATGTGGCACATTCCAGATGCCTGATACTGCTACCTTTGAAACCTCTTCCACGCCGAGTTCAGGGCGAGACTTGAAATGATCCGCGACAGCGTCTAAGATGGAAAGCTTTTTGAGTAGCTTGTAGTTCTGCCAGTCCCACACAAACAGGTCTGCGTCTCCACCACCAGACACAAGTCGTCCTGACTTGGCGAGACACAGCTTGTTGATGAAGGCCTCATGACCGAAGCAAAAGCCTTCAATAATGTGAGCTTGTGGAATGCCTCGTGAAACGCGGATGTGCTCGTCGCGGTCTGCAGTGATGATGTATCTGCGAGTGTCCACCTCTGCATGGACAATATCTGTGAGCATGGAGACGTGGCCCAGCAGGAGCTGATGCTCGAATTTCATCTCGTCCTTAGGAGGCGCCGGTCCCTTCTTCTTCTGTTTGAGCTGGTCTTCCAGGGTCTTGCGATTCCTACCAGAATGGACCGTAAGCACGGTCGCAGACGGAACCCATTCGGCTTCTTCAACGGGCTCTGCTGGTGCTTCAGGTACTTGATAGTCCGGTGTGGGAATCAGAGGAAGAGAGTAGACATCACCAAATTTGTCTGCGCAAAGAATGGTTGAGTTGTCTGAGGTGAGAGCAATTGAGCAAGGTCGCCTTGTCATGGGTCTATGGGTGTGAGTGAGGTATTCGAGAACTGGGTCTGATCATCTTACCTCTCACTGAGTTGGCGTAACTCGTTCTCAAAGTCCGTCTCGAAGACGCGGATACACTTGTCCTCACCCGTCACAGCAACCACATAACGACCATCGCTTGAAACAATCAAGTTGGTGAAGTTTGCCTTTTTCTGTTTTGGCGGTTCGGATAATTTTACCTTCTTCTCTGGTGGGCCCTCTGCGTCCTCATCCTTAGGCTCAGGTTCCTGCCAATTGTCAGCTGGTGTTCATACTTCAACACGCCGCACCCATCACAGCAGCTCGATATGAAACCACACAACTCACTGCCACTGGCTCATCTGGCTTTGTCCAAGTCGAGGTGCCTCCGCTGCTCGACTGTGCAACGAGAGTTGAGCCGCTTGCACCAAAGAGCGTCCAACCACCGGCTCCAGTCTCTGTTGCCTCACGAGAAGCAAGACATTGGTACGGAAACTGCATCTTTTCAATTCGTGTTCGACGATGATATGCGCCGCAAGGTCACATTTTCCATACATATGGCGCCTCGCCTCGTGAGGTTAGCGTGACGTCGCGCGCACGAGCCATACCACAGCAATTTTGTCCCGCCGAGCTTGGAGCTTTCGACACCTTAAACACCACATCAAAAACCAAAAGACCTTAAACATCCCTTTGCGTCAAACCGAACACAATGGGGGGCAAGAAGGAAACCAAGGCCGCTTACTTCGAGAAGCTTGAGGCTCTCCTCAAGGAGTACCGCTCCATCTTCATCGTCACCGTCGACAATGTCTCGTCTCAGCAGATGCACGAGATCCGTCAGTCCCTCCGCGGTGAGGGTGTTGTCCTGATGGGCAAGAACACCATGGTCCGCCGTGCGCTCAAGGGTCTCATCAACGACTCCCCCGAGTACGAGCGTCTCCTTCCCTTCGTCAAGGGTATGTTTTCCTCCGCTGATTTGCGCCCGCGCACACACTGACAGCGAACAGGCAACGTCGGTTTCGTCTTCACCAACGGTGACCTCAAGGAGATCCGTGACAAGATCCTCGCCAACCGTGTCGCCGCCCCTGCCCGTGCCGGTGCCGTCGCTCCTGACGATGTGTACGTCCCCGCTGGTAACACTGGTATGGAGCCTGGTAAGACCTCTTTCTTCCAGGCTCTCGGTGTCCCCACCAAGATTGCCCGTGGTACCATCGAAATTACTGCCGACCTCAAGCTCGTTGAGGCTGGTGCTAAGGTCGGTGCCTCCGAGGCCACCCTCCTCAACATGTTGAACATCTCTCCCTTCACCTATGGTATGGGTATCTTCCAGATCTACGACGCCGGCAACACCTTCGCCTCGTCTGTTCTGGACATCGAGGAGTCCCAGCTCCTGAAGGCTTTCTCTAGCGCCATCGCTACCATCGCCTCCATCTCGCTGGCCGCCAACTTCCCCACCCTTCCCTCCGTCATGCACTCCGTTGTCAACTCCTACAAGAAGGTTCTCTCTGTCGCCATTGAGACCGCCTACGAGTGGGAGGAGATTGCCGAGCTCAAGGACCGCATTGCCAACCCCGACAAGTACGCCTCCTCTGCCCCTGCTGCTGGCGCCGCCGCTTCCGGTGGTGCTGCTGAGGCCGCTCCTGAGGCTGCCAAGGAGGAGGAGAAGGAGGAGTCCGAGGATGACGACATGGGCTTCGGTCTCTTCGACTAAGTTTGTGCGTTTGATGCGACTTTGTCAGGGACCAGCCTGCATGCCTAGGCATGTGAGTCATGTCTTGATGATATAGAGCCAACGACAATACGATAAGATGAACTTCTCGAATCAATCGACTACATGTGATGCTTGTTCGAGCAACAGCACACAAACAATTGGTAAGTCTACATTCATTTCTTTCGCACCGTACGATGATGATAAAATTTTTAACTCTGATCTCTGTGAGGATCCAAAACGCAACACAACTCTAATTTTTTCCTGATCTCTACATACTCAGCTTATTCTATTCACTCATGTTGAAGAGCTCGAAGCTGACTATCAATCAGATACCCAAGTTTCTCTGAACCATCCTCCGCTTCTATATGCGTGACCTATGTCATACTGTGTGATGCTTTGCAAGTGAACCGGCTTTTGCGAGGTCTATTCGCACCCAATAGTGCTTCCACATTGCCTTACCACCCAGCCCATTACACACACTTTCGCTCTGTACATTCCCCACATACACGTCTGCATGACTCCATGCGGTTCCGTGTTCATCTACCGCCAACCCAGGCGCGTACTCCCCAATGATACTCGCGGCGACCGTTCGCGCAACTCCCTTGCCCCGCCATTCAGGTTCTGTATGTAGCGTAGTCAGACTGCCATCCAATCCCAAGAACGTCCACGCAACAGCTCTGTCCGTGGCCTCTTCAAACACTCCCTTGCTCTTCAAACTCATAAGTGTGCGCGTGGCTCTTGGAATACTCGTACGCGCCTGCACAGTAGGCAGGTCACGCGGCCTCAAGTCACCCCATTTCAAGCCATGCGGCAATTCCTTGACAGGCGGCAGGTCGCTGATGCGGAATAGGAACTTGTTCAATACAGAAGTTGCGCCGGGGAATTCTTCGCGGAGGATCCCCGCATCACGGCACAGAGAGACAAGGAGATGGTGGCAGGCGCCCAGTGTCACGACTCCTGGCCAGAGAAGGTGTCGCATGTATGTCCCTGGAGAAAGCTCGTAGACAACGCCGGGCCCGGATTCGGGATGCTCTCTCTCGTGCTGCTTTGCTAGTTCCAGGGAAGGCTGTTCATCGGGATGCAGCGGTGGGAGGGGCAGGGTGGACATGTAGTCTAAAACGGAGAGGACGGCAAGCTTGCATTGGGGGCAGAGCCCTGAAGCCGCTGGATCTGCGTGCGAAGATACACCGGCCAGCTCAGATGAGTGCTTTGGATCTTCCCCTGCGGCGAAGAGCCAGAGCTCGGTTCCTGGGCGCGTGGACCGGTCAATATATGCTGCGGCCCAACATCCTGGCACTGCTGTTGCGGACGGAGGAATTGTTGATAGTATATGTGCGTGCTCTGACTGATTTGGATGTTGTGTGCGATACACTAGGTTGATGCTGTATGGAAGAGCTGATTTCAATGCTTTCTGAAGGATCGATGACGTCGGAGAATGCTCGAAGACATCCATCTTAGTTGATGCTGATAGAGAGCGATGCCTACTGATAGATCAAGCGTGATGTGCTTCAAAGTCGTTGTTTTGATGAGTCAAAATGACTGGAGATAGCCATTGACTCCAAAGCAAGACAATGTTGCGTATTTCGGACCAATCAACCAATTCCGTCGGCATCATTGTGTGCAGTTGAATTTAGTCCGAGACGTGACAGCTGTAGCGGGCTGCACCTTCTTTCTACATGCATCTTTTCATCTTTTCCAAAATCCATTCTTGACGGATGGTTGTTGTGTAAGGTTTTGTCCCTTTTTCCGAAGCCGTATCAGCCACGTTCTGCTCCTGCCGCAGCCCCGCCTCTGCCTGCAATTGTACCACATGGCCAGCGCAATATTATGTCGTCAGTGTTCCATACCTTCGCGGCGATGAGCACGGTGCTATTGAAATCAATGATGAACGAAATGACTCTTTGCCAATTCCACACGACGATATCGATGCAATGATTGAGCATTTGTGTATGCCTTGAATCCTCAACTGTAGTCGGAATAGACACGAAGGTAAGGCTGATTTGTGAATGCTTTGTTCTCCAATACAGCCTGTCGTTCATGACCATAGTTATTGTGTTAAAACTCCAGTCCGGCGTGGTCTCTTATGACCAGGTTGTCAAGCAAGGTTCGGAAACTTGCGAGTCAGTGCAATGTCTTGCATATTGGTGGCCAAATTAGCAACATGAACATGCAGAATCCACGATCCTCATTCAAGGCCTCCCCTCCTCGAAGATGCATGGTCAAGCCGCTTACCTTTCTTGGCAGAGTGGGATGCGGACATTGTGCGGGGAGTCCGTACACCCGCACCCCGGTTAATATGGTTCGTTGAACCGGGGCGTCGATCACTTGGTTCACTTGGATTTCGTGGATCACACACTAGGAATTGGTTTCTCTGTGAATAGTGTGGCTTCCAATTCGGTGCGGTATGAGCACCAAGTAGTACCAATTATCAGCCGGGAGACTGCCATCCGCAAATCATGTCGCAGCGGTACCACCGCCACGATAAACGTGCATGTCTCAGTGGAGACTTCCCGTCAACTCTAATTCTACAGGCCATCTACCGAATTCTGTCTTGCTCGATCCAAGAACTAGGTGATATGAGGCTAGTGCTTAAGCTACATTACACCGTTGAGTAAGGATCCATCGCTCTCACGATACAGCCAAGAAGTTCGTATCACACCAGATCCAAGTCAATTTCTACCCCTCTTCTGTTAAGAGAATCAATACACTAAGGCGTGAGCGATACTCGTATTCTAAGATCATGCTTAAGTGGACGTAGCCCGGCAGTCTCGCTACAGCTTAGTCAAAGAGACGGTGTCTGGTGCTTAAGAACCACGCCAATGCTGGATTTGCCGCGAGATCACTATTTCCGTGTAGCTTTTGTGACGCGTGAAGCAAACCTGGTAGGTTTGAGTTATTTATTGTCTCTCTAGAATATCACTCGTCTACAGATGCAAGCACAAATGTCGTTGCTTAACCTGGTTGCGTCATGCAAGAGCTTGATGTAAGGAAACGAGTGTCTTGACATCATACAGCAGATGAGATCCCGAGATCTGAGTACTGAATTGGTATTTTATGTTTCGAATGTAGACGTGGGGTGTCTGTCTGCACCTTTGAGAGTCTGAAAACAACGCACGTCAACCACAACCGAGCAACGATCAGTAGAACGCTAAGTGGAACTAAATCAAGATCTGTTGCTGAACCTGCCGCTGAGGAATACAATATCAGGGCGAAGCGAGTGCATGTCCGATGTGCAATCGGACCGTTCAGTGGTCAGACAGCATGAACTGTGCCTTACGGTCCACTTGCTGCAGCATTGTATGAGGTCGACGACTGGCGGAACTCGAGCATCTCGGATCCCCAGACTCACCGTTGCAGAAATGGCATCTGCGATGGTATATGAAGTACAGTGGCCAGAGCGGCCATTGCTTTGGTGCTTTTCTTGTTCAGTAGCATTTACCTCGCGGATCACGCGACCAGAGCCAAGATGATTCCACCTGCCAAAGAAGCTTCTCCTGGAGGATTCAATCCTGTGCACTTCACAGTTCTTTGCCTTACGCTGCTTACATTAAGGGTATGCTCATAAGTAGTCAACACCTTCACCGGCGCCTAATTGACTGACTACCACAGTTCCTCTATGTTGGTCTCACGTGCCCTACCAGGCATCTGCCTGGGCCTTGGTACACCCGTTTCACACACCTCAGATTGAAGCGGGCGGTTGTTACTGGCCAAAGAATCTTCTATATCGATGGGCTTCACAAGAAATATGGCCCCGTGGTCCGACTATCCCCCAATGAAGTGGCTATTGCAGACCTCGATGCATTCAGGGAGATTCACAAGATTGGCACCAAGTATATGAAGAGTGAGTGGTATCTGCGCTTAGCCAACTTCCCCAAAGCAGGCGTGTTTACAATGCTTGACCCTCGCGAGCATGGGCCGCGGAGGAAGCTCTTGTCTCGCTCCTTCAGCAGGACCTACCTTGTCGAGAACTGGGAGCACAAGGTCCGTGAGAAAGCACTTCTTGCTGTCAACAAGATCAAAGCGGATGCTACGAGCGGCACTGCCGATGTGTACAACTGGTGGATGCTGCTCGCCTCCGATGTCAGCGCGCATCTAGCTTTTGGAGAGTCTTTCGGTATGCTGGAGACAGGACATGTAAGTATCATTGCCTTAATTGCAGTACCAAACTGACACATGCTAGCAAAATCAATTCCTTCGCGTGCTCAAAAAGCTCACCATGGGTGCGGGTATAATGGTCGAGATGCCGTTTCTCCGTTTGTTGAGATTTGTGCCCGTCACTGCCATCCAGGAGATGTTCAACGCAAACGAATATATCCTCCAAGGTGCTGGTCGCGCTGCTGAGATGGCACGGTCCCGCAAAGGCGAGGCCAACATCTTTGCCAAGGTCATCGAGGATTGCGAAAAGGAGGGTGACGGCCACATTGACGACATGGATGTGAAGATTGAGGCCATGAACGTGATCATTGCCGGCACTGATACAACTGGAGTCACACTCACATACCTCACATGGGCTGTCCTCCAGCGTCCCCAGCTTCAAGCTGACTTAGAAGCCGAGGTTGCCGCGCTAGCAGATGACTTCACTGAGAACGACCTGATCAACTTGCCGTTGCTTAATGCAGTCATCGAAGAAACTCTCAGACTATACGGTGCCGCTCCTAGTAGTCTGCCTCGTGTTGTCCCACAAGGGGGAACTAAATTCTCTGGTTTGTATATCCCACAAGGCGTCACCGTAGACACGCAAGCCTACACTTTCCACCGCGACCCAAATATCTGGAGTGATCCATTGACGTAAGCTTTATCCCACATCCAGTCTTACATATGTCAGTGTCGTACTGACTCGCACCAGCTTCAACCCCAACCGCTGGATTTCCTCGAAAGAAGGCTACCCAGCTGAAGCACTCTCACCCGCCGCCAAGACTGCTTTCCACCCATTTGGAGCTGGAGCTCGATCATGTATCGGCATCCATCTTGCGCGTATGGAGTTGAGGTATGCTGTAGCTTTTATGTTCAGAGAGATGAAGGGTGTCAAGCTTGCGGCAAGCACTACGCCCGAAAGCATGGAGTTTGAGAATTTCTTTTTGATTGCGCCAAAGGCGCATCGGTGTGAGATCACGTTCAATTGAAAGATACAGGCCAATCCTGCTTACACTGCGATTGAGCCACATTGATTTAGAAAGTCGATGTGTGGAAAAATATATCCTAAGTACCTGACATATACGAAATGTGGCAATTCACAATGATAGCTTTTATTGCAATATTTCGCATCGCCCCATCCTCATCTGGCTCCTCTCGTTACGTACCAATATCAAGCTACGTTCCAAGCCGCGTTCCTAACATAACTGAATTGACGGAAGTGCAGCAAGTAAACTGAATTATGCGTCAGGATCGAGGATTGCGGTCTTTCAACTATGTGGCGTCATATTTGACGAGGCCTTCGGACTCTCAGACATTCCTCATGGGTAGCAGGAATTATATCTATAGAGCGACTGTTCCATCTGGATAAGATTTCCCTTATGCTCGCCAAAGCCTCATCTAGAACGAAACGCAGTGCCGGAAGTGGTCCATGATGACCGAACAGAACAAGACGTACTTTGATACACTCCACATTTTCGAGGCGTTGTAATTGCCACAATTCCGGGCGAGGGATCCAGAGCGGGCTTTTCAGACGGCCGGATGAAAGCCACGCAGCTCTTCCGATCACATCGACTATTGCTATTCTCGGGATTTGCACCAGAGGATGTGGGAGATGCCGGTCTTGAAGCGGGTGCTGATACGTGTTGTACAGGACAAGGGTGTTTTCAGCACGGAAAACACCTTCAGTATCCCAGCGAAGGAAACAGCAGGTCAGACGTAGTGGTTCACGCTCATATTGTTCTTTACTAAAGTCACCAGCCTCAGAGACTTCTCGTATCTCGATACGAATAGGATTATTAAGAGGTAGGAAAGCGAAAGTCCGGCCTCCTATTGCATAATTGTAGATTATCGTCCGGACTTCTTTCGGAAGTCGTAGAAGAGGCGATTCGTTCTGTTGCGCTTGTTGCTACGAACAGAATTAGTTTGCTGGAGAGGGAAGAGGTTAGACTGATGCTTACATAGCCTCCATCCTCGCTTCTACCTCAGCCTTCTTGAGTGCTCCTGCTCTGGTCAATACCGGCATCTTGTGAATAGATGAGAGATGGGACTTGTGTGGAGAGATCTAAGCTCACTAAGAAGTTTATATAGGCATAGAGGTGTTTGTTTGAATGGGCGATTGGGTTCCACTTGGGCACAAAGATAGCAAGCTTAGGGGACAATGGATATGCGTGTAGCCAGAGTGAGTATGAATCAAACCAAGCTACGCTTAAGGCAACCCTTTTGTGTTGCATTCACATATGTGAAGAGAACGTATCAAAATCTCCTTTCGTCAGAGCTTCCTTGACAAGTGCGGCGGCGAGGTTCGGTCCGTCTTTACTTTCTACCGTATGCTAATTTGATATGCTAAAATACACGGGAAGCGCTCAAATTTGATCGTATCTTCATTCTTCTCATATATCGTTGAGTCGTCCAGGAATCCATGGCCTCCTTACTTGGCGGGGTGCTTTCTAAGGTAGCTGCATCTCAAAACTACAACGCAGGCGACACGTTGCTACTTGTTTCAATGGCATACTCACCCAGCATCAAGCATTGTTCGCTTAGCACGGTGGTGTTGATAATTCTTATGTGTCCGACCTCAAACTGATCTCAAGCCACGGCATGCGATGCGTAGAACTCAGGGTATTGGTTCTGGATCATCGTCGTTACCTTCTCCACTTCCTCTGCAAGACCCATTACATTGGCGTCCCACTTCCTTAACTCTTTGCCAACCACGCGCTCCGCATGCCCAGTCTTCCGCTCACCACTAGCTTCGCCCTCAAAGAAGATCAATCGGTCGATCTGGTCGATGTGCCCGGAAAGACGACCCTGCTCTAACATCTTGGCTGCGTAATCCTCTGCCTTTTCGGCGTCAATGCCCAGAAGCTCTCCCAGTTGGTCAAACCCGATGTTGTTATAGAGCTTTGATGCACCGAGGAGATTGTGTTCGAGTACAGCCTTGTCAAGGACGGTAGATCCGTCTGCAGTCTTGGCGAGTTGATGCGGCTGCAGCTTGGTCGCAAAGGCTTTGATCTCTGCGGGTGATAGGAGTCGGTCGAGAAATATCTTCTCAAGAATAGGGTAGTCATCAAGTGAGCTGGCACGTTCATCTTTGTATAGTCTGGCCAACATCCTCCCGCGTTGTGGTCCGGCAGGTGCCAGGACTGTGCAGATGATTGCAGCTCCCAGCGCTGCGACGCGGTCATCTTCGTCTACTAATGGCTCCTGGCTCATGGCGTAGTATGCAGCTGCAGCATCGAGGAAAGATCGCTGGGCGTCGTAGATGCGGGCCTGACTGAGCTGGAAGTGCATCTTTGTCTCCTTATCTTGGACGTTGAAGATGATGTTCTTGACCTTGTTCAAGTGCGAGAAGGCGCTTGTTGGGTCGTCCTCCTCGAGGTAGCAGCGCACGATTCGGATCCATACTCTCGCCTTGTCGTCGGCTGTGACCGACTTCTGTGTTGACTCCAAGTTGATCGAAGCCAGGATCTGCGCGGATTTCCTGAAGTCTTCGGTGGCCTCGTACGCGTCTGCCAGCGCCTCTTTGATTGATGTGTCCTGCTCCTCATACTGCCCCGCACCCTTTGACTGCAGCAGCGAAACAGTCTTTTCACCGACCTCAATCTTGATATCTGGATCCTGAACGTTGCGAAATGCGTCTGCGAAGGCAGCAAGGAGCGGCCGGAGCTGGACTATGCCTATGGAATCGTCGAGGAGGGTGCTCGCGTATGCATTGAGATTCCCCGTAAGATTGTCTGTAGAGGCGGTGATTTGCTCAAGGATCGCAGTGTATTGCGAGGGCTTGCTGCCGGTCGGGGCTTGCTGAACGTCCTGGAGTGCGGAGGCAACTGCTGGTGAAGCCATGTCCGCGGGGGTGAGCAAACAGCTCCGGTGGTTGAGATTCGGTGGCGATGGTAGGCTCGCAGCCGGACGATGATGTGGTCGAGGGAGACAGTGGGCGGAGCCGTAATCCCGCAGCAGCTTCAGCCGATATTTCTTCCCCTAGAGAGCTACGTGAATGCAAGGCAACGGTCGTGTGGGGGAGGGGCGGTGGGAGCTATGACGCTTGGCAAGGCAGCCGCGCTAGTGAATCGTGAATGCGGCCTCTTTCATCGCCGCAATCCATTGTCTTGCCAACATCTCCCCCCTCTCGACTACCCCCTCGCTCAGGCTGCACCGACTGGTCCACTCGCTGCTCTCCAGAACCTTGAAGGACCGCCCAGTACCACACACACTTCTGTGCGCTGCGCTGAACGGACTACCTACACAGCTCGACGCTGCACCAGCCGATCGCCAACCACACATTCTTTTGTCGCAAAGATGAATGGAATAAAGCAGGACCCGGACGCAGGGACGCCGGTCCAGTACATGGACGACGAGTTCTTCGAGGACACGGGGGAGATGACGATGCCACCGCCAGACACCAAGAGTGACGTATGGGTAACGCGCATCGAGAAGTGGCTGTACGAGGCCGTCTCCAATTGGGATGACCTCGCCGAAGGCAACGATGACGATCAAATCACAATCGGAGAGGTGCTCGCCTTCAACACGACAGCCGGCATCGACAAGACTAAGCCAATGCGACTCTTCTTCAGCGAACGCTGGCGCGCGAAGGCAAAGCTGCCTACAGCCTTCGAGTTGCAGCCCACAGAGACATCGGACACATTACTAGGCAACACATACGTCTTCACCGAGAAGGATCTGCCGGGCTACAAGCCCAGTGCATTCGGTCAAGGCCACCGCGGCGGGCCGGGTGGCTGGAATCAGCAGGATTCAAAGGGGCGCATACAGAAGCGCGGGAAGTACAGGAAAGCGATCCCCAAGCAGACCGCCCTCATCGGCCATGCTACTCGGCAATACCAGGCGAACCCACTGCCCACTAGGGAATTTAAAGAATTTGAGGCGCAGCGTCGCGAGCAGGCCATTCAGGGCTCGTTCAAGGAGACCCAGATTATCAAGGACCCGGGTGTCGTCAACTACAACAACGTTCAGAGGCAGTTCAACTCGTTCATCAACAAGACAACCACAGCCAAGAAGCCACAGCAAAACAAGGCTGCCCGTATTTCTCACCAAGAGTTGATGGACCTGCTGCATGGCTTGTTCGACGAGTACGAGTACTGGCCGATGAAGGCGCTCAAAGCCCGCACACAGCAGCCAGAGCAGTATCTCAAGGAAGTTCTCCCAGAGATGGCTCATCTCGTCAAGTCAGGTCCTTTTGCCAGCAACTGGCAGCGAATGTCGCATTTCAACGTCGGGCGTACGCTCACCAGCCAGCAGTCTACACTGGCGCCAGACATGGGAGGGGACGACTCAGAGGATGACGATATGGAGGATGTCATCTAGAAGTCGCGCTTTTCGTAGCGTATCTGGTGTACAATCTGATTGGGGAGCATTGGGTGCGGTCTCGTACTGCTGACTTATCACCTGCGTAGAATCACTAACAGATTTCATCACTGCATGTCCTCAAGGACAGTGCCAACTCGAGTCTCAGACAAGGCGTTACGGCTGCTACACATATACCCATTAATAAAATTCGTTCAATTAAGACCCACCACGCACGCGAACATTTGCATTCTGAAGTCCAAAATTGCACAACAAACCATGGATTTATGTGTATCTGACCTAAACAGCCCGACTTTCCACACGCCGCGGCACAACGACCCGCCGCTAACGCACGACACGACCAGCATTACCTCGACGAGCTTAGTGTCCGCATCCATCACCGTCATCCGCTCACATCAACGGCCATGGCTGACCAGAACACGCTCTCAATTCTCCTGGACCCGTCGTTCTTGCTTCCAGGTTCGCAGGCGCGAGGAAAGCAAAGGCAATCACGCCTCCCACTCTACTCAACACCGCCACCATGACGGCCCCCCAGCAATCGCAAGAGCCGGGTAGAAAAGTAAACAATGGTCCCCACTGGCTGGACCGCTATGCAACTCCCTTCCACGAATGGAGTTCTTCTCATATGAGCGGTCGAACGACGTACCAACGCCCGCTCGGTCTCGTCGAGCTCTCTTTCGACGCAGATGGAATCCACTATGGCGGGCGTGCAGACATGACAGCAACGCTGACGCTCGCTCTCTCGCACTCCCTCTCGCCTAATGAATTCCGACACAGGATCGCAGCGGCGTGGACTGCGCTGCGGCTGCGCCACGTGCTGCTGATGAGCCGCTGCATCGAGTCCAATGACTCCTCTTCCTCCTCCTTCCCTGGGGCGTTGCGGCGTTTCAGCATCGACCTCCCCGGCAGCGAGGAAGAAGCTGTGCAGGAGACGCTGCAGAGTGGAATCGTGTGGGTTGAGGATTTCTACGGCGCAGGGGAGGTAGATCCACGGACGCTGCACGACCACGCGCTGAATGTGGGACGCATTGTCGACCCAGCGATCTGTCTGTCGAAACTACTCGTCCTACCCGTTCGACAGAAGGGGGACGGCACGAGCGAGCTCTCCCTACTGGTGATAATGGGCCACCAGATCTCCGACGGGCTGAGCGCCTACAGCTGGTTCAGCGACCTGATCCGGCTGCTCAACCTCTCCCCCTCCACACTCAGCACCGAAATCCACTCCGCCCTAAAGCCCAGCATCTTCTCCACCCGCCTACCTCCAGCCCAGGAATCACTGTACCCAGCCGTAAAAGGCTCTCGTGCACGACAGCGCTGGATATGGGCGATCCTGCGTGTGCTGCGCCACGTCCAGCACACCTTGCCCCCATCCTTCTCCAATCCGCTATACCGCACCACGCGTATTCCAACTGCGCGGCCCCTCCCCCCAATCTACCCCAAGCTCTTCTCCTACTCCCCCGCCTCCCTCCCCCCAAACTCCACAGCCCACATCAACGCCACCCTCTCCCCCGCGGCATCCGCACGCATGCAGGCCCTCTGCCGCAGCGCATCCCTCAGCATCGGGGCGGGCTGTTTCGCGCTGGCAGGACTGGCGATGATGGATGTCCACTCTACGCTGTCCCCGTCCTCCTCCCCCTCCCCAGCAATGACAGCATCCTTCCCCCTAAACCCACGCTCCTTCTTCACCCCCTCCCCGTCCCCAGACTCCTGCATGCTCTCTTTCAGCGACGGCATCGTGCTGGGCCACACGTCCCCTACTCTCCCCATCACCTCGCGCTTCCTGCTCACCGCCCGGCTTGCGAACCGCGAGCTGCGGGCTTACCAGAAACGCGGACGCCAGACTAGCTTGAACGCTGGTGGTGCGGCTGCGTTTGACAGACACGCGCCCGCGCGCCTCTTGGCCACGGGGTATCTGGCGCAGATCGAGCGCGTGGTTGCGAGGGGCAGCGAGACTGCAAAGCAGCTGGGCTTTGTGGGGCTTCCGCAGGGAGAGCTGGAGGCGAAGAAGGGGCCTATGGCGACGTGTGGGGTGAGCAGTGTGGGGAGTTTGAAGGGGTTTTTCCGCGCTGGGGAGTATGATCTGGGTGATGCGAGTAAAGACTTTGTTGTGGATTATAGGGGTGTTAGGATGGGAGTGAGGGCGCGCGAAGGCGAATTTTTGATTGGCAGCTCGACGGATGGTGAGGGTAAAGTTGGGTTCGGGGTCAGCTATGATGCGAGTGCTATTGACCCCGACAAGGCGGAGCTGTGGGCAAGGACAATTACTGGGTTGCTTGAGGAGAGTAAAGCGAAGCTGTAGGGGAAACGAACAGATGGTGGGAGTCTATGTAGATAGAAGTGGATAGCAGACAATATCAAAATCAGGTGCAGCGGTCGTACGGACAAAACAAATCGATTCGGCTGTTCTCCAAGCCAAGGGTAGTCTTATTGAACCAGGCTGACTATTGCACAGATGTATATAACATGAAATTGTCTAGTGTAGGACGCTTATGCCTTCTGGGCGACAATGCCTGCGTGGTGTTAGCTGTTTGTTGAAGAAGCAGTGGGTAAGGAGCACGCACGCTCGACGTCGGCAACGGACTGGTCGAGGATGGACTTGAGGGTCTTGGGGCTCTCGAGCTCCTTCTCGATCTTGGCGATGATGGACTCGGCAAGCTCCTTCTGCTGCCTCTGCTTGACCTGGCCCTCGTAGCGGACCCACGAGTCAAGGACGTTCTTGGCCTCGTGAGCGATGGCGGTCTTCTGCTCGAGCTCGAAAGCCTGGGCCTCGAGGTTGGCGGTCTCCTGCACGGTGTCAGCGGTGCTATTTTTGTAGTGCCATACTCTCAATCCCCTGATGACTGTCGAGGACAGAAACTATCTCGTCGTGTGTGTGTAAAGTGTCGTACCTTGGAAACCTCGAACAGGGTCTTGGTGATGTCAATGACACCACCGAGGTCCTGAACGCTCTCGATGCGCTCCTTGACGGCCTTGGTGTGGTCGGCGCGGGCGCTGTTCAGGATGCCGGAGATCTTCTCGACCTGCTGGTTGGCGTAGTCCTTCCAGGCAGGGCCGGCGTACTTGCCGACGGCCCAGAAGATGGTAAGGAGCGAGAGGGCGACAATGGACTCCTCGTTGACGACGTACAGCTCGTTGCTGATGGCGGCGACGGACAGACCAGCACCGGCGGACAGGACGGCGGCCTTGGTCAGCGGGCTGTTGCCGGGGACGGGGATGGCCTCCATGATGCTCTGGGCCTTCTTCTTGGGGTCCTCCTGCGAGGACTGGAAGCGGGCATGCGCGGCGAGCGAGGGGACGGTGCGGAGAGGGAGGGCTGGGCGGAGACGGGCGGCGCCTGTGCAGTGTTACTACGGGCGCTCACGAAGCTCTGAGCGCGCATTGTGGGCGCGCGGGAGGGCCAATGGCATCAGCGGGCCATCAGCGGGCTGGCACGTACCGACCGCGCTCCTTGCGAGACGAGAAGCCATTGCTGCGGATGAAGAGTGGGGAGGGTCGAGGTGGTGAGGTTCGACTGCAAGCTTCTTCGGGATGCAGGACGCAACTGCCAAGCGGCGGACGCTAGCCGAACAGGGCGCCGAACTCGAACTTCTGAACTTTTTTTTGGAGGGCAGCATTGGTGAAGAAACATTCCGCCGCAACACCACTTTTTCCAAGCCTGCACACTATGCCGGGCACCAAGACCGCGTCCACGGGGGTCAAATCTCCAGGCGGCGTCAAGCGCAAGAGGGACCCCGCCAAAGCCGAGCGCCGCGAGGCCAAGTCGAAGAAGCGCCAGAAGTCGCCCCAAAGCGCAGACGAGGAGGATGTCCAGGCCAACATCCTGCAGCTCGAAGCCCAGATCCTCGAGTCGCGCCGCCACTACAACAACATTGCGACCCTGCTGCAGCTCGCCGGCAAGAACGACGACGATGCCTCCGTCCTCGCCGCCGTCGCCCTCTGCCGCGTCTTCTCGCGCCTGCTCGCTGCCGGCGACATGGTCAAGAGCAAGGGCATGGGCGAGGCCGAGGCGACAGTTGTGGCCTGGCTGCGCGAGCGCTATCGCGAGTTCCTGGACGTTCTGCTCCAGCGCTTCCTGCGCAGCCAGAACCCCGCCCAGCAGTCCGTTGCCTTGACGCTGCTCATGCGCCTGGTCAAGGAAGAGTCCAAGGCCACGGCAGACTACAACCTCAAGAACGGGCCCCTCACCCGTCTGGTCGAGACGCTCCTGTTCCTCCCACACGACGACCCGATCCGCGAAGAGTTCGCAGACAAGCACTTCAAGCTCTTTGACGACGTACGCTTCCACACCTTCAAGACCATCAAGAACGTGCTCGCTACCGAACTTGAAGACGTCGAGAGGAAGCTCGTTGCCTCGAACAGCTTGTCGCTGCTGCTGTCCCTCGACACCGTCCCCCAGTCGAAGGACGACATCAAGAACTACCACACAGAGTCGCAGTCGAAGAGCTCGAGGCCGACTCTGCAGGTTTACAAGGTGCAGGCGCAGGAGGCATGGCTGGCTACAATGCGCGCTGGGCTCGACAAGGACCAGCGCAAGGCTATCTTGACCGTCTTCTCCTACCAGATCGCGCCATGGTTCCAGCAGCCTGAGATGCTGATGGACTTTCTGACCGACTCGTACGACGTTGGCGGTGCCACATCGCTCCTCGCTCTGTCTGGACTGTACTATCTGATCTCAGAGAAGAACCTCGACTACCCATCCTTCTACCTCAAACTCTACTCTCTCCTGGACGAGGGCCTCCTCCACTCGAAGCACCGATCGCGCTTCTTCAGACTACTGGACACCTTCATGTCCTCAACACATTTGCCTGCCGCGCTCGTTGCCAGCTTCATAAAACGCCTCTCGCGGTTAGCGCTTCACGGCCCGCCTGCCGGTGTTGTCATTGTCGTCCCCTGGGTCTACAACATGTTCAAGCGCCACCCGGCATGCACCTTCATGATGCACCGCGAAGTCCGCGATCCTGCTCTGAAAGAGAAGCTAGAGACAGAAGGCATGGACGATCCCTTCGACATGGATGAACTGGACCCGATGGAGACCAATGCCATCGACAGCAGCGTGTGGGAGCTTGAAGCGCTGCAATCGCATTACCACCCTAACGTGGCTACCTTGGCCAAGATCATCTCAGAGCAATTCACCAAGCGCTCTTACAACTTGGAGGACTTCTTGGACCATTCGTACACAGCTGTAAGTCCTGCGGAAGAAATGTTTTGTCGAATCGTTTGGCTAATAATTCACAGCTTCTTGATACGGAACTAGACAGGGATCTCAAGAAGGACCCCGAAGTCGAGTTCGAGATTCCAAAACGCATTCTTACTGCTGAGGAAGGGTTGAACCCGATAGGCCAACTGCTTCAGCAAGTCATAGAAGCAAACTAGAGTTTATGTGTTTATCTTGGAGAAGCGGAGACACCATCGTCCACGTCAGGGTGGTGGATCGAAATTGGGGAAGGGGTCGGTGCTGGGTCTTCAGAGGCACAGGAACAGTGTCAACCCTGATCAGCAGGGCGACATGGATTCGCACGACGAACGAACAAAAGTGTATATTGTAGATCAGCATGGCGCGGCGTTAAACAGGATACCCACGGCAAAGCTGCATCCCATGGCGTAGGATAGACAGCCCGGGTTCGAATATGACACCTTTACATCAGTGGAGCGTTGGACTGAATGCACAGCTTACAAGTGGCGATATGTAACATACTCTTCCATTCCCCGTCATCAGAAGCCATCATGGCCATGCAATCACAGCAGCTCAAAGCCCTCGCGAAGAAGCCCTCGCTGAACAAAACAGAGAAACTAATTATTTGTCCTATAGACTCGATACTATCCCATTTCCATCACAAACCACGCCCACCGAATACAGATCCAGTTCAAGAGCAATAGAGAGCCAGATCCTCCGTAGCAAATCCACTCAAACTCTAGATAGGGCCACAGTCATAGCCGCACTTGTCGCGGCAGAAGGCGTCGTGGGCGGAGAGCTGGCACCTACACCCGTACTGGCAGAGTACAGCGCCTGCACAACCCTGTCTTGAGTTAGCAGTGTATAACAGTCAGTGAGGAATGGGGTAGTTACGGACCTTGAGACATGGTGTCATGCGTGCGGGACAGTCGCTGCAGCTGGGCTTGTGGCTACTGGCAGCGACAGTGGTGGCGATGAGTGCGAGGAAGAAGAGTTTTAAGGATAGGGGAACATTGTTGGTGGTGGGTAGTGGGTAGTAGTCGTGTGGTTTGGTGATTGAGTCGTGCTGGTGGGTGGAGAAGAGATTGGAGATCAAAGAAACGATAGCTTATAGGATATATAGTGTAGCATCTGCTCCGTTTAGTGAAGGAATTCATGGTGTTTGCATCGCGGAGCTGGTGCTTCACGCACACAGGGTCAAAGGACCAGGGTGAAAGGGGCTGGAGGTGAGTTCGATATACATCAACGTGAAGACCGCTTGACTACGTCTGCAGCTTACTCTGATCTTACAGCAGTCGCCTTCGAAGAAATAAGTCCGGAGCAATGTCCATGGCAGGCTGTGGGTTGAGATGCATCCCGTAGGAATGTGTTGCACTGTTACTTATACAGAAAAGTCAGGTAAGAGCCAGAGACCACACGGGGTTCAGGCAATCAGGAGCTTCAAATCCCATCGACGACGTGCTCGCGACGGATCTTAAAATAGATGTCAAGCGATCCAGATATGGAGCTTTGTGTCACCGAGAAGAGTGCATAACGAGATAATGGAAACATCCCTTCTATGAATTGGCTGTAATACTCTGCTGTGAGGCATTCGACTTCGAAAACTATGAAGTCCGTCTGCAGACATACACCGGTTCCAGAGTGGACAAAGAGGAGTCGCTGTGGAATGTCCAAGTCTACAAAACACCCAATGTCAACCGAGTATGATGCATATCTTCACCACATACACGCCCTGTGCTAGCCTCCCAAACCCAAGAACCTCAAAAACTTTACATAATCGCTCATTCAACACCACTACTCATACCACGGGCACGGAAGCGAGCGATGTGTAGACTACTCCCCTCTAGCCTACCACTCTATTCCAACACTAGCCAGAGAACCCCCCCAAACCCGACCAAAGATCCAAGCGCCCGTCTCAATTGCTCCTACGCTAGAGAAAGGAGAAAAAAAAAACCTCTCCTACACACATATCCACTTTTCGTTCCGCTTCTCGTCCTGCTTCTACCTACTCCTCTCCACCCGAACCGCATCGCCCTCCTAATCTCATCGTTTTCCCCTGCTGTCCAGCACTCATAGCACCGCACCACCTCACGTCTGTCTCCCCACCCACTCACCCACCCACTCCCCACCCACTCCTCATCCACACTCCATTCTCCCAATACCCCATCCACGCGTTCCTGCATCCGACCAGGCTGAGACTGGGCTTGCGCTAATGCCAGCCGTGCAGCGTGCATGCAAGCGAGTTGGGCATCCCAGGGCTGCGCTAGCGTACCTGTCTATTGGAGGCTGAGTGAGCGGATGGGTGGATGGAAACTATGTAGGCGAGTAAGCGAGGTGCATGGGGTAGATGTAATGATGATGTGAAAAGGCGTGCGGTAGTGGGTGGGGTGTAAGAGGACGGTGTGGAGGCTATTTGGAGAGCGCGGTGTTCGTTTGTTCAATCTACCGGATTGATGAGAGGGCGTGTGGGCAATGTGCCTGCCTGCTTGCAGTGCTTGATCGACCTGCATGCGGCAGACACGACAGGAAGTCAAAATGTCAGACATGGTGGAAACTCAATGTAGTGAAGTGTGTATTTGTTCGAAGGCTATCTATACACCTTCTCCAGGTCGATTGCCCGCAGATTCGCGTGCAATCAACATAGTCATGGAGACACATTATCCCGCCCTCCTGTTGAGCGCCATACCCGCAGTGAAAAGCAAGTCAATCAATTAAATCCCGCCATGCAATCCATACTCCAGCTTTTCGAGTATAGCCGACCATGCAACAAGCTGGTATTGAGAATATGTATCGAAAAGGTGATTGGTCGTTAAAAGGCCATGATGCTGTGCGAACATACTGCTAGCACGTCACATGCATGCCGCTGTATCGTGAGAATAGAAAGTGATGCATCGATAGTGTTACCCATCTATGCAAGGAAGGCAGCGGCGGCGAGAGCGAGACCACCGAAGGAGACCATGTTGGCAGCAGCAGCGCCGGTGGCCACGGGGAGACCAGAGGAGGTGCCGCTAGCACCGCTGGCGGGAGTCGAAGCTGGGCTGGAGCCGGTGCCGCTGGCAGAGCCGGAGGGCTTAGCAGAGCTGGCAGCGGGCACACTGGTGTTACCAGCAGGAGGGGCGACGACAGAAGTAGCCAGAGTGGGAACAGGGACAACAGCAGGGACCGAGGCAGAGGCGACGGCAGAGCTAATGGCAGAGGCGACGGAAGAAGCGACTGCAGTGTTGTTAGCATCAAGACTTGATAGTGAAGTGAGGCAAGTGGACTGACCAGCTGGGACCGAGGCGGAGGCGACCGAAGAGGCAGCAGCAGGAGCAGAGACAGCGGGAGCAGTGGCAGTCGCAGGAGGAGCCTGGATCTGACCGTCACCGATCTGAGAGATGGTCTGCACCTGAGCGGAGGCGGCAGCGGCCAGGGCGATGACAGAGATGGCGAAACGCATGTTGGCGATTGATGTGTGTAGTAGAGTTGTTTGGTAAATGTGTGTTAAGTGGAAGGTTGTTGTAGGTCACACGGTTTGCTGAGCGAGTGGTTGAAAGTGAAAGATTGAAGTCGCGGTGAGCAGAGGGAAGAAAGCAGTGGACGGGGAAGGAATGTACTCTATTTATTTGCAGCAGGAGCTTCACTCCCTTCCCTTCCCAGCAACGCAGCAGCGAATTGACGTGCAGACAGGGATGAGACAAGCATCCAGCCAAGTAACTGGTGCGCTAGCACAGAGAAACGCCGTTATCAAGCTCATCGACGCCCTGCAAAGCCTGTTAGTAACCCTGCCGCCAGAGCCAGCCTTCCAACCACGGCCAAGCTCCGCGTCCGCTGCCTCAGCGAGCGCTGGTCGTGTCACAATTACTGTGACTTGCAGCGCCCTCGGTGTGCGCCCCAACTGCGGCCCACGGCAGAAAAGCAGAAAAGCACCCGTGGTACAGCAGCAGGTCTGGATGGAGGCTCCGCGTCGGACACCTCACCTGCTGATGGCGATCTCGCTTGAACGTTGGCACCACGGGAAGCCCGCTGCACGGACGGCCCCGTCTGATTCGATGACTGGCGGCATCTGTCGTCAGGAACGCGCAAAGCCAGTGCGCAGCCAGCCGCGCAATAGCGCTCGAGATCTGCCCCAACACTGCAAACGAATACAATTGACAATTGTCCTGCAGCGCTCCACTGCTCTGCGCAACGGCGTTGCGCTGCGCTGCTATTTTCGTAGACTTGCCACCGATCGCCAGCCAGCAAATTCCCACCAGCTGGTGCGAGCCCAGACGCTGCGTTTCAGAGCTGCACACGCGTCACTGCCATCCAGCCTCGTTTTCAGGCTGGCTCCCCGCCAACAATGCAGATCGGGTCCCGCCCTTGCTGCGTGGAATGCAAGCGCAATCAATCAATTGTCAACAAGGTAGATGGCGCTTGCAAAATCGAGATCCCCAATCCCACCATTATTGAGCCGCTTAGGCACAATTATATGCTTTCGGCTCCTCCAGCCCACTGCAGTCGCGCCGTGCCACGGTAGCACCAGATCGCACAAACAATCCCACTCATTGCACAATCTGCACCCATATATGGTATTTATTACCCCAGCAACCCCGCCTGCCCTACCGAGCCCACCTCAAGCGCCAGGGAGACGTCTCCCCATCACCCCATGTTTTGATGCATTGCATGCGAGTGTTTGCTGTTGTTGTGACAATTGTTGTTCAATCAGCGCCCTGTGTGGCTGAAACAAGCCGTGTTGCGGCCATGCCGCCTGCAGTGAACGGTTGGGAAACACAGTTTGCACCTGTGGCCTGCCGATAGGATGGCATGGGGCGCCGCCGAAAGGTTGGATATTGATGAAGCATGACCTCCTGAGACCCTGCTTTCAACGATATTAGAAAAAAGCCGCCGTGCATCGCCCGTCCACGCTCGCGAACAAGCAAGTACTATCGGTAAATAAGTACTGTACCTTCCAGCCCCGATGAGACACTTGGACACTTTTGGAAGATTCAATGATAGAAGTGCAAATACTCAACAGACCCTATCAGCAGCGTAACCATCATAGAGAGCCTTACATTTCTTTAAGATGCGCCGACTAGGACTGAAAACCTCCGGTCAAAATGCATTTTTTGGCAGTCTGCCAAGTGTCTCATCGGGGCTGGCAAGGTGCAGTAAGCCCTGTCAGCAAACAAGCAAATCAATGAGGTCACCAGGTGAGTCGCGCACGGTGCAGGTGAACTTAAGAACGATCGTTATTAATCTAGTGATGGATGTGGTATCTTTTCCTAGTACTCCGTGCTATGCAAAAGCCGTCATATCAAAACATGCACAAGCAATCTAGTTCTTCTCGCGCGTAATCTCGTCGCTAGTCTCAGAATCGCTGCCAGTCGGCGCCCTCTTCTCCGAGGGCTGCAGGATGCCCGACGATGTCTGGCCGTTGCCATCGGTGGTGCGCTTGAAGTAGTTGTGGATCTCCGCGCCAAAGTGGTCGTCGTGCTCCGCCTCCTCCCAGCCCTTCTTCTCGGAGAAGTGGTTCTGCTGGCGCTCAACCCATTCAGCACGCATCTCGGTGATCTTCTGCTCGTAGTCCAGCTTGGCGTCGTAGCCCTTGTGCTGGCCGCGCATGCGCTCCCACCAGGAAAGGTGCTTCCAGTGGATGGCAATGCCGTGGTAGTCGTGCTCGCGGCCGGCACGGATGCAAGCCCAGCGGCGCTCTTGCTCCTTGAGATCCAAACCGGTTGTGTCGGGCAGGAAGGCCAAGGTAAGGAATGCGCCGAGGAGACCGAACCAAGGGACGAAATAGAACTTGGTCTGTGTGTCGATGTAGTTGTAGAGGATGGAGGCGAGCAGAGCTCCTGCTTTACCGGCAGCGGCTGAGAAACCGTGAGCGGTGGCACGGACGGGTGTAGGGAACACCTCAGCGGCAACCAGGAAAGAGACGGAGTTGGGACCGAACTGGTTGAAGAACGAAGAGAGGAAGTACATGGCCTGGAAAGCGTGGACGTGCTCGGGCTGTGTGAAGAAGTCGAACGCGAAGGCGGGGACGATGAACAGAATGAAGTCGGCCATGAAACCAACGATCATCATCCATTTGCGTCCGTACAGCTTGTTGTCGATGAAAAAGGAGGCAAGGTAGTAGCCGCAAAGCGACACACCAACATTGATCAGGTTGTAGAGCCAGCCGGTCATGACCGACTTGTTGCCAGGAGTGATGACCTTGATAAACTCGTTCTGGAACAGCTTGTTGCCGTAGAAAAAGACATCATTGGCAAACCAGGCACCAGCTGTGGCCAGCAAACGGGGGCCGAAGTAGCTGAAAGTCAGCTTCAGAGAAGCGACATCGTATCCAGTAACGTGCGACTTCTTCTTTGCGAGCTGCAGCTGCTTGGACGCTGACTTCATCTTGTAGTAACGGAAGTAGACAAGCCACAAGGTGCCGACTGCGGGAATGGCGAATGAAACGCGGTAAGTCCACTGGGTGACAACCTTGGAGTAAGGTGGTGAGGATCCGTGGTGGAAGATCAGAAGCAAGACGATCAAGATGAGCTGGTTGGCGAGCTGACCCCAACCCTGCATCAAGAAAGCACCGGTAACCTTACGGCCACGGTGCAGACGATCCTCCTTTGTCGAAACCTTGCCAGAGCCGGTGGCGTTCTCCATACCCGCAGTTGCGGTCATGGGATATTCACCACCAACACCGATACCGTAGAAGAACAGAGCCCAGACGTAGCAAATAACCCAGCCGTTCTCAGTGACACCCCAAGCAGCGGTAAGCATGAGAAGACCAACAAACATGATGACAGCATCCTGGATCAGGCCGTGGCGGCGACCCAGCCAGTCACCAATGATACCAACAAGGATCTGTCCCACAATGATACCGCAGATCTCGAGATAGTCGATAGCTTGCGTCCAGATCTCGTTGCAGGTGTCGAAGGTCTTCCAGCAGCTGGGGAAAGAGGCCTGTAGAAGCGGTCTGACGTTACCGATGGAAAAGAGAACGTAGCCTTCGAGACCAAGACCAGCGCCAGGAATCACGTAGTTCCTGAAGTACTGGCCAAGAGGGGCGAGGGGGTCGCTCTTGAACAATGTCCAGAACTCACCCCACTCGCGGGAAAGTTCCTGCTTGTCGACATTGGTGACAAACTTGACGCGTTGACCAAGAGGCATATCGGCCCAGTAAGTACCGTTGGCATCGTAAAGATCGTCCGGGTGGAGCAGTGCATGGAACACATCTGCTTCGTTGGAGGTCATATCTGGACGAATGTCGACGTCCTGAGTCGCCATATGGTGACCGGTCATGTTCGGCCCGTGGGGAGCAGCGACTCCATAGTCGCGAATGGAGTTTGCCTCGCTATTTGTGGGATCCATCGTGACTTTCAGACTGCGGCGAACGCAGAGATCACAATGCTTGTCTTGTTTCTGAGATGCAAGGTGGAATCAATATTCAAGAACCAGGATTGGGTTTCTCTTATATGCGGCCAAAAAATCGGAGCTTTGGCCTTGATAGTGGACCAAGCCTAGTGTCGCCGATGACGTTGTACCCGTGAACCCTTCAGAAACGACTGATGAGGCCTGTGGACAATATTCCTGCAGTAATTGTCCCAAGTACAATGTTGCGTTGCAGCACGTTTCTTGGGAGCAAATTCTACTGGCTGTGGGAAGGTTGAGGAACGACCGGATGGTGTGCCCTGCTAGTAATGATTTCGTTCGTATACGACCCTGCGTCCAGCGGAACCAATTGGACCGATGTTCAAATGCTGATCTCAGAGTGCAGCGTGGGTGCACCTAGATACTGAAACCCAGGGTGGGAGGGTCTGTGACAATTCACAAGCAGGACCCGAAAAGATTGACAAAGGCGCAAAGAGCACAACAAGTGCGAACGCTTGATGCGAGAAGGCTAAAGAGCAGCAAGCAGTGTACCCTGATACCTTATATACGAGCGCTGAGCTTTCTGAAAATTTCTAGTGTCCCCACGGTCGCGTCCGGCGGTCGTGCTCGAATCGAAAGTTCAAGCAACCCCGGCACCGCCAACACGGGTAAGTGCTCGCGTGTCCACAAAAACGACCGCTTTGGGCAGCGGTCTACGGTCTGGCAGCTTAGAATTAGTGCCATTGGATGCGCCTGGCTCTGCTCTTCCCCACCTGCCGGTGTAGATGCGTCTGAGCTGCCTCTGCAGCCCTGCGTTCCCCAGAAACGTCTTTCTCGAGACTCTTCACCAAGTCCACGACGTCAGACTCTGCAAGCCAAGGCTACGCCCAGCTGAGGCAAGCACGCTCAAGCCGAAAGCTTCGCAGGGCGCGGCGGCGGCCGTATGCTCGGCACAAGGAATTGACGCCCGCGTCCGTCGCTGCATTTGCGACGTTGGCCTTGGAGGCGACGAAGCCAGAAGTGTGAGTATACTGTCCAATCAGAGAGTGTCTGGCAAGAACGTGGTGAGTTCTCTCGCTCGGAGAGCCCAGCCAAGTCTGGCCAACGACCCACTTTCGGCTTAGCCTGCATCGATCCCTCGCCCCATTCTGCGGACCCCAACATCGTTGCCCTCAAGCGCCTTCTCGGAATCCCGCGAAGTGACATTGCGCGGCATGTCTAGTGTGCAATTATGCTGTACCGCTGATGACGCAGGCAATTTACTTTCAACTGATATCATGTCATGTCTATATCGCGCGTGGGAGCCAAAAGAACAGCAGGACCTGGACGGCTCCAAGCACATGGTTCTGAAGACCCCACATCACTGCGGCACATGTGTTCTGGCGACTGGCCCCTGGGGCTGGTCGCGGAGGCGGGAATAGGGAGGTGGGGCTTTGGAGGAGGGTCTGATATTGGGCAGTGGAGCGATGGATGTAGTCGGAACAAGCCGTAGAAGCTTCACGCCGGTGGCATGTCTTACAGGAAACGGCCCTGAACTCAATCTGCGCCGTTCCTGAAGTGTTGTCATAGGAAGTAGACGCGGCATCTCCGGGTCCGGGTCGAAGCATTACAATGAAAAGCCTTTGCTTGGTCCTGTCAATCACCGGTCGTCTGTTTCAACGTAGCGGCTCAATGCTACAACACATTTGTACGATGTTGATATTAGGTATGTGCGCTATGTAATGCTATTTTACAGGGTCTTTTCTAGCAGTGTTCATTAAGCTACGCGAGTAGGATCAACCCATGCGCGTTCACTGACATGACACGACCAAGCAACGACAAGCAATGCAATGCAGTGCCACTCCGGTGACAGACTGCAAGCCGCCAATTGGCGGCTGTGATTCAAATGATATGCAAGACTCCACCCCATGCAAAGATACCTTGTTCAAACAACAAATTTTGCTTCTGAACCTCAGTCCAGCCAGTTCTGATACTTGCAAGAGCATCCTCCCGACCCGCCATCAATGAGTCCTGTCACATTGAAGCGTCCCTGTGTGCCACTCACGAGATTGCCGCCGAATGCTCGATCTTCGAATTGAAATGAGCGCTTTGAGGCGTCGTTCTTGATCGTCCCATCGCTCTCCATGGTGTAGCAGTAGAGGTTCTTCTTTGCTGCATTGCCGCCATGTCTGTCGATAGTGACAGTGACTGGATAGGGAAACGTTCCTGGTCGCTTATATTCGCTTGAGCCCGATTGTGCCGAACTTTGGAGCAGTGGCTTGCTTGAGTTGCTGCGCGTCCACATCTGAACCAGGAAACGCGTTTGAGCAAAAGTGCAGCGTAGTGTGGCCGCCTCTTCCGTGCTACCCCCGTCTACGTCCGCAGGGTTGCCACCGCGGTTGGTCCCATTTATCTGCTTGAGGAATATGGACCGGTCGTAGTATGTGTAGAAACCATAATGCTCATTGTCCTTGCCACGGTTGTACAATCTGAGTGGCTGCGCGGAAGGAAAAGGAAGGAGATTTGCTGGCGCGGCAGTTCCATCGGAATTAAGCATTGGGGCAGGGATAGACGCGGTGATGTTCGTAGGATCACTGCCTGCACGCTTGGTGCGTTGGGCTGCAGTAGCAGTCGGATCCTGGAAGGAGACGTACAAGGGTGTATCTTCGCCATCAAAAGGAGCGCTATTTCCGTCGGTCGTATTTCCCAGGAACACCATATCTTCGCTGCTTGGGGGCGCAGGCGATGGCGATGGTGCTGCACGAGCATGCAGAAAGCGCTCTCGGATAAAAGCTCCAACTGATACCGCATTTGCTGCTCGCCTTGTAGCCTGCGTTCTCGAAGCCACAGCTGCACTGCTATTATCGAAAGTGATCTCGAGCCTCATGTTCGGTTGGTCTGGTTTGTTGGGCTTTACTGAGTTCTGCAGTTCCTTAGGCAGAGCGCAGCTCCAAAGGGTCGTAGGCGCCACGCATCCACTTTCTTCTTCGACGGCCTCAGGTTGAGCAATCGTCAGAACACCGGTAGGAATTGGCGGAAGATTCGCCAAGGTTAGCCATTGGGATGAAGATCCACTGCCTGGCTGGGTGGTAATAGGTGTAGTCTGAATAACGTCGGTCTTCCTCCTAGTAAAGACAACAACGACTGGGATGAGGATCGCAAGCAAGACGAACAATATCAGACAGCAACCACAGCACCAAAAGAAACACCCTCGCTTTTTCTTCTTCTTCTCATCGAGCTTCTGCTTCTGCTTTTCCTGCTGCTTCCGCTTCAAACATGGTAGCATGGTCTTCATGTCAAAAACTTTTCGATGCTTTTTCGGTTGCTTCAAGTTGGGAGTAGAAGCTGGTGAGCTGGCTCTACTTCCATTATCATAGCTGAAGTGAGAGCCTTTGTGCGCAAAAGTAGGGGGTGGCGCGAACGTGGGCAAGTTTGCCGACGGGGTGTTTGACTTAGACGCGTTTGAACCTACCCCTTGGAAGTTTTGCGCTGGCCAGGACGTATGATTCTGTTGTTGCGCCGTTAGCTGAGGGTTAGCGTAGAGCTGCCGTACGTTGACATCCTGTCGGCGATCCTGCAGCTCGATGTTGACGTTGATTGGCCGCGTCACTTCTTCCACCTGACGCGGCATCAGGACTGTCGCCATAGCTGCCGTGGCTACCACAGGAGTTGCAGACATTGCCGACTGTGGAGAGGTTACACTTCGGTCTGGGGTTGTTGCTGGTTGGTAGCTGCGGGCCTCCGCAACGTGAACCGGTGATGCGTCTGCTGAGAGCTCACTTGCGATAGTCATAGGCGAGGCATGTCGTGACGCTGTACTTTCGCTCATGGGTGCAGGAACGACGACAGGCAGACGTCCTTTTGTTGGCAGAGTACGATCGGCGTAAGACTGCTCCACAGGCGTCCAGTCGCCAGCAGGCAACGAAGCAGGCGCCTCTCTAGTCTGGCTGTACTGGAGTGGCAGGGCTGGAACTTCGGGCGTTTTTGGTATGCTCTGCTCACCTCTCGGCCACGTACCAGTCAGTGGTGTGGTGACAAACGGAGTGGTGATGACATTCCACCAGCCTTGCGACCGTCGGGGCGTGGGTACCAGGGGCGTCTCGACTGTCAAAGTCGTTTCGACGGTGCGATCATGCAAGCGCAGAGGTGACACGTCCTCTTCAAAGAAGGTATCACTCGACATCACGCGGTTCTTCCTTATTGCTTCCTCATCATATTCTTCAAACGCTGTTTCGTTGGAGTCGGTAGTGTCATTTCTGTTGTGCGTTGGTGAATCTGGGACTGATTTGACCGTTGTGGCTGCACCTGATGATCCTACAAGCCCTAGGGGAAGAGCGGGAACAGGAGGCACATTTTGACCTGTAGGTTGAGGGTTGAAGGTATTACGAGAGTACACACTAGGCGTATAGTCAGATGCAGTGTATGGCGTGTCGGGGGACCAAACAGATTGCATTGGCACTGCAGGAGTGACGACAATGCTGGGAGTGACCAGAGTTGTGTCACTCCCAGATCGTTGGCGGGCTCCTTGATATGGGCTGAAGTCGGAAACACTGTCCGTAGGAATAGTGATGCCGATGGGAATCGGCCGATCCCATGGAGAGATCTCGTTCCAAGTTGCGGTACCTGGTGCTGGCGCAAGCGAATCTGCAGTTTTGGGCTCATGGTCAATACTGGGCACTCTGCGATGTGATGACCCTGGTTGAGGCGTTCCTCTTGTGATGCCCAGTCCTTTGAATTTCATCGATGACCGTCCAACGCTGAACCAGCTTTTTCGTGATGCTCCGTAGCCATCGTTTTGAGGGAAGACCTGATGAGGTGTATGGCCATGGTGTCTTGCGAAGCTCGTGTCCAACTTCGCTTGGCGGCCCAGGAGCTCACGTCTCCTACTCTTTTGACGCGATACGCGTGAGGTAAAAGACCGCGAACTCCGCTTGCTGGCCGCTCTCTGCGTAGATCCCTGGACGTCGCCATGCCATGCTTCCCTCTCTTGTGTCGCTTTAGGGAGCGCAATCGTCCCATCGAAGTGCCCGTTCAAGTGTATTACTATCTGATCGTCACGATCATTGTGTAGTGTAGAAGATTCAAGCTCATAGTGTGCGGGTTCGGTCGGTCGATGCGAGCCGACAATCCTGGTGCTCATTGTGGTTGCGTCTCGTTTTAGCGGGTGATTTGAAGAAAGCAAACAGACAGGTCGTTGGACGCCTTCAGTTGTAGCGACTACAGTCTGAGACACGAGACTGCTGTGAAGGGGCTAATTGAAGACAATAGACGACTGAAGACAATAGGCAGAATGGCCTACTGGCTGAAAAGTGAAGGTGAATGCATATAACGACAGTGTGAATGCAATGAAAAGACAAGAATATGAAAAGAAAGCTCGCGTATAGAAACACGACCTCCAGGCCCCCGGATCTTCTTGAAGCCCTCGAGCGTGCAGGGAACTCAATCAAACGAAAGTAGCTTCCTTGCACTGCTTACTGTCTCGTCTTCTGATTCGTCACAAGCGCTGGGTACGCTGGCTTGGACGAGGCCCATTTTAGGCCCAGCAACAGCAGTCTGTGGGCGGGGAGTGAATGTGATTGGACACAGCGTCCAGATCGGTCGTGCGGCGGGCGCCATCTTCCAGAGATGAGGCTCAATAGCCGCCGAAGATTCGTTGAACCTGGAATTGTACTACACGAGGCGAAAACTGAGACGCTCCAGAGGCCAAGGTGGATGTTGTGGCAGGCAATATGAGGGGCCAGCCAGTAGGAGGCAGGCACGACTTAGCGTAAGCGCCCGCTCTTGCTGCGCGCCAACCGTTGGATGGTGCTCTTCCAAGTGTGTAACCCTTTTAAGCCCTCGACATTTGGCCTGCAACACGCAATCTCGATGCACCAAAGTCGTGTGTCTGCTTCAATTTGTTTGAGACTTTATTCTTCTTGTGTTCGTTCTGCGTTTTCCCTGCCACAATGGACCCGTGGACGTGTCTCAGACAAACCAAGTGCATGTAAAGACCTGATTCGGCAGCAGCATATGCGCATTCGGTACGCATTCAATGCCGACGTAACAATTTTGCATGAGAAGGAAGTTGAGCTTGCGACAGCATACGTGCCTTGATGGGTTGTAAGTGATGAGTTGTGTGCTTGTAAGGAGACCATGCGCAGTGCTAAACCGATCTTTCAATGGCCTGCTCCGGTGGTAATTACTCTACAATATCGTGCATCGAAGATTCAGACGTACAGACATACTAGCGATGTCTGTTGCGGCTATCAGTCTTGTTGAATGCTCTCCAAGGGATGGGTGCACGGCAACCTCTACAGATTATCGACTGCTCCTTATCAGGATAGTGACTTCTTTACGAACGTCGACACGAAGGGTCAGCAACACGAGCTGCTAATGCAGACATCCTAGCCCTCGTGTTTGCAAGACCCTGCCTCACCGTAGCCAGCCTGCACGCATCGTCTACCTCGAGAATGCAAGTCGGCCACGTTACGGTAGATCATGATGATGGCACCGTAAAAGGGTAGATCGCGTGGGTGGAGCCTGGTGCTAGACTGCTAGTCAGGGCCCCCAAATGATTAGAAGCTCGCCAAGCGGGAGGCTCAGAAGGGCAATTTTATCAATCGCGAGCAGCTCCTTTTTGGCTCCAGGCGTTCTCTCTCTGTATGCACCCGTGATCCAAGCTCTTGTGCCTCTGATCTCAAGTAGTTTGTGAGGAAAGCTGTCTTTTGACGTTGCACCGCAGACCTCGCTCCCTATCCTCCCGCTGCAAGTGCGACCGCCTCGCATAACCGACCGAAAAGCTTCAGAGCGCAGCCAGCTGGCCTCATCGCAACCGACCCGCCTTGCGTTTTCCCGCGCATTGCTTATCGTTGAGCGTCGGTACAGCCTGACAGCCCTGCTGCCAAAGGCCACGCGCCGCAGGTCCCTGTGCATTCCGCGCACTTTACAACCCCGATAAAGTCACGCTGGCTTCCCAATCCTCCTTCTCCAGTAACGCTGGCCAACGCCGACGGCGCTCCTCTGCCGCCAAAACCCTGCCACCCAATCTCAATCTTGGCCTTCCTAATAGATTAGGGACAACAAGTGGCCTTTCGGGCGGCTCCTTGGGCGAAGGCCTGCCCACAATTCCTGGCACACCCGCTCTCGACATGTCCAGATCGCCCTCGCCTCGACCCGGAGGCTGGTCGAGTCCTGGTCTGAACACGCCGTACGATTCAAACGGTCCAAATGGCTCGTCGCACAATGTCACCTGGGCCTCTGCCCAGGCCCGAAGCGCAGAGGTGAATGGGTATCCGGGCTTCACACCAAGGAACCAGGGCTTTTTCTCAAAGCACTTCCGCAAGATATCCACGAGCCTGCCTATCAGTTACGGCGACAAAGAAAAACTGGGACGTGGGCGGAGCCAAGGCAACAAAGTAACCCAGCTGGCGAACCGTGTTGGTTGGAATCTCTGGCGCTTGAGACGGTCACTGGGAGTGGTACTTCTTATTATTTTCAGCATCATTATGTTCTACGCGACACGTAAGCACAGAGCGTTCTCTCTTTCGATCGCCACTAACATGTGTAGCCCTGCATCGAATGTACAGGCGATCTGCGCTTTTCGGCGGCGGCAACAAGTACGTTATCATCTTAGCGGCAAACCAGGGTGGTGGTGTCATGGAGTGGAAGGGTCCTCGCGAATGGGCCATTGAGCGCGACAGCGTCAAGAACAAGAAGAAGTACACCAAGAAATGGGGCTATGATCTTGAGATCGTGGACATGAGCACAAAGAAACGTTACGCCCACGAGTGGAGGGAAAGCTGGGAGAAGGTCGATACTATTCGCAACGCTATGCGCAAATATCCTCAGGCCGAATGGTATGTCAGTCTACATCAGGCTCAGCTACAGTGACTGACCATGACAGGTTCTGGTGGCTCGATACGAACACTTTCATCATGGAACCTTCTTACTCTCTTCAGAAGCACATCTTCAAGAACCTTCAGGATCACACATACCGCGACATCAACCACTACAATCCCCTCAATATCTCTCACCCTCTGACCGACGAATACCTCGACCCCGAGACTCGCTCCCCTGTCGGCGACGGTCGAGTGGAGTCTATCAATATGCTCGTACCCCAGGATTGCGGCGGATTCAACTTGGGCTCCTTCATGTTGCGAAGGAGTGTATGGACAGACCGTCTCCTTGATATCTGGTGGGATCCCGTTGGCTATGAGCAAAAGCATATGGAGTGGGAGCACAAGGAGCAAGACGCTTTTGAGTACATGTATCAGAATCAGCCCTGGATTCGACCACATGTCGCCTTCCTGCAGCAACGCAAGATCAACAGCTTCCCTCCAGGCGCATGCGGCGACGAGGGCGATGACGTCGGCATCCACTACCAAGAAAAGGACCGCGACTTCCTGGTCAACATGGCTGGTTGTGAGTGGGGCCGCGATTGTTGGGCTGAGATGTACAATTACCGTCAACTCAGCAACCGTCTGAACAGGAATCCTTGGGAGAAGTTCAAGGATGGGATCAGCGACTTCTTCAAGAAGCCAGCTAAGAAGGATGAGAAGAAGAACGATGAAAAGAAGAAAGAGGAGAAGAAGAACTAAACCTTGAGGCTTGCTATCACAGCGCTCATCGATCAGAGTCTTGGCCGAGCTCGATCAGCGCAGACCGCCACGGCTGCACGTGAGCATCACCACATCCTTATCAAACTCCACACTGCATTCCAACGTATAGTGTACCATATTTCAGCTGGAGCGGAGGAGAGCTGGGCACGTCTGTCCTTTCGAAGTTGTGTATCCAACTCCTCTTTTACAAGTTTATTTTGACGAACGCCTACGAAATTGTACTGGCATTAGAACCGCGTCATTGCTATCGGGTCTATTCAGCGATTCCTTCCTGGGATCATAAGTCGCGCTGTCGGTTGGGAGAACATGTTAATCATATATCTGCATAATAATGGCGTTACATTCTATTGTTAGTGAACCGCGCTGTGAATACAGGACGTCTTTGGCAATAAACAAACCATGAACTGGAGGGCTGCGCCTCATTAAGCTACCACCAATATGAGAAAGTATGTCAGACCAAGGCGCAACTAGCATGTCCTCATAAGCACTTCGATGACGTGCTGAACAGGATACCACCGTCGTCCCACAGACGAGCTCGAGATGTGGGCACATATCTGTTATCCAGGGCTACGGTAGCGAAGAGCCAGGAGCGTGCGCAGCATTATCTTGAGGTTGTATGATGCAAGGCAGGCGACTGAAGGCTGCGCAGCTGTGTCTTGTACCAAGGCCAGGTGAGCACCACAAACAGCTAGACTGCAGGCGATAGGTGTGCGGGAGTGTAACGTGATTCGTTCATGCGAACATCCACCGCTATTTGTCTACGTGACCCTGCCCAAGAGGCTGGCCAGCACACGGGATCAGAACGAATGTCACAAACTTTCCCTTGAACTTCTACTCCAGCCCTCGCACACACTCTCTTTGTTGTTTCCTTTCCTCCTCGCCCACGCTGATCTGTCAAACCTCCGGTGCCCCACTACACCCCGCCCTAGACGTCACTACGCTCCGGATCGACAAGCCAGCCTGTGGCGTAGCGCCGAAACGCGGTCCTGTTGTAGTATCTCCAGGTGCAGCGATAGCCACGCGCAATCTGAGGCCAGCGGCATAGGTCGTGCGCTGCTCAAGAGGTGGTGCAGCTTGTTGTTGTTCTCTACCAATACACCCTGCCTCCTCTAGAGCCCCTCATCACAGACAACGCGCCTGGAGACAAAGAACCGAAATCGGAATTGGTTCTGGTGGATCCACCTGCGCGCATATCTCTCCACCTCGTACCTACGCATCGTGTGAAGAAGAGGCAGTCGTCTGCATCTACTTGTCGGACTACCTCATAGATATTGTAATGCAAGAGCACCGCCCGCAACGACTACCTCGGCAGGCCGAAGGCACGTACACAGGGGATCTAAACATGCCCCCTTCACATCCAAAGACGTCGCCATCTGGGCAGCATTCAGAAGGTGTGTAGCGCACAAGGCAACTCTCATGATGTCCGGACTTTATCACGAGCGTTTCTCCGACCATGTGAAACACCCCTTTGGCTTATCACAGGCTAACATGGTAACTCCAGAATCATGGATAGACATCAGCTCAAGGCCATCATCGTCCTCTCTATCCTCTGCTACTGACGAGATCATCACAACGGGTCTCACTGTTCAACATGACTCGAACTTGTACAGGAGGAACAGAAGGCTACGCGGCGGCCGATTCCAGACAGGCGTCAGCCACCGTGCTGGTGGTGGCAATAGCAGCCAGGAGGAGTACGATGAAAGCGAGAGCGAATCGGACAGAGTCATGACCTCTTCGAACGAGCACATTGGGCCCTCACCCCTCAGACAGGAGGTGCATCATAGCACTCGCGGACGACACTCGGTTGCCTCTTCTGATACTATGTCTGATAGGGAAGAGGAGGAAGATGATGACGACGAAAATGCGACAGCAGTGAATTACCCTAGATCGACTGCTCGACAGTTCCAACCTCGTCCGAACGCCTTCTCGCATCCTCGCACCGAACACGCCGTACGACCACAGTCCGGTACAATTTACACCCCACGAAGGCCTGTTTCAAGGCCAGGCTCTCAACGACAGCACTCATACCCACAACACACACCGTACAATATCATATCTCCCAGCCATCAAGCTGATCATGACGAGGCTCTCCGAGCTAGCCTCTCGACCCTTCTTTCTGCCGCTGCAGCAGTCCGAGGTCTTCCCAAGCCTGGTCAGCCTCGAGCCACACCGGCCGCAACATCTAGTCGCATAGACCCAACCTCTCTCCGCATGGTTCCTGAATCTGTCGCGCTGGGCGGAATAATCGAAGAAGCAGTAAACGATTCATCGTCGCGCGCCACGAGCAACAGCCCATCCGACAAGTCCAAACGCAAAGCCAGCCCTGCCGCCGCCAGTATACGCAGTAGCAGTAGAGACCGGCACGCAGCAAAGAAGGCGCGTAAGCAAAGCGCTATGATCGAGGAGATTAGCCCTACGTTGTTTACGTGGGTTGTCAGCGCCGGCGTTGTTGTGCTCGTCAGCGCGCTTAGTTTTTCTGCGGGCTACGTTGTGGGCAACGAAGCTGGCTACGCCGAAGCCATGGGGCAGATGGGCGCAGTCGGATCTGAGGCTGGCAGCTGTGGCAAGGAAGCCGTGCGAGGTACTGGTTTGGGTCTGCGCCGACTGCGCTGGACGGGCGGCGCTGTAGTTCGCGTCTGAAGACGATGTGGACGTCCTCATGCTAGGACGTCACTAACACGAACTTGAAGCGGGGGCTTCATTTGCATGATTCCGGAGCAAGCACACAGGGGTGGTATTTGTCTTTGCCCTTTTGGCCACCATTTGCCCGGCGTTTTCTTTGATTTACAGCGCGCATTTTTCCTTCGGTCTACGGTAAGGCGCAGGGGCTGGCGTTCGGTTGCATAGGGTCAGTAATTGATGTTACGCTGACGCTAAAGATAGTGTTCTGGTGTCTTTAGCTAGCCATCTACGCAAAACAACACTGCTCAACATCATCGCTCGCTTATTATATGATATCGTGATGCATCTCTTCTACATACGTCCAATAAGGAGCCTCCGACGGACCCTATAGCTACTATACCATGCTGACTTCTGAGTATCCTTGCTCTCACCCCCGCCTTGATAGTTACTTAATCCTGCCTGTGCACTAACGAGTCGAGTCTACAGAACAGTAATTGTTAGGCAAACATCCCAGACGAGCCTAGGATAGCCTATACTGGGCAGGACGCTACTAATATAGCAGGGTGGAGTCCTATATATCCTGCTTATGCCCTCAGGATAATGGAGGGCACTTTTGCTGTGAAGATGTTGGCGGACACGTGCAAATCATCGAGCGCTGCGGACAATGTGCCGCTTGGGCACACCGTGCTGATTCTCGCGTACCAAGTATGGTATGTTGACGATAACGAGTCTGTTAACTTCACCCCTCTGACTACCCGAATATTTCGCATATGACAGCCTCCAGTCAAGCTTCTCAGCTACTTCTCACATGCCCCTCACCAGCGGACGAGCTCAACCACCACCCCATATCAAGAGTATCCGCCCACGTTTGGTCCTTCCTGCTGATGGGCCCTCGAACAAAATCTGTTCTCTCCCAGTAGTGATGATAACTCAGACTTCTCTTCAGATCACCATTGCCGTATGACTCTACCCATTCCTTGCGTGGCGGATATGGTGACTTGTCAAAGACGAGCTGGTGGGAAAAGCGGTTAGGCACAAAGCGGTCAGCTCCAGATTGAAAGAGCGGATAAGCCGGCTTGATGAAGTAATGAAACGGCTCGATAAAACGGCCATGTGACAGAGTCAGGGTGTAGAACTTTGGTTGGAAGGCGTCGCTACGCAGCGGTGCCCATGGGAAGGGAGCGTCGCTCGCAGGCGGGGGTCTTTCGAGATGATCTTGTAGCGCTGCGCCCTCGAACCAGTGGTTATACTTGTGATACTCAGAGGGAATGCGGGTGGTGAGGGTCATCTGTATGGCGATGGTCCAGCTGCCTGTTTCCGCTCTGACTGGCTTTGTCGAGAAAGACCAATTGAATTCAACAGCAATCCAGCTGCGTTGGTTTTCTCCGCAGTTCAGCTGAAGAGCATTAGTTACTAGCAATACGTACAGGTAAGGTAAATCCTTCGCAAACAACAGGAGAGGTATACTCACTGCACCTGTGCCATTCCTGTCAAATGTGATTCGACATTGATGCGCATCCCCTCCCCAGGTCCATGGCTCATCGTTTCCACAAATCAAGGCTAGCACTTGCTCTTCGGCGTCATTTGTCTTTGTTCCCATGCTGCTCATGATGGACTGCTGATAAGCGTAGAAGAGATTGCGTCGAAGGCAAAGGCCCCAAGTCGTGAGGTGATAAGTAGTCGAGGCTGCTTCTAAAGATAACCACGGGGTTTGGTTGGATGCCTGTCTGATGCAAGGCTGTGGCGCGGAGATAAATGCCCGAGGGGCGCAGTTGCAAGGATGGCCAGTTTGGGTTAGACTGAGCGCTGTTCGGCATTCGTTGTGCTGCAGCACTGCAGATGGTGTATACCTAGTCCTCTCTTGCGGACTTCATGATTTCCTGCTTTGTCATTCTAGAGATCTGTGTTGGCATCATGCTACGGATATGAGGAGATGAGCTAGCCTCATGCGTGGTAGTTTACATACTTAGGCCATAAGCCTACCCAGGTCCACACTAGCGCTGCAAAAGGCAGATGCTACAACTGGACTGGACTCGTGTAAGCACTGCCTTGAATTCGTAGCCTCCCACCACTTCTCTTTAGCAAAGAAGACGAGGTAGATCTGCACAGACCTGTACGGAGTTGGACGAAACGTTGTTCGCTCAGGCATCCTACGTCTAAAAGCGCGAAGGGGCGGACGATCTCTCCGCCATGCGATAACTCAGGTATTTATTACACCTGAACAGCCGTCGTAATTGTCTACAGTACATTCTCTACCTCACTCTATCAGTCTCATCATCTGCAGTCTGTTTTCGGACTTTGAACGTTCACTACTTCCTATCGCTCATTTTCTTGCACAACAGCCGGCCTGTGTTGCTGCTCTTCCCTTCTCCATTTACCAAATTCAATTCCCTCCAACGTATCTTCAAAATGCTTTCCAACTCGGTGTTTGCTGTACTTGCCGCCATGAGCCTCGCTGCAGCGACACCAGTCGACTACACCCTCCAAGCTCGTGGAAACACACCGTCTAAGCCTCAGGATATTACGTGTCCTGGTGAAATTATCGGTTACCGCACCGTAACAACAAAAGTAAGATTATCTCTTCTATTAGATATTCCGTAAATGGGTCAGAGGTCTTTTCGGCGTTCTTTATTGTTGGCTCGAGCTGAGGCGCAGCCGAAAACAGAACCATTGACTGATACTTTGATCTACAGGATTTGGCCGACAAGGTCAACACAGCAAAGGCATTTCCTCATGCTAAGCCTAATGGTAGCGATTTGGGTAATGGAGCCGTCTACTTTAGCGACGGCTTCGGCGACTATCCCGGTGGCGGTTCGGGAGTCCAGTACATTTCCTTGCACTCTTGGTCTAGGAGATGAATACTGAAAACGCTTTTACTGACCTTTTCACAGTTGGTGTGTCGCCTATGCTGATAGTACCAAACTCAAGGATGCAGACAAGGTCTGGTTTACGGAGGATCCCAAGTTGAAGCAGTGTACGCGCTTCAGCGATTCCAACGTTGACGCTTACATTAGCATGGTGTCTGGCAACAAGTTCTCCCCAGCCTCCACGCTGCGCTTTGCTAAGATGGATACCTACCTTCAAGTAGCCATACCCTTCGCTATGCTCGACAAGATGAAGGTCTGCGGAAAGTGCTTTCCAAAGACCGAGGCAGAGACGATGAAATCTCAGTATCCGCGAATTAACTGGAAGCAGGGTCCGTATAAGGGATCCAACGTCAAGCAAAGGCGTGATGACCTCGACACAAGGGCTCCCGCTGCTTGCCCTATGAAGACAAAGCCAAAAGCGTCACCGTCAGCACCTTCTAAGCCAAAGGCAACACCAATCCACAAGGCCTCGAAGCCCAAGGTACCCAAGCCCAGAGTACGGGCAGCTTTGTGATTGTGAGGAAAGACATAGTCGGCTTCTTGGTCGCCAGTTAGAAGGGAAACATCTTACAGGTGGGAGCAGATAGGAGCAGCTGCATGGAGACGGGAGGTTACGGTTTTAGCCAAGTTATTCATTGCCCATCAAGAAACACTATACCATTATCGCTTGTGAAAGAAAGAAAGGCCTTCTCTATGCTTGAATTACTGTCAAACTAGGCACCATTCGAACATCAACAGAGCACGTACTTCGACACCACCCTCTTCGCATCCTTCGCCTCCATCTGAACCACAGCTTCGCCGTGCATATAGCCGTCAATGTAGACATCACCCACGTATCGGTACTCGTTGCCCCTGCCTTCTGGGCGAAGTAGAATAGGCGTAGAGCAGCCAAAGGGCACAACAATGACATCATTCGCTGTCATATAACCCGACCCCATGCCAACCAAGCCGCCTTCTGTGATACATAGGCTTCGTCCCATCATACGATTACCAAAGTGATCTTGCAGAAATTTCCGTCGAAGCCTTGGCTCGAGAAGGCCCGTAGCATCCGCGCATCGCTTCAAGTCTTCGCTCATTGGCATCCGTGGCATTCGTTCGCGAGTCAGAGCTGCGAAGACGTGATAGCAGAGATCGCGCCACGCTTCTGGCTGACTCCATTCTGGTGGCACTTGGCCGAGGCACAGCGTTCTGCAGAAGGCTTTGTGCATTGGGTGACTTTCGTTGCCGTCATCGATGTTGAGTTCGTGCAGTAACACTGCACGCCATTGGAGGAAAGCTGTCAAGTAATCTTGCGCAGCGCAGAATGTCCCTACCGTAACACCGGTTGCCTTGACTGAATCGATTCTGATTGCGGATATCTCGAGCTTTCGTCGCTCGTCATAGAACCAGTACCGAGCTTTTGTTGGGCCACTTGCATTGCGTGAGGCTGCGAAACCGAATGTGCGTCCGAGACCAGATACTTCTGGAATGTGCGACCAGTCGGGACACCAGCTAGGAAGATCGGTAGAATTGACGTGAAGAGGGAAGTGTATTGCTTCGCGGATCACATCGAGACTGTCAGTGGTTGAAACCAGATGGTCAACCACGTCGGTGTATACTGCCTTGACCGACTGACTGTAGTCGACGGGAAAGTCGCGCTGAGTTTCTTCTGAAAGCAGGCCCAGGATACCAAAGACTTTGTCACGTGGATTCTCGCTCAGCTTCTTCCTACACACCCGCAACACCTCTAGTAACGATTCATCTCCGAGCTGCCTCAAGGCATTGCGGTCTGGGAAGCTTGACGGCCCTTGACGAATGTGGGGGTCGCTATCTTTGTCCCAGAAGATGTCTGCAGCCGTCTGATATATTTCCCAAGGATGATGTGAGTGCCCGCAATAGACTGTCTTGTTGCGCGCCAGTAGAACTTCTTGTACAACTTCACGCTGTCAGTATGTACACATGTTCTCAAATTCAGGAAGTTCCACCTACCCCACAGTCGCTTCCAGTAACCTCTCTTGAACAGGTTGAGAAGTGCAAGGGAGTCGGCATTACGAGTAGACCTTATATACTCCCTCCGGACTGATCCCTCAGCTACTTTGTCGAGTAGTTGCATAGCCAAAGCGCTATCTTCGTACACTGGTCCTATCCATATGGCTATGGATGCGGCACTACTGTAAATCTGACCCATCAATCGTACCTGGGATGCTCGTTCATCCTTATCCTGCTGGTTGATACACAATGCATCTATCCACACAAGGATTGCTTCTTTTTTGCGACGCACTGCCATGAGAGCTTCGTGAAGACTGGCGGCCACAGGAATTTTTACGCCTTCTAGGAGTAGCGATTTGGTGTCAACTCCATCGCCCCAAGCATACTATACGAGTCTTATCAGCGTCGATATACGAAACTATAGCAGAAACTTACCGAGATCGCGCTATACAGTGGGGGATTGACCAGCGATACGTGAATCATTTCACATCTGAGCTTCCACATTCTTTCTGGCAAGACCCTGACTAGCCGAATTTCAACGTCTTGTAGTGGTTGATAATGATAAACATGGGGACCGAGCAACGAAGAGCTCGCTACTGATAAATTTGACGACAGCGCCCTTGAAGACATGGACGAAGCTCCTGAGCTCGATTGAGGTCTCTGCGTGTTGCCATCTGCTTCTGATCTCGAGTCGTCTGGTGTGATGATGTCGGGCGCGGACTTAGGATGATCTTTTGGGTAAAGGGACGTGGTAAGATCCGTGTTCAATGGCTTGAGATAGCTAGGAGCGTCATATCGATTAGTAAACCGAGGGGTGCCATCATTGTGTGACACCGTCGCTCCAGAAGTCGTCCCTGGTACTATTTCGAGTGAGCCACTACTTGATCCATTTCCTCTGTATCGAAGCGGTACAACGATCTCCTCATCTCTTCCAGAAGATTTTCCAGGGCGATCGAGATACCCCCTATGATGATCTCCATATGCGTAGCTGCGTGAACGTTCAGCCCCACCGTCTGGACCCGAAGGCGTTATGACATCCGAGTGTATTTCATCGAGTGCATCAGTAATGCGATGTTCGCCATAGCGACGGGCATGCGATGTACGGTCATCGTGTTTTTGACGGTCATCGTGCCAGGAAACACCTTTCTTGGCACGATGCGATGAGCTGGCCCGGTGTTGATCTCTGTCTCTATCAGGCCTGTGTCGCCGTCTTGGTTCAGTATCAGAACGATAGTCCCTTTCCGAAGAACGGTGTCTCCGCTCTCTATCAGTTGAGCGACTTCTGTGATGCTTTCTATGTCTTCGCTCTGGGTCTGCGTCCTCAGGTGTAAGATGGTGGCTATGTGAGTAGCGCTTCGATTCGAACATGTTAGGCTTTAAATCTGAATAGGAATGGGTGGTTCTCGTGGTTGACCTGACTAATGGCCCAGTATTTGCGCAAGATTTGACTTCAGCTTTGTCATGACACTGAATTGCCTCCCGGTAACATGCGAACTTCAGCCTTGGTGGGGTAGTCGAGGGTCGGGAATAGCTCCTCAGCCTCGTAACATCTGCTGACGTGATCAATTACGAAGTCAGAGATCCTGCAGGATTCGGATCCAATCAGATCTCTCAATGCCACCAGAGAAACAGTGTTCAGTATGGTTATTGCGCTCAGGAGAGCTAGACATTGACAACTCCGTTAGCCTCGGCCTACTACAGTAGTTGTCTTTCTGAACAATATCTAAACTGTACAGTCGAATAATACTCAGGGAAGGCATATCTTGAACGATATCTTGGTAATTCTAGAAAATCCCAAACCTGCAACTGCTGCCAAGATGGGATTGCTGTGAGAAATCAGTGAAAAACGCATTTACTGGGTTCGACACTTCGCCAACTCTGCTGCTGACGACTTCCTTGCAAGCTTGAAAAATCTATCATGCCAATTCATATAGATCATTCCAGAAGAGAATATCCTCCAACATCTCCCCTGGCAGGTTCAGAGCGGCAAAGTTCTCACGTTTCGGAGTACGAATCCGAGCGTGGACCTTCGCTGCCGTTTTCCAGCCAAAGAATCCAGCCATCTCCCAATCGATGAGTCCGGCAATCTTATTGTCATCAACAATGATATTTGACAGCGTGACATCGTTGTGCATGAAACTGAGATCAGGGTCCATGTCGTCTCCTGCGAAAATAAGGTCTCTTTCGACTTCTTGGATGCCACGGTGCTCAACAGGGTCCGCGTCCGAGACGACGTAAGACCGATGACTGACTTCAGCTGGTGGGTGCAGAGTGCTGAGATCCTGAAGCAAGCTCCGTGCTTGTTGTTTGAAAGCATGTTTCTGAGACTGTGAGATATATTGCCAAGCTATGTTGAGGCCTACGCCAGGAATCCTCTCTTGTACAAAAACATCTCGGTCGTTGATCTGTGAACGAAACCGTTAGTAGCGTATAAAGAAACATAAAGCCTCCGCTGGTCATAATATACCTTGGCTGCGAAATAAACCTGGGGGACTTTGATGGAGCCCAGCACCTTCTTTGCAAGTAAAGTGGCCTCCACCTCGTTCGCATCAGCGTAGGAGTAATCGCGGTGAGACTTTCGTCCTTCGAGGGTGTTCTTCAAGTGGCTAGACTTGATAATTACACTGCCTAGCGCAAATACATCGCGTCCGCCGTCCTGGTTCTCGTAGATTCTGTTGCTTTTGGTGCATTTTTCAAGCACTTCAGACCAATATTCTACAGAATCTGGCGTCGTGCTGTTTACATGCTTCGTATCGGGTCTGAAATCAGTAGGGCTAGGTGAGTATCTTCCATATAGAGGTACATCCGCATATCGATCAGTTGATGGAATCTTATCAGGTCGGGCTTCGTATGGGTTCATCGCGCAATTGTCGTGTTCATGATGTGGCGTGAGTGAAGCACGAATCATGTAAATGCGAGACAGTCGCGGTTAGCGCACGGATCTTGTACCCATCAGTAAGATTCCAGTAGGACGTATCGCTATCAACGAAGAGACCAGCTCAATTACACCAAGCCAGAAATGAATAGGCGTGATGAAACGTATCTATCAGTACCAATTACTAAGAATGCGCAGCACATCATTGAGCAACCGCATATCGTATGTGGAAATTAGATACAGATGAACATTCAGCATAGTGTAGCCTGCGGTAATGCGACGTACATAAAGCGATAGCTATTATATTTGAGCGATGAGTAGAGCAAGTCTACTGTGTTCGGAAATCTTATGATCTGGACTCAGAAGAAGTATGCGATTCAAGCTGACGCCGACACTAAGGACATTTATTAATCACACAAACAAGATAATATGTGATGTTCTGTAGTCACTATTTCCATTGTCTCTAGTTGGACGGGTTCATTTTCTTCGTCGTGTCGGTATAGAGAAGAAGAGCAGGGCGGCGGTGTTTACGGCTTTCACTGCGAGGGGCAGCTCGGCAAGCCCTGACTGAGGAGGCAACCCGCTCTCAGCGCATTCACTCCGCTCTTCCTGCTTATGAATAATCCACTATGAAAGGAGCCTCCACCCACTGACTGACCAGAAGCGCTCACCACTACTATCGCATGATGTCCGCCGCGACACAACCACTCATGGCTACATTCAAGTATGTCTTTGCTGGTACCACATATGTGTTCACGGGCGGTGAGTTCTCTACCACATTTGAATTTACGGGTCTGCCTCACATACCCAAGTTCAACCTCGAGGTCGGCGATTATGAAGTATCGGACTCACGGGTTGTCAAAGATCAGGGCATTACGTACGTGACAATACCCCCATCCTGAGCTCAAGCTGAGCGAAACACAGCAGCCTGCCCAAGCAGGAACAGTCCCCTCTACTGCGTCTTCCCGGCGAGCTGCGTAATCAAATTTACGTCTACGCTATCGGCGACCGCAATGACATCTGGGTAGGACAATCAGGCAACAAGTTGATTTTCAGCAAACAGCAAGGATGGTCTACGACCTGGATCGAGCAAGTCACATTGCAAGCTACCTGCCGTCAGATATCTCGAGAAACGGCGGATATGCACTTCGTGCTGAACACGTTCTGTGGATACCTTCGTCCCCTCATGGCCTTCCTATCCCATCCTAACACACCGAAGGACAAGATCACATCCATCTGCCTCTCACTACATAACAACAATTCTTCTTGGCAGACTGTGAGGCGTGAGACGGAGTGTGATGCATTTCGAGCAACTGTCAAGGCTTTGCCCAATCTTCGAGAAGCCTCGATTCTATTTGGCTTTTACGACGAGCAAGACAAGCAAAAAATTCCACTGTCACGTACTGCAACGGAGCTTAAGAACCTACTTGGCTTCGATTCGGACCGTTTAGTGTTCAGTATTCGCTACAGGCATTGGGATGAGCAGCCACCTATGGATTACGTTAGCTACCGGTCAAGCGATACAAGCATGAGCTTTGCCGATACCGTGCGTTCTCTACACGTGGCAGTGCGTACGGTCAATCGGGCTGTACGACGACGATTGTATGCAGAAACTAGGGCCAGGCGTTTGATGGATGGCCTCGGGAGCACATTTGACCAGATGCAACTCTAAGATTGCAGCCAGGAAGATCCTGCACGTGCATTCAAGTATTGACGATATACACTACCAAATAGAAGCCAACTACCAATTCAAATCTTCCCAACACCCGCAGTCTTCGCGATCGCCGCACTCGCTGGCCCAGCACCCGCAATCGACTTATACTGGAAGTTGACAAAAAACGAAGTATCCGTCCCACCCAACGGTCCCGAACTACCAAACGCATTCAACTGGCACACATGTCCCAGACGAGTCGTACAAGCTGTGTTCACACTCGTCGACGGGCTTCCAAAAAGTCTGCCCGCGTTTCTCAGCAGCGGCTTTTTGACATTCTGGAACACGTTCCCTTCAGCGACTACCATACCCCCCTTTGTAATATCGAACGCGTGCCCTGAGTTCGCATACCAGTAGTTATTTACGGCGTGGAGCAGTGTGTTACCGCCAACTTTCGGACTGCGACCAGAAGTGTGGTGGATGTAATTTCCTTTCATGGTGATTAGGTCGCTGGAGCCTGTCAGGTAGATGGCCCAGTAGTGGTGGCCATCGCAGCTGGCGGACCAGGGGGTCGCGCCGTCGAATTCGTTGTTGGTCAGTGAGACGCGGCCTGAGCCATTCATGCCTGCGACGAACATTTGCCGCCCGATCAGCGAGATTTTGACGTGGTCTAGTTGTGTGGTTAATCGAGTTTCATGTGGACGAAGCAGGGGTAAGAGGCACTTACCGACCCAGATCAGATCAGAGCCAGCGACGGTGATGGCATCGCCGCCCCAGATGTATTGAGGATTGAGCTGCTTTATCAACGAATGTCATATATCTTCAGTTTTGTGAGACTTACATCAGTGATGTGTATGTTCTGGATGATGACTAAGGATAAGTGTCAGTGGTCTGTATCCTGTTGTCGTAGATCCCATCCCATACCATTCTTAGCGCCATTAGCCATACGCAGTCCCTTTCCATGGATGACGCCCTTCGAACCCACGCCAATGATGCTCTTATTCGACCCAACATTGATCCCCGCAATGCCAGCCTTGTCGTACGTGACTTTGATCGGCCTTGAACCCTTCCCAGCGTTGCCATTATCACACCAATTAGCACCGTTGATAGCATCCTGGCCACCCCTTCCAGGGCACTTATTCGACGCTGGACGGCAACCAACTGCGGTGACAGTGCCTTCGGAGCCTTTGAAGTTATATCTGCAGAAAACGTTAGTCGTCCGTGTCAGTAACAGTGCGGGAGATCGCTCACTCTTTATCAATGACAATGCACCGAGGGATGTTGTCAGTGAGCCAGGCTTTCAGCTGCGCCATGTTGGCCGGAACTTCGCATCTGGCGCCACCTCCCCCCGTGGTCTTGGACGCGAATCCCTCTGGCCTGCCCACAACACGGTACCCGCCCCGCTCTTCGGACTGTAGCGAAAGGTCGCTTAGACCGGTGGCGTTTAGGGCGTTTGTGGTGGCGAGCACGCATCCGATTGCAAGTAGTGAGGGCTTCATGTTGTCAAGAATGGGAAGTACAAATCACTACCGGAGCCGCAGCTGTCATCATATATATACATATTTCAAGCAAAGCCATGACGGTGTCAGACGGAGAATATCACAGCGTAGTATTAATGAGTGTTGATCCTTCGCCCTTCCTGCGGTCGCTTTCTGAGTGACATACACCAGCTATTATATTCACCGAGCACTGCTCCCGGCCTGATGCTGGTAGAGTTCTTCGAAAGAAGCAGTTCGTTAGACTGTAAAGCTGAAGCTAACCCGCATTATGGAAAGGCCGCACAAGGGTCTGTAGATTGCTTGTGGGGAGGTAAGTGTGGGATGCCGTCCTATCGGGGATTTGAGCTTTGGAATATTCTACGAGATCAGTCCGTGACGTGTAGATCAGGGTCCTGGTACGTGGAAGCACTAATTAGCGCGTTGCGAGATATACGAAGTAGTACTGTGCAGGGCCGGCGAAGAACCGAGAAGGATTGGGAAGGCCAACATCATACGTTGGCACGTGATAATTTTGGACCGAAAACGTCCTCTCTAGGATTCGGAACCTCATGATGATGATGATGGTCATCCTCAAATTGTACTCTAATATATTTTTGCCATTCGAAGTTTCATCTTACTGTGGAAATTTCGTAGTAGCGTTTATTCAAAATGACCGAACACAGCCACTGAAAGCGGCGACCATGCACTTCTGGCACTTCGATCAACCGAGGCGTATGGAACGATACACGAGGAGCAGTACTTGGGAATGTCGAGATTTTCCGACGAAGTCGATTTCACGGGAGATGAATATTCATCGAAGAAAGCATCGCTCAACTCGACTTTTCAAATAGTGCCAATATGGTGTCTCGCCATTAAAGCTGATGAGGGCACTCTAATCTATTTGTGATATCGAGGTCCATGTTCTTCAAATATGCAAGAGGGAACAGCTACGCGTACCGTTGACTTCGGAGTACAGGCGGAGTGGAATGTTTTCGTAGAAGGTAGTCAATGATGGCAGTTTACGAGAATTACTGGAATATCGATGCATAGATTAGTCTGAGAATTTGGTGGATCTCAAGACCTGTGAAAAGTTTTCCCTTCATGGGTATCTACCAGGTTGCTCCTCCAGACAATTCTCACCATCGCGGTAATACTTTGTGTCATCACATACAAACCACCATCTGTTAAGCTGTGTATCGAACCCAGCAGAAGGAACCTGTCTCTTTTCTGCCCAGAGAACTCTCGAAATATCGACCAGAAATGCGGAAATCGCTGATCGGGATGAATGCAGCCCCATGGTTGAGATTAGCATGGAGCTTTCCATGTGACTGCGTATTCCAACAGGCGGCACGACCGGAGGGTGAAGGAGCCAATCGCCGCTTCTAATTATGGTCAAAGCGACATCTATAAACACGTCTTGGACGCGTTTAGTGTAGTCTACGACCAAGCGTCCTATTACCGGAGTAAGACCAAGCAGGCCATATATCTTGTCCCGTGGATCTTCGCATTTGTGGTTGCTGAAGTTGATTACGCAATAATACAGGTCTAGAGCCTGAAAAGATCGAAAATAACCGACGATATTGAAGTGGGAGGCAGCGCTGTCTTTCTCCAGCAGCCCAAGTGAACTTCCCCGTGGACGGTCATGGATGGCATCTATCAACTGCCCAAACGACACCCAAACATTGCCACAAAACACATACGCCCTTCGCGGTAACAACATCTCTTGTACTACCCATAAACGCCCGAAGTACTTGTGTCGTAGCAGTGCTTTTGCACATTCGAACTTTTGCAATGCTATTCCTGACTTGTTGAAAGCCATGGCCAGATCCCGCGATTCATGACCAAGCCAAATGATGACCATTCCACAAGACGAGTAGATATTAGACATCATCTGAACCTGATGATTACGCTCCCCAGTATGGCCCTGCGAGATGCAGATCTGGTCTATCCAGATATAGTACTCGTTGTGGTCATCGTTGCGATATGCCAGAAGAAAGTTGTGCAGATTCTCGCGGATCTCAAATGCTTTCCCTTAATCAAAATGTGCGCTGTGGGAGACGGAGGGCCCCAGGTGTAAGACAAGGCTATGTATGGGGGCGCGCTATCCACGTCGAAGATTTGTAGGTTGCATTCAACGGTACTTTCGGCGGCTCCGGGCTTCAGGGAGATTAGGCGAATCTGTCGCCTTTCGAGATCGAGGGGTGTGTAGTTGTATGGCTGCGACCGACTCATAACGTCACCTTGTACAGGAAGCATTTGATAGGGTCAATAATGTAGACTGAGAAAAGATGGAATGGGACGGCGCCGCAGATATAAGACGAAACAGAGTTGAGGAAGGAGCGAGGCTGAGCAAGTGCAATCATGCACCGCCACAAAACGCCCACCACAAGATGCCACAGCTTCATGCATGTTCTTCAACAAAGCAAGAACAAGGTTCTCAGTAAGGCAATGTGATTTAAATCGAGACGACTTGAACGCTATGTCGAGATCACTCGTCGTCAACGAGAGCAACATAATCAAAGCATCAAGCTCCACACAGATACAAGAAGCACAGCACGAGATTCGCAAACATGGTATCCATTTTCGTCCCTGAAGACTCGTCCTTTCTATATCCATAGGCACTTGGCACCAGCTTCCCGGTGGATGCTCCTGATCCAGCTCCTGAACGAATGTGGGGTATAGGGGTATGAGAAAAGAGTAATAGCAGAGAAATAACAACAAGGGGGAATACAACGATCAGAAACACAATAGCCAAACAGTCAGTCCCTACTAGATAAGCGGTCCATAAGTCATCATCTCAACATGTGTGTGTCTTAAGTCGCTCAAAGGAGGGTCTTCTTTGGCTATAACAATCTGATGAAGAAGGGTGTATCAAGGCACGCAACCACGCGCACTTCATGTGTAACTAGCAAAAGCCAACTGTTGACCCGAAAGACTCGCTGTCGTAAATCGTCAAGGTGGTGTAGGTGAGAAGGGTAAGGTCGAGATTAAAAGGTTTAGATGAAGAATGCATCGAGAGACTCTCAACGAGACAGACAGTGCACCTAACTGTCATCCTCGGGTTCGTCTTCGTCATCGTCTTCATCTTCCTCGCTTATATCTTGTTGAGATTTACTCTTCTTGGGTGGGCCGGCCTTGAGTTGAGTCTGGGAAGCTTTTCGCTTGGGTCCTGCACTCTTGGCTTTAGGGGCGGATGCAGCAGCGCTGTTCTCCTTGTTATCAGTCTCACCGTCTTTGGACGCAGCAGCATCCATGGCAGCGACCTCCTCAGCGGTCAAGAATCGACCGCCAGGTCCACGTGGACGGCGCATGGCGTGATTGTGCCTCGACTCGTGCAAGTACGGCTTGCGGCCCTTTGAAGTAAGGCGGAGGGCGTCCTCCAACTTTTGCCGTGCAAGACGACGCTTGAGGATGCGGTGGAACTGCTTGGCGTTGACGTAGAGCGGAGCTTCCTCAGCCTGCGGCCCAGCTACAAGCTCGGGCGATTGCTGGTGCTGTGGAGGCGCTGCCATCTGAGGTGGGACAGAGATAGATGCGCGCGGTCCTACGTGGTTCATAACCGGCTGAGGTTGCTGCATCGCAGGACTGCTGATCTGCGTGCTCATTCTGCGCTGTTGCATCTGACTGGGTGTCATCTGAACTTGAGAGGCCAGAGGATTAGCCATGCCGGCTGAAACTTGAGTAGGCGACCGTGGTGCGGCGCGTCCGTCAGGCTTCAATTGTCCTCCGGCCATGCGCGGTGATGCTCTTGGGTCTTGCGCAAGCTGCCCATGCATGGCATTCTGATCATATCCATATGCGCCCGCAGGACCTGCAGCAGCAGCAGTAGCCATCGCTGCTGCCTGTGTTGGCGACATACCGTACGCCTGAGGCATGCCACTCATATAACCTTGCTGCGCGTATGCCATCTGCTGGGGATGCTGCTGGTGTTGGGCGCCAGCTTGGCCATAGCCCTGCGATGGGAGGATAGGTGATGTTTGTTGATATGAGTGCATCTGCTGCTGCTGTGTCGGCGATGTGATTGAGGGATTTCCGGCAGCGGCGTTTTGAGCCCCGCCATAAGGCTGGATGTGCCCGGGCGCATGTCCGTGGTGGGGCTGCTGGTACTGAGCGTAGTCGGTCATGGTAGGAATATGTTGTCTTGGTGTTGCAGGTGTACAAGAGTAGCCTGAGACGCGCGACTTGATAGCGGCGTTGGTAAGAGTGTCACCCGAAATGCGCTACTGGCTGACAGAGACGCAGGGTGTCTGATCTTCAAAGAAGCCTCAGTCGTTGACAAAAGGAGCCTCAACTGCGATAGTCCGTGTCGTGCGTTGCCTAGGGCAGGGTCGCGTGTGATTCGTAGGAGAGTCTACGATGTGCGCGCAGGGACGCGACTCGGAAGATGAGTCTACGGGGTTTTATTGGAGATTGGTAGCCTAGAGCTGGAGGCGAATTTAGTACGCGACCAATAACGCGTATGGCGAGCGTCTGAGGCTTACGTAGGATTGAACCTGGCTTGGTCGATTGCTCGGTGGCTGATTTGATAGCGGGTCGCGACTACTGAGGCAGATACGTCGTGTTTGCTGATCAAGGCGGGAAGCGTATTCCCAGGCGCGCAGTACAAGCTGGTCACGTCGCGGCAGAGCCGATGCTTGATGCGTTGTCAATGGGCAGGCTTATGAGGCCAGGTGCTTGAGACGCGCACGGTTGTAGTCTCAGCGCAGGTCTTGAGGCGCAATGACGGCGATTGGGTGCCGAGTCAGATCTGGGGCGGTGCACTCGCACAGAGGGCAGAGTGAACCGGCGATAGTAAGAATGGGCAGTCTAGAGGCCCGCTCCGTGTGGGGAAGAGGGTGTTTCAGGGCTTCACCCAGTCAAAGGAGACTGCGAAAGATGTCTACACTGTTAGGAGTAACGTCAGCTAGTCCGAGGCACGAATACTCGAGCAATTGGAGGAGCTCGGGGGCGGGCATGTGTTGGCGGGCGGGCGATTGGAGGTGATGCGCTGGCAATGCAGGTTCATGCAGGCTCGTGGAGACACTTACCGACTTTAATCAGCGCGGCACATGCACGTCGCAGAGGCACGCCCGGTCGATTGCTGCGCCGGCGAGGTGACGCTGGCTGGCGTGGAGGCGTCGTAGGGCTCAAGTAGCGGAGGTGCTAGAGCGTGCTCGGGTGGCGGCTGTAGATACCAATCCAATGCTTCTTAGGGCGACCAGCGACTGCGCGGAGATATATTGTGCAGTGCGCAGGTGATGCTCGCGATAGATGGCAGGCTCAGTCCAAGGGCTGCTAGCAGACAGCGCGCGCGATACAAGCGTGGGCAGCTTTATTGCGTCGTGTGTTCCCTGTGCCTGATGGGGCGCTGTTAGCAGGAGCGCATCAGCATGGCAGGTCGGGAAGGCGCGAGCGCGAGCGCGACAGCATCAGCGCCGGGGCCAAGACAGCTCGGAGGGCAGGCTGGACATGGACGTGCGGCGCTGCAAACGTCGCGCAGGAACAGTGCAAAAACAACATGGTGGCGCGTCGCGATAACAGCGATCGACGGCAAAGTATACCAAGCAGATGGGCGTGGGGACTTACAGATGCAGCAGGCCGCAGCGAAGTTGGGTCACGAGATTTTGTGGTGGTGAGGAGCGCGACTCGCGTTGACTGGCTGAGAGGACGGCAGGACGCAACTCTTGTCTTACCGACGCGTGCTTCGACCTGCGAGAAGCAATTTTGCACTGGGCAGCGCGCCGAATGGAAGCGCCGGGCAGCTGCACAAAGGTACCCGGTGCGGTTTGACGTTTGTGACCACGAGCGCGTTGTAGCGCAAAGACTCGTGATTCTGGTTGATGCTATGCTATGGCTAGTCGTGGTGGTGCAGGATGATTGGAGAAGGGAAGGAGAAGCTGTGGTTGGGCGCGAGAGGGAAAGGGCGACGGGCGGGGTTCTTCTATTCGCGGAAGGCGCGGGCTGTTGACAGGGATGCCTGCCAATAACAGATCAGCCACGGGCGAGCTTTCGCGACGCCCCAGCACTGCGCAGCTGGGGCCTCTCGTGCGCGACCATGCTGCACATCACTCCGGGGAGCGCCCTCTACAAAAGCTGCTGCTCTCTGCGCGCGCGCGCGCCCGCTCTGTGTGCGCGGTGCTGCGCTTCAAGGCGCTGTAGCAGGGCGGACAAGGGAGAGCCGCCGGACGTCATGGCCCGGTTGAGAAGCGGGCAGCGTGAGAGCGGTCAGCCCCGAGCGTCGAGGGCTACGCAACGCAACGCGGCGTGCAAATGCAATTGAGTTCCGTGGCAGGTGCAGACGAGATGGACGAACGTGCTCCTTGTCGTCACTCCAGCCTGCCCGGGCGTCAGGCAAATAAAATGCACATGCGACAGGCAAATCACAGTCGCACCTCGCCGAAAATCCCGCGCGCGTAGCCAACGTGATCTCGCAGCGCTGAGGTTGCTGCGAGTGCTGGCGGCCGATTCGCTGACCCTTCGAAATTACGGCATCCCCAGCTTCCCACTGCCAGCTGCCAGCTGCAAGCTGCAAGCTGCCAGCGTCCAAGCTCCCAAACCAGCCTAAACCCGTGCTCCGAGACCGCAACCCTCAACAAGAGACGGCAGCTCTGCGACAGCGAAAGCCAAAGCACGAATGCACGACAGCAAACGCCCTGCCCGTCGGTATCACTCGGGGGTCAGACACTCGCGCGCTGGTCACAGTGGCACAAAGCGCACGCTTCTCTCCCTCCAGCGCCCAGCGCGCCTCTGCAAGCCCTACGTGAGCCTTTCCCGCGTCTTTCAATGCTTCTCTCTGCCCTGCCACGAACGCTGCAAGTCCAGAGCGTTGCCTCTACTGCTGCTGCTGTGCCTGTGTCGAGCTGTGATGCTGTCATCCGCCGTCTATTGGCTGCGTAGCTGTCTCGTCTGCGTCTCAGAAGCATACAACGTCAGCACAATGCCATGCAGCTTAGCCCGCGCCTGAGCGTCCAAGCTCCTGATCGTCACGACGGGGCCAGCGGGCACATGAATGGAGCGTGTCAATACGCGCAGATCCCATCACGAAGCTTTTGTTTGACCAGCATGTCTTGGCTAGGTCAACCTTGTGAAAAGCTAGACAACGTGCTGTATTGACGTGCTGGATGGAGCGGTTGAACAAAGCGCGTTCTCTAAGGACCAAGGCCAGGCTCCAACCCCAGTTTGCCTGCTGCGTCATCCCGTCGACCGCCTCCAGCCGACGGCAGCCCGCCCACCAGCTTGGACCAGCCGATAGTCAACCGTCCCGGCATGTGAAGTCACACCAAACATGACAGGGTAGGATTGATGCTACACACAGTGCCAGCCCGCTGTTTCGTAAAAGGAGAATCGACAGAAACTTCCTTAATGTTCAAATGCCATGCCATTTACTTACAAGCACATTGTAGCTCCTGACATGCTTTGTAGCTGTTGACAACGTCGTCCAGATGAAACCGTATACATGACAGCATGAAGTAGTAAGCTATACGAAGCCGTCTCCTCTTTTGCAGCCAGACCCGCTCTAGTGAGAAGGAATGCATTCGTAGGTCTTGTCTTCTTCCCCAGCCATACTCGAATATCGATATTGCCCTGCATCATCATGCCTTCGATCTACCGTCGGAGCGACTGCAACCCTGGTAAGGCGCAGCTGGACACGAGGTCGACCTGCGCCAGCACGCGACACTTCCCTGTTTCTCTTGAGATGCGGTGTGACCTCTGTTATATTCTATGCAGTGCACGCAATCGAGTCTTGCATTAATCTCCTTGCATGTCAAAGGGTTACAATTCTTACACTCCACACAAACGGCAAGGCTTCCGACGCGGGTTTACATAGATACTTGGATATACATCAACACTCTGAACGTTGTCAAGATTTCTTCACGCACTATGATTTCTATGGTACAGATTGACCGAACGTAAGCAAGGATATTTCGCCATAGCCGCTCGAGGGCAGCAGGGATATCTTCAAAACATGAACTGAGAGCGCAAATCATAAGTCGTGATAGCGCTGAAATTGCAGCACATCCCCCCAAAATCCTCTTCATTCCTTGCTCAAGGAACATCATTAGCCTTGATAAGAATAATTATGTTGATGCTGATCCGCCATATAGTGCATAGCTTGGTATGTGCCTGTTGGAGACTGCTGCTGATACTGCATCTGCATTGTTGGATCGAAGCTTCCAGTCATATTCTGCTGGTCGGGAGTAAAGTAGTTGGGGAAGGCGGTGGTCTCTGTTGGAGAGTTTGTGAACAATGCTTGATCCTGCTGTTGGATGGCTGACACAGGACCCATATTCAGGTATGACGGATTGTGCATATCGAGTCCGTTATTGAACACCTGAGGAGATCGAGGGGGATTTTGTAGACCTGGATACGTCTGATTGGAGTAAAGAGCATTGTTTGCAGCATATGCGGCATACCCTCCTTGCTGCGGCGCAACCATCTGAGGTGGTGGGTAAGAATGCATGACACCAGCTGCGGGCTCAGTAGGGTTGTTGTGTGGGACCCGAGCGAAAGGATCGATGCCGGGCGCAAAGGTTGTATTGGGAGAACGCGGCAACGGACTGCCACCAACTGGCTTCCTGGTGATTGAGGCTGATAGTTTGCGCGCATCTGGAAGTTCTTGTACAGGACTGATGATGGTGTCGGCATTGAGTATCTTCTGCTCGACCAGAGGAAGAATGGGCATGCTGATTTGCTCCATGTGCTTTGCTAAATGCACAGTAAGCTTCTTCCAGCTGTTGCAAATGTTCCCACAGAAACGGCACGGCTCATCTTTGGGTTGCTTCGTCGTATCACGACGGCATCTTTCTACAATGGCCCATATGTCGTCTGGCAGAAGGTCAGTATGCAATCCCTGTGAAGCGTCCCAGCTGGACATACCCGAATCATTACTTGCGGACGGATCTTTGTTGGACGCACGCCCTGTCCGTTGCTTCGGTTCCGCAATCTTGTGCTCTCGAACAAGATGTTGCACGAAGTTGTCCTTACGGAAACATGTATGATTGCAATCAGTGATGTTGCACGTCCAATTTTCTAGTTGCCGATGGCGCTCGTTCTCGTGACGGACCCAGTCAGCTTTTCGTTTGAAGGATTTCGGTTCCTGACAGCCGGCGAATGTGCACGTAAAAGGTTGGACGTCTTCGTGCACATGCTTGGTCCAATCGGAAGGTTTGTAGAACTTTTTAACCTTGAAACACAAAGGACATTCAAACTCTGCTGGCAAACGTTTCACAGGTGGGAGAGGAACACCAGATGGAAATTGCGCTGCTACGACAGTCCCTTCTCGCGGGAGCTCGTCATCATCGTCCTCCTCGCCTGGCACTGTGATCTGGAAACCGACGAAAGGTGCTTCAGGATCTTTGCTGCCAGCTTTGGGTGGGAGTTGTTTGGCTTCACCTCCGAGCTCTGTGCAGAACTTTCCAGACGGACAGTTCCTGTTCTGCACAGCGTTTATATGCTTTACCCGGAACTCTAAGAGTCGTTTATATCTTCTGATCTGCTCTTGAGCAACCCGCTCGACCATAAAGTCAGCCAGACGAGGATTCAGTTGTCGGGCATGGGTTCGGTAACCCTCTTGATTTGGAATTATCGGGTCAGTGCGCACTTTGAGATCCATTGTAATGGGATCTTGCTCGTCATCATCGTCTTCAGCAGCCGGACTTGGCTGTACAGATTGCTTCGTCGCCTCAGTGTCCGCAAGCGGTGAGGCCAGCATTGGCATTGGCGGGCCACCGTGCTGTGTCATCAACTCAGCAAGGCCAAAAGACTTGCCAGAATCGCCTCTGCTTCTACCGATGTCACTCCGACTGCGAGTGCGTTTTATGAGCTTCTTTGGGCCTTGGTACCATTGGCCTGAGCCAGCATTCACACCCAAAGAGCTCGAGGCGACGCCATCCTTGCTTTTGTCGCTGAGGTTGGTGTTCACTCTGGGAGATTTGGGCCTACCCCAACTGCCAATACGTTTTGGCTTCTCGAACACAGGGTCTGACCCTGCGTCTGATGACTGCTGTACCGGGATACTGCCCTTTCGCTTCAGGAGGTTGCTCGGGGTGCGGCGAATGCTTCGCAGAAAGCTTGGCCGGCGCTGACTGTCATCGCTTTTGCGAGGTTCAGGCTTGACCAAACGGGCAACGCCTGGAGATCCGTGAATACTCGCAAGATCTGGCTCACTTAGACGGCGCGACCCAACAGTCGCTGCAAGTGATGCAGACTCAACGTCCTTCGCTCGCTGCCGGAAACGCATCATTGCTGCATTCGACGTAGGAGGTTGATAATAGCTTGTTGTCGTCGGCGGCTGAACAGGCACATCCATCCATGGTTGCACAATAGCTTCGGATGTAGGACTTGGCTCTCGTGTGGCAGGGAAGTAGGACTCTTCTTGGTCTGTATGTATGTTGACCGATGCTGGGGGTGAATCCGAACCAAAGCCGTCGTCTTCGTCCTCGTCGCCATAGTCGCTTTCCTCATTGATGTACCTGGGGCTGAACTTATCCAAGGCGACGTGTTCGCTCAGTCCAAAATTATCCTGGATAGCTAAGCGATTAGCATCATTTTGGCTCTTTGCGCGGCGCCGCCCAACGTAGGGCTTGAGGTAACTGCTCGAGGAGCCAACGTCCCCTGCTTCGCTCCCAACCTCGCTCTTGGAAAGCCAATCTTGTACTTCAAGCTTCTTTTCCATTTTGGCCCTACGCTCCTCGATATCGTCGAGGCTCGGCACTAGCATATCGCCCATCATCTGTCGATCTTCAGGGCCCAACCCTGCTTGCCCATGACTGCCAGCGCTGAGCCACGAGCCGTCTTCATTACGTTCTGTTCTGCGGTAGATGGGATGAGCACGTCCTTGCTCTTGGGCATCATCTTCATCAGATGATTCGTTTGCTGGATACGGGGAGAGATGATTGCCGGAGCGTCGGCTACTCAGACTCCGCCTGCCCAATCCTTGGCTATTATCAGAATGTGACGGCGAGTCCTCTCTACTGCTGTAGTTCTCCACTCTCACAATAGGGCTTGTCATGTGGCGTGTCAGCGGACGAGGGCTTGCTAACGACGTATACCCGGGGCTGTTGGTCAGGGGCGGGCTTTGCAAGGGTTTCCTCGGTATGGTGTGTAGCGTATTGTTTGCTGCTTTGGAAGGCACGAATGAATTCTGACTGTCTCCGGAATACTGCCTCGAAGGGTAGACGGAGGCATCATTGCCAGTTGCAGGGCTAGAGACATTTGTCATACTCGGAGATATCAATTGGCTGTGCTGGATGTATGCCCCATTGACTGTCGACATGTGTGATTGAGCGTTATATGTATTCAGGGTGCCTGATGTCAGAAGAGACATGTCGACATCCCCTTGGTATGGAGGGAAGGCTGTTGTAGTGGAATCCTCGGCAAAGTTCAGATTCGAGAACGACTCGTCAAGATATTGGCTACTGAAGCTCGGCGTGGTGTAGTTGCTCAGGTTATTCTGGCTAAGATCGCTTGCGTATCCTGGCTCTGGGCTAAGGTGGTCTGCTGAATGTGGCGGCGAGGTAGAATGGCCAGCATTGTTGTACACTCCTGGCGAAAGGCTTTGCCTGGCACTGTACGCATTGAGTGGAGGGTACGAGTGGCCGACCATGTCAGGATGGAGGGTGGAGTCGAAAGAGGATCCAAGGTTAGGGGCAAAAGTACAGTCTTGACCTGACATGGTCATCGAGTTGTCGTAGGTCATGCTCGTAGGCTCCGCCGAGAAGGTAAATCCGCCTTGCGCATCTGCCATTGTAAAGGCCCCATTGCCAGACATAGGCGGGTAACCATTGGCGGGCGCATCTTCGAGGTGGCGGTGCTGACGCCGCTGGTCATCTTGTGGCTGCATACCAGCGTCGATCGCGTTCATCGCCAACGGCTGTCCGAGCCTGCTGGGATTGCAGATTGAACAGGCGAAGAGTGAAGTGGTGTGTTGCAGGCAAGAGATTCGCTCGAACACACATCAAAGGAAAACGTGACTCCAAATCCGACGTTCAAGGAGGCATAATGTTGCCTGAATGTTCGGGAGGGGATTAAGCGGCCGACGAACAACAGAATAGCTCAGCAGCGCAGCAAAACGCGCAAACAGAGTACAGAGAGGCGACCCAGGTAGGTAATACCTCTGCACGGTGGCCTAGTCTGAAGCCTGACGTCTGAGATCTGCCTTGCGCAGGGTAGTTGATGCAGTGGCAGGGGCGGTGTCGGGCTTTTGCGAAGTCGACCACTTTACGAAAGACTAGAAGATAGAAACGGGAAAAGCGCGTGTGAGGTACAGAGGGAATGCGTCAGTGGGTCGAACGGTAGGCGAGTGCAGCGCAAAGTCTCGTGTAATGTGGTTGATGCTGCGGCTGGCTAGTGTTACTCAAGGCTGACTTGTCATGTCAGGATCTCCCAGTGTTGGCAGGGGCAGTGGAGATGGACGTTCGCTGAACAGACGTTTCCAACGGAGCCGACAGAAACACAGTCGTCAAGCTGGTCTGACGAATGCCGGTGGAAGAAAGGACAAAACAAGCGCACGCCTGCACGGAAGCTGCGAGCTTGAGTGACAGTGATTCTGCCTGACCGGTTCTTGGCATTTGATGATACAGCGGCAGGCACAGCCCCAACCTGCTGAAACGGGATAGGTGGCTATGCTTGTTGATACAAGTCTGCAGACGCACTTTCGAATCGGAGCATCTCTCCGCCTTACAAACCACACTTCATCGCGTCTTAAGCTTTGCTTGCACGCTCTTCTTCAATCCCCGCCCTTCTGGATTGTAGCAGCCGCTGGCGCTTAGCATGGAAATAAGAGCCGTGCCGCCAGGTGCTAAATAAAGACGGCCCAAGATTCATTTACGATTCAAATCGAACACAGCAAGCCGGGACCTTATAATCGACCAAGACGGAGCAATCGGCTGTGCAAAAAAGGACCTGGACGCTCATAACGTGTTTGCACCTGTCTATGGACGCCTTAAAACTTTCAACACAGCGTGGCGGAGCAAAACTAAGCTCCTGCCAGCCACGTCGCTGGTCTAGCCTGGCATGCCGTGTTCCGAGCGCGGTTGTGGGGCGGCCCAGCCCTGGAGAGGATAGAGCAATAACACGTGATGTATCCTGTGAGGTGTGTAAGTACTGAGATGAGACGACAGAGTACCTCAAAACTCCAAGTAAGCAATTGAACAGAACGCATGGCTCTACCACAGGGTATTTTTGCAAAGGAAATCGATTGACGGCGTCGAGATCCTGAATTGATGCGGAAAGTATATCTTCGACCTTCCTCTAGCCCTCAAGCAAAACAAACGAGATTCATTAGGGATGGATTCACGTAGCCAGAAATAAGAACGTCACTTTGAAGTTGCCAGCCCTGCGTTGGGTGCAATGAGCACTCTCAAAGATAGGCGATCGTTCGGGGCAGCGTCTCCACACATGGCCCGAGAGCGACAGTGACCCGATGCGGGGCCAAACAGGAGGTCGAGCTGCTTCTGCTGCTGCTGCTGCTGCAGCAAAGACGAAGGCCGTTGATTGACGGACGTGAGGCTCAAGTTTAGCCGCGGACATCTGCATCTGGAATTGTTGGTTCGCTCGTTGCCGGCAATTGCACGCGGGCGACTCAATTTACTGGACCCTCGATTTCGGTCAAATGGAATTCCCCACTGCTCCAGCTTTCTGCCCACAAGTATGGGCCATGGCTTGTCTTCAGAATGCGGTTATGTTTTCCCCTTCCTTTCACTAACACCACAGAACATCGCCTGCTCTTACTTTCTTGCAGCCCACCCTCCTAAGTGTGCCAGACCCCCGCGCGTCAGTGTTTGTCTGCATGTGACGGAATCACCAGACTAGCTACCACCAACGCGCGCACAACACACGCCCAAAGCATTCAACAGCCCTGCCACAATCGTTCTGTAGGCTTCTTCGTCGAAGGCCGTTGAAATATTTCATATTTCGAAACAGCAACCATGCCTGGGCTCGACCAGATCGTCCCGCAGCCCGACTCAAGGGAGCTCCTCCCTCCGCTCCTGGCCTGTCTTTCAGTCTCGGGCAAGGCAAAGGAGGCTCCGCCAGGTCTACTACCCCTTGTGTCGCCTATTCTTCGCCAGCGACTTCAGCTTGTTGCTTCAGACGATTGGCTTTCGCTTCTCTGCTGGGACAAAGACATTGCTGCGAAACTGCCGTCGGTCATCGAGAAAATCCACGTCGAGCCACATCCCGCCTCAGGCGAGATCGAGCCAGAGGAGCCGGATCAAATACTATACAGGCGTTCAGACCCCGAGACCCTGCACGCAAGACTCGTGTTGAGCGAATTCGGCATCGTCCCGGCATACCTTTGGTGCACAGGTGGAGAAGGCGGCAACAAATGGCTCCTTGCTGAGCTGAGAGGATTGGCAGATGCCGACGATGGGACCGAGTGGTTCGAAAACATAAGTGAGGCAAATGAGGCAGGCTTCCGTCGCAAGACGTCGAGAACCTACGACGCCCATACAAGCCAGATCCCACAATACTCAGAACCACAGGAGGAGAATGATGACGATGACGACGGCTCCTATTGGGCCGCATACGATCAGACGCCCAACGTTCGCACACCTGCGGCGAAACGCTCCCCGGCGCCTCAGACAAATGGTCGAACACAGGTTGGACCAACCCAGTCCGAACTCGAATACTTTGCGCGGTATGCTTCAGAGGTACAGCCCGCTCTAGATGCGCACGACCCCGATGAAGAGAACCCAGAAGTGGGCGAGTCCACACTCAATGGCAACGCTCTCAATTACACGCGCGCACCCCAGAGCGAGCCTCTTGAGACGTCCAACCTGGGTCCCAACGGCTACGACTCGTCGCTTCCTCCACCGTATGTGAATGGAGCCGACGGGGAGAAGAGAATAGAGCACATTGAATCTGTTGATGATGCGAGGACGACAGCTCTGAACCACCCTAGGCCAAGCTCGTCCACGTCTTCTAGGTCGGTGGAGAGATTGGAGAGGGAGGCGGCTAACTCCAGCCAGGCGGAGCTTGCCATAAAGCAGCATATCAGCACAGACATCAAGAGTCTATTCAGATTGGCGAGGGCGTCTGGCATCGACAGACAGGAGTTTGAGAGGATCATTCAGAGGGAGTTGGAGGTTTTACCGTTGCTGGAACGGGACTCTGATTAAAGATTGAAATGAGCCCTGGGTCATGAGCATAGCATATTGGAATAGTCATTGGTGTCTTTAGCATTTGCCAGTATTTGGAAGAATATATATTGCCAGCCTCATGAATGACATTTGGCCGTGTTCTTTGTAGTATGGTACCGTTGTTCGCTATGCAAACATTTGAAATTGTAGTAAAGAACTGCCTTGTCAGCTAGAAGTGTGAAACTGGGCACACAGCGGCCTTTTTCCCGAAACGCCACAGGCAGAAATATGCTCTCGCTCGACCGTTCTCGACTCACGCACCCCGCCAGTCTTTTACTTCCTCCGCCTACCCTCTCCGCTCACAAAGCTCGCTCCACTAGCCTTCAGCTGGTTCAGCACATCGATAGCGTTGTTGCTGTTCAAATGCATCTCTTGCGTGCCGCTTCCCCTGCCAATGTCCTCCACAACGTTGTCCGGATCTGCGGCGCCGATGACTGGGATTTCGGATGCGAGCCACTGCTGAAACGGCTTCGCAGTGAAGTAACCATCAGCTGTGAACCACCGTGTCATTGCCGCGCGGATGTGGAGTTTCTGCTCGGGGTTGGCGTTGTAGGGTGCCGGTCTGAAGACGACGTCGCATTCGTAGACAGGGATGTGTTTCTTGGTCGAGGAAGAAATGCGAATCTGTTCCAGTCAGTCAGTCTGAAGCTGTATGTGACCTGCATCTGGTGGGGTGGACTGCTTGGTCGTACCTTCCCTGTCTTGCCCTCACCCTCATACACAACACCCTTCTCCACGAACCAAAGCCAGTATGAAAACGCGCCGTTCAGAAGGAAGTATGCGACTACTGCAGGAGCAGTGTAGGGCTTCGTGGCTTCCCAGCCAAGCTTCCAGTCGAAATAGAAGAGCACACCTGCAATGACCACTGCGCTGTAGCCAAGCGCTAACCTAACATCGGTCTGGGTGTGGACTTGCTTGAACTTAAGAGAGTGAAGGTAGTTTGGGAGAGCATCGTCGGTGGTGTTCTTGAGGTCTGCAGAGCTGTCAGTACGCTGATTGCATGGGTATGATATTCAAATGCAAGCTTACCGGCGAGCGAGTGGACAGCGATCTTCTGAGTCGCAGACATCGTGACCAAGGTGTGTCTTAAAGTGCCAACTTGGCAATCCTTTGCGCGTCGATTGGGTGCAGTTTGGGTTGTGTCGACGCTGTAGAGCTTGGTTGATGGAAGACACCTTTCCAGAAGGAAGGCGCGGAGGTGACAAGGGTCCACCGCCGCACAAGGCGAAGCTCCACCGGGAGCTTTCATCATCAGCGAGCAACCTCACGTCTGCTCCACCCCACCCTACACGTCGCGCGCATCTTGTTGCAACTGGCACGATGGCTGAACCGATTGTGCAGACGATCCACAGGGATCCTGCCCTGTTGTATGTGCACCGCGCGTCCAGAGGCAGCTTGGTACTGACAAAACAACAGCTGGTGGATTCTGCTTCCCATCACAGTGGTTATGGTATGCTGTGTTCTCTGCCTTCCATGAATCTCAACTAATAGCTGTACAGATCTTGACTGGTATCCTCCGCCACTATGCGATGACGCTTCTCCAATCGACGCCTAAGAAACAGGACCTACCCAAGATTCGCCAGCAGCGGTCGCTGGCCCGCGGTCTGACTCTGCGGCAGAACGCCAATGTGCTCTCCCCCGCTGCATTCTCTGCCAGGAAAGCATACATGGTGCAGGCCTATCAGGAGGGCAAGTTTCTGGCTGAACCCGAGATGAGGGGCAAGCCTCGACCGAACCCCATGAGCGACCCTGCCGCTATGGAGGGCATGATGGGCATGATGAAGGGTAACATGGCTATGATGATTCCGCAAACTTTGATCATGGGATGGATCAATGCATTCTTCTCGGGCTTTGTCATCAGTAAGTGTATCTCTCCTCGTCAGCACAAGATCTATTGGAGGTCCCCACGGCCGTCAGAGTAGCTGCAAGGGGAACAGTCGCGCTCAATGGACGGAGCGTTCTCGTTGTGGCGCGCACTTATACGCTATCCACGCCATCCTCAAAGAAAGACAGCTGACAGTACTCGACAGTGAAACTCCCCTTCCCGCTGACTCCGCAATTCAAGGCCATGCTCCAGTCTGGAGTGGGTACGCGTGACCTTGACGTGAGATGGGTGTCTAGTTTGTCCTGGTACTTCCTCACTCTATTTGGCCTGCAGCCAGTCTACAATTTCATTCTTGGTAGCAACAATGGTGAGTCCTTCCGCTTGTCCGTCCGTGCAGGTAGAGCTGACTTTTGCAATCAGCCGCGAGTAATGTATCACAGCAGATGGCTATGCAGAACCCTGGCGCTGGCATGATGGGCCCAGAACAAGATCCAGACAAGCTGTTTCTTGCAGAGGCCGAGAACCTGGAGGTGCTTGAGCACCGCTGGATTCTTGAGGGCGTCGAAGACCGTCTGGTAGAGAAGTATGCTGCGTAGTGTATGTGTTGTATCGCCACCGTGATAAGTTTGCACTCATATCGCAATCTCCAATATAGACATAGCTTTAGTAATGGAGGACTAGCATCCCCCACACCAATCTTCACTGTAAACCGGATCTGTGCCCTCGGCCATTAAACAGCCACAAACCTAATTCCGCGAAAGTCCTTCATACCGAGTTCTCGGGACATCATGGCAGGTGGTTCGATCTCAGTTTGCGGGGATGGACTACGCCAAGCGGAGACTGCATTCAAACGCGACTCAACTCCGTGGATGACCACCAGGATGACTGATAAGAACTGGTCCATCAGAATATGAAGCAGATCCGCTGGTGGCCTTACTTTTGAGCTCGCTTTCTGCCGCAGTACCACCTGCTTTGCCCCTGCATCTGCCGCGCTTGGAGAGGGATGTTGTCATGGTGGTCCTTCCACGCACGCCTCCAGGAGGTCCTTCGGCTTATCCCCCGCTCTGCCGTCCAATCCACGTCGTCCATCTTCCGCGGGTCGCACCGCCCCCAATGCGCTGGAATTCAGGGTGTTGCGCCTCAATCCTCAGAGTCAGGGCTCGCTGAATCCATCGATCGATCTTCAGTCTATCAAATGCGACCACGGAAGTGAGAGGGAGTCCGCGCAGCCTGCGAAACAGCCTACACGGGCGCGGTCCGGTCCATTCACCACTAAGTTCGCGCGATCAATCGTCATAGTAGACGCCCTTTGATGTTTCACGATCAGGACAAGGCAAACACCTGTGCTTCGCCCTGGCTTTGCTGCCTTGTTCAGGCGTGGTCGACGGCTGTGCGCCCCAGGATGCCGGATGGTGTGCTGCCACCCCGGGGATTCTCCCAATGAGACGAAAGCAGTTCACCACCCTCACCAGCATATCCCTCGCTTGGAATATGCTCGCCGTCCCGATTAGTCCCATGGCTGGCTCACTCGTCTTGCTTTTGGAGTGTGGCCTTGGGCATCCGTTTGGCGAACGCCCCCTAACGCAGGCGCGGAAGCGCAGCTGTCGCCTACTGCGACTCGACTCCGAGAGACCTCAGCATGATGGTGGTGGTCTGTTCTCATGAGCTCAGGATTATCGCTGTTCGCCATTCATCGCCTAGAGCTGACTGTCTGTTTCGCCCCCAACTCATCGAGTGTCGCTAGCCATCACAGGATCAGATCCACTTCCCAGAGTTCCGAATCTGGCACCCGCGATGGTCGGGGCCCAGTTCATGCTCGGTTTCGGACCGGGAACTATTGCCATATGTCAAATGGTTCGGCATGCCAATCCGTAATTGCTTTTTTGACTGGGTCTGCGGACTGTCGACCATACCCTTAATAGGACTCTCCCAACAACAACTGTACGAGTAGAGAGCTGACTGGCGGTTAAGCGATGGCTATCCAGTTGTCCCTGCTCCACCGGTGAATGCATTTGCAGGGCCCCTATGCAAGCTGAGCGCTAGTTCGAGCTACCATCCATGTCACGCTCGCTAAACCTAAAACGATGCGGCTCTGCGATGGAGCAATCATAAAGCGAGAAGCGGAATGTGAGCTTGAGGGTGCAAGTACAGTACCAACTCAGCGGGCAGTGCAAGTCGCTATCAAGTTTCCAACTCTGCTGCCTCTATTCACCGGCCTTTACTCGATGCTGCGCCTCTTCCACCTATACACCACACATCCCATTGGCCTACAGCCAGTAGTCAACTCGTAAATCAAGTAGCTTCCCAGCGCTCTTTATAATATAAACCACACAACCACAACCGTAAGCAAGACATTCATCACAGATGATAGACTTCTTACTTACGCATCCTGTTCCAGCAGAACTTGTTTGGTGCGATCCACCACTGTTTGCCTTTGGCAGCAACTATTCCTTGCTCCTACCCAACCTTGGTCACTCCGAGCGTACAGAGATCGGGCCCACTCATATCGAAACCAGCCGATATGCAGCCCCAACAATTCGGCGATCTTCCACAGATCTACGGAATGGATGAATCTTATGTTTCCGGTTGGTCACCCGACCTTTACCCCTACTCGTATGTCGGGAAGCAAGAGGGACATGGGTTCACTGTTGTTGACAACAACGGGTTCTTTGATGGCCTTGGCCATGGCGTGATGAGCATGCCGCCATTGCAGCGCTTCATGTTCGATCTGTCACCGCAGACTGATGGTTTACTGCATGCCAATATTCCACTGCAATCGCTTTCGGAGCAATACGTTGATGCATGGCATTCATCTGAAGCATACCGCAACGAATCGCCTGACCGGACATCAGTGTCTGGAACTTCGAGCTATGCTTCCCACAACGAGGCCTCTTCACCACATCTCCACAACTATCCTTATGGAACTCCAGACGAATCTTGCCAGCCTTTGCCAACTTACCATTCCATGGAGCAATTCAGCGACAACTTTTGCATGACTGGCTCTCAAGGTGCAAGTATCTGCCCGAAGCAGATTGAATTCGCTGAAAACGAACCCGAACTCATGATCGAAGATGCTGAACTCACTGAACTCAAGCAAGAGCCTGCCACCGAGTACACGCAGGCATCCGTCAAGACTGAGCCTGAGGACAGCGTATACAGAGACTATTCAGACTCTGATATCGACAACCAAGTTCGTGATGCGGAGTCAGTTCAGCCAATTGACTTCAAAGACGAGGCAGATGAGGATTCGGACTACAAGCCAACGAGCCGAAATAGTGGCAAGCGAAAGAGGTCTGCAGCTCATACTGCCCGGGCCTCTAGGCGACGTAGCGGTGCTCGCAAAGACTCCGTAGTGAGCAACACTGGCGGTAACAAGCCAAGTCGTCGTCGTGGCAGCACGAAGAAATCCGATGGTGACATCCAGCGCCAGGATGACCGCAAGTCCTTTCCCTGCCCACTAACAGAATACAATTGTACATCGACATTCGCTTCGAAGAACGAATGGAAGCGTCACGTCAGTACACAGCACATCAAACTCGGCTACTGGCGCTGCGACTTGTGTCCACCAACGACTGATCCGAATGATCCCTCGGTGCTCTACTACAACGACTTCAACCGTAAGGACTTGTTCACGCAGCACCTTCGTCGCATGCACGCTGCGCATGGTACTGGAGCTCGCCACTTGAAGGAGCATCCAGTCAACGACGACAATATTGGTGAGCATCAGACACGTTGCTACCTGAGACTTCGCACCGCCCCTCAGCAGTCTATTTGCCCTCTCAGCAACTGCGACGTTGAATTCATTGGCCCTAAGAGCTGGGAGGAGCGTATGGATCATGTTGGACGCCATCTCGAAAAGGACGGAGACAAAGGCATCGATCTTTCCAACGTCACAAACTGGAAACACGATAGCGCTCTTGAGAACTATCTTGTGGCTGAAGATCTCATCGTCTGGGAGAGCGGTACATGGCGGATTAGCGACGGTAAAGAGCGACAGATTAACGCTTAGTTTCGGTGACAAGGACCTCTGAGCCGATGAGAGGCAATGAGACTTCATCATGAATTTCTTTGAGTTGCGCAGATACCCTCAGGCGTTTACCGCGTCATACGTCTCCGTGAGCATCGTGTTTTGGAAGATTACGGTCTCAGTAATTTCATACTTTCGACTTCGGTCACTGACATAATGCGCATTGTTTTCCTAGAACCAGTTTGACTAGATACTAGCATTGTAGCTGCAGTAGTAAATTGTATCATGGAGGAGCGGTTAGTCTTTCCGCACAACCAGCGTCCTGCCCCTTTCCTTCCACATTGCTTAGGGACGAATTGATCCACCACCAGGCCTAAGTCCTTCGTTCACGTCACCACCCGGATTTTTGCCGCCATGCGAGGCTGACCATCCCGCCGAATCGTAATGTTCCTCCAGTTCCATTCGATCCTGAAGCATGCGCATGGCGAAGGACTGTGCTCACCGGCTGCAGTAAGAACCTTGTTTGTCGCTCACGCAGGCATGGAGCTGCGCTGTAAGCCAGAGGATTCCGCCCCCATGCTTACATCTTCGGCTCCAGAACCCCAAACAGTCTTAGCCACGTAGATTGAAGTGATATGGCTAAGCGCGCTGAGCCAACATACTATTGGTTTTGTACGTAGAGGGTGAACATGGGGGGCGAAGGCCGAACACCTTGCAGGTGGCTTAGCCCCTGCTTGTCAGACTACGATATACAGCCCCAACCTGGGGCAATCTGAAACTCTCATCCCACACAATCACCCCCGTCGGTCGCTAGATTTTGCCCAAGAGGTGGATGTCTGATGGCGTTATCAGTCAACACTGCAATCGTTCCCACAAGCCGGGAACCGGGAAAGCCGCAATCAAACCAGTTGAGTCCCACGTCGCCAATACCCATGAACGCGACAGTTGAGGATTACACTTCTGATGAGGGGTCAAATCTTCGTGAAGCAGAACAGCATCAGCGTATACTCTCGGCCAAGAAAGGAGAGAAGAAAGAGCGCCAGCTCAAATCAACCTTCAAAGGCTCTACCTCACCAAAGCAAGCAAGTGTCAGCTGGTTTGATGAGCCGTTCTCACAAGTTCTTTCTCAAAGATCATCTGAAAGTAGGGGAAGTCGGTTCTCGCAAGCTACAACTGCTGTGCCTCCGAGCGCGCAACTTCTTGAGAGACCGCCTATTGGAGAGAGTAGGAGGGACAATTACAAGCCTCCTGGGCTTGAGCACCCTTATCAAGAGCACCGAATCCGACCATTTTCACGACGCCGTGAGGCTCAAATCAATGGAGACCATCAGAGTGCGCCGCAAAATATTACAGGTGATTGGCTCAGTGGACGGGAATCGCAACGCGATGCAAGCGCTCCGACTCACAGGGAAATACATATGGACCCTAACAACAGATCTCCGTGGGCTTACCACGGAGCTGACATATCTCAATACTCAGGACCTTTCCAGCACCAAACGTCTGTGTCTCACAACCCTTTTCAGCCAGCATTCCCAGGGTATCCTAGGCACATCATAAGCCCTGCACATCATCATTCAACATCATATCCATTTGCTAGCCCCTTCATGGGAGCTCCTCGATTGCATGGCTATCCAGGAGACTCCACTATAAATGAATCAGCTTCTCGCGAGGACCATGCATATCCTAGATCACACCAGGATTACGAAGTGGCTTCACAAGATCATGGAAGATATATACGGCCGTTCCCAAACCAAATGCATTCAATTAAACCGCCATGTGGTGAAAGTTACGACAGAGAAGAAGCCGAGGCCTCTGCCAAGCTTGAAGGTGTGCTTCAGAAGATCTCACAAGTCCTGGATCAGCACAGCGAAGCAAATTCAGAGACCAAAGCAGTAAGCCCTCTTAATACTGCGCAGAAAGAGACCACATTAACAGATCTTGATCTTGTTAAGATTCTGGGGGGACAAATGTTGGAACTGAAGCGAAAGAACGAAGAGAAGCTTATGGAAGCGAATGAAGTTTTGAAGTATCTAAGGCCCACCGTGGAACAGAATCAACGAGGCGACCAGGTAGAGAGCGAGTCTATCCGACCTGACCGTGCACAACATTCGTACGTGCAAGTGCCAAGAGCTTATCATTCTCGAGAACTAGAATATGAGTCAAGTTATGAGAGCCTGAGTGAGACTTCCAACGAGATCGAACAAGACTCGATCGCTGGAAATTCTTCAGGCTCGAGTGTCTCGTCTGTAGCGCCAGAAGCTCGTCGGGTAAGGTACTCACCTGAGGTCGGTGACCACCAGTTTGATCGGCGAATGAAACCAGACACGATAGACTCAGAAGATGACGTTACTACGACTAGCACTGAATCGGACGATGAGACGACAGTTCGCAGGGCGAAGACAGAGAGTAGCAATTCAGAAGTCGGTCAAAGAGGCATAGTAACCACGTCTGGACATGAAACTACTCAATCTGCGGCAATTGTCAAAACACAGCTTGAGATGATGGGAGAACTCATTGCTTTGCGCCGCGAAATATCTACTCTACAGCAGCAAACGGTAAGCTTCATGTCCCTTGGTTCTGACTGATATCTTACACCCGACAGATCAAAGTAGAGAAACCTTGGTTTATGCAGGCCACAAGCACTCTCCGTGCCAAACTGGGGATACACTTTAGGCCTGTACCACAGCCTGGCACACAACGGCTAGAGTGGACATGCGTGAGTTTTAGTTTCATTTTGCGGAGTCAAAGCTGAAATCATGAAGGAATGCGGAGAAGAAATGTATGCGGATCTCCCCATACAAGACAGATCCCAGTACCAGCAGATGCTGGAGTTTCTTACAAGGCCCGGACCCAGGGCGCACCAAGCGAATTCTGATCCAACGCCATCACAATTAGAGGGAGGCACTACTCAACTGAATTATGCATTGTTACAGTCGAGTCAAAGCAGCTCAATTCAGCAATTGTCGCCATCATCTACCTTTGGTTCGGGGAGTACCTTCATTGGTACAGATGCTTCGCAGACTCTTTCTCCGTCTCAGAATATCTTTTCTGGCCAAAGCAAGTATCTGGAGCTTTGTGTAAACATCAACAAGTACGAAACAAAGCTGGCCGAAATACAAGTACTTTCTGGACAAGCGAATGGTGCGGCTATCTGCACAGATGCTCATCTCTTCCGTCAGATCTACCAGCAATACTATGCTTTGAGGAAGCATAACTGGCATCGTTTCTTGTACCGCCCCGCAGGTATCAAATTCGTTCACTTTGGTGTCCAAACCGGCGAACGGGTGAGCTTCTTCTCCAGCGACCCATTACCGCCAGAGGATGTGATTACAGCTAAGCGGTACGAGTACGATCTACAGCCGCCCGTTCCGCCGCCTATCGACTCTCGCACATTCCTACACTACTTCTACAAACATGGCGCGCATTCGCACAGTACTAGTGCAAAGTACGTCAACCGACTACCGAAGAAGCTCGGGGATAGTCTGACACGGTCGCTCGGAGCCGACGATCTCCTAGAGGGATGGGGCATCCACATCATCGAGGGTCCGAACAAGGTAGCGATATGCTGGGCGCTTATGGCTGTCTTGGCGGCGAGTCTTGCCGTTTCGATCGTCTATGATTTCCTTACTCGATCTGGGGAAAGCGGATTCGCCATCGGACAGTGGATGGTTGCGGCGCTAACGGTAGGGTTATCAGCGCTGTACTTCAGTTTGGAGGACGATGTGAATACAAGCTTCGATTGAGAATTAAGTTTCAGTACAAGATAGCCAGATAAGATTTGTTGCACATTGTGAGTCCATGCGGCGCAGCAACAATCACGATTGTCTATAATCAGCACGTGGCAGCTGCTCACCCCACGCGATTGCCTCGTGACTAAAATGGAAGTTCCGGATCAACAGCCTCCAAAGTCAAGGTTCCCTTGCCTTTAGACAATTTGTGGCTTGACACGTAGTTGTTTGCCTTCTTTCTGCCTGAGGCACGTGCGCAGAAGGCAAACGCCCAGATGAGGCTGAGACATCCCTGCCGCCGTGCATATACGAGGAGCCCCGGGCGGCACGCTGGCTCGCGTGCGCTCCGCGGAGTCCGTGAGTTAATCTGTCGATCTTTGCATGATAGGGAACTGATGGAGCTGTGGCTGAGAGATTGGTGAGGGGCTAGGCAGCTGGAGTGTGCGGAGAATGATCGTATTGAGATTTAATCGGAGATTGAGAGCAAGGTCCAACTTTCCTGGTCATCTTGCATGGCCAATTGCTCCACATCGCCATACTCCTCTTCCTCAGCGAAATACTGCGCGTCTTGCGCCGTGGCTTCAGAGATGTTGACCCCGTCGTCTTCCACATCTTCGCTGTGATTCATGAACCCAGCTTTGCCATGGTTAACGGCCTTGACCTCCAATTCTCGTTCAGCAAACCACCGAAAGCTCTCCCTCTTGATAACGTGCAGTCGATAGGCTAGGATCGTGTCTCCTTTGACAGTGTAGTTCTCGACATCTTCGCCACCCCTTTCAGCTTCGAGGTTTCCTCCAACCGATGCCTCGTTCGTGATGCGACTCTGCGCTCCTAGACTGCCGCCTTGTTCAGCGGTGCGCCTGTTGGTGTATTTGAGTCCTTTTGCAATCTTCAGGCCAGTGACAACAAACACCGGGCCGCGACTTAGAGCACCTTTGATCTCCTTGTCGGTCTCGAAAAGCTTTTCCGCGTCAGCTTTGGTTGGGTTTTTCCTCAGATACTGCGCCTCGATCTCATCAAATTCGTATGTAGTTCGTAGAGAACTACTACTCCCGGCTACGGCCTGTGCCCCGAACACGTCGTATATTTTCGAAGAGAGACTGGCTTTGAGTGATCCATGTCCTTCGTGCTCTAATTTTCCGTCTCCAAAGCCAGAGCCTGTAACAATATCAGGGACCGGAATGAGAGTTGCAATTGGATCCTGAGGCCGTTTCATGTCTCTAATAATGTTGCCAATCTGAATAGGACCTTCAATGTTGTACTCCAGATCAGGGGCCCTTAGATAGAATCTGCCCGTATTCATAGAAGGCATCCTGGTAAGGTATATGACGAGGAAGTGTACAGAAGCTTTGAACCTCCGAGCAGATGTTCGCAAATCGTCTTACAGTGTGGTTTTTGAGTGTGTGCGGAGGTGTTGTATAGCATGCCCTATGTGGAAGTCAGAGGTGAGTCTGGCACGGGGATGTCAGCTGTGCATATGCAGCCTGACGTGGCAGCCCAGGACGCACATCCTGCGCTTCATTATACTATGCTCGATGCAAAAGCAATTATTGCCATCAAACACTTTGTTGAATGTTCATAGAACCCTTGATTTATTTCCAGCATTTTATACTAGATATAGCTTTCGTAGTTCTCCAAGCTCTCGCACTGCAGAAGTCGACTTCTTGAAGCCGGTAATGTGAACGGATGCTATTGGGACCGATCTAGCACGAAAATGCTGGGAGACAATTGTACGTGAATTGATCAGAACATGAATCTTTGTCAGGTTGCTTTATCGAGCTTCCCCTTGAGAGCCTTTGCATCGTGACATACCTCTTGTAATGTAATAAACCGTTTTCGCGCTTCCGGTTCAGTCGACAAATTATGTAGTAGTCTCTGGAATCCACCCTGAGTCTTGATCTCATCCCAACAACCATTGTGCTCTGTAGCATCGATATATGCGACTACAGTCGCTGCGATACCAGCTGCAATCGCTGTTGCAGGAGAGGTGCCTGTCCTACTAACCATCGCTTGTTCTCCGTGCCTCCCAAGAGTAGGTACGCCAACGCCAATTGTTCCATAAACACTTACCCCAGTATCTTCCGGTAAAGACGGGTTGAAATCCTGATGTTTACCGCAGTGATTGGTCGATCGGATAGCAAAGACACCTGGATGTCTTGCTGGAAATAGCTCTCGGTTTCCTCCCCCGAAGTTTGAAGCTGATGCAAAAAAGAGAACCTTTTGGTTTCTTGTGTTCAATGCCTTGGAGATTGCGTTCGCAACCCAGCGTTTTTCTGTACTCTGTTCATATTCCCAGCCAAAGGAGAGCGAAACAATGTCAGCCTTTTGAATGTCTGTTGCCCACTCAATGGCCTGTATCGCGCTGTCAGACCATGCGCAGGATTAGACGAGGCAATTAGGTACTTACTTCTGCAAGTCGCTGTTGACTGACGCCCACGCTCTGGCCTCCTAGATCTTTGTTTGAATGTGCAATGCGGGCGACGCAAATGTCGGCAAATGGTGCAACCTTCATAAGAAGATCAAGCATTGAGGTTCCGTGACCATCTTCGTCAATGGGGAACATACTCTTATCAAAGAAATCTTTCCAGTGGCCTTCACCCAGACGATTTGCACGGCTATTCTCCTTGAACGATTCAGGATCGTATCCAGTGTCAATGAGCGCAATTTTTGGTCTTTTGGCGGCTTTCCGATAAGCTGATCTCATGCTTCTGTGTAATTCTGACCTGGTAAGGGTTTGCAACCAAGTTGCAGAGGCCTCACTGCGCTTTGAGTTAGTTCGGCATTTGGCCCACCAATCCTTTCCTGCTTACCAATGAGCGTGATCCGTCTGATCCAAATTCTGGGGTTGAGCCGTGGGCAGCGGCTCTATCAGGCCATTCCTTGCCGTCGAATCAACAGTTTTCATCTCTTGAAGTAGTCTATACAGAGGCTCCACAACTTCTTCCCTTAGTAGATCTCTTCTCTCTTCTACACTTCCTCGCATTTGACAGCGAGGGCTCATAGGTAGACAATGAGAGACAATTCTCTTATATCTCCCATTGATTTCCGATCTGAGCGATGTGAAACTGGGCCATTCAGACTTTTTGTGATGAATCTTTCTCTGACAAAAACTAAGGATACGATTGCTATCGATAGTGTGCTCGTCCATTCTGCCATTTTCGGTGCCTAGTAATACAAGGAAGAGGCAGAGCTTCAGAATGAATGGATGTCGGTGCATCCTTCTATGCCCAGTATTGAGGAGGTCGGTTTCATATTCTTTGACGTCTATCGGAGGTTGGGCAGGTCTGATACGTAGGTAGGGCGCCTTTGCCTCTGCGTTGAGATCTTGGAAATTGTCTTGCTGAGGTAGAAGCAGTAAAGCATCGTCAAGGTTCCAATCGATATGCATCCATTTTGAGTCATAGAACTGCCAGAAATATTTCGATATCGCGAAAGCCAAATAAATCTTGCTCTCGGCTGAGAGACGATTTTCCCTGAGGGCACTAGTGACAGAGACTGGACCTTGGTTCGCCGGGAAATTTTCCATTGGAATTTGCGCGGATTCGTACCACATGAGCTCAGAAGGATTTCGATGTAGGAGGATGGGATTACGCCACTCCGCGTTCCTCTCTCTCGCTAGCCGACAGAAATCATCTAGGCGTTGAGGTACATCTGTGTGAAGTCTATCATCAAATCTGACGCTCTTCTTGACCATCCCGGGTTTATTTCTGACCACGAAGGTTAGTGAGTTCTATTCAGAGCATGTGAAATCGTACTCAGATGATGGGAGGCGGAGCTGTACGCAAGTCCACCGATGCGTTTCGTCGAGCGTAATTAGAGAGTCAAAGTAACGGTGAGTCTCATCTTCAGCAGTGTCTAAGATCCCTAACCCAAGTGTGATTATGCGATGCTGCGAGATCTTCAAGCTTTGTCCTGGTGGCTGGCAGTCACATGGCAAATCGATGGTACCATGGAAGACATCGTACAAGATCCCTGCCGTCGCGGTCGAGTATGGTTGAAGAACACTCGTGTCAATGCCATCTACTTTTGTTCCCGAAGATGTCGCTTCTGTGTCATCATTGCTCGGCCATCGCAGGATGTAGGTACCAATGCAATCCCCTATATGTCCTAAAGCCTTGCGCAACCGGCCGTTCTTCAGGTCCTCTTGCGCAGCTTGTGCTGATGCTTCGCAAAAGATCCATTCTTCGTTGTCGCATGACATTACTGAAATGAGAGATGCCCCGGACGATTGATGAATGCAGGCGAACTTTTTGAAGTTGAGGTTAGATGCATTCGCGGCGCAGCTGAGCCCACCCCACCTTCCATTTTCTGTCAAAGCTGTCAGCTGCCACATTCCAGCACGAGTACTGCGAATCCCGATTGAGGGTGTCAACCTAGTATTGAACAGTATCTCAAGTCAGTACAGGCAAAGCTACGAACCGCCCAATCTTGTTGCAACTCCCCGCACCCGGGCAAAGCATGTCAATCGAACTTCCAGAGCGGGAGCAGGCTATTTCACTTGTTGCTCAAGCCTGTCGGTTGGAGTTTCGGGCTTGCGTGCAGCTATCAAGCCTGTCGAGGTCACAGTGGGCTCCCAATCGTCTGAGCGATTTCGAACTCTGGGATAATGGGGTAGGGGCGAGCGCAAGGGAACAAGATTCGCTGGATCTTCGTTTGGAGGATGACCAAACAAGTAAAAGGGTAGTATTAACCTCATTGAGTACCTTGTTGGCCTGGTTAAAACTTTGTCGGAAGCTTGCCAACGGCGAGAATCCGTTCAGAGCGAAAACAAAGCCAGAACCAGAGATATTGGAGGAGGATGGGGATATCACTTTGGACGAAGCAATGCGAGGGGTTGAGGAAATCCAGGCTTTGCTTGTGAAACTTGGAGTTGCAATTCGTCAAGCTGGTACAGCCTCACGTTTCAGAAATGCCGACCGCTCCTTCGAAAAGAAAAGAGCGGACCATCAAGATGTTCTTGACCTGGAGAAATACCTCGAGTTTCTTCTTCGACTCTCTAACCGAGATCCTCGACTTGGCGGATCAGGGCAGGATCATGTGTTACAAAACCCCCTTGGACTCGAGCAAACGATACTGATCAAAGGCAACGCTTTGCGTCGCTTTCGGTTCCATTTTGCAAGAAACCGTCGTCATAGTTTACAACCACAGTCCGACTTCAGCCACTCCTTGCAGAAAACAACTTCGCAAGATGATCTGCAGCAGGGCACAGCTCACAACGTGCTCGATACCAAACCAGAATCCAGTCAACCCCCCTTGCAGCTCAAACAGGGAGGTCTTGCAGCCAAACGGTCACTCATCGCTTCTAACCAACTCTCCGACCACAAAGCAGATGTCTCTGCCATGAACATAGGAGGAGTGGCTACCGCACCGCCAACTAATCGGGCAATCACCTCCGATTATCCGAAAGCCCCGCGAACGGGGGAAAAGTATTTTGCTTGCCCATATTGTCACCTCACCATAGAAAGCAAAGTTGCACAGCAAAGTCTGAAGTGGAGGTATGAGAACTTCCACAGTATGTATCTAATGCCCGACTAATTGACCAGAAAACATGTCTCTGCGGACTTACAGCCGTACACCTGTTACCTCCCAAGCTGTCAAGATAGACTGCAACTCTTCGAATCATTTGCAGCTTGGATTTCGCATGTAACCTCCGAAAAACACCGGTCCTATGGATGGATCTGCTGTTATTGCGACAAAATAGTCAAGTTCAACACCGAAACTTCCTTTTTCGAGCATCTGACACATGAGCATGCAGAAAGCATCTCAGAGACCAGATTAGACGATTTGGCCTTGTCTTGTCAATCTCAAGACATTCCAACCATGGATTTCTGTCCAGTGTGTTCACTCGACGAGGCTACCTGGAAAAGCCTTAAAGGAGGGGACAAAATGTATGAAGGTAGAAACAAAAGATTTCTAGAGCACATTGGTGACTGCTTGCATACATTTGCTCTCAGAGCGTTGCCGGCGCCAGATGAAGAAGAAAAAGAAGCGACGAGCAGTGGGGAGCGCAGTTTTCGTTCAAGTCAGCAAAGCATTCTGAATATGTCCACAAGCGAATTCTCAGAACGCGACAGCGCGCGTCCCGGACTGCGACTGGTGGATGTGAGAAATGCTGGCAAGGACGAAGACCCTCAGGCTAGGATTCTTCTCTGGCGAAGGCTAGTCTTGGGCAGTGGTACATTAGAGTCGTGGTCACACCAAGTTGGGGTTTCCACAGACTTGATAGATCCACTGAACAGAGGAGTCATTCAAGGGTGGGAAGAAGATCAGGGCGACTCAGGCGAATCCCAAGCCAAGGATGAAACCCCTACAGTGAGTTTGCGCCACAGCCCCCATCAAGCTGACTGCCATGCTGAAATCGACCGAAGAACAGATCATCTCACTTGGCGGCTACTCTCAACACAGAGCGTACTGAAGATGATCGTGCTTCCAGAAGATCTTTTGGCGATTCTCTCCCCGACGTCTCTATCGGCCAAGGTCCCTCCAGCTCACTACCTCAGGGCATCATTGCGGATGCCGTCAACCCAACAGAGCTCGAGCATCGACTGGTAGGATCCTCAGCCTCTGATCCACTTCTCAGCTCTGATCTGATATCGACTGATGAAGATTTCTTAGCACATCCGTGGATGTTGCAGGAGAGCATATTGAATGCCTGTCAGCGAAATCCGCGTGAGGAGAGGTTTCTGCCCAAAAGGGACCTCACTCGGCTGATAAATCAGGAATCTGTGTCACAAGAGCTCTCGAGGGTTCTTGGTGATTCCCATACTTCAGCGCAGATACAAGCATGGGCGAGCGAGGTCTGCACATCAACTGAAACGCGTCAAAATGAAAAGATTAAGATCAAATCATTTCGCAAGATCTTTGCACTTTTGGTGCTGGCTGACATGTCTGCCACAATTCCACGATTCTTTGAGGAGGACGTTAGTGACTTGGATCTCCCATTGCTTCCCGTCATGGCGCAAGGGATTAGTGGCTTTCGTCGCAGAGACTCAGCAAAGCCTTTGAGCTGTTTTCGAGGATGGTGGCCAATGAAGCTCGAGAATTTTGAAGACTACCAGTGGCGAATGTTAGCTGCCTACTTCTCAGAGACTGGTAGTGGCAATGTCCAGCACTACCGATTGCAAGACAAACACATCTTACCTTTCGTTACATCGAGTAACAAGGCCGAAGATGATCACGTGATACAGGGAGGCACTGGCAGGGTTTTCATGGTTAACATCCATAGGGACCACCACAATTTTTCACGTCTATCAAATCAGGTCAATGACAATGGCTTTGCTGTCAAACAGCAGATCTATGAATCGGACCGGCAGGTCTTCGAGAGAGAAGCCGACATTCTCAGAACGTTTTCTGGCGCTCAAAGCCACCCACATATCGTCTCCCTCCTCGCTACCTACGAACACCTTGGAAAATACCATCTTGTATTTCATCGCGCAGAGTGTGACCTTCTCACACTTTGGATGAAAGTTGAACGTGAGCCAACTGTCGGCTATTCAAACATCCTGTGGATGGCTGAGCAATGCTCAGGAATTGCCGACGGATTGCTTCGACTTCACGAGCGTTCAACGTTCGATATGCAACAAAACCCCAAGAATGAAATGCAGCTTGAGAGTGAAGGTACGTTGTTGTACAGACTCGTGTTTAACCTCTTACAGCACCTTCCAGCCCGGAGCTATAGAGTTCGCTCTTTCCCTGAGAAGCTTCGCGCGAGGAGCTTCCTGTGCTGCGATCTACCACGAAAAGTCACGAATGCGTTCACAAGGACCAGTTTACTGACTTTTTCCAGACGAAGTATCTTCTAGCCGGGATGAAACGCCAATGAAACACGATTTGTATGTCGGCAATGCTACTGCTGAAAAGCCTATGGCACAAGACCTGCCACAGCACGAGTCTGAGGGTTCTCTGCCAGTGATCGATTCCGTCAATGAGATCCTGGTGGAGCCGACCTGCGAGCATGACGGTCAAGACCAGTTGCCCAAAACCTACGGCCGCCATGGCGATATTCATCCCGGTAACATACTATGGTTTGGTTCGAACAACAATGATGATGATGAAGATGACGATGGCGATGATGACGAAGATGACGATGGCGATGATGACGAAGATGACGATGGCAATGATGATGAAGATGATGATGACGATGATGATCATGGTGGTGGTGGTGGTGGTGGTAAGGGGTCACTGAGCGGCATGCTTCAGATTGCCGATTTCGGAGAAGCTGAGCTGAATTGCCACATAAGCCAAAGGGAAACCCGCGAGTTGGCACATACTGTAACTTACAGGCCTCCTGAATGTGATATCCCAAACATTGTGAGCGACCAATCTTACGATATTTGGGGCTTAGGGTGCGTTTACTTAGAATTTGTGGCATGGATGCTTGGCGGCGCAGAGCTCCTACGGAAGCTGTCAAAAGAGAGGTTGGCACCAGATCCGACTGAAAGGGGGATTGAAACTGACACATTCTTCCAAATTGTGGCAGATCCGCGGACCTTGAAGCGTGAGCTCAAAATCAAAGATAAAGTCATTCAGGTTCGTCGTCCGCAGCGTTAATGCATGGCCTTCTAACTGAAAGATAGTCTATCGAAGAGTTGCACGTACATCCGAACTGCACCGAGTTCTTCCATGACTTTTTGGAACTGATCAGATTGAACTTGCTTTTGATCGATTCGGAGAAGAGATCATCTTGTAACGATGTCGCCAAAAAGCTACAAATAATGCTCAACAAATGCCGTGGCGACAACACCTACGCTGCCACCGCTAATCCCTGGATGAGTAAGAGCGGCTAAATGGAATCTCCGTCTTAGCCAAGTTCACGCAAGAGATTTGAGATAGGTTGTGCAAGTCGCATACCTGGAACATGGCAAGAATGAAGGACCTAGTCCTTGTCAAAACGAGTATCGAAGTCGATATGAAACATTCAAATGAAAGGAATGGGCGGAGTGCCCACTGCAATCTTCTGTGAAGGTACTGTAAGGCGGATGACCTAGACTTGAAAAAAAAAAACAAGAGCACTTTCACGTCTCATTGATGTCCCCGACTTGTCAAAGGCCAGACCGAAGCATGTGAGCTTCCAAATGGGTCGAAATAGGCTACTGTGCAGGGAATCTAAACTGTGTCTTAATAATGCACATCCACCTGGTATTGCCCGGAGTTCGCAGTTTGATAATTGATGGAATTTTTGGAAGTCACCATCGCTCGCTTCAGACCTCAGAACATGCTGTCAATGACAAGCTGCTCATCACAGGTCCTGAACACCTTGACACGCTTCAAGGCTCCGGTCAGTCGCGTCACCCTGACCCACAAGTTGCTTCATGCGACTTGCTCTGTCTGCTAATCCGCCTGAGAATTGCAGACTACCATCAATCGTTTCTGACCTCAGACTACGTTGTCAGTGACAAGCGGATCATCACAGGTCATGAGCGCGTGGTTTGACAGTCCGCTAGTGACTTGAGGAATCTGATCGGCGGGAAGTGCGGTCTTTATATGTGTTCTGCGGTGGCTTGTGTAAATGCTTGGGTGGTTGGGTGGTCTGAACCATGGTTGAATACAATCCTCTCTTGCTTCAGCGCGCCGCACCGCCTCTTTCTCATTTCAACATTGGTCGATGTGACTCTCGTTCCTAGGATGAGAGTATTGGTCCGCTCTTCCACTCGAGCATGAGTGTCCGTTTCCAGTAGTGCATTGATGCAATTTTAGGCAGTGGTATGACCTCTTAGGGAAGGATTGCAAACGACGAATCAGTCGACAAGGCTATGACATTGTTCAGCAGGGACATATCGATAGACGAGTCGACACAACGAGATCAATAGCACACATGCTGACAAAGCTCTTCTCCTCAATCTTCCTCACATTTTGCTAGCCTGCTTCAATACCTCCTTGGTCAACACTTCCCCCTTCTTCCTCACCTCACTCAGCCTCCCAATCTTCAACAACCGCCCAATCATCTCCTCATCACCAAAGTGGCTATTATGCTCAAACTCCGGCTCCTCCCCATACGCCACCCTCGCCGCATCAACCAATATCCTCGCCGTCATCCCAAACACCCTGAACGTCGTCAAATCATCCAACGCATTCGGCTCCGGGCGCGGATCATCGCCCTCCGGCATCCCCGTCCCATGCTCCGAGTTCCCAGCTGGCGGAGGCCGTGAGTTCTCCGCGTTCCGGCGCATCTCGCGCGACGACGGCGCCGGCTTGGGGATGTAGAAGTTGTGCATACGCCAGCGACTTTCATGCCAGTCGGTCCAGCTGCCACGATACCATTTCTCAGGCTTCCCGTTCTTCTGTACGGGTGCTGGCCCCGGGCCCAACCATTCTCTGCGCAGGAAGGCGTGGAAGGGGGCTGTGAAGACGGCGGCGACTTCTTTGGGGTCCAGGCGTGGGATCAGGCGGTCCTCGACTTCGCTGTCGCTGGCGCCGGTGGACGACGAACCTGCTGCATCGGTGTCGGTGGGTGCAAGGTATGCCACGCAAGGCCGCACGCCCAGCTCGGTCTTCGCGAGGTTGGCGGGGAGTTCGCAGAGGTGCTCGACGCGGAAGCCTTTCAGTTTGGAGGAGTCCAGGGGCAAGCCGATTTCTTCGTAGGCTTCACGCCGTGCAGTGTCCCAGGGCGTTTCTTCCAATGAGTCAGCTTTGCCGCCTGGCAGCGCTGCTTGGCCGGCGTAGTTTCGAAGTGATGCGCTTCGCATGGTGAGGACGACTTTGAGCTCACCATGGCGGTCGGGGAATAGTACGATCAGAACGGCTGCGCGCCGGCTCAAGGGGCAGTTATAGTAGTTCGTGGGTGGTGGAGTGTATGCGCGCAACCGGGCGAGTACTTGCTGGGTGGTTGTTAGTGTCTAGTGTACTTTGTGGTGGTGTTGTATGAGTGCAATGCATTGCTACACACGTACTTTGGAGGTGGGAGAGAGCGCCATGGTCGCGAAGGCTCTGCTTTGCGCGAGCCATGTTGTCGGCCTCATGAGATAGATGCTCGGCGATTGAGACTCTCCATGGCCCAGCTGCGAGGGGTTCCGAGGTAATCGATAAGCGAGCCGTGACGTCGATCTCAAGACGACTCGATGGGGATGTCTCATCCCCAGCAATTAGTGCATAGATAAATCTGACATCGCCCTTGACTTCGCGGAAGTTATTGCATGAATCGATTGTTGTACAGTCTTAATGATGAAGATTTGCACAACGAGATAGGCAAGGAGAAATGTAATCAAAATAGAGACATTCAGTGACTACCATGTAATTGAACCGCATCTCTATATGAAAGAAAACTCATGATCGTTATCGTAGACAAGCGTGACCATGGGAAGCGTATTCCATCGCGCGGGCATGCCTCGATCAAACGTAGCACATCCTCGGAGAACAAGAAAGCCCATGAAGAATAGCTAAGAAACAGTAGATTGCAGAGAAAAACATCCCAGCCAACTGACGTCTCTATCATCTGCAAGAAACATTCTTTTGGGGAAATCATTTCGCACATGAAAAGGATAAACGCCAAGATGCCGCGATGGGTGGACGACCGCTCGTCCCACTAATCGCTTTTGTGCCCAAATCAACAAAGCGTGCCTGATTTCGCAAGCACGCCCGAATTAATCACCACCGCGTCCCCGCCGACTACGCCGCTAGTTTTATGTAGCGAGTATGGAGAAACGGTGATTGGAACGCAAGGAACAGCCGCTTAGATGAGGTCTGCGATAATCGTTAGCATCTGTCAAAATCAGGTTCGAGCGGCTAAACTTACCAGCCACGTTCATGGGCATCTCCTCGATCTGTGTGCTGTAGAACTGCTCAATCTCGCGCATCATGCGGACATCATCAGCAGTGACGAAGTTGATGGCAACACCCTTACGTCCGAAACGTCCACCACGACCGATGCGGTGAATGTAGTTCTCGCGGTTGGCGGGAAGGTCGTAGTTGATAACGAGGGAGACCTGTTGGACATCGATACCACGGGCGAGGAGGTCAGTGGCGATGAGGACACGGGAAGAGCCGGAACGGAACTCCTTCATAATGACATCACGCTGGGCCTGGTCCATGTCACCGTGCATGGCGGAGACGGTGAAGTCACGGGCAGTGAGCTTGTCGGTGAGCCAGTCGACCTTTCTGCGGGTGTTGCAGAAGATAACGGCCTGGGTGATGGTGACGGTCTCGTACAAGTCGGAGAGGGTGTCGAGCTTCCAGTCCTCCTTCTCAACGGCAATGTAGAACTGCTTGATACCTTCGAGGGTAAGCTCGTCCTTCTTGACGAGGATACGGACGGGGTCGCGCATGAACTTGGTGGTGACCTCGAGGACGTCCTGGGGCATGGTAGCGGACAGGAGAACGACCTGGGTGGACTGGGGCAGAAGCTGGAAGATGTCGTAGATCTGCTCGGTGAAACCGCGGGACAGCATCTCGTCGGCCTCGTCGAGGACGAACATCTTCATGGAGTCGGTCTTCAGGACACGGCGCTGGATCATGTCGTGGACACGGCCGGGAGTACCGACGATGACCTGGGGACCGTCCTGGAGGGCCTTCATGTCGTCACGGACGGAGGTACCGCCAATGCAGGCGTGGCAGGAGATGTCCATGAAGTCACCGATGGCGATGACGACCTTCTGGATCTGCTGGGCCAACTCGCGGGTGGGGGCGAGGATAAGAGCCTGGCAGGCCTTGACGGAGGAGTCGATCTTCTGGAGGGTGGAGATGGAGAAGGTAGCGGTTTTACCCGTACCGGACTGAGCCTGCGCAATGACATCGTGGCCTGGGGTTGTTAGTCGCTGGGGGTGGAGTTTTGGCGGTACTGGGTTCACTCACCCTTGATGACGGGCATGATAGCGCGCTGCTGGATAGCAGAAGGGCGCTCGAAACCGTAGGCGTAGACACCGCGGAGGAGCTCAGCCTTCAGGTTCATGTTGTCGAAGGAGTCGGTGGTCTCATCGTAGTTGGACTCGATCTGGCCTGCACAATGCGTCAGTCTGCGCTCTCTCGATTTGATTTGCACTGCGCTGCAGCTGGCAGCGACGCCCGTGGTTGTGGCGACCGCAGCGGCGCAGCGCAAATATTTCAGGTGCACTCACCCTCAGGCACGTCCTCAAGACCCTTGTCAGCCATGATTGCGGTTTGGCGTTCGAAAGACTACTGGCACTGCCTGTAGTCGTGGAGAAAGCTGGTTGTAGTTGGAGTAGCAGAGGGACCGTAAGGTAGCCGCTGCTGTGGTATGTGTTGTGTTTGAAAAGTTGTTTGGTGGGTGTGGGCAAAAACCTGGGCGGGGTTTAGAAAAGACTTTGTAGCCCAGAGAAAATCCAAAAGTGCGCTAGTGCTAACCCGCCACTTGTGCCAGCTTGGTTGAACTCCAACAGACCCAAGTTTCGCCTGACACATCCTTGATTCGGTTGTGACTCCTCGCCGCTTTGCGTATGCCCTGCTCTGTCTGTGTGCGACCGAGAGGCCTCCAGTTTCATTCCCCGTAAAGCATTGTTCTTGCCGTCCTTTGACATGGCGCCCGGCATTCTACAGGACCCTGGTTCTGCCTTTGCCGAATCACAGCCCGCGAAAAAGAGAAAACTCACAGTGCCAGTCCATGTCCAGCACGACGACGAAGAGGTGGCGACTGCTGTGCCTCCGCATCCGCTGGGCGTGAAGCCTGCAGGGAACGCTTACACAGCGTCAGACAACCTCAAGTCGAGATGTGGATCCTTTGCCAGGCTGCCTGACGAGCTGCTGAACCACATTCTTGAGTCATTCGATGCTGATGCTCTCATCCGGCTTGGGAGCACTTGTCGAGCGCTGTATGCATTCACGAGGTTGGATGAATTGTGGAGGGCCTTGTTCGTAGGGTGAGTGACACGACCGCTTGACTCTTACTTTTCCCTGTCAGCCCCAGCCCTGTCATTTTCCCAGTCATACTTGCCAGAAGCAATGGAGACATCTTGGTAAGGCCGCTCACTAGGGATTCTGTGCCCTGCTGTGACTCATCGGTGATATGCGGTCGTTTGAGGATATCCCATCTGCGAGACTTTGCCCCAGCGAGCATCGACCTAGAGTTGCTGTGAGCACTTGCTGTACGGTGGCGTTGTGAGATGTGCAAGCACCGTATTCCTGCTAGATGTTCAGATTGTCCCCATCAATAGAATCAGTTCTGATTGCAAATCCTCGTTCCTTTTCGCACAAATCACCCAAACAGCTCCCTAGTGTATACTAACGACATTCAGATCCTCTCCTGAAAACTTCACATGGCGAGGAACATGGCGAGCGACCTACCTCAACACGCCCGCTGAAAACATCACCAACATCCCGTGCAAGAACCTCTTTACAGACATCTTGTATCGTCCGTTTCAATGTGCACATATATCTCTCACTCCCTATGTCACCAACATCCCAGCCGCAAACGCCATTGCTCGCCTCCCCGACCTAACACCGGAGGAGTACTCCGCCAAATGGACCGACAAGCCCTTCATTCTTACAGAACCCGTCAAACAGTGGCCGGTCTACGGGAAATGGACTTCTCAATACCTCCTTGACAATTTCCCAGATACTAAATTCACCGCCGAAGCAGTCGACTGGCCTATGTCCACCTACATCTCCTACATCAACAACAACACCGACGAATCCCCCCTCTACCTCTTCGACCGCGCCTTCGCCCCCAAAACCAACATCGACACCACCCTCCCCGCTCACCACCCCTCCGCCGCGTATTGGAGCCCCGAATGCTTCGGCCCCGATCTCTTCAGCGTCCTCGGACCTGACCGCCCAGATTGCCGCTGGCTGATTTTGGGTCCCGCACGCAGCGGCTCAACCTTCCACAAAGATCCCAACGCAACCTCCGCCTGGAACGCCGTCCTCACAGGCTCGAAATACTGGCTCATGTTCCCCAGTGGCGGCGCCCATGCTCCTCCGCCAGGCATCATCCTGTCCGACGACCAGAGCGAGATCACCGCGCCCCTCAGCATCGCCGAGTACCTTCTGACGTTCCACGAGCTGGCGCGTGAAACTCCTGGCGCGAAAGAGGGTATCTGCCACGCCGGCGAGGTCCTGCACGTGCCGTCAGGCTGGTTCCACCTCGTCCTCAATCTGGATGAGAGTCTCGCGCTGACGCAGAACTTTGTGCCGGAGGCGCGGTTGGTGGATGTGTTGGGGTTCCTGCGCGATCAAAGGGAGCAGGTGAGCGGATTCAAGGAGGAGGTGGCTGAGACTGCGTATGAGTTGTTTGTGGAGAGGTTGGGCGAGACGATGCCTGAGGTGCTGGCGAAGGGGTTGGAGAGGTTGGAGAAGAGGGGGAAGCAGGGACGGGGGAAGTGGGAAGAGTTGACAAAGGGTGGCGATGAGGGAGAGAGTGCGGGTGGATTTAGCTTTGGGTTTGCGGGGGATGATAGTGATGCTGATATACCTTAAGAGGGGAGGAACTCTTGGATGCTAGAATAGTTGTGAATGAAAGATCTTTCCATCGATGCAAGATGACATGAACATGAACCGTGATATTAATGATCTACTGATCAACAAGACCCCACGCGTGGGACTGTCTGCTGCTTACATGGGGTGTCCAAACGTGGACTCCAAGAAAGCTTTAAATTCCAATTCCACAGCGACGAACACTCCTCTCATCGCATCCACTCTTGCGACAACACCAATATGCCTGTCTCCTAGTCGTCTACCAACACCGCCGAACCCCAAGGTATCAAAGAAGACGCCACTCTACGACGCAGCAGCAGCAGCCTTCCGCTCATCCTCCTCCTTGCGCATATCCTCCAAGAACTTCTCCCATGTTTCAATAGTCCCCTGGAAGAAGTTGACATGCGCGTCAGCCAGATCACCGAGGGTGTCCTTGAATTCGGCTGTCTTGATGCGCTCGAAGTCCGCCACTTCTTTGACAGTGTGCTCGTCGAACGCCTCGGTCGCTTTCTTGCTGTTCTCGACCTCACCCGTCAGCCGCTCAATCTCGACTTCGAGTTTGCGCACGCGCTGGCGCCGCGCTTGGTCGTGGTCGATGCCGCGGAAGTCCTCGACTTTGCTGCGTAGGAAGCCCGAGGCGCCCATCCCCGCACCGTGCTGGGAGGCAAGGGAGTCGCGGTCGGCGGCTGATTTGGCGAGGTACTCTGAGAGCGCTTCGAAGTCGAGCTGCTTGGCTTCTCGTGTGCGCAAGAGGTTGCGGAGCGCAAGGATGTAGGCGTCCATGTCACGGAGGGAGGTCAGGTAGTTCTGGTCGGTGTGCTCCTTAATGGATTTGAAGCCCTGTGAAGTTGTAGTGACAGAGGCAGCGAAAGAGGTCAATGTACTCTCAACGGCTGGCTCGAGTGTTGTCAGCTTCTGGCATTGTGTTGCGAGATCTGCGTAGTCCTGTTCGAGATCGGCTTGTCGTCGAGCCACGCGGACAGTGACCTTCTCAACATTGGTCAAGTCTTCGTTGAGCTTGCCCGCTCGCTCACTGACTTCGATGAAGCGCTTGTCTGGCTTGTGCACTTTGGTGAAGGTATTGACAAGGCTCTCCGCGATTGCGTCCACAAAACCTCCCCCAGGCTCCGACCCACTTGCCGCTCGCGACGATCTCCCCTTCATATGCTGGTTCCAGTCGGGGGATTCAAGGAAGGTGATCAACAACATGGCTCGCCGCAGCACCGGATGCAGTGATAGCCGCTTCAGAAAGCGATGCAGCGAGTGTGCGCGCCGTTGGGTGAAGTCCGGACCGAAGCGGTCTCCACGAACGTACTCCATCTTGTGCTTGTCGGGCAGCGGGGGAACGGCGCATTGCGGATACTCTTTTGTGAGCTGTTTCCACAGGAAGACGAAGTCGGTGAAGCGGCGGCGGACGGAGAATTCGGGCTTTTGGAAGGACTGGTAGTCAGACTGCAGGTGTGTGAGCGTCAGTCCGGTTGCGTCGAGTGCCAGTACAGGACTTAGAAAGATGTTGTACCTTTGTAGTCACCAGATATGAGACATAGGCGTTCTGGGTGCCTGCCAGCTCCTTCTGCGGGCTGCCGACAAGCGTCTCTAGGCGCCCTTCGCTGAAGTCCTCGGCCATTGCGGGCGCGTTGTGTGCAGACCAGGCAGGTTTGACTACGTGATGATCTTCTGCAACGTCTGACCAGTCGTCTGAGTGTTCTGAGGCGCTATCACTCCAGATGTCTTCGAATTCCGTTGGATATAGGGTCAAGCTTGCCGTCGGTGGAGTTGCGGCTGCTGACGTAGGGTTGGGCGCAGAGCTACTACTACCCGCGGGGCGCCACACTTCATCTGGCTCGCCCACGCGCTCGGCGTGCGCCACGTCTAATTTGATAACTCTCATAACTGCGTGTTCTGGTTGAGGAGTAGTGGTCTGAGAATATGGCGGTTTATTCGTAAATGCGAAATATGGGTCTACCAAGTGAAAGACAGTCGCACGTGCCGGTGGCGGTCAATATGTACAAGTAAAAGCTATCCGCGCCAGCCCAATCATACAAGTCCCTGCAAGGTTCCCAATACATAGATCATACAGAAGCCCGCCAATACCGTTGCCGTGAAATTCATAGACGACCATCGTAAAGAAAAGCGTACCCAGTGGTATATAACGCGTCTACAGTCCTCCGATGACCTCAGGAACAGGGATGCCGAATCGCTTGCCAAACTCCTTGAAGATCTGAGGAGTGATCTCATCACTACTATTGCCGTTCACAGTCCACAGAAGACCTGCCCTATCGTAGTGCTCGAGTAGCGGCTCGTTGTTCTCTTTAAAGCTCTGCAGTCGCTGCTTCCACACCTCAGGATCATCGTCGGCGCGGCGTGTGAGCGGCTCGCCTGTGATATCGTCCTTGCCTTCCACCTTGGGCGCATTGAATGTGGTATTGTAAACGCGCCCTGAGGGGGCGTGGACCCAGCGATTGCAAATGCGATCAATGATGATCTCGCTGGGCGTGTTGATGCTGACCACCATGTTGATGGGCACAATGTCGTTCAGCTGTACCGCCTGGTTCGCTGTGCGCGGGAAGCCGTCCAGGATAAATGAAGCCTCGGGGTGGTCCGAGTACGTGTACTTGGCCGTCTTGATTGCAGATGGGATAGACACTGAATCAACTGTGAGGTCCTCCTCAGCGATCGAGCTCGAGTATACAGCGTATGGTCGTAGAGTGCTATCCCTGATCCACCCACGCGTGGAGAGCTCGTTGACAATAAGGCGGAGGATCATGCTGTCAGGCACGAGTGCGCCAGCCTTCATCTTAGACTCGGCCTGGATGCCTAGATCTATCAGCTAATGTGAAAGCCCTCTCCCAGATGTACATACCCAACGGCGTGCGCTCGCGAACGTTCTTCCTGAGCAGGTCGCCTGAACTGATCGACGCAAGTTCCGGGAACTGCTTCATCAAGCGCTCGGTCTGGGTGCCTTTTCCCACTCCTGGCGCGCCCACAAGGATGATTCGCGCCGCTCTTGCTAGCTTCTGGACAGCCATCGTATGCGATCGGGTTTACAGGGGATTTGAGGGTATGCGAATGATATATGCTATTGGCGATGCAGGTATGGCGCGGTGAAAAGGAAGCCGAGGGCTTCAACGGAACAGTGTCTCTCAGCAAGAGATCATGTTGAACAACAGGTAGCAATAGTAGAGTGAAGGTCGTCGCAAGAGGGGAACGCAATCACGAAAGGAATGGAATGGGTGGTGGTCTCAGGCGCAAGTGCAAGTGCGGTGAATAATAATTTGGCGGGGCGGCTGGCCTCGGAAGGAGCGACACAGCTCAGGTTATTGCCCGTCTTGGTGGGAAGGAGCGTCCCATCTCCCCGCATGCCCGCCGGTCTCGGCAGTGGCAGTCCCTTGGCCGCTCCCGCGGGATGTCATGTCATGTTGACCTTGAAAGTTGGACTTGAACGTGCAAGCCCAAGCCCAGGGCAAGCTGCTGACGCGGTGCCTCGGCCAGAAGTCCTGTGTCCTCGGACGTCTGCCTGGATCTCACCCGACATTCCCCATGACAGCTGGCTGGTCGGCGTGTCGGCCTTCCAGTGCTTCGCCTCCCAAAGTGGCAGTCGGGTCTGAGCGCAGCCACGCAGCCCTACCGGCAGCGCGAACGGCCGTAGATCGTTCCTGGGAGGTTCTCGAATAAGTTTCGTCAGGGTGTTTTCATCGCATTCACATTCCGCATCAGCACGACTCGCCGTTATCGTCTGCTTGTATACTAACTATTCCCTTTTCTTGGTTGTACTACTATACTTTATCTAAATTACCGACGTCGCTCTCTACTGCTCAGACACACTCTACGCTGCCATGTATGTTGCTCGAACCGCCTCCCGGGCAGCTCCTGCTGTCTTCAGGGCTGGCATGAGGACTGCTGGACGGCCATACCACCGCCCCATGCCCAAGAATGTCTCTGCGATCGCCATTCTGCTCCCGTACCGAAGCTTTCAGACCGAGACCTCGCAGACCAGCACACAAGGCACCTACCCTCCGCCAGGCCTCAGCCCCAACCAGGCGAGCAAACCAGTTCCTCCGAAGGAGCAGGCAGCAATCCAGGAGAAGATTGCGACACCACTTGAGAAGGACACCATTGTCCCCAAGACCGGGCCTACCGCCAACCCCAAGACCGTTGCCCAAGATGCGCAAACCATGACCGAGCTCGCATCGGAGAAGGCGAATGCGGAGACCGATGCTGAGAAGAAGGCAATCGCGAAGAAGGAAGAGACCAAGAAGAAGTTGACCATCTGGGAGAAGGTCAAGCACGAGGCGGCGCACTACTGGGACGGCACAAAGCTGCTCGGTTTTGAGATCAAGATCAGTTCCAAGCTCGCTTTGAAGATGGCAGCAGGCTACGAACTCACAAGACGTGAGAGGAGACAGGTATGATGCTTCACGCACCACATTGATGCAGAAAACTGATGGAATGCAGCTGCAACGTACCGTGCAAGACCTTGGACGTCTGATCCCCTTCCTTCCCTTCGTCATCGTTCCCTTCGCCGAGCTCTTGCTCCCCGTCGCTCTTAAGCTGTTCCCCAACATGCTCCCTAGCACATACGAGGGCCAGTCTTCGAAGGATGCTAAGGCCAAGCGCCTGAGGTCAACAAGAAAGGAAGTCAGCGAGTTCCTGCGCACTACTCTGAAGGAGACAGGTCTGCCCATCTCAGCAGAGAATGCGCAAAGAGCCGAGTTCGCTGAGTTCTTCCGCAAGGTACGCAGCGAACGCACGACACATGTCTTTGAATTGGGTACTGACGCACTACAGGTCCGCTCCACTGGCGAGAAGCCTTCCCCAGAGGAGATCGTCAAGGTCTGCAAGATCTTCAAGGACGATCTTACGCTCGACAACTTGTCTCGCCCACAGCTGGTGTCCATCTGCCGCTACATGAACATCACCTCCTTTGGTACCGACAACTTCCTCCGTTACCAGGTCCGCGTCCGCATGAGGCAGATCAAGCGTGACGACAGAGCTATTGCTTACGAGGGTGTGGAATCCCTTTCCGTACCTGAGCTCCAGACTGCCTGCGCCAGCCGTGGCCTCCGCACATACGGTGTCTCTCCCGGTCGCCTCCGGGATGACCTCCAGACCTGGCTTGATCTCCGTCTCAAGCAAGGTGTCCCTTCGACCATTCTTGTCTTGTCCAACGCTTTCGTCTACGTCCAGGGCAAGGAGGCAGACGCCACATCGCAGATCGACGCCTTGGAGGCTGTTCTTTCCAGCGTTCCCGAGGAGCTGTACCACGAGATCGAGCTTGAGGTCAACACAACGGAGGGCGCAGCTACTAACAAACAGCGTCTCGAAGTTCTCAAGGAGCAGCAGGAGCTCATCGAGGAAGAGAACATCCAGGCACAGTCTCAGGGCAACCAGGCGAATGCTTCGCCTAAGGATCACGAGGACATTGACGAGGATGATAAGCCTAAGCAGGTCGAGGCTAAGGAGAACAACGAGGCCGAGGCCAGCAGTGGGGACTCCAGCGCTACCGAGGGCAGTGCAGAGCGTTCGGAGCAGGACGAGCGCGCCAGGAAGGATGAGATGCCAGCTGGCAAGGAGGAGAAGACCAAGAAGGAGTAGAGAAGACATGATTCCCTTCCTCTACCATGTTTGAATAGAATAAACTCCATTCATAAGTCTTTCAGGACTTAGACATAGAAAATACCCTTTATCTCGCTGCGAGCGTGATCATAGAATGTACATATACAGAACATGGAACTCAGTCCAAGCAAAATCGCATTTAGCAGTAGGTATCATAACGTCTTATCCTCACCAATCAGTCAGCTGCACTGCACTACGAACTCATCAGTGTGCAACCCCATCAATCACCAGCTCCCCAATCTCCATGTCCAAGCTCATCACGCCCTCGCGGTCCCGCATCCACACGTCGCCCTCGCCGATTCTGCCCTCCCCCTCATGAATGACAACCGCCTCCCTCCTCCGGCGCCGCGCATCCCGTTCCTCCTCGCCCTCGTGGCCCAAAATCTCCCTCAACGGCTCGCGCACTCGACCCCCTCCTCCTCCACCGCCCCAGACCTCTGCCTCATCCCATGGTACCCGCGGCTGCAGACCCCCAATCCCGTACCTGAAATCGGTATGTGCGCCTAGCACGCCATGCGAGCGGAGCAGGCGGAATGCATGCTTTGCCTTTCGTTGCACGGCGGGGTTATCGCTGCCAATATCCTTCAGTAGCTTGTTGCGCGCGCCATCGTGGGCGACGAAGCGCTCGCAGAGGAGCTTGGTCGCCGCGGTGCGGATGTCGGTGTTGTGGCTTGTGGCGAGCGTAAGCAATGAGGTGGTCTTTATGGCATCTTCTTGGGAAGTGGGCGTTGGAAGACCCGGTGGTTTGGGTGCAGGTGTGTTCACGGTGGTTAGGTGCTTGACAGTGCGGAGGCCGGTGGAGACGTGTTGGATTAGAACGAAGGTGAAGGCGCCTGCGAGAGTTAGCCAAGAGGTTTGAATCATGGATGGGCAAAGGTTGAGGCTCACCAAGACCGAGCCAGAGGTAGTGATCGGGTATATTGGGAACCATGTTGGGCTATGTGGAGCGAAGGAGCATATTCAGATACAAGTGCACGCGCATGTTTGCTGTGAAGGCTCGCGGAGCCCATGAGCGATGATGCAGGTGGGACCAGCAGAGCAGGGGTCCAGCGCGCTATTGCCGGAAAAGGCAGTCCACCGAAGCGCTCCGCCAAAATTTCTGGACAGCCGCAACACCACCACCACGCCCTCGCGCCTCACCGGCCTCCAAGTCACTCTTTCACCCACAAACCTTCAAGGGCGACCGCTACGATGCCTCCCTCACAACTCAAGCGTCTCAAGGCCTCGCTGCGCGATCAAGGCATAACTGGCCCGCAAAAATCCAAGAAAGAGAAGAAATCGCAGGCCAAGAACGCCGCACACCACGCTCAGAAAGCCTCGGCGCTCGCTTCGATCCGCGAGTCCTTTAATCCCTTCGAATTCAAGCACCTCTCGCGCCCCCAGAAGTTCGAATATGCCACTACAAATGCCAAACCCAAGGTGCTGGGGCGCCCCGGCGTTACCAAGAGCGCGGGTGAGGAGACCAGGCGCAAGACGCTGCTGCCGGAGATGAATCGCAAGAACAAGATTGGCGGGATTCTTGATCGCCGAATTGGTGAGAATGATCCCACCATGAGTCTGGACGATAGAATGATGGCGCGTTTCGAGCGCGAGCAGCAGCGCAAGCGTGGTGGGAATGTGTTCGATCTTGAGGATGGCGATGAGGAGATTGAACTCACCCACGGTGGCCAGACGCTGAGGTTTGACGATGAGATTGGGGATGAGGATTACGATGCTGCGAGTGTTGGTGGGAGTGACAGTGAGGGCGAGGATGGGTTTTTGAAGAAGAAGAGGAGAAGAGAAGATGGCGAGGAGGTCGAGGGCGAAGCTGAAGATGAAGACCAGCCGGAGAGGAAGAAGAGCAAGGCCGAGGTCATGAAGGAGGTCATTGCTAAGAGCAAGATGCACAAGTACGAGAGGCAGCAGGCTAAGGAGGACGACGAGGAACTGAGAGAGGAGCTCGACAAAGACTTGAGTGAGGTCCTTGCCGCGCTAAGGGGTCACATCAACAAGAAACCCGAGCCTGAGAAGGTGAAGGAGGTGGCACAGAACGACTTCGGCATGAACGCTGATCGTGCGGCGCTGCTTGCAACCATGTCACAGGAGGGTAAGGACAAGGAGTACGACCGTCGCGTACGTGAGCTGTTCAACGACGAGCGATCGAAGCCTACCGAGCGAACAAAGACGGCTGAAGAGCGGGCCATGGAGGAAGCTGATCGCCTGAAGGAGCTGGAGGACAAGCGTCAGAAGCGCATGAGGGGTGAGCCTGTCAGCGACGACGAAGAGCCGTCCAAGAAGCAGCAAGACGAAGATGAAGACGAGGACATGTCTGACATCAACGACGATGCTGCCGAGTTTGGTCTTGCCGCACCACCGGCACCTGGGCAGACTAGGCCCGTCGGCGTCGATGATGAAGACGATTTTATACTGGAAGACGATCTTGTCGCTACAGACTCGGAAGCTGATATCTCAGACGAAGAGTCAGACAGCGAAGTCGAAGTGGACGACACCATGGCTGTAGACGATGACGATGCAGACTTCCTGAAAGACGTTGTGGAGCAGCCGAAAGCCCAACCCAAGGCTGTCAAGGGTGTTCTCACAATCGGCGCTGATACAGCGTCGTCAAAGCTGGCTTACACATATCCATGTCCACGGTCGCATGAGGAGCTCCTTGATGTCTTCAAGAAGGTCGACGTCAAAGACACTTCCACAGTCATCCAGAGGATACGAGCGCTGTACCATGCTGGCCTGAGAGAGGACAACAAGAACAAGCTCGCTGATTTCGCCTGTGCGCTTGTTGATCACGTCTCATATCTGGCAAACCAGACACCAGCTGCGCCGCTGCCGGTTATTGAGTCTGTCATCCGCCACATTCACTCCATCTCTCGTTCCTACCCAGTGCAGATCGCCACACAGTTCCGCAAGCATCTCAAAGCACTTCAGCTCTCGAACCAGCCTACACCAGGCGATCTCGCGCTCCTCACAGCCATTGGGTCTATCTACCCTACGTCTGACCACTTCCACCAGGTCGTCACACCTGCGATCACCCTCATGGCTCGCTGGATGGGCCTGACCACACCCACATCTGCCAGCGATGTTGCAACAGGTGCTTTCATCGGCGCGTTGTGCCTGCAGTACCAGACCCTCGCGAAGCGCTACATCCCCGAGTTCATCCGCTACACGTCGCTCTGCCTGCGTTCGTCAGAGGCCACCGCGCCCCTACTAAGCGCACACACGCGCAACATCCTCACAGCGGCTGACCTGTGGAGCGCCTCGCCCGCCTTCACCGAGATCTTCACGCCCCTGGTTGCGCCTCTGCGCGCAGCCAAACAAACCCGCACCCTGCAAAACCTGTCCGCACGTCTCAACAACGCCCGTCTTGCGCGCCGTCCACAAACGCTGCACCACCACAGGCCACTCCCAATCCCCTCCCGCATTCCTAAGTTTGAAGAGGCGTTCGATCCCACTAAGCACTACGACGCAGACCGCGAACGCTCCGATGCTGCTAAGTTGCAGAAGGAGTACAAGCGTGAGCGCAAGGGTGCCATGCGCGAGCTGCGCAAGGATGCCAGCTTCATTACGCGTGAGAAGCTGCGTGAGAAGAAGGAGAAGGATGCTGCCTACGAGGCTAAGTACAAGAGGCTCGTGGCGGAAATTCAGGGTGAGGAGGGGTACGCGGCGAATCAATATGAGAAGGAGAAGAGGAAGAGGAAGGGCTAGAGAGAGATGGGATTTGGAAAAAGAAGTAGTTGAATTTTATTACAAGCGGAAGGAAAGAACCTTCTGTTGTCTTTTTTGCGCTAATGCTGTATTCTTTGCGGACTGTGAGTGTGTATGGGTATCATTATGTCGTGTTGTCGTAATTCGTGTGTATGGGGGGGGGGGGGGGTTTCCTATTTTGCGTGGCTCACAATCTCCGCGTACATGTCCTCAGGAATCAGTCCCGAGAAACTCACAGCGACATCAATAATCCTTCTTGCCTGCAGGCCGGGCAAGTTCCTCAGAATCTGGTTCGGACTGTCACAAATGTCAGCTCAAGAACTCTCATGAACTCCCTCTCACAGCACGCCAACTTACCTCGGACTATTCAGGATATCGGTGCGAATCAAGACCAGTTGCGCAACAATACACAGGATGTTTAGATGCGGGCCATACGCGAACAGAAAGTCCCATAGCAGCAGCACCTCAGGCAGGGGCGGCGTGCAAGCACACATAGTCAGCACCGATGCAAACGCATAGATCTTGGCCTCCATGCGATGCGCCATCAGATGCGCGTGCAGCTTCGGATCCACAACCTCGAGCACGCGATCCACCAGCGCGAGTCCCTTGTGTACGCCCTCCATACTGCCGCGCACGTAGCCAGGACACTCGCGCGTGATCAGGGTCTCGAACCCCGTGAACGCCTCCACCTCCCCCTTCGCAGCGTACAGAAACGGGCCGCAGAGGACGTTCATGCCCTGCACGTACCCAATCTGCTCTGCATCCGTTGTGGTGCTGGGATTCGTAGTGCCGTCGCGCACGGTGCTGAAGCTGTGTCTGCTAACCACAGAGGTGTTTGGCGAGCCGCCGAACTCGCTGAGCGTGGGTGGCGATTGCCAGCCGTTGACACGCGCCTCGTGGGCGTCGTTAAGTCGCCATGCGACCGCGTTGAGCACTCGTGTGATGCTGTTCTGTGTCACCCGGCGCCGGAAGAGAGGGTCGCCTTGGAAGGTGCGGAAAGTGTCGTTTTGGATCTTTGCGTGCGCGGGGGACGCGCCTTGTCGGACTAGGTCCAGGTAGATGTCGGTGCGCAGGGGGGGTGCGTTGAGTAGGATGAGCCAGATGTAGATGCGGAGTTCTGACTGGAGGGAGAGTCAGTCGATTGAGGGTCGAGAGAATGGTAGATATGTGTAGGAAGGTGGTTTGTCTGTAAATGGCTAACTGCTGGAGGTGGAGAAGGGGTCCTTACCATGCCCTCGCTGTTGGCTGGTATGCCTTTGGTGAGGATTGTGTAGCGCAGCTCTGCCAGGTTTTCTTCCGTCATATCGCTATTGCTTGCGCCTTTCAGCAGGAGCATGTCCAGATTCGTCATGGTGGCGGTGCTGTTGTGGTGTGTGTGTTTACATTTGGAGGTGAAGGTGGTCGCGCGATGTTGATGTTGATGTTACGAAAGTTGAGTGGATCCGGCCGTTTCGCGGTCCAAGTCCCACCTCCACACTACTGACGACACTCATTCTCCAGCATCCATCTCCACTTCGTTCTTGTCCCGTAACTACACATGGAGCTCTTCCATTATGTGAGACTTCCGCCTTCAAGTGTCTATCCGTCCCGAGCGTTGCTGGATTTGATAGGCCCATTCTTAGTGAAGACTCCCCTGAGTCAGTACACAGCTGAGCCGCAGCTAAGCTCAGCTCGCTACACGGAAACCAAAGGAAAAGACAGAAAGTAGAGCGCAAGCATGTGCAGTGAGTAGTGTTGGCGCCTTGTAAGATCTGGGCCGCTACGATAAGAGATTTCCACAAGCGGAGCCCACATCTGCGTTCATGCCCGCCACGTGCGAAAGCTTGTCAGGTTTACTGCCTGTCAGACTCAGCCATGCACTCTATGGCTTGCGCAATTTCTCGATCGAAGCCTGTGAGAGCAGACCACAATTTTGATTTATCTCAGCCCTATCTCAGCCATCGCCCGTCAGCAGCAAGGCGTGCTATTGATACCTCAGTGTAGCCTATCATGAGCCTTTCACCTTGGCGTGCACGGATAGGTCAACAGAAAGCAGTTTGAGACCCGCAGATAGCGCCATAATCTGAAAGACATGGCTGAGAAATATACAAAGACGGCTGAGCTCGGTAATTTGACCACATTCTGCTACTCTCTATAACAGCACCATTTCAAAGCACACCCTTTTCCAAAAAGAGCAACATGACCACAACTCCATCCACACCCACACCTCCAGCACCCACAGCCTCTCCCCTCCTCACTCTCCCAGCAGAACTCCGAAACATCATCTGGGCCCTAGTCCTCGGCAACACAACCTACGATATCTCCTGCACAATCCGCATCCCCTGGGGCACATCTGTGAAAAACCTCACCACCAGCGCTCACAGCCTGGCTCTGCTACGCACTTGCCGTCAAATCCACGCTGAGACCCGCTATCTCCCTTTCACGCTCAACACTTTTCAATTCAAGTCTGAAGATGCGTTTAAGCCGTGGCTGAAGAGGCTTGATGGAGACAGATGCGCGGCCATTGCTGGTGTGAGGCTGGTTACCTGGAAGGCGAGACATATGCTGGAGAGTCGTGGGTTTGCGCCTAGGAGAGTGGGAGATGTTTTCCCGATTGAGATGTTCAAGGGATTGAAAAGGGTGGATGTGGAGGTGAGGTACACGGGCGAGGTGAAGGAGTGTGAGAAGTGGGCATGTGGGGGAAGTGAGTTGGAGGACGATGGGTGGGTGGAGCAGGAGGGCCGGCTCAGGTTGAAGTGGACGAGGAGGGATCTGGAGTTGGAGGTAAATTTTGAGAGGGTTGCGGTGTGATGAGCTATGTGAGAGACGTCGAGAATAGCTGTGAAAGGCCTCCGAAAGTTGCGGGCTAGTGAGTCCGACCTACCACCCCCCATCAAGGATCAAGTGGTTGAGTGGTGACAACTCAGGTGTATATAAGGGCTCCCGGTACTTGTTTCTCACGCAGATCTCAATACTCCGCATCACCAAAGATCGCGAGCAACGCTACAATGGCTCCGAAACGCATATCACTGCGGCCAACCGCCAGGAACAAGGCCAGATTTGTGAGCTTGGCTTGGGCTGGCATACTGAGGTCGAGGTCCGAGAACAAAAGTCTTCGCAGACTCAAGAACGGTCTGCTAGATGTGAGTCGCAAGTCTGCAGGGTATCTCGATACGTAAGTGTATCTATCAATATCACATAAATGGTTTTAATAGTGATCAGGATCACATCAAACTCCAGGTCACCATTACTCAAGCTACCTCCAGAAGTGAGGAACCGCATTTGGGAGAACGCACTAGGTGGCAGGACCTTTGACATTGAATACACCGAGAACATGTGCAAGAACCGCCGCTACATGCTCCAGAAGACTGCTGTCTCCAAGGATACCTTCCCAGACCACTGCCTTGCCCTAGTGCAAGTATGTCGTCAAATCTATACGGAGACGGCCCTTCTGCCATTCTCGGAGAATACCTTCCGCTTCCAAAGGGCAGAGTCGTTCGAGTGGGCTCGCAACCTACTCAAGGTCCAGCGGAACCTCCTGCAGGAAGTACATATCGTCACCCACCGCGCCGAACGCTTGTATGACTGGGTTGAAGGTGGACGGGCTGGAAGATCTGCATACCTGCCGGAAGTCTTTCCTGTTGACGTTTTCCCAAACCTCAAGCATGTGGTCGTCGAGATCCGCCGTTCTGTGTTTCACGACTGTGAAGCCGGTGGTCCAAAGTGGACTTCGAAACAGTACAGAACCCGCGTGACGGCAAAAATGACCGAATTTATCAGCTACATGAGTGAGGCAAAGCCACATGCTCATGTGAGTTTCAGGTACACCAATCTGTCTTTATCGGCATGCGGTACTGGTTTGACCGATTCCGAATGCTCAGACGAAGAGCAGACTGATGACGTCGACACCGACATGGTCGACTCGGACATTGCGGAAGACGAATGAACAAGCCATGCTTGTAGCGTCATGAGGAGCACAACATAACAATTTCAAAGCCGTTGGAGCCTTTGCGCGTTGACCCATCCTGAGTGATGGTTTTTTCATCTGCATGGATAGAGTGGATCTCATTTCGCAGACTCACTACACATCTTGGAGGCCTCAAAAAGTCAATCAGAGTTGAATCACAGATAGCAAGCTCAATGATTGATTTTCTGAAGGCCTCATGCGAAAACTTTGAGACATGTCCTGCTTCTGACGGACTTCCAAAAAGTGGTTTACTGCGTAGCACGAATTGATTTGAAAAAATATAACGATTGCTGAGCCATTATCGCTTAGTGATAAAGAGACTATAGGTGTGATTACAACTATTTGCAATGGGTCGATCGTCTGGCCATGCCCACAAAATTTACATGGGCTTTATTATTGACACCAATCATCGATAGCCTCTAGATACTTCTGATTCTCATCAAAAAAGTGTAAGAATTTCAACTCGATTCCATTGGCCTCCCTGAATTGGTGCCTCTCTTGGTTTAGGTCCATCCAACGGTCTCGGACCAAGTGCCAGCCTGCCCTCCAAGCATCATTAAGAAAGTCAGCTCCGAAAGACCCAAGATGGTTCTTCTGGTAGTACAGCATGTACGATGCAAAGTCGTCCAACCTGCACAACTCGCGCGGACTGCACTGATCGAGAAACGCTGTAGCTTTGTGCTTTAGATGCGGTGTCGTTCCCATAACTCCAATAACCCACAGACCGTACAAGGCGTGCTGAAAACGTTCGATTTCGGATGGCTCCATAGTATCGTGTAGCTCGTCCCATTCGCAAATCCAAACCCAATGCTCGGTAACAGTAGACGCATAGCGAGCATTGCGCAGGAGGCGCTTAATGCGGATGATAGACATTTGCTTAAGACCGTCTTGCGAGCTCTGCATGTTCTCGGCTTGCTCTTGCACGTCGAGTAATCGCTCGGCATCATTTAGCGCGAGCAAGGCACGAGGAGCAACAGCTCGGTAGATGGAGGTCAGAGATTTTCGCCATATATGGTAGAAAAGAGTTGCTGTCTGAGCAAGCGCAGCTACCGCCGAGAAATCGTCTGCACACTCAAATACGCGGCAGATGAGTTCGGGTGGAAGATTTATGAAGGAAGGAGTTCGGACCATGATGGAGGATTGCCCCAGACCCCTGTCAAAGGCGTCCGAAGCTTGTATGCTAGTATGGGAAATAACTAATGTGGAAAGAACAAGTCTGATTTAGACGGCATGGTCTGGTCGGTAATTGCGGTGCTTCTGTCGATCGTGTAGGAAGAGAGAAGCACAGGAACTGTCTCTGAAGTGACTCAAGCGCAGCCAATCAGCTAGCGTGTCCGTGCATGCAAGGCTTAAGTGTTAGAACAGTCCATGTATCAATATGGGACATATTGAGTAGTCACTAGATAAGTATGTCTTGTCGATGTATACTGAGAGTTTGCTGTATAGTCTTTTCGATGTGAATGAAAATTTGAGCCTAGCAAATTATTTCTAAGGTGCATGTTTAAACCAAAAGCAAGTGACTGGTCACCGAATGGTATTCAACGACTTCAAAACGCAGTTCATCAAATGACTCATATGTGAGAACATGTTAAAAGATCATCAAGATCCTGCCTGACATAACAAAACAGAAGGTCGGGTATGGCGGAGACCGATTAGCCGCGCAAATGTGGCGCAGTCCCCAACCTCCAGACACCCCCACTCTGCATACGGACTTCTGACATGCCAGCAGCTCCTCAGACAAATCTTCACTCACCATGATGGCTCAGTATAAGTTTAAGCTGAAGCTGGATATCCCGGAAATATATCCTGATAATACGCTTCAACAGATTCGGCTTCGCTGCCACGACAGCGACGGGTTGTACCACTGCGATTGTGTGAAAGTCAGGAAACATCGGGGTCCTGAAAGATGCTGCTTCTTTGGGCGACCAATTGAGCCTCTGGCGTTTTATCTTCCGCCCTACGCCGAGGTACAACAACAACTCCAGTCTCCACTATATAGCTTGCTGCCTAAGGAAGTCCGCATAGCGATCTTCGAGTTTGCACTTGCAGACGACAACGCACTCACAGCTGGCCGCGACAATATTTTCCGATGGCAGATCGGCACAGATGCCGATGTACCGAAGCCAGATGTGGCTCACGCACTGCTCCAGACCTGCAAGGCTGTTTATCTAGAAACCTATCGTCTGCCAATGCAATTGAATGGTGAGCTCCCTTTCTCAGCGGCCAACTGCAAAGCCTCTGAGAACTTAAACCTACCACACTGGTCGCTGATCTCTACCATCACAGGATACCAGTCATATCGCAACCGTGGTCGCTCGCGTCCAAATCTCGAGCGCATCTGCCCAGTGAGCATATCTGAACTGGAAACTTCCTACGTCATTTGCTAAAGGCAGTCTTAGTGGCAATATGCTTTAATCCAAAGACTGGATCTGAGCCTGCAGCAAGTCTCGGTTGAAGGCCAGGACCTGGAACATGCATTAGCAGATTGGAGACCGATGACAAGACATTCGAGAGCTTACGTAGTCCCGCGACATTATAACAAAAGGTGCCCAGGGGATCGTCCAGCAGGCATCGTTCAGGCACATAGTTTCGGTTTGATACAGCCCTTTGAAGACGCTAAATCCTGCGTTTATGACGGAGACGAGATTACGCTACCGCAAGGTCAGGCCGCAACACGCGATCAATACCCGCAAGACTACCCTACCCTATTCACCGCTCGAGCTATGTTGGCGCGCTCAATCACTCATTTGACACTCCGCATGTACGTCAACGTCACCCATTACCCTAATCTTGACATCTAATTCTCTAGATCTCGTACTGACTGGTGGACATGGTCTGATGACCCTGACACAGAGGACAACGACAAACAACTAGCCTTGGATCCGGCTTGTGGTACGACCATGAGGCCACTGGTGACCGACATGCTCCACCTAGCGGAGTGCAGGCGATCGGGTCAACATCCTGTATATGAATCCTCTTGGGGTGCCTCTATTGGAGCACTACAAGATCTTCAGACCTTCGAGCTTGTTCTTGAGACATTCTCAGTCAAGAAGCGCCAACTTGACGCCGTAGTAACTTGTGCACAGACTTGGAGGTTTCCATTGCAAGGTACCCGATACGAGTTAGCACATGACGGCAAAGTCAACTCACTCAATTGGTCCGGAGTTACTTGGACAGGTGAAGCCTCTGCAGATGACAATGAGCTGGAACCTATAGGATTGCCTGAATATTCGCCTCGTTCGGAATACGATGATGATCATACTAGAGGCATACCTTCGCCTACCTCTCCAGTCTACAGTGAGGCGTCGGAGCCGAGGTCGTTTCCTAGAGGTCTTTACTACTGGGACAGAGATAGGCGCTTCAGTGACACCTCTTTCGTCTCGAATCACGACCTTTGGCCATACCATTTTGATGACTTCCCGGACGAGCCTTGGATTCACGACGTTCACGAATTTGAAGTTAAAATTGTGCGCTATAGACGAAGAAGAGCAAATTGAGGTTGTGATGTGGGCCAGCGGTGTATCTTCAATCCTTATGATAAACCTTCAAAACACGCCTGGAGTTGCTTGCGCAATGCAACTGGAAGTGACCTCCGTTTCCTTCATATGGCCAAGCCAAGGGTCGTTCTCAAGTCTGTAGCGATCATCGAGTATATGTCATTTTCACCGTGGCGACGCTTGAAGGCCATGACCTCTCAGACCTCACAACCTCGGCACCTCCACTCCGTTACGCTCTATGTAGAACAATTACAAAAGAACAGGACTTACATTATGCAACCAATGCTTATAACACTAAACGTATGATGATATCTGCAAAGCAGGAACGACAAATTGATGCAAAGATCATTGCACAAAATCTCCTGACACTAGGCGTCAGCGTCATTTTCGGCATTGTTGGCGTGCCTGTTTCAGCCCACTATCCCGGTCTTATAAAGCTCTTTTGGAGATCTACGATGGCAGATATACAACTCGAGATTAGCCTCAAATAATTTCAAGTCAGATTGGTGATGCGCCGCGGATATCTATTGAACCGGACCTAGTATCGAAGGGCGGGTTCCAAGAGATGGACTCCGTTGCAATACTGAAACCTTATACAAAAGTCGCTTCAAGGCCACCAAGCATCGATATACTACCTTCATCGTTAGTTAATGCATTCCAACCCGCCTTCTACGATAGACCTGGCCCAACCTTTGTTGATCTGCCTGCTGACGTGATCAACGATCCACTTAGCCTAGAGAGCTATCAAGATGCATCGGATGTTACTTAGATCCCTAGATCAACAAGAGAAGCAGCAGAAGGAAAGAGGCCACTCAGGGCCGTTGCACTGATCAAGAGTGCCGAAACACCGCGAATTATAATTGGTGAAGGCACAGCATTTGCCCGCGCAGAGTGCACCATACCCATACGTGACTATGTCTACCAGACGCCGATACCAATTCGTCCTCCACCCATGGGCAAAGGTGTTGTCCCGGAATCGCACTCACTGTATACGTCTTCAGCTCGAAGTTTGTTGCACAGTTAGAACGATTTCTACGGGGCTTGCCATACACATGAGGCACTGAGCTTCTGCAGGCACTTGCCCAGACAAGACAGGAGAACAAACGTGTCTCTTGGCTAGCAGCACCAGACCTCACGATCCCACGATCCCACTTACCTATGCTCGCGCCTTTCATGTCGTCAAGGCGGCTCTACATTCGCTTTTGTCCTGCTCTACTGGCGATACCTGCTACATCGCGGAGGGCACTAACACTATGGACATTAGCCGTTCAATCTTCCCTCTGAAGTACCCCCGCTTGAGACTCGATGCCGGAAGCTTTGCGACAATGGGCGTAAAGTTGCTATACGCGATTGCAGCCAGGGACGCCTATGACACGCCCAATCAGTCTTTGTCGGGCTCGACGAGCCGCAATAAGATCGTTACGATGAAACCGATTCTGCATTCGGGTTCTCGGATATGGAAATTAAGACCATGCCACGATTTGGTATGGATGTGCTCATCTTCCTCATCAACGAGAGCGGCATCTACCGGGATTCCGAATCGAGAGAGGACTTTGATGAACAAGGACGGAGAACAATGAATGGCGAGCCAGGCTTACGAAGTTGGACACTCAGATTCGAGACTAGGTATGAGAGGCTTGCTGAGGCATATGGTGGAACGGATTATTTGGTACGGTCTTCTGAGGAACTTGAGCAGGCTACTGTCGAAGGGTACCAGGCCAAGGTATCCGTGATCGTGAATGTAATAATTCAAAGTGGAAAGGTTGAGAAACCAGTCAGAAATCGGTTCCCATTCTCTAACATAAATGAACTTCACTGACGGAATGCATAAATTTGGATGGCAGGTTACTACTAAGAAAGTATCACATCTCTGATATAACTTGGCCAAAATGATAAGGCTGGGTTCATGGCCAATAGGAAACGATGCGGATGTGATGTAATTGCGGGGATAAATGCATGTATTCCATTTTTCATTAGTTCATATGGCACCCAGAATGTCACTGTCTACATGCAGTACACATCCAACCCTAGACAGGTAGATACGAGGGTCGACCAGCGGAGGTGTACCATCATCGTTGGCGGAGCTTCGCTGTTCGCGGGGACCTCACGGTCCGTACCAGAGAACGCCAGTGATTAATAACAAGCGAACCCTCTACATGTCAGACCGATCAAGCTATCGATTTAGCATACCACAACAACCTAACAAAGTCCAGACTCTGCTTGCAGTGAACAAAGCGAGTACACCGTTCTAAGGTAGCAAACAATACTCAATACGGCAGCCAATATTGAGCTGTCGCACACTGAAGCTGCCTGAAGCGGCAAGTTTGCAAAAAGCGTTGATTGCCGTCAATATATTGGCTCCATCGCAAGAAAGACCAGATCACACTTCGCGCGAGTCGGCGGGCTCACGGCGGCGCAAAGGTCCACCAAGCGGGAGCGCACTGCCGCAAGCAGCTACCTTCTTGTTGGTAGGGAACAACACTGCGAAATGACACAGATGGAAGATCAAGCAGCAAAAAAAGTCAAAGGTCGCAGATCCCATCCCGTCCCGTCTGCCGCGCTGACAGCTCAGACCCACAAATCTGTGCGCGAAACAACCGCGCTTCCCAGCCCTTCCAAGCCCACCTGTCCAGGTGCAGCCTTCACACCGCTCACGTGAGCACTGCTGCCTTCCGACTAGGCTGTCGCGCTAGTGGGTTCGCTTAGCGCACGTCCCGCGCGCAGCGCATATATAAACAGTCCGCAGGGCGTCCCTTCTTTTCTCTTCATACTTACCTTGTTGGGAGGGGCAGGCTCATGTATCTGCTTCCTCTACCTTGATCAGCTGCATTGCACAGCGCGGACTGGTTGGGGTACGGCTTTCCTTCGGGGACGCCGCCGGCGCAATTTTTGCTTGCACTCTCTTTTGAAGAGCTTTTTCATTGATGCTGCTGCCTTGTGCAGAGCGTTGAGGAAGGAGAATGGCGCGGTTGTCTTTGTTGTGATCATTGACTGCGCGTAACGTGTCCAGTACGACCTTTGATCCCAGACTGCCAGTGCCGCGCTCTCATCAACGAGTTGACATCCTGTACTTCTGTCATTGGGACAGAGTATTACTATGCATGTAAAAGTCGCTACTTCACTGTGATAAATCGTTGCAGCAGTCGTTCGCTGCTATTGAGATTCTATGTGTAGAAGGTCCAGGCATCGATCAATAGTCCATCAACGCACCTGCCATCCTTCGTTGATACTTCTCCACCACTTCCTGACAACGTATCACAACACCAGCCGCCAACACTCTGACCCGCTCGTCTTCCTCGCTTCCCGCGCCCAACCCCTCGAATACCATCTTGACCCATGCCTGCGTCTCCATAAGCTCCTTGCCATGATCCGTAGCCAGCCTTTCTTTGTTTTCGTTCGTCTCGAGCAGCATCAGGAATCCGAACAACAGCGCGCCTAGTATCGCTTTATCATTGCTCGCGAGACCCCGCACCGACAGGAGCAAGTCCCAGTACTCGCGCGTCATCTGTGGCAGGGAAAGCGTGTTTGGTCCTGAAGCATTCAGTAGAAGCGACAGAGTCTGCAGGAACGGTGGGAGGAGATGTGTAGAGGAATAGATCGAATCGCTACTCGAGCGGATTTGAAGCCACCAGCGGCCTGTCAGAGGGAAGAAGAAGTTGTCCGCGACGATTTGTGCCAGAGCGTTGGGTATGGGCTTCTTGCGCGCTGCTTCGACCTCCATGCGTGAGCTGAAGGTGCGCACCTTGAGCACGTTGGGCCCGCTGAGCGTATCAGCTGCTTGCGCAGCGAGCGGTGAGAGCATAGCGCGTGCCATGCTGCTTGTAAGCTTTGACACTGTGTTTGCAGACCTGTCCTCTGTGTACGTCTTGTGGAGATGCGACGGGAGTTGTTTGCTTGGAAAAGATGGCGCTGCGGGGACCAGATCTTCTGTGGACGTGTCCTTCATCCCAGCCAGCTCGCGCGCTCCAAGACCGAGTGTGGTAAGCATAGCTATGCGCTGTGCAATACTGTAATCGCCAGAGAAGAACGATCGCGCAAACCACTGTGCCATCTGCACGGGTCTTGCTAGAAGCACGGCAATCAGTGCTTGCTGCCTTTGCTGTGCGAACGACTCTAATTCAAGACCGTTCTGTAAACCGGTCAAGATGGTAGCGAGCTCTTCGAGGTGATCCACGACTTCTGTTCCAAAGTTTGCTTTGCGACGTATCAACGAGGCTGCTATGGCTAGGGCAAGCTCGTGGCGATCGTAGTTCTCCTGATCTCGAAGGCCAGCAACAAGATCTCTGATGTACACGGGTGCGGTAGGTTTGTTGCGATTGATCACTGTGGGGTCATCGTCCTCGTCTTCAGGATCTGAGTCTGGCTTCTCATAAGCCATGAGGTCCGCGTCTTCATCCTCGGAATCAGAAAGAACCTCTACAATCCGCGGGCCCTTCATCTCTGTGATTGCTGGACTGCTACTAGGTTTTGTTGTGATCTTGGGCTTTGCAGTCGGCTTCGCTGAAGCGGCCGCTTTTTCTTCCTTACGAAGGTCTGCGATACTCCCGATCTTGTCATCGATCTGAGTCAGACGTTCATACCACATAGCTTCAGTGGCTTCCTCCCCTTCCAGCTCGATCTTCAGTTGAAGCTCAGGCTTGTCCACCATTTTGGAAATCGCTGTTCCAATAGCGATTCCTAGGAATCGTGCTCGAGGCGATGGCGCGCCGATGCGGTTCGACATGCCATTGACGTGGTATGTCGACTTGGCCATCATAGTCACAAATATAGGCTGGGATCGCTGTACATAGGCGCAGCACAAAGCTAATGTCTGCGCGAGTGCTAAAATGTCTTAGTCTACGTCTAAAGACAAGAGAAAATTGACTGACCTTCTTGCTGCAAGACAGGCGTATGCTTGACAAAGACGGAATCTCCAAATGTCTTCACGCAGTTCTCAAACAGTGCCTGCAGCTTTTCTACAGTATGTCAGCAGTTGATCGTGTCGGTTCCTTCTACTACGGACCTTTATCTTGAGACAGAGCAGATATGACAGCGCGATGGGTAGCGAGCGACTCGGTTAGAGAGGGGATAGCGGATCGTGGCAGTGCGGAGACGATGTGGTCCTTCAAGATTTCGTTGTCGAGCATGAACGCGCTTAGCAGACGTGCTGCTCCAGAAACTATAGGTGATGGGGCAATAGATGTTCCGTCTTTACTCATTGTACCGGGCTGGAAAAACTCCTTTGTGATATACACGATCACAGAATTGAAGTACTTCCGCTGCTCGAAAGCCTTCAGTCGACCTATTAGGCTTGCGATGCGAGCTACTTGGTCCTGATCTATCGCAATATCGAGAACAGTAGCCATAAAACGATCTTATACGTCAGTCAGTCGAAGATAGCAGGCGTCAAACGCGGAACTCACCAGTGTACCCGAGGCCTAGTATCTTGGAGCTGAGCTCCGCCAAAGCTGCCGCACCATCCTCATCGGTATCACCGCTCGACATGTGAACGAAGTTACGACCGAGCCAGGTCGCAAAATCATTGCCAGTCGAGGATGTACGCTCAACTCCATTGGCTTTCAGAATGTCTTCTGCTTCAGCTTTGATCGATAATATGCGGCCGGACGCTACCTGCGCAAGGTATTCCTTCCACATCAACTTTTTCTGCGTTTCATTCTTGCCAAATGTCTGGATCTCCTTCCAAACATTCATAGTCGCGTCATCTCCTTTCGTGATCTTATCAAGAATGTCTAGTGTATCTTGTATGAAATCCGACACATTTTGCGTACTTCCTGGGGCTTTCTTTTGCTGATTTTCTGCAATGAGCGAGCGCAATCTAGTCAGCAAGTGCCCGATACCAGTTGGGTTACTGAGTATAGAAATGACATCCTGGGCGTTCTTGGAGTGTCCCTTCAATGTACTCCAGTAGTTCGGTATGGTGTTGTTCACAAGTTCATATGCGATACTTGCATATATGGGCTCTGAGACAAGGAGGCTGACACTGGGACTTCTCAAAAATTTCAAGACGTTAGTCACAGTATCGTAGCTTGGCTGATTTTTCAATGCTCCGAGTGCGGCTTGTGCTGAGTCAATAGTAACCACATCTTGAATGCTGAGATCCTGGATTTCTTCGACAACTGGCTTGTGATTCGTCTTCTTGGTAGAGACCGCAGTGAGAAAGTCCGCCATCGTGGCTCAGCACTGAAAAACTCTAGATTTATCTCGTGCATAGTCAGCAAGGATAGTTGCCTCTGATTTTGCCTCTCAACTTACAAGTGATGCGCTAGTAGAGAAGAAGTATGATGCACGTAATCGCCAGCTGGAGTCTACAAACTCAGATTCGCCACTGCATCGCTTACTGTGGAGTTAGGAGATTCACTCCTCGTGATCACAATCTAGATTCAATCAAGTGTGAAATGTTCGAGTGCATGTCTCGACACTTGCTGCATGTTTCCTTTCGATGAGGCTAGCCTAGATGATGCTAGATTCCTTGGCAATGACGCTAAACTCCATCCATCACCGATGCCTACATCTACATCCCGATTCTTTATTCCACCCACTTCAACATCTTCTCATGAGAATCCTGCAAGATGTCAGTTGATGTCCAAAACTCTGTCAGCGGTACCGGAGAAGCCCCCCGTGCGCGATGGTAAGTCCATGTCCGATAATGCATCTCAGCGCTAAGGTGACGTGTTATAGGAAGTACCTAGATAACATCCTGACGCGAAGCGGACCATTCACGGATCCTGATGCATTCCAACCCGGCGAGACGGTCATTGAGAGCTTGAGTAGAGCCAAAGTATTGTGCGTGGCCAAACAAATCAGATCGTCTCGTCTGCAAGCTAACGATTCTCAGAGTCATGTGAGTATACTCAGCAGCATCGCATGCTTTTCTAACGCATGAGCAGCGGAGCAGGTGGTCTTGGATGTGAGATTCTCAAGAACTTGGCACTTTCTGGCTTCAAGGATATTCACGTGATCGATATGGACACCATCGATGTCAGCAACCTTAACCGACAGTTCCTTTTCCGCCAGGCCGACGTTGGGAGCTACAAAGCTGAGGTCGCGGCTCGCTTCGTTGAGAAGCGCGTAAAAGGCGTCAAGATCACACCCTACTGCGGTAGGATTCAGGATAAAGATGAGGCATATTACATGCAATTTGCCTTCATTGTCTGTGGTCTGGACAGCATCGAGGCACGTCGATGGATCAACGCAACGCTCGTTGGCATGGTCGACGAGAATGATCCGGATTCCCTGAAGCCACTTGTGGATGGCGGTACTGAGGGCTTCAAGGGTCAAGCGAGGGTCATTCTACCAACAATGACAAGCTGTATCGAGTGTCAGCTTGACATGCACGCCCCGCGTGCCGCTGTTCCCCTCTGCACACTCGCCACGATTCCTCGTCAGCCACAACACTGCATTGAATGGGCACACATCATTGCGTGGGACGAGGAGCGCAAGGATATCACTCTCGATAACGACGACCCTGAACACATCACCTGGCTTTACCAGAAGGCTCTCAAGCGCGCTCAAGAGTTCAACATAGAAGGTGTCACCTACTCGATGACGCAGGGTGTGGTCAAAAACATTATCCCGGCCATTGCTTCAACAAACGCTATCGTGGCTGCCAGCTGCTGCAACGAGGCATTTAAGATCGCCACAAACACAAACCCGTTCCTGGGCTTCCCGGAGACCGACAACTACATGATGTACACAGGCGACGATAGCGTATACACATACACATTCGAACACCAGAAGAAGGACGATTGCCCCGTTTGCGGTGCAGGCAACATTGCACGACCTCTTCCTGTCAACCCCAACATCACATTGCAAGAGTTTATCGACGGACTAGCAGAGAGGCCTGAAGCGTAAGTCTTTTGCCCATGATTTGTGCTGATACCTCGATATTGACACTTTACAGCCAACTCAAGAAACCCTCCATTCGCACAGGCGAGAAATCACTGTACATGCAGATGGCCGGGCTTGAGGAACAGACACGTCCGAACCTCGAGAAGAAGCTGAGCGATCTGGTCGAGGATGGCGAGGAGATTCTCATTACTGACAAGTCATTCCCGACTCAATTCAAGTACAAGATAGCGTACAAGGAATAAGATGCTGATGTCAGCTCTTCATGTATCCAGCCTCAAAGCTCAAGGCCATCGATACCAGTGGAATCGACAATGCACAACATTAGCGCGTACATAGCATAGGATGACCAGCATACAGAATCCAGTCAAATTGCCTGGTACAGCAAGCGCCAAAAGATGCCCGTAATCTCATAGGCTCTCCGTCTATGATGTTGTCTTATGAACTCCATTCGCCATGCCTGCTGTATCAAAAATCGCTCTCTCATCGATGCTCAAGAACTCCCTCATCGTCTGAACAAGCCACCAATGACCCCACTAGCCAGATTCCTCGCCATACCGGAGCCGTAGAGCGCATTCGACGCGAATCCGCTCGCATGGCTAAACTTGTCGCACCTCGAGAATGCCAGAGTATTCGTGATCGTAAGCACGAGTGCGATAACTACAGACGACACACATTAGCACTTGTCCTTCCCCACCACATTCGACGCAAAGAGACTCACCAACAAGCGTCAGCCAGATAAACTCCAGACTGACGAGCGCCAAGATGGCAAGCAGAATCCACAGCACCGGCTGCGCATACAGCGCAATCCAGAAGAACCGCTTGTCGGTAGCATTGACCTCGCGCGTCTCCGGGTCCGCGCTTTCAAAAACCCATCGCCCGTCGCCCGTCGCCGTATCCACCTCGTTCCACCAGCGCAGGCCAACAAGTCGGCGGCCTGCAATGTTCTTCAGGTAGTAGAAGTCCATGGCCAACAGCAGGATGGTGATGATGAAGATCATGACGAAGTTGGAGGTCAGGAGGCGGAGACCAAGGATGTAGACGAGGAGGGAGGCTGGAGTGCGGTTTGTTAGCTGTACTGTGCTGTGTGTTCTGCTGTCAAGGGAGGCAGCCTGGAGGTTTGTACATACAGATGCGGAAGAAGAGGAAGGTGAGCAGGGTGATGGGGTGGCTGCTGAGTTTCCAGCTCAGCGAACCTGGCGCGGGGCCTTGTTGCGCGGTCTCCATGGCGTTTGAAGATGCTGCTGCTGCTACTGCGAGCTGCGAGCTGTGATGCGCGATAAGTTAGCCGCGTGGCATCACTGGAGCTCAGGTACGCGACTCTAGCGTCTTGTCGGCGATTGAACCCGCCGATGCCACCCCACACGTCGTTCTGAGTGCTGCGTCATATAGCCGGGAGATAGCCGCAAGTTACCCGATCGTTGCTCGTTGTTGATACTCGACTCTGCGACTTCAATTGCACTATCCAAGCACGAATTTGCCACACATCGCAGCAATGGCAGCCCCAATCATCCGACGGGCGTGCATGTACGGTACACTCACATCCCACCAAACACCATCGCTCCAGCAGCAGCTCACACCATGCAGTCCCCGCTTCATCGCAAAAGATGCTGGAGAAGTCCTTCACCATGCACGCCGATAACGTCACCTACGACCTCGAAGACTCCGTCGCCCCTTCCCTCAAAGCCCCAGCACGTACAAACCTGCGCTCCCTCCTCTCGAAACCGCGCCCAGCTGGCGTCAAAGAAATGTGCGTGCGCATCAACAGCGTGGACACAGGCCTCGCGCTCGACGACCTGACTGAGGTGCTCCAAGGCGAGTATCTCGATGCCATCATGCTGCCCAAGTGCGAGAGCGCCGCGGACCTGCACTTCGTTACGGACGTGATCCGGCACCTGTCACCAGCACGACACCCCGGCAATCCCGCACAGAACACCAGTGGCAAGAAGCCGGTTAGCATCATCGCGCTGATCGAGTCTGCAAAAGCGATCCAGAATCTCAAAGAGATTTGCGAGGCGTCTCCGTACCTGGATGGGCTGGTATTTGCAGCTGAGGACTTCGCGAAGGATATGAGCCTCACGCGCACACCCTCCCTGACGGAGTTCCTGTATGCCCGCAGTGCGATCGCGACGGCGGCGAGAGCGGCGTTATTGCCGAGTACAATTGACTTGGTGTGCACGAGTTACAAGGGGGATGCGGGGTTGAAGACGCTGGAGGAGGAGTGTCTGAACGGAAAGGGCATGGGATTCAACGGAAAGCAGTGTATACACCCCAGTCAGATCGCGGTGTGCCACAAGGCGTTCAGTCCTGGTGAGAAGGAAGTGGAGTGGGCGGCGAGAGTGGTCATTGGGGATGAGAAGGCAGATAAAGCAGGGAGGGGCGCGTGGACACTGGAAGGCAAGATGATTGATGTGCCTGTGGTGAAGAAGGCGAGGGCAGTGTTGAAACATGCTGAGGCGTGCGAGATAGATGTAAATGCTGTGAGGGAGAAGTGGAAGCATCAAGAGCCAGAATAAGGCTTTAGCAAGTATAGATCGGGTTCGCGCATGTACACTAATATCCTCGGTCACGGTTTACTTCGTTGACAAGCTTCTCGCCACTCCTCTCCCTCCTGATGTTCGTTGCCAGCACTTGGAACGCGCGGTCGGCATATGCATCGCTTCCTCCGCTGACGTGCGGAGTGATGAGCACATTAGGTGCGGACCAGAGAGGGTCATCCTTAGGAAGAGGCTCTGGATCAGTAACATCAAGTGCAGCACCACGAATCTGGTTGGTCTCCAGCGCTGTAATCAGTGCCTTCTGGTCGATGATCTGGCCACGTGCAATGTTGGCGATGTAGGTGCCACGCGGATTGCTCTTGTGCAGGAGCTCAAACTCGTCTGTTGAGAGCAGGTGTGTCGTGTATTTGCTGTAGGATGTAAGCCGTGTGCCACGAGGTCAAAGGGGAGATACGTACGTCAATGGTACACCAACCACGAGCAGATCGATCTCCTGCTTCAGGAAATTGTGCAAGTCCTCCTTTCCAGTTCCACTGTACCATGCACTGGGCAGCGTGCCATCTGGGTCACCAGTACCAGGGACGATATACCCTTCATCCTTCTTCGACTCCGGCGTCTTGCGTGGCGAAGCCGTGTACGCAATGACGTCCATACCCATCGCCTTTGCGACTCTAGCAACTAGGAAAGTAAAATCAGCTGCTGGGTCACTTAACAAAGTCCAGCAGAACTCACCTTGCCGCCCAATACTACCATACCCCAAAATTCCCACCCTCTTCCCCACGCGATCACTAACCTGCAGCCCCGCTCTCTGATTCCACGTCCTCTCCTTTTGCAAATCATACAACTTCGTGTAGCTATGACTGTGCACAAGATCCATCATAACCACCCACTCGGCAATTTGCGGCCCGTGGACGCCATTTGCACTGCACAGGGGGATCTTGGAATCTGTGTAGATTGGATGCTGTGCTACATGATTGGTACCTGCGGAGAAAAATTGGATAAGCTTTGTTTTAGGGATATTGTCAGGGCCGGAAGGTAGCCAGAAGAGAGTGGCGATGTAGCTAGCCTTTGCGGGAAGGCCCTCGGGGATATCGTCAACGGTAATTTTGCCGTTTTCGTAATGCGAGTAGTAGTGCTGGACTTCAAGATGGTCAAACTCTTTCTCCAGGAAGTCAATGCCGGCTTGACACTGGGCTTTGGGCCAGGGAAGGACGGCGAGGACAAGCTCCTTCCCTTTTGAGGTCGGCTTAGTGGGTGCTTCTGGTCCGCCTCCCATCGCGGGCATTTGATTACAGCGGGATTGAGACTGCGATTGACAGAGAAAAAGTGTCGTTGCTAGACGTTGCGATTGTGATTTACAAGTTGATGTTCGAAGTGCTGCGCCCTGTGCGTGAGTATATAACGGTTGACAAGGCGTTGGTGGGGTCTGATGTGGGGGCTGCCGCAGCTACATAAGGATCTCAGAGGGTGACGTGCTTCCGTGCTGTTATGTCCGAATCCGCGAATGCCGAGATCGGATGAGTGAGCACTTATTGCACGATTAACTGGCTGTAAGAGCTAAGATTTGACGAGGCATGTAGTAAGGAGCTTAATAGGATCTTAGGTGAGCGTATTGATGGCGCCTCCAGAGCTTTGTCCAGATCTGGCCCTAGATTGAGATTTGGATCACGAATGTCTATTACGATTGGATGTAAGCAAAGCAACAACGCGTCTCACGCCTGAGTGGATGCTCAGAAGATGTGTTTTTGTTCTTCGGGACGTTCTACCCGATTTTCCCTATGCTCACTACTTAGATCTCCATTACCGTTTCAGAGCAGACTCCTCGATCCAGATACGCCAACAAGAATCTACAGACTCTATCATGACATAGATTGCACGATGAGCAGTTCAATGAGATCCTTTGTAAGCTTTCAGGACCCCCTCTTTCACTTCAGGATTTGATGGAAACCATGCATCGCCCACCCTGAAACCCTCGGGGAAGGGATCTTCAGGATCAAGCACAACTTGCTTGAAACTTGTGATCCATCCACGCCCCCTGACAGCCGGTACAACAGCCTCATAATCCCCAACTCTCGTAGTTCTTACAATCCGTCCGACAAACTCGGTGTTAATCGGACTCTTGTTCACCCAGCTCTCGCCGACCTCTAGTAACCCTCGAGCATGCAGCACTGCCATGCGCGCACATGTCCCTGTTCCGCACGGACTTCTGTCAAATCGACCTGGCATGACCACAGTAGCCATCTTGTTGACTTTCCCTCGCTCTTCCTGCACCAGGTCGGTAGTGAAAACAACATTTGTCACACCCCTGATCGCTGGGTTCTCCGGATGTACAGGCGTAAACTGCTCACGCACAGCAGCCTTGATCTTCTCGCCCAATTTTACAAGATCCGCTCCGTTCTTGTAGTGGTCATCGAGATTTTGATTTACTGATGCCACATTGACGAATGCAAACATCATGCCGCCGTACGCCACATCCACTGTAATAGTACCCAAATCCGGAACGTTGATGGGGATATCCAAACCCAGGACAAACGAAGGTGCATTCTCAAACTCCACACTCTTGCATTTCCCATTGGAACACTCCGCCTTGACCGTCACAAGCCCAGCAGCGGTATCCAGCGCCAACTCCGTCACTGGCTCCACCATCTTGACCATTCCCGTCTCCAGCAGCGCTGTGACGGTACAAATCGCATTTGACCCCGACATAGGTACATACTCCTCGGTCTCCATGATGAGCAGTCCTGCGTCTGCTTTGGGGTTGCAAGGAGGCAGAACCAGGTTTGCGCTCATCGAGACTCGCCCGCGGGGTTCGTTGAGTAGTAGATTGCGAATACCGTCGTTTTTCTCCCACATGTGCATCATTTTGTCGTACATGGTTGCGCCCGGGACATCGAGAACTCCCCCGACAATCACATCGCCAACTTCGCCTTCGGCGTGGACGCCGACGATGTCGAGTTTGCGAGAAAAGTGCATTGCAGATAATTTATTTGATTCGGGGAGCAATAAAAAAAAGCGTATTGGGATTGCCGGGCCTCGTAACAGGCCAGGGCCTCCAGTTGATATCAGTTTGGTTAAATTGGTAATAAAGAGTGTGTTGATTTGAGTATCTCCAAACGATTGATCGTGATGCTGTTCGATTTTCCTCGCCTCCGTAGCCGGAGCTGAAGGATGACAATGAGGTTATCCACAATAATCCAATATCCGGAAAGATGTCCGCATTGGGAAAATCATTCCGCAGGGCCTTGTAAGGCGTGCCATGTTGCTGACATTTATTACTCAGCCAGGATCTATACCTTCTCTTCGACCAGTGAAGCAGAGCAATTGACCTCAAAGAGACGCCTGTTGCCTTCTGTAGTCAAAGCGTTCGATGCATGACTAAGCGCTTCCTTTTCCAGATTTTTTCTCGAGGCACTTCACAACAGAGCTTTAGGCGGTGGTAGGAAATAGGTCAAAGGATTCTCATGAAGCACAATACTTTCAATCACGCACCCGCTCATGCTAGATATCAGGGTAGTCAGTGCTCAAAAAACTGCTGTATCCCATGTGGTCTACTATCTGCTCACATTATGAGACAAGACGAGTTCTGTGACTTCTGCATTTCCGAGCACATTCTCATCCGTGTTTCCAGAATGGTCACCTCCTCTGAGCTGAAGACTGCGCTAATCACCGCGTCAACGTTCTTATCTATGAAGCTGTCATGAACGAAAGTATAATCGGACCTGGCGCCTGCTTGGATTAATGCCAAACATGATCTGAACCAAGCTTTCTTCAGACTCGTGACAGCTTGTTCTCTCATCGACATCGAGAACATCGAAATAAGAAACAGACCCCATACTGATCTTCCATCGTTGAGGTGAACCGGTTGGTTTGGATTAGCGCCATGTTCTATGAGCATATTGACCATGTCTACATCAACACTTGAATCATCTCTGGTCGAATGATATGGCATTGTGATGGGCGTTACCCTGGTCGGTCGAAGCGCGTAGTCCAGAAGTGGTCGTCCGCTTTTCTGTAATCGTTCAGGGTTTGCTACCAGCTTCGCGCGTACGTACTTAACCAGACGCGCTTGAATCGTCAGTGCAAGGAAATTGCAATTTCCTCCTTCAAAGTAGTGGTCTGATCCCTGATCGTATGGTAGATCTCTTGCATGCGTCCAATGATTTCCTTTGGCCATGTCGAATGAGGTGTTTACCCGATCGACCTCATCAAGGACTGCCACCAAAGGCGTCTCTTTAACGTCGCTTCGTTTCTCTACTTCATGGGCGTAATAGAGCAGCTCGTCCGTCAATCCAATGATAGTGTTTATTGTTCTCTTCTCGTTGAAAGAATTGTAAGGATGTCCTTTCAAAAGGCAGAGGTAGATTTTGCAAAGAGAGACCGAGGGATCGAACGCTCTTTTCAAGTGGCTGCGGAGTTGAGTTTGATAGCAATCCTGTAAGAAGTCCCGAACAGTTCGATGTAGGAAATCCACCGAATGGCTGAGAAAGATTGGATGAGGCTGATCGTCGACAATGAGGAGGTCGCCACACCTGTTACGTACTCGAGCCTTCCATCGTCCGTATTGAGGCTTCAGCTCTTGCTCCCTCAGAGGCTTTAGGCCTTCTTTGAGAGCGTAATCGGGATCCTCCCTTTCTCTTTCTAAAAGATGGAAAGCATAGAGCGGCAGTGGCTGGAGTTCATCCATCGTGACTAAAACGGTCTGCGCCATTTCGTCTTTGTGCATACCATCGATTCTCTCAATGATGCGCTCGAAGTACTTTTCAAGATCGGCAGGGAACTCGTCCACAATCCTGCGAAGTCGAGTGATGCTCTCGTCCCGCTCAACCTGTCTTACAATATCTCTCGTCACTAGAAACACCCAAAGCCACACCCCGTCAGCCCGATTCGTGATATCCACGATGATCTGTTGACATGTCGGATGCATCATCGATTTCAGTCCGGAAGGAAACGCCATCTCGGAAAACAAATCGCTATCCTGCAACCGCTTACGAACGTAGATTTCCATGTCTGACTTCGTGAATTCAGCAATGTCCAACATGCGGTCCCTACTCAGTATCTTCTCACGCACAAAGCGCTCATATATTCGCCCAGGCCGACTAGAAACACATATCTTGATGCGTCCGGAGGATGACAAGGTCTTCAACATACCTACTACGTCGAATTCGTCGCCTTCGTACTCGTCGAGTCCGTCAATGAAGAAACAGTGTCTAGTCTTGAACTTGAATTGTCGAGTAATGAGCTCGAAGGCGGCCTTGAGGCATTTCAGATCCCATACTTCGTGATTCAAGCGGTCCTGGGACATAATTTGCGCCAGCTCTGGGGTAGTCTTCAGTATCTGATACAGCAGTGACTGGAAGAGGCCGAGTTCACTCTTCTGCATTTCACTCCCTTGGTTCCAGAAATAGAAACTCGATATTGTCCATTCATATGAACCATCTAAGCGTTTCCTCGTGTCTGTTGATTCTGAGATTTGCTTCATGAGAGTGGATTTCCCGCTTCCAGCCTATGTACGTCAGCCATTGCAATAAAGCGCCGTTAAAGACTCACCTTGCCGAAGATATAGAAGAGTCCGTCGTCTGATTTGCTACTTTCTAGCCAGGTCGCGAAAGCGGTCTTCGTCGGATTGTATATCCACTGATTTGTCCGGTGCTCTGCTGCAGGTATTTGATCATGACGGCGGCGAATTTCAGGAAAATGCAGGCTCCTAAGTACTTCTATCTGCTTCAAAGCCATGATACGCTCCTCTCGGAGATGATTCAGGCTTGTGATCAGATCGGCAAACATGAGCTTTTGCGTCTCTATCTGCTTCTCGTTCCAACTTTCGTTTTGATTTATCAATTGTATGATATTGTCTTTGACCGAGTTCAAATTGGAGGTCTGCTTGATTCCTTCTTCCTGTTGACGCAGCTCTATCTCCTTCAATCGATTCAGGACTGAGTCATGCCGGTCTCTATCTATGCTTAGTGATATAAAGCTAATCAAAGCTGCAGCAATCCGCTCGCATGAGGACATGACTTACTCTTGGAAGATGTGCTGGATGTTACTTCGAATGCGTTTGTCCAGTGCATCGAGACGAGTGCGCAGATCCTGAATGTCTTTCTTTTTCCGGATGGCCTGAAGCGCAACGCGGCCAGTTTCGAGAATCGATGAGTCTCGGACGGCTAATTTCTGAATCAATATACGAATGCGATCACATATCTTCTCACATTCTGCGACCATCTCCGTGATTCGTATCACATCAGAAGACGGCCTATGACCATTTCTTAGCTGGATTTGGGCTTCTCTGTTGAACCTTCGCACATCTTCGACAATTTTTGCCAACTCTTCCAGGTCTTCAAGCGCTCCTTCACCTGAATCCCGAATCCTCTTTGCTCCATTCACGACTTTGGAGCCGAAATCGACGAAAGTGACCATGCTTGACACCAAACCAATAACAGCGAGTGCCTCCGCCATGATGACCGTCAAGATATCGGAAGGACGTCTAGAAGCACTGACACAGGGCGTTCTTGAGCCTCAAGGCCAAAGAACAGTGTTAAGTTATTTGACAAGGCTGGGTTGACAAGGCCGGGTGAAGATTGTTTTGAGTGGGGTGTTGTCAGCTTACACGCATTCAGGCATGATTGGACAGGAAGGGGAGAATCCCAACTCCCACAAAGCCTTTCGCGTCCCGAGCGGGGCTTTGACGCTTGAACATCAGTTTTCGTTTGGATTTCGGTTGGCCTTCACATGCGTCGCGCACACGAAGAATAATTTTTCTCCAGACGTCTAATGGTGGAGACTCCTCACCCGTGCCCTACTCTCGTCTGTACTTGCTCTACGCAATCATTTCTCTGACTTTACTACGTAGTAAGCAGTTCGGGGTATGTTATTTCTTAGAAGCTTGTGAAAATATTGCGTTCGCTCTATTCGCTGTGCTACCGAGGAGCACGCGCAAAACGTAGCTCCGTATGTGCTGCTTCTGGCGGTAGCCATGGGAATGAGCCTTTTAGTATCGCAAAACAGTCATAGAAAATCCGATAGAAGTCCGTCATTTGTAGTATGAAAAACACTAAGGGGAAAGCTCATAGGTCCTCATTTCAATACACCCCTTCAAACTCACCTCAGAGAGAAAGACATGGCCAGCCGTGAGCCCTTATGGTTTGTCTAACTACCTTCACTGATGGTCCCCCACACGAGTCTGACATTGCACCACAGGGAAAGAAATGTCGAGGGAAATCTTATGCAGAGCCTTTCTGGAAGCAATCTTGATAGCTCGACACCGCTGTGGCAGCACGACCACGTGTGGGTACGATTGCCCGCCCAGAATATCAGGCGTCTGTATCTGGCTTCCAAGATGGTACCGGAACTTGTGAATGGACGTCATATTCTTAGAAACGAATTTCTCCCTCCAGGCTTGACGTTACTGATAATCGTCGTCTTTTCCAACGTGGTTCTATACATTGTTTTAGTGTCGCTCGTGAGCCTTGTAGTAGGTACTGTCAAGGATGGATTGTCGTCAGTCAGTCTGTGAGAGTCTTCATACAGCGGATTATTGATTCTGCAAAATTAGATACGAAAGCTTTACACATATTCTAGTGTAGTCCGATTGCAAACCGACACCTTTGGCGAGCTTATGTGTTAGCCCGGGAAGCTCTAGGTGCGAATTGCGAGTACCGATAGGTAGACACGATGATTTACTACCCGGATACGTTGCAATTGCAAGACTATGGCATTGACGAAAATATCTGAATCCGAAAAGCAGGGCTGTTCCGCTCACAACCTGTAACTTCGTCTTTGCAAAGACTTCAAGATCTCAAAAGCGATTCCAAGTCTATTCTTTGCAATCCCCACGGCGCATCGGATGAGCCTTGCAGAACACGGACGTTATTTTGTCGGAGATGATATAGTACACAGGGATCATAATGTCAAGATAGTGTCGTGAGTGTCTTATAATCAAGCTGACTTATGGGAGAATCAATGCCCGTACGTAACGCTGAATTTGGTCTCGATGGAAATACAACCCCTGGTCCGAAGACGCCCCCGAGCTTCCAGGGAAGGTGTCTAATGAAGAAAAAGAGACCAATGGATCAATCCGAGCTCGATTGCGAATTCCGGGACATCAGGGCAGAGTTTAAGTATCTCGGAACCAGGATTCGGATGGGCGTAATACAGCTGCATCTGATCCGACAGGCCGAAGAGCACACAATCACGCAGAAGCCCGAGCTGGATCCGGGGGAGACAGCCACTGATGCTTCGCTCGAGTCAACAGATCTGGTTTGAATCAAATCCACTTGAGGCTTCGAGAACAAGTCCGCTCCCGACGGCCACGTCGGAACAAGCTGTTTACAGTCAATGCCTTCAAAGCCCACAGCGGAAGCTTGGCTGATGCAATTCGTCCAACAAGACTGTCAGAACATGAGTGGCGGCAAGCGCTTGAAGATGTTCAAGGCTCTACGAACATCGGCCGCATCTACTGTTGTGTTTCGCCAGTGCATGCGCGGATGCAAGCGAGCAGATGGTCTCGATTTTCAATGTTCAACAGCCGTGCCGGTGTGCGCGAGCCACGGATAGATTGGGCGCATTCGTAGCGAATGCGTCGTACCTGATGACAAGCTGTAGGATGTCGTCGCATATATGCGAAAGCTCCGGGCTGCTGCGGGTGTCAGCGCGTGGCAGTCGTGTGGCAGTCGCGTGGCAACCGCGGAGGTAGTCGCGTACGCAGCTCTCATGCAGTATTCCCATCATAACTTTCGGCCGAAGGCAACACCAGTCTCGATTCTTGTTGGGCTGTATCAGCTTGGCCTTCGGCCATGTAGCCCAACAAATTGCAGCTTAAGCCGATCGTTCGGCGTTGCTTTTCAAGGTAGTTATATGAGAGCAACGTGCTCCGACGAGGTAGTCACGTAGACAGCAGCCAAACAGCAAATCTGTCGCAACTTTCGGCCGAAAGCAGGTATGGCCTTGATTCTTGCTGGGCTGTATGGGCCTACTCTCAGCCCATCTTTTGCGATGAATTTCAGCTCGAGCCGATCGTTCGGCCATACTTTGTTCTGTGGGTGAATGTTGATACAGGGAAAGCCACGTGCGCTGCGGGATCCCAGAGTGCGAAACGCCATAACTTTTGGCCGAAGGCAGTTGAGCTCTTCATTCTTGTTGGGCTGCATGGGCCTGGTCTTAGCCCATCTTTTGCGATAGGTCTCAACTCAAGCCGATCGTTCGGCCAATCTCATATCTGCGGGTGAACGGGGTCGGGCGGAAGGCCACGTGCTCAGCAGTGAAGTTGTAATAGCTCGCGGCCGAAGGCCCTCCAGCTCTTCATTTTTGTTGGGCTGTATGGGCCTGAGTTTCGGCTATGGGATCCGATCAATTTCAGCGCAGGCCCATCGTTCGGCCTATGGTTTCGGTGAAGCTGTACGGAGAGCTAGGTGCCCTGGAGTAAGACCGCAATAACTTTCGGCCGAAGGCTCTCCAGCTGTTGAATTTTGTTGGGCTGTATGGGCCTGACCTTCGGCTACAGGATGCATCCAATTCCAGCGCAAGCCCATCGTTCGGCCTGTGTTTTCCAAGGTCAGGTGTAGATGTACGGAGAGCCACGTGCTGTGAAGTGAAATCGCAATAACTTTCGGCCGAAGGCAAGGCAACTCTTGATTTTTTCTGGGCTGCATGGGCCTGACCATCGGCCATAGATTGTGATATTTTTCAGCTCATGCCGATCGTTCGGCCGTCTTCTTATGCGTGGGTGTAGTTTTATAGAGGCCCACGTGCGTCACGTGATTCCCCAACACGGCAGTCGCGGAGGCAGCCTTTGCGCAGTCAAACCATCGGCCTTTGCGCACCAAAGGTCGAATTGGCCTGATTCCTTCTGGGCTGTATGGGCCTAAGTTCCGGCCATAGTTTGCACACGGATTCAGCTCAGGCCGATCGTTGCGCGGGTCTGTCGCGTCAAAATGCATAGAAATCAAGCTCCGGGCAACATATTTCATAGGCCGAAGCCAGTTATACTCTTACTTTTCGTTGAGTTACATCAGCCTATACTTCGGCCTCACATTGCACCAAACGGCGAGTCTCTGCAAGCGGTGTTTCGAAAGTTATCATCTGGGCGTGGTATCGTGATTGTGTACTGCCAAGGCAGGCGCGCCGGAGAGGGCTTTGAAGTCCCGACCGCAAGCTCACGGCCCAAGGCAGCGCGACTCTTCATCTCTTTTGCATCGCATGGGCCTGAATTTCGGCCTTGCCATCGCGTTATCTTCTAGTTTTTGCGAGTATTGCGGTAAATTAGTGATATCTTATGGAGAACCCCAATTGCTCGCGTGGCAGGCGCGCCGAGCTCTTCGCATTGCGCTCTGCATGGCAATGATCAAAGCAAACCCCACAGGTTCTGAAAGCCCTTCGCTGAATCCTCCGATGCATCCGCACTACGCCAACGGAGCTCATGTAGCTTCTCGATCTTGTTCACCAACGCGTCATCGTCGGAGAGGTCGACAAGCCGCCATCGACCACGACTACCTTGGCGAAGCTTCAAGACTAGCCATAGAAGTAGGAAGCAAATAGGCTGCGGACGTCAGCATGGTTACGCAGAGAAGTGAGAATCCAACTCACGGCAAGATAGGCAGCAAGGAACTGCTGAATTCGGAACTCCTTCCACAATGACGCTCCGTTTGCCACAAGCAAGATGAAGAGGCAAGCTAGCAATGATGCGTACGCTGTCAGAGGCTGACCATGTCCACGGTACGGGTAATCATCAGTGTTGCTGAAGCGATCCCACCGGCGAACATATCGGATTCGGTGGAGTGCTTCTTTGTTGTTCATTACACTGAGGGTGGTCAGTCCGTCAATCTGACGCTCGGGAAGAGGTTCTTACACTTTGTGGAAGCGAATATATGCCCAACATTCGCACGCCCATACGATGATTACGCCGATGGATCCCATCTCGGACAGAACATCTAGGATGGCGCCGATGCTTGTGCTCGGACCATGTTCTGTAGCGAGATACAGGAAAGGGATCCATGCAAAGATGCATGAGGCTAGGATCGCTGCCAACGGAACCTTTCTATTATTGGTGCGACCAAAGTAGGCGAGGATGTTGTCGTACCATGGGGTATTGGGCCCACTCTCGATGTTCCGCGTAAGTGCAAAGAGAGTACGCGATGCGACGTACAGGTTCGTGTTTGCACAGCTAAGAGCGGTGAACATCAAGAAAACATTCATAGTTGAAGCCAGACCAGGGATTCCGCTATCCTCAGCCACAAGCACAAAGGCTGATGAGGTCGACCCGATAGTCGCGTTCGATGCAGAAGGTCCGGTGGTGTCTGGTCCTGTCACCCAACTCATCCGTGGCAGTCTATCATCATTCCACTTGATGTTGAGTGTAACGAGTATTCCGGCAAGAACATAGACCACCGTTGCAAGGAAAGGAATCCAAATGGCAGAGAACTTAACCGTTCGTCCGATCGTCCGCGATCTGGGCGCACTCGTGGGCCGCTCCTTTGTGACACGCGCTTCCAAAGCTGACGCGGCTGTAATTTCGATACCAACATACGCGAAAGCAGCTATGGAGAGGCTCATAAGAAAAGCTTGCGCCCAAGTGTCAGTCACTATCTGGTCGCGTACGATGACCGTGTCTGGATATAGCGAGGTGCCTATCTTAGGCTGCGGTCCCGCGCCCTGGTTGATAGCGATCATAGTCAATGTGATCACTGCCAGGAACAAGAGCTTCAAGGTCCCGCCAACGACCTCTATTAGTCCGTAGAGCTTTATATATGTCAGAGTTTGGGAGTCCTTGTTATGTCGACCGCGGAGACTCACCTGTATACCGAATGCATTGATAATGACCAAGGTAGCTGGGACCAGGAAGAAAAGAACACCTCCCTGTATTCCCTTTGGCACGTCCCAGTATTCAGCAATACCTGCACTTGCCGTGACGAGTGCAGCGAAAGATATTGCATACGTATACCTAGCTTCAGTCAGACTCGTTGAACATCTTCGTCGAACTCCTCTTTACCAATAGGCTACACCGACAACAGTCCCCAGCTCAGGGTCGACGAACTCAGTCACGTAAATATGAAGGGCTCCGGATATCGGCCAGATACAAAGCATTTCTGCGATGCATTGCATCACTCCCCAAGCTAGAGCTCCGAGTAAAGCGAACGATAGTAGGACAGCGATCGGACCACCAAGTCGAAGAATAGTGCCCCCGCGTACGTAAAGACCTACTCCAAGGACACCACTAATAGTGATCATCTGGTCTTTATTAGCATCATAGCTCCTTCACGAGCCTTACATTTATACTCACAAAGATGTGAATTCCACCAAGACGACGACTGCTCTATATCAGTGGACTGTTACAGACATCAGGCATGTTCAACATACTTCACTGCTTTATTCTGTGCGGTTTCCACCTCGAATATCGCAGGCTCAAGAGCCGAAGGATCCTCTTCTCTCGAAGCTTCACGGTCCCGCGCATTCTGAAATGTATCCCCAGCACTTGAATTATCACGACTGATATCGGAGAGTCGGATGCTATTGAAATCTGAGGCTGGAGATTTCACATGTAGGTGATTGTTCGCAGATCTTGCCGGTGTTGTATTGGGCTGTCGAGCCCATTCAGGGAACCAATCAGTAGAAGACTCTGTATCACTTTGCGTACCCTGAGGTGCCATGTTGTATCGAACGTTTCGTTACTGGTATCAGAGCAATAGGAGTGGCACGAGATGGTTCGCGGTCGAAGGCCGCCCTGGTTATCTGCAGCTTCAGTAACATGAATGGCAGGAACACTCCGGCTGTCCGTGTCGAGTCTAACCATATCCTGTGGGCTCTGCAGTCTGCGCCTCTCATGCAAAGTCTTATTGGGCCCTTATAGCAGGCTGAGTCCTCGGCATCGTCTGCCTTGTCGCCTCTTTTGATTTTCCTGGTATGGGGGCCAGATTCAGCCAATAATAATCCAGTCTTGCCGCCCTCGCAGAGAGGAGGCGTTATGTTGTGTAACCCGCTTAGATTTACCTGCTGCGGGACACCGGTGAGCTGATAGAACAATGCTTAGTGTGATATACTGTCAGCTACTTCCTCGGCCATTTGCAGTTGTACTGACAACTACTCGTCGACAGACGTGGCCCGCAAAATGTCATGCGGATTGTGCAAAGTGAGCCTCACCAAAACCCTTCGTTGTCAACTCGGCTAAGCAAAGCTTGAAGCTCTTCTCAATCAAGGCCAAGAAAGATCAGCCGGTTGAGCTTGTTACACTGAATCGGCGCATACGCTACGCCAGTCGACCGGCGCTCGAGCAGTTTCTGACTGAAAAATGCGGTAACGGCAACTATCTTATAGAGGTTGGTCTTCAGAATCAGCCATGGATCGCTGATAAGCTGACAAACCTGTAGATGAAGGAGGATCAGTGGGTTATCAAGATCCCAAAAGACAAAATAATTACAGATGTAAGTTGAGTTCCGTAGCTGCTTCCAGGACTTGGACTGACGGAGATGCTTAGCACGAATGGAGGTAACCGCAGGATCCCTTCCGATCTCTAAGCATGAGAGGCTAATTGCTCCCAGGTCCGTGGGAGATCCTTGAGATGCTGATTGGCTGCAAGTAAGGGGGCATGGCTGCAGTTTTGTGATCACATACCGGAGCGTGGCTGCGCATCAAATGCGCCTAACGCGATGCACTGCCGCCTCAATACATATTGTACATAGCTCCGTCCTTTTCTGTACGAGCGTTCCATCACCATCCGCACTCTCTTCGCAATCTTAGCCCATCCATATCACAATAATCATGCATTCTTCGCCAGATCATGGCAACCTATTCTACGAGCGTTTCATATCCAATACAAATTGCTTCGAAGATGGCAAACGACCAATTCAGCCAATTCATATAATCGATGTGCCTGCGGATATCGAGACGCGTCAGCCCCGAGGCCAGACCGACCTGGTGAAGAAGGCCTGTCCCGATCTAGAAACACTGCAGGAGCATCTGCAGAACCCAGCCAATGCCAAGTTCAAATTACGCCTCATGTAAGCATCGTCTGCGACATTCAGCTGTGATGTCATTCAAATGCAGCACTTGACTTACTCAGTCTTAGATCAATCAACCAGAAGCATTCATGGTCGAGACTGCAGGTAACGAGGCCGATGCTGGAGAAAATAATCGTACACCATGATATTGAACCTGAGTTTCTCGAGGTGCCACTTTGCTTCTTTGAACGTGCAACCGACGAAGATCAGAGTTTCTGCGTTCCAATCACAGTGACAGATTGTGCAACAACACACCGTTGGTAGTCCTCATAGCAAAATGAAACGGGTGCTGATATAGGCCAGGATTGTTTTACACCATCCGATATGCGGAATACAAGGGTCTCCCAAACGAGCCCTGGGTGTTACGGCAAGTCGGAGTCTACCACAAGTTCGATATTGCGAGCAAGCAATCCTTAGTCATACTGCTGAATGCTGTCCCAGACTCAAAGGCCTACAGACGAGTCCTCCAAGCAATTTCCACTGAGTTTCAGATGATTGAACAGGAACCTTTGTACCTGCATGAACTAGTCCATAACTCTTACTTTGCATACTGGAAAGACTACCTGAATGCGTACGAGAAGAAACTCCTACCAATCGTATGACAAGCCTCATCCTCCTTGGATCACACTGACGAGATACAGGCTGACACTACAACGGCCACATTCATCAACGAGCCGTTGAGAGTGACTCATGATACGCTAGGAAAGGTCAGGTTTTTGGAAAGTCGATTCCTCCCGCTGCAGGCTATCCTAAGTTCTTTCGAGGAGGTTTTGCGCGAACTTCAAGATTTGAATGCAATCTTGCAGTCTGCAGGTGCCGTAGATCCGAGGAGCGTACGCTCTGCGCTTGTGAGGTCGAGAAATGTGGGGAGATATTGCCAGGGGTACGCCCGGGCAGCTTTGTTCCTCCAGCAGCGAAGCAACAATACGGCGACTTTGCTTGCGGACACACTCGGCTATCGCAACCAAGCTGTTGCCCAAGAACAGAATGGCAGTATGATTGTGTTGACCAGGTCTGCTGTATTCATTACGATCATAACCTTGGTGTATCTGCCATGGACTTTGATAACGGTATGCCGTCATGTCTCGGAGGTTTCTGCAGCTAACAAAACGATCCAGGGTATCTTCGGCATGGAGTTCTTCCAGTGGAACCAGGAAACCAAGAATGTAGATGTTTCGCCCGAGATCTGGCAATTCTTCGTGGCAGCAACCGGCACGACAGTCTTTACGATGCTTGTGTATTACTTAATGGCGGGTTTCCCGCGACTCCGTAAGCACAAACAGACGAACATCCAAGCGTCAGAAACGACAGCGTCTCGGAGGCCCACTTTCACGATCGAACAGCCACGGAGATGCTCTACGGACATAGAGAAAAATCCTCAGCTGCTAAGGCGAACTTGAAAGAAACTCCCACATCGTCCAAACGAAGAGTCGTGTCTTGTTTTGTATTTTTTCTTTCGCAAGGCCCATTAGCGTGGTCGCCGCGGTAGCGGGACACGGAACAAGCGGACAGGACCCGTCTCGATGCGATCGGTGCGATCGATAGTAGTGATGAATAGACAATCCTGCCCCGTAGAACCATCGATAGCCAAAGTAAACAATCCTGAAGTGACGCTCTCTTCTCGTAAGTCAGGAAACGTTGCCAGACTCTCGAATTTGGGATCACTTCGCTTCGCTACGTTGGTGATTGCCAATAAGTGTATCAAACTCCTCGACTGCTCTACCCCCAGAGCTAGCAGAGTACGGTCGTCTGTATCCCAGAAGATGTGTAAAATGCGATAACGGCCTGTGCTGCTTGTAGACAATGAATAAGCTTTCCAATTGTCCGTTCCCACATCATTTTGCCACATATAGCTCATGACCCTGGTTTTTTCAGTGACGACCGTAAACCCCGGAGTCTGCGAAAAAGGGGTGAATGCGGTAAGGAGGCCGTGGGATAGGTCGTTGTTTCCCTGTATTATCGTCAGCAAGCGAACTGTAATAATCGTAATGCACTAACATTGTGCGTGATTATCACCGGCTGTAGAGAGGTACGTCTCCCATCTGCGACTTTCCAAGCGTGGACTGTCATCTCATTTCGTTGAACCTGTCTGGTATGTCTTGGCTTTGAGACAATATATAAGATGTTAGCCTTGGAAAAAACCATTTCATAGATGTCGTCTACTGAACAGTTGACTAAGGTTGCGTCACCCAGGATATTGCCAGCATCCGAACTGGAGCCTGAAGCTGAAGATGTTATGGACTGGGGTCTGCTCGTAGTGATCAGCAAGGAAGAAGGTGAACAGTTTCGGGAGTTCCCTACCGATCTGTCTGTGTGGAAAGTAAACCGTCCAAACCAGCGATGTACAGCATCGCCTTCGGATTACCGTGAAAACCTGATTGTACGACGAGTGCTACATACTGTCCATCCCTACTCATCGCCAACTTGCGAAGACCTGGACAATTCAAGGTCCAATGAGCTTGCGGACCTGTAGATAGACCAAACTGACCAGAGTGATCGGCTTTGTACAGGTAGAACTAAGACTTGTTACTACAATACGAGAATCAATACTAAAGTTATGTACAACTCACCTCAATTTCTTTATTGTCCGTCGCAGCGATGATGTGTTGTGTTGAGGCAGCAACATGCTTACTCCACAACTGCCCATTGCAAGGCGTAGCATTTCCACACTCATCGAGATTGTCGACCGCTGCTTCCGAAGTGATGTCAAGTATCCGGTAGGCTACTAGCTTCGTAGGCGTGACGCACACCAATGGGTGAGCTTTAGAGCCAAGCACACATGCTATGAGTGGCGAATCTAGCGTGATGTCCAATCTGATCGGAGGGAAGATGAGTGCCGAATTGCGGAATCCGAAAATTGACCGCTTACGCGGACTTGAAGTGCGTTCTTCATGAGGCTCAGAGGTTTGCCGGTAGGCCTTGAATGCAGCAACCAGTTGACCACGAATCTGATTCGCGGTTGTTTTCCTCCGACGAATAGGGTCGATGACGAACACATGTTTCGTAAGAAATCTAGTGAGGTCTTCTAAGATTGCCTTTTCTGCGTTTGTTGGTTGCGTCGTTCGGAGGCGCTTTAGCCACTTCAATACTCCATCATTCAGACCAATGTCTCCTATCTTCGGAAACATTTTTTTCTGTGGCAAAGTAAAGAAGCAGTCTGTCGCATCACGACTGTTTTGAGATCTGACTCTGCTGAACTCTTCCACCCCGGCGAATCCCTTGCACATGTAAGTAAAGACGACGCTGATGACACATCCGAGAGACCATATATCGCTTTCTGCTTGCACTGGATCACCAATGCATGCCTCTGGAGCCAGATACGTCCCTGTTCCGCGTCTGTTGATGGTAGAGTCGGCACGGAAAGAGTTAGCTGTGCTGGGTTTCTCTTGCCTGAACAGCCTATTGATCTCATAGAAAGTAGTGCTCCTATTCAATTGAAGGTGCTCGTTGTCGGAGATTCGCTTGCTGCCCTTGACGCGCGACATGTTGAAGTCTGAGACCTTCCATGTTTGCTCACCCTTGCTGTTAATGACGACGAGGATATTCTGAGGCTTCAGATCCATATGGATGCACGAGAGCTTCTCGTAGAATGGAGATTCGAGTTGATCGTGAAGAAAGGCGATTGCTCCAGAGAGGTCTACAGCGCATTTAATGAACGCTGCCTTCTCGGTTAGCGATTGCGGTGGACTTCGACTCTCCATGTACTTCATGAGATCGCAGTCAGCTAAAGGCATGAAGAGGGAGTAAGTTGTGCCGAATTCAAGGCTTCCCCAGCTTTCCATGATGTTGTCATTCTTCTTCCCATTGCGGACGATTTCACGGAGCACTTCTCGCTCTTTGTCGTAGGCCTTGTCCCACGAGCTGAGCACGAAATCTTTGCGTGCGAGGGGAAGGTTCTTCAAATTAGATAACCCGGTCTCGTCTTGAAAGTGCTGAGGGGAGATCTACGGTAGATTGTAAGCAGGATATTTCACGACACATATCAGTCGACGTACGACGAATTGTGTAGTGAACGGCGGTGGGTCATTTATGGGATGGACTTACTTCAACTTCATAGACCATTCCGAATGAACCTCGCCCAATGAGTCTTTCCCTTACATAGGGTACCCGGCGGAAGTCCCCTTTCACCTCTTCGTACTTCTTGATGACAGGGGCGAGAAACTCATATTGCTTCTCGAGGAATAGGGCTGTGGTGGCATCGCTGCCCAGAATAGATTTTACGAATGTGAAATTGTCGATAGGAAGTCTACAACTCCTGTGTTCGTCTTCTGATAATATTCGAGGTTCAACTAGGCTAGTGGTAAACGTGATCATGGCTCTGAGATCACAGTTCACCACTATCATGATAGCTACGAACTTTCGCAGTTCTCTCTCCACAACCCTTTGCGCAAGATTCGCCGCTGTTCCGCTGATGTCGCGACATGCTGGGGAACCAGAACGTAAGATATGGTTGAAGAGATGCCCCAGTTTTCTGATCGACAGGGCTTCTTCAGCTGTGCCCTCTGGGAAGAACACGCCATTTTTGTTGATGGAAGGTCCTGCGCCGTCCGTTTCGGTCCTTGGGTAACAGGCATGCCTAGCCAGGTTTTGGTAGAGGAGGTTGCAATAAGCATCGAAGTCCATGTTCTCGGCCATGACGTTAGAGCCCGAAGCTAGGTGCTCCTGGCGTCCCCTGGCCAGTTGGGGATCGCGGACCCGCACCGTCCCAGGGTCTACCTACACCCTAGACCAGTTGTTTGAATATCGGTTTGCGCGACGGCGGAGAAGTTGAATGTGAGCTATGTCTTTGCTGCGAGCATACGTATTATTGCGGACACTTAGAAGGTGAAGAACAGGCTGGGCTTGAGGACGCGTGGTGAGGATAGGCAGCTGCGAGCTTATCCAAGCGCTGCGCCCACCCGCCACATCTCTGGGCAATAAACAGCAGCCGCCCTTCAGCCTCACACTTATCAAGTCCCGCGGGAACATAATACTGCAATCTTGGGGCCTATATGCCTCTTCTTTCGGGGATCTTACATGCTGAGTTTGATGAGAATGGTCCGATAAGTGTTTTAGGGCTCCGATTGGTCTTGCTGCCTGCCAGCGCACTGGTTTCAAATCTGCAGTAATCTGTAGATCGTCGTTTCCATCACCTTCAGAAGAGAAACTCAATGTTGCAGGCCATCCGCTCATGCAGGCTCCTGCTGAGACGTCCCTGGGAGCCTCTCACCTTCTCCAGCACTCGTTTCGCGCCTATCTCCGCGGATAACAAGGTTGAGGAGGAGAATCTGCCAGGCTACGTCGCTTCTCGGTACTACCCTGTCCGGATTAGTGAGATCTTTCGCGACAACTACCAGGTCGTGGGGAAGCTGGGGTATGGCGCTACGTCGACCGTATGGCTAGCGCGGGATCTGAGGTTGGTTGTACATCGTGTCTGTAAGCTGATGCTTGCTGAACTATTCTTTCAGTAAGCGCCGGCATGTCGCTCTTAAACTCTTCATAAAGTCGGAATCAATCGGAGCTGAGCAGGACAACGAGCTCGATTGCTACAAGCGCATCGAGAATACAAAGAAGAGGCACCCAGGCCGTGAAGCCGTCCGATCGCTTCTCGATTCATTTGATGTCGAAGGGCCTGACGGACAACACCGGTGCCTCGTACACCCGCCACTTTGGGAGAGCATCCTCGATTTCAGATATCGCAACTCGATTGGAAAGCTACCACCGCCAATTATAGCTTTCGTTCTCAAACGTTTGTTCCAGGCTCTAGACTTTCTACACGATGAATGTCACATCGCGCACACCGATATCAAAGAAGCCAACATTTTGATTGGCGCTGATGATTACACGCTCAAAGCCTTCGAAGAACAAGAGCTCAAGGAACCCTCTCCTCGAAAGGACGTCGACGGAAGAACTATCTTCTTATCGCGTCAGCTCAATTACCCAAAGCACATCGGTCAACCTGTGCTCTGCGATTTCGGCTCTGCGGTTATGCTGGATGATGGTACTGAGCATCAAGAAGACATCCAGCCCAATGTCTACCGAGCGCCAGAAGTTATCTTGGACATCCCTTGGACGTATAGTGTTGACATTTGGAACGTGGGTTGCATGGTGAGTAGTAGTGATTTCACTGAGGGTTTCGAAGCTGACTCGAATGTTCGCCTGCAGGTCTGGGATGCTTTTGAGGGTGAGCACCTGTTCACAGGTCATGATCCAGAATTGGCGACGTATCGGGGCCGAGCTCACCTTGCTGAGATGATAGCCCTTCTTGGTCCGCCGCCCTGCGGCCTTCTTGCCAGAGCGAGTCTGAAGAGCAAGTTCTTCTCGAACACTGGTACGTAAGACAAGGCTGGCTTGGTCTGACTACGTTTTGACGACATAATCTTAGATGAGTTCAACGCAGGAATCCCTCTCCCAGATTCAAATCCACTCGAGCAGAGACTGGCGTCTCTCGAAGGAGAAGATAGAGAATTATTTCTGAGCCTTATGCGAAAGATGTTGCAATGGGAGCCAGAGAAGCGCAGCTCAGCCGGTGAGTTAGCACAAGACGATTGGATACTCAAACACACTTCGTGAAGCTGCTGTTGTAAATGACATGACGATAAGATCACGCATCTTCACCAACAATGTCCACAGCCCGCACGTCTGCGTTCGTACAACAAAAGATGTAACGCACACAGTATAGCAAAAACAGAGAATATTTGACAAAAAAACATACAACAGCGGGTATTCGCTAGTAGTCACCCACCTAACTACTAATCCGCCGGTACGTTGCTTAAATAGGGCTGAGCGAACGGGAAGCCTTGTTTTCAACGTCCTATGGTCGTATGTATCGTATGCTGTGATATGTATACAAAATATCCCCAATGATAATCCTCGAGCAGTCGTCTGTCCACCTCACTAAGCCTCGTAAGAGCCGCCTTTCCGAAGGCAGGTTTACACTTTGACCCAGATGGCCTTTCACCACAAAGATCGTCAAATCTACCGTCTCCGGTAGTGGTGGTGCAGGAGTGGGGCAAAGAGGGCGCGTAAATTAGCACTGATTATGGATATCTGAGTGGAGGGGAATCTGGCTTGACGTAAGCACCAGGGTTTTACGGAGCATCATCCAGACCCAAAACGCATACTGCTGACTCTGAAGTCAGCAATGCTGTGCGTTTTGAGCGCCGTTCAAATTCTGAATAAGCTTCAATTGAAAGATGTCGTGTTGAGAAAAGTGAAGCAAAATGGCTATCTCACATGTTCAACAATCAGTCGTGTATCATCTGATGCATGACATTCATAACTATCATTTCAAAGCCCTCTAATCCTTGAGCTTGCTATGAGTTTCCGTTCTCGATACTCAGATGCGCGTAGCTATCCACAAGGTTTTTGAGAACCTGCTTCTCCTTCTCTTCTTTCTTCACAATGCTGACAGGCCAGTGGCTCCTCACGGCGACGGCCATATCCGGTTTCCCGTTTAGGACGTTTGCGTCGATGTTCCCAGCTGTTCTGAACAGCGCGACATCCGCTGGCCGCATACGTCCACGAATGACATGGAATAACGCGTTGGCCAGGTAGTGGTTCTTGCGCTGAGTAACGAGACCCATCGTTACGAGGATGAGCGTCGACCGTAGTGACTCGAGTTGGTCAGAAGGGGTTTGTGAATTTGCGGCGTCAAGCGCGTCCACGCAGTCTGAAGCGAGGAGCATGAGGGGTATGACGATGAAGAGGTCCATTGCTTCGTAGCCATGGCGGAGATAGTAAATTCGGACGAGCGTTTGCAGATATCGTGTGGCATCGGTGACAATCTGGTGTGGGGAGGGAATTTTTTCCGTTGGTATGTCGAGGAGAGGTTTGAACAGTGTCAGTATGAGATGGTAATAATACATACTAGTGATGGTATTAGCAGGGCTCTCTTACGTCACCAATAGAGTCGGTCGTCTTACTGGAGTTGTAAGTGCCCAGGCAGTACAATTGTTTTTGGCAGAAGGCGGTCTGGCAGATCATTGTACCAGCTTTTCAGTCGCCCTAGAAGCTGGTTTGCCTTATCCAATGTCATCTTCGAGTCTTGCGAGTAGGCAATCTGACAAGCTTCGTTCATTATGACACGGAAGCGGCTTCGTGATTCAAATATTTGCGCAAAGGACGATGGGAAAAGACGATCACTCCCAGGATACCTGATCCATATCTCTCCATACCATTCTGGTTCTGTCGTTGCGTCGGGCAATGGCCACTCGGGCGGATCACTCAGTAACGGAGCAAACATGAAGGAGAAGCCAACAAGCCTAGTGGTGTTAGCGGCTACATTTCCTTGGTAGAAAACTTACGTTTCCCAATTGTAATACGCCCATGCTGTGTAAGCTCTACCCAGACGATCCCTACGAGTTCCTCCTGGGTTAGCTCTGAACAGGCGCATTTTATGTGCCAAAGTGATAGCCTGGAGCCTATATGCCTGCCCCACTTCGTCTAGTCCGCTTAGGTTGTAGAACACATTGAATAACATCCCGGCCTGTATCGTAGTGATTCGAGGTTCATGCGCTTCAAGCTCCCACAAACGCTTTGCTTCCGCGATGAATTGGTATGTTAGCGTACGGGGATTCCAGTACTCCACACGGTCCGTCAAATCTGGATGACAAACCTGAGAGAGCGTCAGATGTACAGTCTGCAAGAGGGGAACGCATCATACACAGGCATAACCAAGCATGACATTGACCAGTAACGATGAGCAGTAATCCTCTCGTAGGACAATCATGTCTTCCAGGAAAAGATCGATCTGAAAAGCGGCGGTGAAGTGATACTCGCAGTGAAGCCACCGGCGGAGGAGGTTCCGCATCAGCACGTTGTCATCACATACTGTCGTCCACGCTGAAATGTTCAAGTCGGTAAGACGTGGATCGACAACTTCTGCTGCATGGAACGGTCTCAAATAGATCGTTTCTCTCGTGCTGTTCGGTAGGTATGATGCACTAACAGAACTGGAAAGGTCTTCGGTATGCCGCGGTATGTTGGAAGGCCCGGATAGGGGATAGATGCTTGCTGGATCGTAGATAGGTGAATGAAGGTAAGCATTGTCTTGAGCTAAGAGACTCGCAGGCATCTTCTTGTCGTACGGGAAATCGTATCGGAATCGAGTCTCAGGCGCCACAGAAAGTTGAAGCAGAAGGTCTCCATTTACAACATGGCTCACCAACGTCTCGATGTCAGCTCCGGATCTGAGCTTTGCAAGGATGTCACTCGCGTCCCGTTCAGGTACCGATTTCATTAACTCTATGAGCCTTTGGTACGGTGCCTTCTGTGATTGCAGAGTCTGAGTCTGCCGCTTAAGGGCCTGAAGACGAGTTTCAGTTGCGGCTGCCAGGTAATGGCATCTCCGTCCGCGTCGTGTGCACGGCTGACATTTCGGTCGCACTCCATCACACTGCAATGCTGTGAGTCAGTTTTAAACAGCGATAATCGAGCTCACCTTTCATACTCTTAATCTTTGGTCACGGCACGCCTCACATGCTGTCTTGGCCCGTGGCTTCTTCCGCGAACTAGGTTGTTGGGAAGAATGTTCAGAAGGTGAGGTTCGAGGCAGAAGCGGCCTTAAAGGCCGAACGCTGCTGGGTAGCTCGGCCATCGTGAGAGTACATTATCATGCGTCTGATTGCTCTGTTTGTGTCTTCGATCGAGGGATATCGTCGTGTTAACGCAGTTTGGCAATATTGTTAGTCAGCACTGCCCCACTCTGGCGCCCCATAAACGGCAGTCCGACACGACCATCTATTGATTATTGCGATTGCTCCCTGGCTCGAACTTTTTGCGAGGGGGGATTTGGCGGCCGCGGCTGTTGTATGTAGGTGGAAGTGTTGGACTGAGATACATCGTACTGCACCTTGCCAGCACCGACTGGCCACTTGGCAAGCTGCAAGACATCTAATCGTAGTCTCATGTCTCAAATGATGATCAGCGACAGGATGTCGTAGCCTACTTCGTTACAACACGGCGCTTCGATACAATGGATCGCTGGGAGAATCTACACAAAAGGTATGATCGTTTTTCTCTGGAGTTGATGAGATCTTCGTACTTTTGCTCTGTTCTAATCCCTCCGAGGCTTAATGTTGTGACTCTGGAAATGGCTAGCGCCACTTTTAGTGCTAGATTGACGTGTCCTGCGCGTTGTGCCCCCACTCTCCAACGAACTGTCGCACGACTAGCATAGAGCCCAGTCAACTGTGTCGTCCGATCGACCACTTAAGCACTACATCTTTCCGGTTTTTGCAGCCCGAACGAACTTGAACAAGAGAATGGCTGAGCTGCTTGACACGAACGGGAACAAGCGCCTGGCTAAGGAGTTCGGCGTACAAGGTCAGGCCATTGCGAACGGTAGCCTTATAAGGTCAATCTGTAGTCGCACAATGCTGATCAGCGAACGGCAGATGTTGTGATTCTCCATGAGATGTCTGGGTGTCGCGTCACACTCCGCCCTGGCTCTGTTGTCGTTAAAGAAGGTAGACGCGTCAAATTGGAGGAGGTGCAAGCATTGAAACTGGCCGCACAGCATGAGCTTCCTGTACCACGCGTTCACGACTCGGGCCCCGGGGAGTCTGACGGTGAAAACTATATTAAAATGGACTACATCGAGGGCAGGCCCCTTGATGAGATCTGGGGCACATATACAACCGAGCAAAAAAGCAGTATATGCCAGCAGCTGCGAGACATTATTATCAAAATGCGAAGTATACCCCATGACACTGGTCTCATTGGATCTTGCTCGGGCGGGATAGCGTATGACACCCGTCTCTATACCCAGCACAGTGGCGGACCTTTCTCCGATGAAGCTACTTTTAACTCCTCTTTTTACTTCGACCTTGTGCACACAGCATCTGACGGGATTCGCACTGCCCTGTCAAACCAGCTGCGCACCGACCATCGCATTGTGTTCTCTCATGGCGACATAGCACAGCATAATATTATGGTCAAGGACGGCCAAATAATAGCTTTGTTCGATTGGGAAAATGGTGGGTGGTACCCCGAACATTGGGACTACATCAAATTCTTCGAGCGACCTTCTGAGCACAGAGACTGGAAAAACTACGCGAATGATATCTTTCCTGTAATTTACGACCACGAACTCGCTGCTCACCAAGCCATCGTACGTTGGCAAAAGCCATAGAACCTCGCGGTTGTTGATCCCAAAATTGACAAATACTAATAGCACGCGCTTGGTAGTAAGTACCGAAAGTCACAAGCATCATCAGATTGGCATAGGCCAAGGTCATCGATCAGCTGTCATTGCACGAATTCCAGCGAAAACTTCGATTATGTCTGCATATGTTCCACGAGGGTTCACGTTGGGCCGGATGTAGGCGCTGAGCACCTTAGGCTCCACTATCGCATACTAGGAGCACTTTTTCTGCCCATCAATAGCAAGTGAACGCCTGTTTCACACTTGGCATAATTGCGCGCACCATAGTTAAGGTGAGCTTGCGTTTCGATATTTAGTATATATGTCCGGTTGAAGTTTATCGGCTCCGGCCTGAGAAGGAAGTAGAGGCTGTGATCGTAATCAGATGAGTATCATTTGCTTTTTGGTAGGACGATAAGGGACTTCTCTACGGCAGTCTGATTACATAGCTAGAACAAGAGTACAATCATCTGGAAGATGAAATGAACATCTAGCCCCAAGCCCATGCCGGTAACAAGTGACAGAAGGTGGTAGCCTAACAGCCCAGCGCTCAAATCGGGCCTCCCGGCACCGACTCCACCGACTCCGGATTCCACGCGCACCGCGCAACCGCATCTCAAGCACCACGACGAGCTGATTTGTGGGCGGCCTGAACAAAGGCATAACCCCTCCAGTATATATAAAAAGTCCCAGTAGAATATGAACTTCCCAACAACCCCTCACACAACTTCACACAATCTCCCTTTGTGACCTGACTTCCCCAACTCCCACCATCACGCCCATTCGCCTTGCCATTAACACAATCAGCCCACGACTCTCCATCCACTTAACAAGAACCCTCGCAAAAAATGTCCACAGCCTTCACCACCGCCAAAATCATCGGCATATCAGGCGCAGCCTGGCTCTCAGGTACGCGTGCCCTCTCCCCCAAACCCAAACCCCGAAACCCCGAGGTCCCGAAAACCCCGACACCCATCACCACCACGACCCACCATGCACCAGAAGCCGTGATCTGGGATTCCAATCGCTCGTTCACCCACTAACCCCACCCCCAGGCACCATATCCACCCTCTCCCTAATCTCGCTCCCCACGCTCCTCACCTCCACCACCTCGGGCACCCTGACCCCCCCTCAAGCCATCGCCCTCTGGTCGCAGCACTTCCAGCGGGGCTTCTCTCTGGCGCCTCCAATCGCCGTCCTCACCGCCACAAGCCTGGTGTACTGCGGCTGGTCTGCCCCTTCTTCGAGAACCCCAGGAAGTACTGGGGTTACGTGGACCAGCAATGCGCGCCTCTTCTACGCCGCCGCTGCTCTGACTGTCTCGATTGTCCCATTTACGGTTTTGTTCATGCGTGGGACGAATGAGGTGTTGTTGGGGTTTGCGGAGAGGGTTGGGGGGAAGGGGATTAGTGCGGGGGAGGGGGAGGAAGGGGCGAGGTTGATGGGGAGGTGGATGGTGTTGAATGGGGTTAGGGGGGTGTTGCCGATGCTGGGGGCTGTGGTGGCTGGGTGGGCGAGTTTGGGGTAGGGTGGTGAGAGGGTGTGAGGAAGAGAGTCAAAAGCACCTGGGAGAGTTGACGTTGTTGAAGGACAGAAACCATTGTCCATCTGTCTTGTGATATTCTTGTATAACTGCTTCTTTATCCACAAAGAGCCACTCCTTTTCCACCGTATCTACTCCCCAACCCCAACCAACCCCTCAAACCGATTCGCCCTCGCACTCGCATAACTCTCATACTCGCCCTCAGCATCACTGCTCCCCTGCTCAAACCCGGAATCCCTCCTCTCTCCCTTGCCACTCCCCTTCTTCCCCAACCTGCCCCTCTTCCTCAACTCATCCTCAACATTCCACGCAATCCTCTCAGCCCCAATCCTCGCACCCACCAAGTTCGGCGCTCCAGGACCGAGCCTCAACCCCGCCAGCCGGCCTGTGACAAACAACGGCACGTCTTTATCCCACATCAGATCGTCAGTGAGACACGGCAGACCGCCTACGTACTCGATGGGGTGGCAGCTGCGCAGGGAGTCGAGGAACGGGATGGTCTGGATATCCGACTGGATCCCTGTTGCAAACACGATGTAATCGATTGCCGGCACCGCCACACCGGTTGAAAGCTTGACGTCTGTCCAGATCTCGCGCTCACCGTCCCAATTCACACCCGCCAGCTCGGTGTGCGTGTGCAGCACCACTCTACCGCTCGCCACGTGCTTGTCGAGGATCTTGCGGTACCGGGGCGTCATACTGCCGCCGTTGCGCGCCTGAGCGATCATCTCAAAGCGCTCCTCGTCTGTGTCTGCGCTCCAGAAGGCTGCTTGGTTGAAGTTGCGGAACTTGCCCACCCAGTCGAGGTCCACGTCGAAGTACTTGACCTTGAGCGGTCCGCGCGTAAGCAGGTGCACTTTGGCGACGCCGCGTGCGATTGCGAGGTCGGCGAGCTGTACGCTCGTCAGACCGCCGCCAACTATGAGCATGGTAGTTGGGCGACGAGACTGGATTCTAGCGGTGACGTGGGGTGGAGGGAAGTGCTTGATCTGCATGGCGTGGGTGTAGCCTGCGTGGGGGCTTGGGGTCGGTAAACCTGAGACAGGAGGAATGGATGGGGCGTTGCCAGGCCCAACAGCAAGGATGACGACGTGGGCAAGGTGTTCGGCCTTGTCTGTCTTGACGCGGAAGACCTTGTTGTCTGAAAGAGATGCTTCATCCGAAACCACACTGGAGTGATCGGCGTCATCGGAGTCATCTGCAACTTCGTAACGGATGTCTACCACACGCTCCTGCCGAAGCAGTTCCGGTCCCAGCCCATACCTGCGAATGACCTCTTCGCAGTGTGACGTGAAGAGGTTCGTGCCGGGGGTAAAGTAATCTTTTCGATCGCGCTCATCAACATCCGGCCCTGAACCGGGGAACCTCCCTCGGGAGTTGATCTTCTTCTTCTTTCTGTGCTTGCTAATTTCTTTGCCTGCACAGCCAGGCAACGCCTGCAACTCCTTCTCCCGCCCCTTTTCATATGTGTAACCGAGCAGTGCGTCTCTGTCCGCAGGATCGATCTGGAAGAACATCGGGCTGCGTAGGTACTTGATGCCAAATGTTTTGAATAGCCTATTCCACTTGCTCATCCAGTCCGTCCCATCTGCATCGAGGATAAGCATATCTATAGCGTTGTCTCTCGCGGGCGTGGCGCAGTCGCAGCCGCAATCGGATGTCTCAGATCCAGACCGCGATGCTGATAACGAGTCTTGATTGGTCTTGTAGTTCTTGACGTTCATCTTACGCCCATGCTTCCGTATCCAGTGATATCGCTGGTGTTCGTCGTCCGTGAAGGTTGCCGAGGGTGTATGCTCCCGAAATCGAGCTGCAGCCGCAAGCCCAGCAGGACCTGCGCCGATAATAAGGACGTCGTGAACATGCATCGTAGTAGCAGCCGCAGGAACAGGAATTCTGCTCGTTCAAATGGATCGAAGCATAGGAGCATGGTTGCGCCGAGGCGTGGTGATGTATGTCACGCCCCAAGCACCATGATGGTCACCATCAAGGTACTCGAACGCACGCACGCGACAACCTCGCGTCACAGCCTGCCAAGACTAAGACCTTCTGCGAGACTACTATCTGTCAGCAAGTTCACATAATTCAAACCACGGAATGCAATTGTCTCTCGGAAAGTTTTACGGAGGTCTCCTTCATGTAGATTTCATCACCGGATTGGCTTGGCGCGAACGGCAGATAGGAATAACTTTTTCTTTGGAAGCTGTTAACTAAAATTCGGTACGTCGACTCTATGATAACGCTGAGACGCTTCTGGGCAATCATTGCTCTGGGTATCCGCATTGGGCATTCATAACACGTTCGAAAAGTCGCTCTGGGAGGGGCATTGCTGCAAATGGGCTGCTTTCATACGATCTTCGATTCATTGCTTCGGGCCATCATCGTGGTGGATTATAGTTGAAGTCCTTCATGCGATCCTGTTCTGTCCGCCAGCTCATCGGGCTGTCTAGACTCATATCTGTCAAAGACTTCTCGTAGGTATTCCTACCTTCCATCTCAATTGCACTGGTGATGAAATGTGGACCGTCGTCTGCGGTGGGGGTGCGGAAGGGATTGTTTATGTCTTCCTGGCTCTCGGCGGAACGAAGGTCATTACGGAAGGGTTTTGTCTTCGATCGAGACTTGCTGTGACTCACCCAGTGGCTGTGACTTCTCCCGGTCCCGAATGTATTTGTCCCCGGTGCTTGTATCGAGTGCGAATCGCCGGTGAAAGAGTTCCAATTACGGAGCTTGAAGACTCTTTGGATGAGGGGATATGTCAAGGGTAGATTTGCACAGAGCAGGGCAGTATACGACTCTCGCAGGTACCATAACACCCAGTCCATGCCGAAAGGATTGGAAAACGAGTAGTACTTGTTTAGCGCCGCCGCGACGACCTGCATCGGTTAGTCGTTAATAGCTGCAGATATGTTGTGGACTAACAGTGAAGAGACCGATCATGAAGATGCCGATCAAGATGAGCTTGTTCTTCAGAGGCAATCGGACTTTGAAAAGGAGTGGCATCGGTATGCTGAGAATGAGAAGATCTGAACTGATGTTGAAAACAGCATTGGTGATCAGATGATTTGTCGCAGCAGAACATTGTGCTGCGTCCATTAGCACACCCCGGAATCCAAGAATCAACACACTCACTTGAGTTCGGAGGAACAGCCCAGTACTGATTGAATGGACGGCACCACACGCCAAAGTAGAGAATCTCCATGACAACGAATGCGACACCGACGTATATAGACGTCGCGATGACGAGTTTTCGTTGCGGCAGAACGGTAGTCATGCGGAAGTACATGATGAGCAAACACGCTTTCACCAGCCAGATGGTCGCGATCTGCATCTGCTCTACAACCAGGACATATTTGGATCCAAGAATCCGCGATTTGATTTCGGTTTGGGAGAATTGTGAGATGTCCACATTGGGCGGGATGAGATTAGAAGAAGTTCGAACGACTTTCGCCATGTAAACAAGCAATATGGTGTCAGTTGTCTGGGCATGGTCAGTATAAGTCGATGCCGAGACAGCACACTTCCTCACCATAGCACAGATGATAAGGAAGTCATCTAATTGCAAGCGCTTCCATGCACCACGATGCAGTCGTCGTGATATTAATCGCACTATCACCACCAGCCAGGTCACTGCGTAGAAGATGCCCGCCTAGCATCATTGTCAGTCGCGATGGGTGGGTGCATAAAATTTTTGGGAATATACCTCTGGCTGAAGTATTGACATCATATGTTATGACGCGGCTCAAAAGCCAGCGCCGCGAGAAGTGGCAAAGCGAAGGTATCTCAGAAGATGTGACAATCCATGAGAAAGCCGTAGTCGGTTATATCTGGCTCGACAACAGACTCTTGCTCGGCTGGTGAAACAAGGCTGTGATTGCTGTAAGGATACGAAAGCCGGGACGACAGGGACGTAATGGACGAGGGCCGGGGGTCCGTCCGCTTGTTAAGCGCGTAGAAAACACCGTAGATAGACTGACGGCAAGAGGGACCTGGCGCTGGCTACTTTTTAGTTGGCACTAAAACCGGTAGTGTCGCGGGCGGAAGCTCGCCGCTGATAGATAGCGAGCAAGATAGCCTCTGGGGTACGGCGCGTTTTTGTTTCCTGCAAGCTGACTCGAAGGAAGGTTAGGTTCAGGTGCATGCCGTCAGAAAGCTGCCAAGACAGCATTGAAAAACCAGGGACCCTGCCGAACCTCTTTGCGTCGTAGAGCGGAACAAATTGGAAATTCTCTCGCCGCTACTTACGGCATGCCCCGGAACCTATTGGATCATCGTGAGCGTGGAGTCGGCCCTTCCGGCAGCGCGGTGTGCCAATGAGCGGCGTGAACGTGGACGTCACGGTGAACGTAACAATAAAAGCTGAACGCTGCGGTTTGGAAATTCGAGATTAGCTGACGGCTTGCCACTTACTCGAGGATACACTTCGTCCGCAGGGAAAGACCTCGAGCCAGCCAAGAACCATAGTTCGCACCGGGCTGAGTGGCCCTAACATGTCGCGCTACAGATTGCGACTCAGATAGGGATCTACATGGCCGTTGATGGGGAAAGAACACACGTTCGCGGCCCTTTTGCTAATATGTCTCGCCGTACGGCGTACACACCGTTACAGAGCGAGCCGCGGACGCAAAATGCTCCTCGCCTCGGAAGCAGCCATCGAAGCAGAAATGAAATGCTCAGGGGCCATGCACGCGCCTCACTCTCCCTCACCGATGTGGTCGATGTTGAGAGTGGAGTGAGCGCGGCAGGAGCAAAAAGTGAGTGCACAGACAGCAGGCGCAGGGCGTAGGTGCAATGGAGCATAGCATAGGCAGCACCAAGCCACGGACAAGGGCATGTCACCACTGCAGCACGCCCTCACATGCAGGCGTAAGCCGCATGTGAATAGCCGCAGGCTTCTGGAAGGCTTCCAGAACGCTTCCACCCGCAGCTTTGTACAGCCACGACGACTTCTTCCATCCACGCCGCGACCCTGCTTATGGCGGAGTACCGGTAGTTGCTCCTGGCTGCATTTGCTCCTGCATGCGTGTGTGCCTGCCAGCCATCCAGCGCGTGGGAAGCAGAAGCGGTCGGAAGTCAAACCCGTCCCACGTGCATGCTGCACGACAATGAAACGCAGGCACGGCCGCATTGCAGTCGGGAAAACGCTTGGATGCGTTCTTTTGTCACCTTTCAGCTCGCGTCACCCACATCCTGGGGCAGGACGCCTTACTCACACAACCATCCCGAGTCAGTGTGTCAATGCACACATGCTGTTCGGATCGATCATCGCGAGACCTACCATGTAGTAGGTATTGATCTTCGTCGCAGCTGCAGAGATCAACGATTGCCAGAGATCAACACTCGTAAATGCACACATGACCTTCGCCGAGATCTTCTGCTCTCTACTCTCACGTAGAAAGATCAGATACTCCATGTAGACACCAAAACCTCACAAGGATTTCCTTAACACACAACCCAAACACACCTCACCATCCCACCTATCACCTCGCCCCTCCCACCCTTGCCACATTCTACACACAATGCACTTCACCGATAACCCCAACCCCCAATCCCAACCAAAGCCCCTCCCACCACATGGTCGCGGAGACTAAGGCGCAGGTACTCGCGACCGCGGGGCAAGTGTACCGACCGACACCACAAAGCCATCCCGCAAGCTGTACCTATCCTACTATCTAATTTGATCAAAGAAGCAGTACCATATTCCAAGCTACTAAGCGAATCACGAAAACACTCGCTAGCGCTGCTCGCGTGCGCCAGCGCCAACGTGTGTGTGATCGGGCGGCTGCAACGGCACACTACCTATCTTGGCTGCTTGAGGTGTACCACGAAAAGTCCATCGGCGAGAGTAGGTAAGCTATCAAGATATCAGTGCTTGGGATTTCGGAACCTTGCAGCCGGCATGATGGAATTCTCATGCGTTGCGTGATAAGGTTTGGGATATGTCTGTCTTTGAGGATCAGGCGCATCGGTGGTACTTGCAAGAGAGAAGATCGATTAAGCTTTCTCTCGAAGCCTCCGAATAGCAATGGTAGGCCGTGGCTTGCTTTCGGTAATTTATGTGATACCCACCTTTGCTGGCTTACGTGCGCAATACTTCGTAGACTTTCATCTCCCGTCTGTGCGTAGGGCGATGGCGCTGTGGCTTCATGTATGGATAGGGAGAGAACATGCTGTTATCGTTATCATAATAGACGCATTCGAGAAAGCGCAACATCGTCACCACAGAGCCAATATCGTACGCATAGAATCATAATTTTGTCTATCGCCCCTGACTCGCCCTCCAAACCCATGCATGGTATCATTCACCCGCGCCATCTCTCTACTCGTCCTCCTCATCGACGGGGCCCATCTCGACCTCGTCCTCCTCCTCAAATGTGTGCAGAGGCACGCTGTACAAGCGCAGGACAGCCTTGTTAGGGTCCTTGACAAGGACGTACTTGCCCTCGTCCATGCGCAGAACCATGTCGACAATGGTGCGGACAATACCCCAGCCGTTGTTGAGGTTGAGCGCCATCTGGGCGGCGAACTCGCGGGGCTTGTTGGTGAGCACGCCGAGGATGACGTGGTCGTTGTTGTTCTTGGGGTTGGTACGGGAGACGAAACTAAAATCATCATGTCAGCATGTGCTTTTATATGAGGTTCCAAACATGAAGATACGCACCCAAGCTTCATAGTGTCGGCCTTGGCCAGGATGGACTGCACAGCCCAGCGAGCAAGCTTGCACGAGTTGTTCTTCATCTCTGTGGCGAGCACGGCACCACGCTGGCTGGCCAGCTTAGACCTCCAGTCAAGAGCGCCGCCGGCGCCCTGGGCCTTGTTGTCGAACTCGTTGAGAGCCTTGATGGTCAAGAACTGGTCCTCGCCGTTGATGTTGTTCTTGACAACGGCGTCGAGCTCAGTTCGCACGATCAGGTGCAGCGGCTCCTCGTCCTTCTCGAGCGAGAGATCGAAGCGGCGGTACCTGTAGGCCTTGGAGGCAGGAGGGTCGCTCTCGACCTCCTCGTTGTAGAAGGGGTGCTCGTGGGCCATGCTGACCTTCTGGGTCTCCGACTCCTGGACAACCTGCAGAGGGAAAACGTTGTTGATGTGGGTGGCCTCGAGCATGAGCGCGCCGGGGCTGTTGATCGAGTCCTTGTTGCCCTCGGAGATCTCAAGCGGCGCGTCCGCAGCGTTCTCGTTGACAGTGACCATGTCGAGGCTGGACTGGTCGCGCTTGTCGATGAAGACCTTGCCGTCCTTCTTGGTGAAGACGAGATCCCACGAGTAGACAGACTTGGTGGCGCACATGAGCATGGAGAGCACATTGTCGGTGGCGAAGACGGTGGCCTCGTCCTTGTCGGCGAGCTCCTGCAGAATGGGGTCGCTGGAGGTGGTGACGTTGTAAGCAGCGCGCTCGAGGACGTTGAGCTTGCGCTCTGAGGTCTTAGCGCCGGGCTGCTTGTCGTAGCTGCGGTCGTAGTAGTACAGGAAGCCGTAGTTGTCGAGGTCCTCGCCCTCGCCGGTGTCGAGGTTGAGCTTGCCGAGACGCGAGAAGTCGATCTCCTCCTGGACGGCCCAGTCGGGCTTGACCTGGACGGACGGGTCACGGTTGCGCTGGGGCTTGTCGTCCCTCCAGCCAAAGCGACGGCCGCCGCGTCCTCCACCGCGTCCGCCACGGCTGTCGTAGCCGCCCTGTCCTCCACGTCCACCGCCGACGCGCTGGAAGGTGCCCCGTCCGCCGCGCTGTGCCTGACCTCCGCGAGCGCCGCCGCGGCCACGGAAGACTGTGCCGCCGCCTCTCCCGAATCCGCGAGTGCGAGCTGATGTGCGTGTGTTGTCGACGACGGAGAAAGTAGCCTCCTCCTCGGCGACCTGGACGGCGAAGGGGTTTCCAGCGGCGTTGGCGCCGTAGACCTGCGCATCTGCAGCCCTCGTTAGTTCATGCCCTTCTTTCCAAGTACTCCCCTCCCATAATTGCCTGCCTACCTCTGTAGTTGCGGTTGCCGTACTGCTGGCGACCGCCCCGGTCGCGGTCCTTGCCGTCGGTCCAGTCGGCCATGCGACCCAGCTTGTCGGCCTTGGAGTAGGGCGCAAAGGGCACGCCATTAAGCATAGTCTCCTCAGAGACCGACGGGCCCCAGCCCTCGGTGGTGGGGAGCGCGGACACAAGGTCCAAGAGTGATGCGGGCGCCATGTTGGGTTGGTTGCGTGAGTGTGGGGTCGGGTCGCTGTTCGATTTCGACAATATCAGAATTTTGGCGAACTGGCGTGGCGCCTAGCGCGAAGAGCTGCCCCGCCCCATCACCACCAGCTATCAACAATATCAAGCATGTGAGATAACACTTGTAACCAGTGTGAGTTTGGTACCATATATTATCGATATATTATTTTATACTTTATTCATCGCGTCATTGTCTTTTTCATCGTTACCACCCGTACGCCTTCAATCCAGCGACTCCTGTGACAACGACCTCCTCAGCTCCCTCCCTCTCCTCTCAACATCAGACCCCTCGCCCTCTATCCCCTCCATATCCTCACCCTCACCCGCCTTATGCCCTTCCTGTTCCCCTAGCACCTCCTCACCAACATCAAACCTCTCCAACAGGCCTACATCCCAGCCCTGGAACTTCCTTGCTGTTGCCGGTAGCACGTCCTGGCTCTCATCCAGCGTCTTCTCCAGCTCGTCGTATAGCTCTTGTGGAAATTCCACGTCCTCGATCGTCGCGCTCTCTGGCTCTCCGGGCTGCAGCGGCGCCCATGTCTGCTTCTTGAAGAAACATTTGACCGCTCTGGTAGGGTCTGTTCGATGCGGGCGTGTGATAGATGACGAGAAGAGGAGATCCGGTGTGAAGACCCAGACGAGAATTGACGGCGTTGTAGATGGGGTAGAATCCGGTGTCGCAGTTGCAGTTGATATTGATATTGGAGGTGCATGGATATGGAATTTGCGCACACCAACGTTCTCGATCAGATACAGCAGTCGGGCGGAGATCCATTTCTGCACGCTGTACGTGCTGTACGATGGTGATGAGGCAGACCCAGAGGAAATACTGAGGCTCCATTTCCGCACGCGCCATCCGTCTGCTGTAGCATCCTGCATGCCGAGTATGTGACTGCAGTGCCTGCAAACAACTGCTGCATCTACTTGCTCTTCGCTTAGCGAAATCTGCAGCGCGTCAGCATGTTACAACTTCGTAGGTAGTTTGAGTGATGTAGTCTAAGACCATCCTGCCGATCCCAAGAGTCTCAGGGCAAAAAGACAGTGAAACGTAAGACCGCTCATCCATCAGCACTGGCGTCCCATCTCCAAGAAGAGGGTCTATCCGGCGCTGTGGCAGATAGTGTCGAGCATATCTATCAATCTGGGGCGATTGTATCGACGAGAATGCCACGGGTATTGGCGAGTCTGCCTTCTTTGCGCCCAAAAGCGCGTTCTTCCGCAGGGAAACAAAACGCAAAAAGAAAAATGTCCTTACCTTTGCACCCGTACAATCCTGCTCTTTCAACAGAAATCCCATAAGATCCACAAACCCCACGCCCTGCGCGGCCTTCAACCGATTCCCAGCCGCATACCCCTTCAGCCCACCCACCTCATGCGTATGGTCATGCAAATGGTGTTCGTCCGGCTTATGGCAGTGCCAGAAGTCCATCATCTCCGCCCAGTTCTCATTCGGGAGATCTTTCCACTGCTCCACCGTGCCTCTGGGCAGCACCACGCCCTCACAGTTCTTACACCGGAGCTCGACGCCCTCTTGCGCACCTAGTGCCGCTCCATCCCAGGGCACGATGTTGGCCTTGCGCGCCTCTGCCATCAAGCCCAGCATATCGCTATCTTCCTGCTCTTCCATTTGCAGGCGCAGGGTGATCTCCTTGCTGGGCGGATGGGCGGGGAGCTCGAGCGCCGCATCGCCTTTCCCATCGACCTTGAGCGGCAGTCGAATGGTGGCCTTGTACCCCTCGTGGGACACGGTAATGAGGTTGCCGTCGGCGTCCAGACGCGCCTTGGTCTCGCGCGTGTGGTGGCTGCGCAGGCTGGCGAACAGCGTGATGGTGCGGATGTGCAGCAGCAGCTCTGCATACAGCATGATGTGCGACTGGTTCTCCGGCAGGCGCTCGGTGAAGTCGGTATCGCTCTGGTGCAGCTCAGGTGCCGAGATGGACTGCGGGCGCGGCTTGGGGTTCATCAGGATCCTGACTACACTTGGGGGCAGCCCGAGGGCGGAGTATGCTGACTCGGGCAGCGCCGGGTGGTGCGACATACTTCATGTTGGTTGGGGATGCTGGAGACGGCCATGGTGCTGCTGTGACGCGGGGTTGCAAGAGAGATCTAGGGTCGACGGGGCGGGAGCGATGTTCAGGTACCGCATCTGTGCGCGGGGATCTGCGACTAGACGGGCATGGAAGAGTGCCCGTGGGTTGCGCCGAGCTTCAGACAGCTCTTCAGTTCAGCTTGAAAGGTAATATTTCAGCTCAGCTTGATAGATAATCAGACCAGAGGGTATATTAAATTACACTATGTATAATACAAGACGCTATGTCGACGTCTTGCTTACTGTCCCTTCTTCTGGCTTGCCTTCTCATCCTGCTCGAGGATGTATCTTACACCTCTCCTGACACCCTCATCCAGACTGACAAGCGGCTGGTAACCAAGCCTGGCCCTCGCCTTGGCAATGCTGTGATACTTCTTCAATGTGCTGTACCTGACCTGCGCCCGTGTGAGGTTCGGTGTCTTGCCAATCAGCCACATAGCCCATTCCGAGAAGAAGCCAATCATGCTAGCAAAGCCCGCGTCCAGATGCCATACAGACTTCAGGGGCAGGCGGTCGCCTGCCTCGTGCCAGACTGCGCGCGCAAAATCCCAGAAGTATACGGGCTCGCCGTTGGTGATGAAGAAAGCTTCGCCGTCCACGCGCTCTGTGTCCAGGGGCACAGTAGGCAGGAGCTTGTGTGTGCTGAGGAGAGCCAGAACAGCAAGGATGTGGCCGTATGCAACGTTCTCCACATATGTGAAGTCGAAGAGATTGTCGTTCGCGCCGACCTGGAACTTGGTCTTTCCGTCCTTGAACGCCTGCACCATCTTAGGGAGCAGCTGTACATCTCCCTCTCCAAAAATACCAGCAGGTCGGATAGCGCAGGTAAGGAAGCCCTCTGGCTTGCGGTTTGCCTCGAGGACGTAGGTCTCGGCGTAGGCCTATGAGACTGTATTAGCGATTGACTCAATTCACGATCGATTGGTCCTCACCTTAGTAGTGGTGTAGTACTCCGGCTGCGCATCGCCTGTGACCATAGGCCACTCCTCATTTGCGTTGACAAGCTCAGTCTGCCCACCAAAGATAACACTAGCAGAGCTGGTGTACACAAATGCCTTGACTCCCGCATCCTGCGACGCCTTCAGCAGGTTCTTGGTGCCCTCAACATTGACCTTGTCGTGGATCGCAGGCGGCAGGTTGAAGTGGGGAGAAGCTGTGTGGATGACGGCGTCCGGTTTGAGCTGCGCAAAGAGCGCCTGCATAGCGGCGAGGTCGGTGATGTCGCCATCATGGTAGGACACGGTGCTGCTCGAGTGTCGGTTCGATGTAGTGCGCAGGTCGAGCACAGCGATCTGTGTCTGCGGATGGCGCTTGACGATGTAGCTCACGATGTGGCTGCCCAGGAACCCACACCCACCGACGACAACCACCTTGCCGAGAGTCTGGAATTTTGAGGGTGCCGACATGTTGACTGGTGTTCAATTGGTGGTGGTGCAGGGGAATCGCATGTCTTGCGGAGATTCGGTGGAGCGCGCCCCTAGTCCCCGCAAAGTGACCAGGGTCTTGCTTTTACTAGTAGCTATAGGACATCTACCGTCTGTCCTTGCAGTGCTTTGCATCACAAATTCATGATGAAGTCTGATGTCTTCAATGATTCAAACAAGGGTACATGCAATTTTCACTATTGCCATCGAAAGACCAACTCCATGCTATGGTAGTCGAATATGCTATGCGCCTTTCCCATTGTGAGCGCCAAGTATGCAAGCCGCGAGACCATGAAGATAACGCGTGGGTATCAATGTACTGTATAATCAATCTTCCCTAAGGTCGGCCGTGTCGTCATTATGAATGTTTCCCGTTCCAGCATGCATCATAGAGAAAAATATGTCTTCTTCTCAGCCCTTACATCAGAAGCAGTTCCTGAAAGTTGTTAATAAGTTTGGAACGAGCTCTTCTGGACAATACTTACTCCGCACTGTCCTGTACAGAACGCCTCAAACGGCGGTTATAGAGCTTCTTGTCGTCGGGCGCTCCCCAGAAAAGCTTGGCAGCTTCAGGATTGACGAGAGTACGAGGATCATAGGCTGGCGATTCCTCTTCGATGGCTCCAACGATTGCCTCAATGTGAGAACGCATGTCCTGCCTATTCGCTGCATCATAGCATACGATGCCATCGGGTGAGACGCGGTGGTGGAAAATCGGGGTTTCGAAGCGCACTCTAGGCAGCACGTCAGGCCACCTAGTCGGATTGATGTACAGCATGATCCTAAACATCCCGCCATCTAAGTTCGTCATGGGCCGGCCAAAGAGGGTAAGCTGCCAGACGAACGGATTCTTCTTAACGAGGTTAAGGTCTAGCGTCAGAGAATCGTCCCTTTTATACCTCTCAACGATCTGCTCGAATTGGCGTTGTAGATTACTGGCAACGCTGGTCTCCCTCAAGACAGCCAAATGGCCTTCTGACACCCAGCTCTCCGTTTCCTCGTTCAAGGCAGTGAAGATCCTGTTGAGTCGCTCTCTCAGCGCTGTGTATTGGTAGACGCCCTCCATGGTGTTGCCTGGACCCTCGAACGGCATCTTCTCGAAGCGATCACCGTCCTTGTGCTTTTTGGCAGCCTCATCGATTGTTGCCAGGTACGAGCGATAATACCATAGGAAGCGGCGCTTACACAGGTCCTTGAATGGCTCAAAAGGAGCGTCGTCTCGGCCAGATTGATATTCTTCCTCTGCGTTGTAGACAGTCACGGCGGGCCGCTCTCCGCGAATGTTCAGATACTCCTCAAGCCGTTCAATGACCGATATCCGCAGTGTTTCGTGCCTAATCTTGTCGATATATGCTTCTTGGTTCTTCTTGTCGTAGTCTGAATTTGCGTCCTCGAAGCCAGGCTCGTTCTCGTATGGATTGCAGGACATTAAGCTCTGTATGGATATGAGGATTGACTCGAGTCCCTGGGCAGACGACCACTCTTCTCCCCGCTCACCGCGCCATGTACTGCAATCATTAGCGTGTGTTCTGTATAGCCTGTTATATGTAACACCCACCCTAGAATCGACAGGCACACCTTGCCGGCAGCATAGATATTTGGGTTGAATCGGGTCCGCCCGCCGTTCGTAGTAATCGCAAGGACAGTGGGTGCCTTGGTGGGATATTCTCTACCGAACTTGACTGTGAACTCGAAGAAGCCGAACTCATATGGTGTGTCTGGTGGGCCAACTATAAGCGCGCGGACGTGACGCACGTCGACGTCACGCCAGGCGACTGCGAGCGAGAGATCAGAGCCATTCTGAATCTCATGCAGCTCACGGGTAATCCGGAGGATCGACTGGTTCGACATGGTGGGCGCTTCCAGCTGCAAGCCTCAGCCGGGTCGTGAGGGCTGGTGGATGCAGTGATATTGCGAAGCAGTCAAGGGCTGTGTAACGGCTGCGGGCTAACGACGTAAAGAAGGGACGCCGAGACAGCACGTTCACGGCGGCCAAGGGCGGTAAGCAAAGGGTGGCCTCTCAAGCTGTCGCGGCGTGGTGACGATAGAAGCGGAGGTGTTGAGCAAGCACAGCCAGACACAAGTGTGTGGGGCGCGTCTCCCCGCAGCCTACACGTCGTGCGCCAGGGCACCTTCACACCCAACCACGGTACTCACGACCAAGTCTTGTTTGAGCGTTCTTGCAATCTGCTTCTTCGCCACATTCGTCGACACCGAGAAACGCTGTCGGCTGCCAATCCCTTCGCGTTAAGCCTGCTAGTACTCCCTATCTGCCATCATGTACGAGGAGTGCCCACACACCATGCGCTGCAACAGCTGACACGCTCAGGGTCGTATTCGCCCTTATGATCGTCTCCAAATCGGGCGGTCTGATCTACAACCGCGAGTTCCACACCGGTCTCTCCAAGCTGACCTCCAACGACTACCTCATCCTCGCCGGCTCCTTCCACGGCATGCACGCTATTACTTCGCAATTGTCGCCTGCACCGCGCATTCCACACATCACGCCGCAGAACAACATGCTGGCACCATCGCCCTTTCCCAATCGTCCCACCGGCATCGAAGTCATGGAGTCGAGTCACTTTCGCTTGCAATGCTTCCAGACACAGACAGGGACCAAGTTCCTGCTGGTCACGGAGCCTCAGCAGCCGAATGTGGACACTATGATGAAGAAAGTGTATGAGCTCTATGCCGATTTTGTTATGAAGAACCCGTTCTACACGGTGGAAATGCCAATCAGGTGTGAGAAGTTCGACAGGGGGCTGGATGGGTTCATTAAGGTCAGGGGATGAAAGTAATAGGGTTGTGAGCAGATACGACCATCGATTCGAGGTGGAACGGAGCGGTGTAACAGCAGCCCGAGAGCTTGCCAGCGCCCGCGATACCAGCCCCGTCCGAAGGACTCGGCGCTGAGCTATCGAAGAGCGAAGAGAAAGTGCCATGGAGGGCGCATGCATTAATTGTGGGAGAGCAAGACACCACGTTCTGCTCAAGTATTGGGAACGAATAAAGGAAGAGCACCAGGTGGACTCTATGATCTTATAAATATCCTGTGAATCTGCTTCACAAGGCAGGCCATGCGCTCGAAGCTGGTATCATGGGCGGTCATATGGGGTCGAATACCCGCTGATGACAGCAGAGCCAGGAGAAACGCAAGATCGAACACGTGTCGCAGATGGTAACGTACTTGAGGAGTTGGTATAAAAAGTTCGCAGTTGTCAATTGCCCTGACGCCCTTGCTCAAAGTCCAGCACCCGTCCTCTTCCGTAATCGATGAACTTCTTTCGCGACCAAACAGCTGATGACTGTTTGAGACGATGCGAAGGAGCTAAGTTGTACTTAATAAGGCGGCCTCGATCTCAATCACGCTGCGACCGTAGATGCGAGGGTACAAATCAACTGTTTTATACTCAATAGTGACCCGCCATTCTGCAGATCGCGCGCAATCCTCGATTGCTTCTTTGATGGGACTGGGCAGATATTCGTCGACGTATACGATGATTTTCGTCACCCTGGAAGCTCCTGGAAGTGAAGACGCCCTTGAGACTGCTGAAATCAAAGATTCTGTGGAATGAAACCAGTCATCACCCCAATTGAATATATATGCATGGATGTACACGCTTCTGAGGGCAGCACGCTTCTTCCCGTTGAGCAGTAGAAGCCAATCGTTCCAACCTCCATACATCCGGACAAAGAAGGTATTTGTGCTGTATAGCAGAAGCTCCGTTTCGGTATGGAAAGCACGGCACGTCTTTATGACGCTTCTGAAAGTGTCCATTACAGCTTTGTTGGCGCTGTAGCGTACCACTAATCCGGTCCTGACATCAGGTTTCTGTACTGTTTCGATTACAATCTCGTTGCCGCCGAGAGTGAATTCGTAGATGCGAATACGTATTTCAGCCGGCAGGCGAAGGAAAGGCGACTGCTCTTGGTTCGTGGACGTGCTGTAATTCGTTAGTACGATGTGAGCATGGTGAGAAGTGATTGCACTTACAGGCTATTAGCAACCGCTTGCTTCTCTGCGTGGATACTGGTCTGTTCTGTCTGAGGGTAGTCTCCGAGAGCCTCATTCGAGCTTCGAGGATCGATCGCCTGCTTTTGCTGCTTGCTGGCTCTGTCTGCGGGCTGATCAGCAGCGTCGCGCTTCACCTTGCGCGTTGATGCCGTGGTCATGCTGCTGGGTACCATTGCTGAAGGTGGAAAGAGGTGCTGAAGGAGGAAGGTAGTGAGAGACGGGAGGGTGAATCACACTTGCCTTATTCGATACCTTTACGTCACGGACTAGTGGTAAAAGCAAACAGTGAAGGTGAAGACGCTATCGGAGGGCATTCGACTTTCATTCTTTGATATAGTAGTGTAAGCTTTAGAGACATAAAGCAAGAATTTGTGTTTTGTGAGCTTCGAGGAGCACACCTGCATCGTTATGCATGAGAGCATGCTCCTTCTTCAACACGAATCTGTCCATAATTGCCGCCTTCAATTCCCAGATAGTATATTCGTAGCAAGGTATCTTCGGAACTCCTTGCACCTTAGTACCCAGCAACGCCGTGGATGTATCATTCCCACAGCCCCAGAGTAGTCATTCTTGACTTGATCTCTGGCTTACAGGCGATCAATAATCAACTTGATCCCCCGTTTCTCCGTCTCGGCGATGAGGTATTCCTCTACATGCAATTCCAGCTTGATTCCCCACTGGATGACATGTGCAGTCTTGACGTTCGACAGCACGTCAATCATCTCAAAAAAAATTGCAGATCTCAGGACTCGAGGAACTCCATCGTCCATACACTACGATTACGATGTGTCTGACTGCATCCTTCTGCTTCTTGCTAAGCATGGGGGGCCATCTCCTCCACCGGGCAGAGTAGAGCAGACAACTCTCGGCGAATAGCGTCTCCCCAATCTCCGCACGAAGTTGTCGCGATGACCTTGATAAGCTGTTGGCCATTGACCACAGGTCCTTCCCGAAACCCGAGGACCCGCAGTCGGTGTCCAAGGAAATGCAAGTAACTGGCGCATACGAGAAGCCATTGCGGTGAACGGCGTTCGATGCGGGCCCTAAAATGAAACCGCTCAATGCATATTGGTAGATTTTAATCCTCAGCTCAGCAGGTAGGCGTAGAAGAGGCGACTTCTCACTGTTTCGCTTGGTGCTGTAACCTGTCAGATTTCTTATCTTGGATGATCGAAAGTGACTGACATCTCGTCATAGAAACCTTGACTCTGGGTCTCTCCGCCGAGCATTTTCTCATCTGCTGCATTTGTAGAGTTGTTTAGCTTGACTTTCTTCGTATCTTCTCCGGGTAGATCTTGCGATGCAGAGCGCTTCTTGCTGCCTGGGGTTGAAGTGGCCATGATTTGCTGTGTCGTGCAGGTGGTAAGGTGAGAACAGAAGGCAAGAAAAGCTTCTTAATATATCCGACGAGAAGAGTGGAAGTGAAGGCGATCGTCGCAAATCGAAGGTGAGGCGATCTGAAGTGAGATTGAATCAGTCGTAGGTGGACAAACTTGTCCGACCCTACTGAAGTGAAGGTTGGATCGACCATGTGCCAACAATACCATACTGCCTAGATAGGCAGTCACAACCTGACTTACTCCATCACATCTAGCGCACTAAAATCCACTCAACATGATCGCAAACTCTGCCGACAAAGCAACCAAAATGAGGTACGCCCCTCCAGCATCCCCGTCTCTCCCACCACTGACACAATCACCCAGCAAGCCCCCATCCACTTTCGCCTTCCTCGATCTCCCAGCCGAACTCCGCAACGAAATCTACAAGCACGTCTTCAGCGGCTGGATAATCCCTTTCTACCAAGAAACGCAACTATCCCTCCTTTCCTTCTCCCGTCCCTACCAAGCAGAACTACTCTTCTGCGACATCAAGCGTTGGAACAACAGACCCGTTTCTTGCCAGTGCCGCAAGGCCAATAGCAGTGACCATTCTATCCCCTTCACAACTCTGACTGCCCTGTCAAGGACCTGCCGTCAAGTCTACGAGGAGACGCGCCTTTTGCCATTTCGTTACTGCCGTTATTATGTGTCGCTAGACGAACTCAAGACCTGGTTGCTTTGGCTCACTCGTATGGACGGAGCGATGTTCAAGATCGTGTGGGAGGCTTTGACAGAGGCTCAGAGGGCGGTTTTGTTGAGTGAGCGTGATACGATGGGTCTGGAGCACAGGGTTCGACGTGAGTGGTCCTGAGTAGTGCCAGGACTGCAAAGGCGGTCAATCAGCTTTGCGCCCTGTGGTGTTCTCCGGCGTCCACAATTTCGGAGAGCGCGAAGAGCAAAGGCACTGTTTCTAAAGCAAAGATGGACGTGATTACAATGTCCTGATGACATTTGGTAGAAGAAGTATGGGTCTATTCAATGAAGTCATCCTCAAGATTATCAAGATTTGATTGTGTATCACAGTAGACGAGAGGAGCTTTCCATAGCTCAAGTGTCTAATTGTAGATAGCCAATTCATTAGGCCTGTAGTTCAGTTCATGGCGAGCAGCTCCTTTCAGTTGACGTCTGCAGTATGGTCTTCGCCAAGAGCAGACTCAGTCGTCAAGGTCAGTCCTGATCTTGACACTCAACTGAACACGCTGCGGAAGAACGAAGGACCGCGAGAAAAATCTTTCCCAAAGATCGAGAGGCTGCCAACTGCTTGTCAATACGAAGAAGTCGACGCGCTTGAGAAGGGCCATGTCGCGCATGAGCTTCGCCAACTCGACTTCGGTGTCGTCACTCCAAATCATCCAATACTGCAGATGAGGGTAGACGGTGATACTTTCAATCTTCGCTTTCTGATACTCGCCGAGAGCGTCAAGGAAGTCTTCAATGGTCGTTGAACTTCCGGTGAAGGTATTGAGCGAGAACAGTAGCAGAGCTGTCTCTTGGTGAAGTTGATAACAAACTTTCGGCAAAGCTAGAGAAGCTCCAGGTGGGTTGTGAGCTACTGCTAGCTCTGCTGGTAAAAGATGATCTTCCAGAGTGACGCCGCCGGACATTGCGTACCCATAGATTCTGTTGCGCAACTCTGCAGGTAGACGGAGCAGAGGCGACTCCTTCCGATTGCGGCGTGTGCTATGCGGAATTAGTCTTCGGTGCCGAAGATCAAGCTGGTCAAGATTTACATAGCTTCCTTCTCACTATCCATTATCTTGCCAGGCATCCTCATTGAGCGTGGTGGTAGCTGGATCAACGGGACTCGTGGTGTGACTTCGCGTGGCATGGTGTGGTATAGTGTGATATGGTGCAGGAGCGAGAAGGTAACAAGCCAAAATGAGACAGCGTTTTGGACAGCGACGCCAAAGGAAACAACAAACAGCGCTAGTACTGATTTGATACTTTCACTACAGTACTGAAGTGACACTTTCACTTGCAATTCACTTCACTGCATGTACAAGTCCAACCTAGCCGCGATACTCCACCTTGACAAGCTCTGGGAGATGCCACTTCCTGAATTGCTCCCGCATCTCAGCCATTCCTCCGCAGCATTGAACATACTCAAGGCCTGCCATATCTCGTATGAGTCCCGAGAACCTTTGCACAGTGGGAACATATTCCTGGCTCGGATAGAACACGCGATTGAAAGTAGACCCACTTAGCCCATCGATGTTGACTTGAAGAGCCCTAATCTGTGCTCTCTGAGCCGTAGTCAGACCGCTGAGAAATTTGAACAAGCTGTCCAGATGTCCATAGTAGATGTTGATCGGGACTGGTATCAAAGCTGTCTCGTTGCGAGTCTGGCGACAGACTTTTAGCAAGACTTTGAGATCTTCATTGCGGTCATTCACTCGAATATGAAGTACATCTATCAGCCCAACTTCAAGTGGGTATTCATCGCCGCGCTTTAACTGTTGCTGACGTAGGCATTGCTTGTTTCGAGCGCGAAGCGGTAGATCAAGTTGCGCAGCTCTGGGGATAGGCCAAGGAAAGGCGACTTCTTCTGATTGCGGCGTGTGCTATTAAATATCAGTACACATTGTCTAGAAGCAATCGAGCCAACACGAGACTCACATTGCGGCTTGCTGATCTGTCTAGGACAAGATCGAGAATTCGCATAAGACATGATCGCAGGCGTTGTAGTGCCATGATGCGGAGCGTGCAGGCGGAAGTAAGACCAGCAAAGAAGCAGATATGAGTGAAGTAGCAGCCCAGGCAGCTGCGTCGGACAGAACAACAAACAGCAATAGCACAGCAATAGCACTGACGTCAGTCACACTTTCACTCGCAGCCCAGTCCACTGCATGTACAATTGATATTAGGATTTATCTAAGGATTTGTACGCGAAAAAAGGGCACTGCGTCTATTGCGCTAACACACTCCTCAACATGGCCAAGAAAGTAGGATGCAATTTCTTGATCTCGTCGATCGGCGGCTTTTTGGGTTCGCCTGCTCTCCTCTTGAGCTTCTCCGCTGCTTTGGCGCGGTTCTTGCGCTCAGCTTCGATGGGATCGTCGTCATCATCAATCTCCTCTTCTTCCTCGGATTCAGTGGCGTCGTCGTCAAGTTCGAGATCTTGGAGATCAAGCTGTGAATTGTGAGTATACATCGTTTCAATGCGGATATTTGGATGAATACGAACCTCGTTGAGACCAAAGTCGCTACTCTTGAATCCTGCCATACCGCCGAGTACTGGCTCTGGCTCATCGCCTCCACTCGCCATCTTCTGCCGTGTCTTGTCTTGGTGCCACTTCTTGCGGGCTGTCTGCCATCTAATTAAGCTGTTGATCTCTCTGATAGCCTTCCGCTTGTCAATGGTCCCTGAGTCCATGCCGCCTTGGAACAAAGCGTTCATGTCGAGTTTGCCACCGCTACCAGGGCCATGGCGCAAGAACTCGAGGATACCTTCCAGCCAGCCCATGAGCTGATCGAAAAGACCATTGTCGTGAATGTGTACTTCGTGAACAAACTTGTAAAAGTTGTCCTCGTGGCGCGCACAGAGATCGATGAATGCCTGAACGGTCTGGTTGGGGTCCGCTGAGACTTCCTGCCGTTGACAGGCTTCGATAGTCTTGATCGTATCATCGGCGAACATGGCGAAATCTGTGATGCTGTTGTAGACATTTGCAGACTTGTACACACGGACTAGCGGCTCATAGAAGATGGTGAAAAGATCGCGGAAGAGCTGAAGAGTAGTGGGCTGTACTCATTAGCTAATGCTCATTTCGTGACGACATCAAAATACTTACCTCCTCGATGATTTGCATCATCATGAGTTTGTCTCGTTGTCTCAAGCATAGCTTAAGATACTGCTTGAGATGTGCAAAGAGCTCAGCGCCCTGTCGCAAGTCCTTGTCGATCTGACCAGACGGATTAGTAAGGACGCTGTTGACGCTGCGCACGCTGTTGTTTCTGCTGCTGTAACGATTGGTCGGCCTCACATTTTCGACCGCGTTGTTCCACGCCACGTAAGCGTTGAAGACCTTCTCCACTTGCTGAGAGCTCAACTCGGGCTTGAAGAAGTCGGATCGTAGGACCGTTACGACGATATCGACCTGTTCGTCTTGTGCCTCTTGTCGAAGGGCCTGTTTGACCTCTTCGTTTGATTCGACGTATGCTTTGATCTTTGCGCACAGGGCGTCATCCTTGATCTTCGTGGCGCCGAGGGTGTCAATCGTCTTCTGCACAGAATTAACGCCATCGTTGATGGCCATACCAAAGATGCGCTGCAATAGCGACCTTGCGCCGAATGGCTGTGCAAGGAACAAGTCCAGCACACCGCTCATCACCGCTGCGGGGTTTGCGATCCGAATGACATTCTTCAGCACACCGTATGGCACAAGTGAGTGGATCCTCTTCGCTTGTGCAAAAAGTTCTGGCGAATTGTCCTCGGCCAGGAAAAGATGGTAAATGGTAGCTGCCACCTCTATCCTCAGCCACTCTGCAAACTTCTGATATTCTGGCTTGAGCTGCGATATCGAGTTCTTCACCCTGATCTCCTGGAATAAGTGCGAGAGACCATTTCTCTCAACAATCTCTCGCCTGAACTTTTCCATGTGTATGTCCAGCTCAGCGGCGCGTTTCCGCGCCACTTCGTAGAACTGCTTCTGCTCCTGTATGCGCTTCTCATCCATGATCATGCGCTTTTCGATATCTTCCATTTCTTCCTCGTTAACTTCAATGGGATCGCGGGTCAGGAAATCAGTCATGGCGTTCGAGTGTGCGATCCTCTCGTTGTTCAGGAATGATCGAAGAAAGGCTCTCAGCGATACACGTTGCTCTTCGCGGTAAAGAGTGCGTGGAGGCTGGTATCCAGAACCCTCCCCTGAGGCACGGGGAGACCGCGAGCCTCGGGCATCGATGGAAGTTTGTGAGGCGTTCTTCTTGTGTCCACCACCCCAGAGGTAGCTCCGCAATCCTCCACCGCCGCCATCGCTCTTTTGGTAGACATCGTTGACCGGGCCCTGCGTTGAAACAGAAGAGATACTACTAGCATCATCGTCATCTTTGCTTGAGCTCAGAATCGAGTCTTTCTTGTTTTTCCGAGGGAGCGGAGGCAGCACTTTCCCTGGTAGTTCGAGGCGTATGCGCTTGTGGAGGTTGACAAAGTCTTGGTATCTTCGGCCAACGTAGATCTCTTGGTCGGCGCCCTGTTTTACTCTTATGAGGTACTCCTGCGACGGGTCAGCAGTTATTGACCAATTCTTTCCACATCATCCTACCGCGTGTGTGTGATAGCGGAGGTGCTTCTTCACCGATGTAGTCCGCACACCAGCAACGTTGACGTCCCAGCCGTTGATGAAATGCCCACTGGGCGCGTTCATATGCAGACCCTCTTCGTTTGCACCTCGTTCGACAATCTCCATTTCCGAGAAGCGTATCCTCTCCTCGTAGCCGGACGCAGTGGGAATGCCAGAGACCATCATCAGCTCGACCAGCTTCTCTGCCTTCAGCGCCAACTTTCGTCGTTTCGTCTCTTCAAGGCGGTCCTCTGACGAGGAGATGTCCTTGCTCGCAAATGATTCGAGGAACTGTAGAAGTCGACCTGTCAGCCCCCGCCGTGGGTGTCTAGAGTGATGTCACCAACTCACCACTTGCAGCTTGTCTTGCCAGAACTCTTTCTCTTTGGCTTTGTCCAGAAACGGAAAGTTTCGTACATGGTTGACGAATATGAACCGCAGCAGTGGGAGCTCTGAGTCTTCTGGCGCGACTTCGCCGGCGTCTGAACGGAAAGGTGCGCCAAAACGCTTGAGCGCGGTCGGTGATGAGAGCTCGGATATTTCGAATTGTGTCTGCTGGGAGATGAGTTCGCGCTTGAGGTCTGCGCAGTCGTCAGTATCGCTCGCAAGCTGGTGACCATGCTGTTGCTTACAATGCTCCTGCTTGCCGGTCAAGATGGACCCCTCCGGCGGCACCGACATCATGGACGCCATGGTGTAGTTTGTGTCTACCCGCTGGACAGCTGGTCGTTCTGTTTCTGTAGGTTTTGGCTCGCCGAAATTGACAACGGAGGGCTGGTTGTCCATGACGGGCACTGGGTGCCCGTTGAGCGCCAGGCCTGGCGGGGTGGTTTCGGCCATTATTATGAAAGGGAAAGGGTTCGAGGAAAAGAGAGGCAGAAAGAAGGCGCGGGCATCAAGACCGCAGGGAGAGGGATATAGTCAAACGGCGGGCTCGGCCTCCCGAGCACGGAGAAGCAATAAAGTATGTCGACGCGTGTTGTATGACGCCCGGCTCACTGGCAATACCTAGTGTGGCTGCTGCTGGGGCTTACACGCTGCTCCACCGGCGAATCTGCCAGGGTTTCGCGCGCACGATACTGGAGTCGGCCTTGTCAAGGATCAGATCGCCCTTCGATTCGCCTACAAAAGATTGCGTCGAAGCTTGTCGGGCCCCAAGGCACCGCGGGCGCACAGCAAGTGTGGCTGGTGGCCGTGGACGTCACTTTGATGGCTTAGTCGCTCCCGGCCGAGCAATCAGCGCGCGTGTTGGCGAGTCCACTTGAGCTCCTCGGGCGGGCTGCACGGGCGATGAAAGGAACGCACGGCATCTGAGCTGCCCTTGGCTGTGGACTCGTACGGCCTTTTACGAATACGCGCGCAGCTACTTTCTACTCCTGGCCTCGACTGTCAGACCCTTCTGCGAAACACATGTCGATGCTTATTCCTACTGCAGCGCACCCATCACCTGCAACGCTTTGAGAGCGTCACAAGCTCAGACGTTCAGACGATCGCAGTCCCATGGCATCCCACATCCAATGCTTGTCTCACACTTGACTTTGCTCTCAACTGCGGTCTAGACCACGTGCCAAGTGGGCCACTGGCAACTTGTCCCGGGCTGCACGTCGATGAGACTGGGGAAAGCTTGCCGAAACAAGATGTATCAGATTTCAATGAGATGTGCTGAGTATTGATCGTGATTTCGATGTATACTAGTTACAGGCATGCACTAAAGTGCAGCACATGCTGAACCACTAACGCCATGCCCCATGCCTTCCAAGTTCACTCCGAAAGAGAATAATGACAGCCTACCCTACAAACTGTGACAGCGACCCTAACGCCAACCGTGTGATCAGGTGCCAGCGCGACGCCAGCTTTGCTGGTTCAAGTAGCTGGTTTCTTCCTTCTTTCTCCTAGTAGTTCAACTCGCCGCTGCCGTCGCCGCCCACAGCATCGAGATCTTCGTAGCTCTTAATTTGACGACCCTGGGTGGACTGTAGGGGTCCTGGTCCGCCGTCACCGTAGCGCTGCACGCCTGGTCGCCCGCCACGCGGAGGCGTAAGACGGCCGTTACCGCCGCTAGGAGCGTTACGACGGTCACGGTTTTGTCTGTCGTATGGTCCAGCTCGGCTATTGAATCGCTGGCCACCGCGACGCATCGCGCCAGAGTCGTGCATACCGGCAGCAGGGTCCCAGTTGCCGCCCATAGCTGGGTTGAACATGCCTCCAGCATTCATGCCATTGCCACCCATAGCCATGCTCATGTTGGCAAGGTTGAATCCACGCGGCGTGCCGGTTGCCTGGACGTGATTGCCCATGGGGAAATGGCCGTTGCTGTTTGCGTCACTACGCGAGGGCGCAATGTGCGCAGGATCCAGAACATAGCTGTTGACGAGTTCAAGCTATAGTCTCATTAGCTATGTGTGACAGATCAGGACCATGGCATTTGCTTACGTCTTTGTGAAGCTTCTCGAGCCACTCCGGATGACGCTTCTCGACGTGCTTGCGCCAGAAGTTCTGTCCCTTGAACAGCTTCGTGCATTCCGGAACCTTGCAACGCCATTTGGACTCGTCCTCTTGTTTGCAATACCTTGCCAACTCATCTTCCACAGCCTCGTCGAGTGGCTTTCCACCCAGCTTGCGCAGGTCGACGTTCTCCGGCTCAAGAAGCTGCAACAACTTCTCTTCGTAAGTCTTGACCCAGTTGAAAGCGCGTTGGAGCTGCTGCTGGTTCTTGCCGCTCAACTTCATTGGCTTGCGCTCTGCGACAGGGCTGCCCTCGCCATTCTCCTGATCGCCGGACTCCTGCTTTTTGTATGGGAACGGCTCCCCTGTGGCTGTGGCTCGGGCGGTAGCCTTGGCTGCTGTTGTCAAGCTGGCACGTGGGCGGCGAAGATGGCCTCCAGCGCACTTGCGGATCAACTCGTGAACCGAATCGCTCTCGAACACACAGAAGAAGCAGAAACTGTACACACGTCTGAGATACTCAATCAGAAGATCAAGCTTCTTCTTCTTCACCAACAGATCTTCGTCGTCAACCTCTTCGTCGTATGCGCCTTCCTCGTCTTCCATGGTCTCGTCCTCGCCTTCTTCCAAATCTTCGGGATCTCGCTCCTTCTTAGGGGGTGCAGGAGCGTTGGCAGGAGGCTGTAGCCAACCCTTCGAGCGAAGGTCTTCGACACGCTGTTCAATCCTCGCAACACCGTCGACCTCGCCATACTCTTCTTCATGACCCGCTTTCAACTCGCCATCAAGCTTCCTTACCAACCTCTCGGCTAGCTCCAAGTCACGCTCGATCCTCTCCGGAGCCGAGAAAAGATCCCAGAGTGCCTTCTTCCGAGGTGCTGCTGGTGTCTCGTGTACTCCGACGTGACAAGTAAAGTTGCCGCGGACTTCGTCCTCAACAGTCTTGCCGTTGATTTCCTCAAGTGCTTTCTGCGCAGTGCTTTGTTGAACAGGAATAGGCTTCTCGTCGAGCGCACCGTCCTCTTCGTCATCACGCGCATCACCACGATCGTCGATCACCATAGGCTGCTCGTCGTTGGGATGCAGGATTACCCAGCCTATACGGTGACATTTCTTCAAGGGGTTCGGATCGCTCAAGCTGAGCCACTTGAATCCACCAGGACCCTCTCCGAGATGCTCCTTGGCGAACTCTTCGACTTTCTCTCGGTTGACGGTAGGAGCGATGGTCTTAATCAAGAGCGTTGGCTGGAATGCGGACTCGTCACGGATCTCACCACCCTTGCAAGGAAGGAGGTCTCCTACACCCAGCACTTCATTCGCAGCAGTCGTCTCGCCTTCTTCCTTCTCCACAATGCCACCTGCGCCGTTTGAATCGTTCTTGTAGATGCCCTCGAGCGTGAATTCATCGAAATAGCCCTCATCGATCTGGCGCTCCCAATCACTGTAGATGCCGTGACGGTATCCACGTAGCTTCTCCTTGAAGGCTTGGTCGTACTCGGGATCGTAGCGCTCCTTGAACCACTCCTCGCCCTTGTGCTTATCCACGAAGGTCTTAGCCATCTGGACCTGAAGCTTCTCTTTGTATTCGTCATACGCAGCCTGAATGAGCTCACGCTCTTTGCCACGTTCCTCGCGAGCTTCACGCTCACCCTTGAGGACAGGCTTCCTGCCGCCATTCTTCGCGCGTTCCTTCTCTTCCTTCATGACCTGCTCAACACGCCACCACTCGGCAAAGTAGTTGAATCCAACCTGGTACTCAAGCGACATAGGATTTGGAATCGGATTGGTCGTGAAGGTAGGAGCGAAGTTGTCTTGACCGGGGACGTAGCGGTCAATGCCAGCCTGTACCGGAGGGGGTGAGGAGCGGCGACGGGCCCCATCGCGGCGTGGGTGGTCATAGTCTCGAGCGCGATCGGGCTGATATCTGTCGATGTTCTGAGGCGATCGTGAGCGCCGCCTGGGCCTGCGGTCCCCGGGGGCTGCCAAAGGACAGTTAGTCAAGATCGATCAGGCGTCCAGCGTGCTGCTTACCAGGAGAGCGGCGTCTGTAGGAGTCGGCCGGCGGCCTAGAGTCTTCTCGGGTAGCACTGTGGTGAAGTCAACATGGCTGTTCTGCTGAGCAAGCTTGCATGCTGCTCACGTATAGGAGTCCATTGTCGCGGAGGAGCTACGATAGCTGGACTTCGGTTGTTAAGTGCTGTGTGATGAGCCAGTCATCGACACAATGACGGCGGCACTATCAGCCAGGGTAGATGATATCGGCAGGCGGTTGTATTGCCTGACGAGCACCGGAGGTTCGATAATAGCTATTTGCCATGGTGGCTCGGTCAGACAGAGGACAAACAAGTAAGGTGATGAATGCGAAGGTCTATAGGGAGTGGCAGTAATGAAGAATGAACAAGATAGCGGCAGCACTCGATGCGATTGATCACACGCGAGCTACACCGCGAGAAGAGAAGGGTGGAGACGGGAGGCAGCTCGGAGGCTGGCGTCTGGCCGACGAAGCTACGATGGCCTGGAACGAAGGGGAGATACGAACAAGATGAGGCTGCAGCAACAATAAAGGCGAATGCACTCACGAGATGCTGGAGTGTGCCCTGCTCGCGACGGAGAGGCAGATGTGTGGAGGAAGGGTGCGCGGAGGGAGCGCGCGACGGCTGGAGAAGGAGCGTGCTGGAACGGGGCTAGCGGATGGGAACGCGAGACAGGCACGGAGCACGGCAAGTGGGTCACGAACGTCCGTGAGAACCACCGACCGAGGTGTCTCGATTGGAGCTTGCGGGATTACGTAGCCGAATCGCGAGAGGGACGCGTGAGTATAACATCTTTCAGGCGACTGTTGCTTGATCGCCGCTGCTTCTAGTTCTGTTGTCTCCTGCCACCTGCAGCCGCAAAGATGACCTCCTACATACCTTCCCTCACGCTTCCAACCTTCTTGTTCGAAAACCCAGCTGCTGCCATACTGCTGCCTGTAGCTTGTGGTACTGCCGTCGGCTTTTCCATCAGCCGTATGTGACCCTGCAGTAAATCGAGTAGCTTCGTCACTAACAACAGACAGCCTCTGTAACCCAGGCTTCTTACAAGGCCATAAGACAGCCCCCTCTGCACCCGCCTGGCTACGTCTTTGGACCAGTATGGACTGCACTCTACGCAACAATGGGCTACACTGCCTACCGTGCGTGGACCACGGGCGCAACATCCATCAACCCTCAGACCGTTGCGCTGGCTAAGCAGGGAGCAACATTGTACTCGATCCAACTGGCTCTCAACCTTCTGTGGACTCCTCTCTACTTCGGCCTTGGGCGCCCAATTGCAGCTACCGTCGACATCCTTGCTCTCGGCGGTACCGTTGGTTACCTGGCCTACATCTGGGGCCAGGTCGATCCCACCTGTGGATGGCTGCTTGCACCCTACCTTGGCTGGCTCAGCTTCGCTACCTACCTCTGCGTAAGTGTCTGGGCATGAGCCTACATGCATTGTGCTAACAACAATTCCAGGTCGGCAGCGGTTACTTGAACGACTGGAACTTCTCCAAGATGTGGAAGAAGGATTAAATTATGTGGTAGCCAGTGTGACAGATTAGATATCTTACTCTGTAAAGATAAGGCTTCCCAAGGCCTCCGGCGGCTGTAGCATATGTACAACATCATTATGATTCAACTCTCCGTAGAAGTTTTCCTTCACATCAAGCATCATCACCATGGTCATCTACAATGCGATTGTTCATTTCAAGTCGCACGAAAAATAACCTCAGCCAATGCTGTGCTCTATCGGCTTTCAGCTCGCTCTTTCCTGATGCGCACTAGCGCGCGGGTACCTCAACTAACGTTCCAGAGCGCATAGCTGTCCTTTACTCAGCCGAGCGCCGCAAGAGCCACGCGTTTCGCAGTTTACTTCTTCCTATGTCATGATCTTGCTGCCACGGCATTGATACTGCCAGGCTAGTCACTCCTTTGACATATTACCAGTAGCAGCTACAGGTGCGCTTGCGACTGTAGACTCTCGGTACACGGACCGAGACACTTGCCCGTGCTACACCTCCGTGGTCTCACTTCCACGTTTTATAAACCCGAACACCCTTTCGACCTCCACTGCCTGCAGTGCTCTCTGCGAAGATGCCTCCGAAATCTGCTTTCACGCGTCTGGACGCCTTTACGAAAACCGTCGAGGATGCACGCATTCGCACAACGTCCGGAGGAATCGTCACACTTGTGAGCTTACTAGTGATCATATGGTTGACACTAGGCGAATGGGCAGACTACAGGCGGGTGACAGTCCGTCCTGAGTTGATTGTGGATAAGGGTAGAGGCGAGCGCATGGAGATCGCGTTGAACATTACCTTTCCTCGCATGCCTTGCGAGTTGCTCACTCTCGACATTATGGACGTGTCGGGCGAGCTCCAGATGGGCGTCGCACACGGCATCAATAAGGTGCGATTGAGCCCTGAAAACGAGGGCAGCAAAGAAATCGAGACCAAGGCTTTGGATTTGTAAGTGCATATACTTTTGGTGGACGGCAATGGCAGAAATGAACCGCAAGGCTGACTGTGACGACAGACACAAAGACGAAGCGACCCACCTTGCCCCCGACTACTGCGGCGAATGTTACGGAGCCCCGTCCCCCACCAACGCGAAGAAGCCTGGCTGCTGTAACTCTTGCGACGAGGTACGCGATGCGTACGCCTCTGTGTCGTGGTCTTTCGGACGTGGCGAGGGCGTCGAGCAGTGTGAGCGAGAGCACTACGCTGAGCATCTCGATGCACAGCGGCAGGAGGGATGCCGTCTCGAAGGCAACATCAAGGTGAACAAGGTCATTGGCAACTTCCACATTGCTCCTGGAAAGTCCTTCTCCAACGGAAACCTTCACGTACACGATCTTGAGAACTACTTCAAGGACGAGTACGCTCATACGTTTACCCACGAGATCCATCACCTTCGTTTTGGCCCCCAGCTGAGCGATGTCTACGTGAAGAACATGCTGAAGAATACCCAGGCGACCGGTCCTGGTGGCTGGACCAACCACCACATCAACCCCTTGGATAACACCAAGCAGCACACAGATGAGAAAGCGTTTAATTACATGTACTTTGTTAAGGTCGTCTCGACTGCCTACTTGCCGCTGGGCTGGGAGAAGGAGGCCCCCCGCCCAACACACGAGGATATTGGAGCTGTCATTGGAAGCAACTACAAGGGAAGCCTGGAGACGCACCAGTACTCTGTCACGAGCCATAAGAGAAGCCTGCAGGGTGGTACTGATGAGCAAGAGGGCCACAAGGAGCGCATACATGCGCGCGGTGGCATTCCTGGCGTCTTCTTCTCATACGTAAGCTCCCCTGTGTTTCTCCCTAGTTTTCAAGAACTAACTGAACCGCAGGATATTTCGCCAATGAAGGTCATCAACCGCGAAGTACGCGCAAAGTCCTTCTCCGGTTTCCTTGTTGGCCTGTGCGCTGTTGTCGGTGGTACACTTACAGTGGCTGCTGCAGTTGATCGCGCGCTTTACGAAGGCGTCAACAAGATTAAGAAGATTCATTCGAACTAGTCACTTCAATGCGATACTTTACCGGCCTGAGAGGTTCAATCAGCATTGTGGGGTAGCGAGCTGGGAGTTTTGGCGTCTCGATATAGCAATTGGATTTTGCAGACCTAGATCTACGAATCTTTGGGTTGTTGATAGCATCTGGGCTGAGCTGGAAATGCCAGCCTGTAACAAGTAGGCTTTGGCGCATACATAGAAGAATTCAAGACATGACAAAGTCATCAGGGGAGTCATTTAGGCTGCCAGGCAGCAATGTGAGTGTCGCCTGACAGGCTTCATGCCTGACAGGCGAAGATTCAACATCGTGGATGCCTGATACATTCTGCATCGCTTTGCAGGGCAACAAGTTCCTCATCCTACATACTTTCGGGCTATGTCTTGGTGAAAAGGGTAGTCTTCAACCCGTCTACAGCCAATCACCGCTTTCGGCTTGCATGCGTGCACGGACGTTGTGTGAAGTGCGCTAGTTTGGGCATAAAACCTACCCAGTTGCTCCTACTCCCAGTTTGCACATCCACAACTCGACCAACTCTCACATATCTCAAAGAACCCAGCTTCAAGTCGGCAGACTTCCAAGGACAGGATACTACCGGCAAAGTTCAGCAAAACCATCTCTTGTATTACTTCGTTTCAGACACAGTCACCATGTCTGCACCCCGGGGAGGAGGACGTGGACGTGGGAGAGGCCGTGGCCGCGGTCGCGGAGACTACTACACACCAAATGACCGCCAGGACCAACATCAGCCTCAGCAACAAGCGGAGCCGGAGCAATCGGCAGCCACAAGCAGCACTGTCGATCTCCTCAAAGGCTTCCTCGCACGACGCTACGATGCTTCCACCAAACTACTGAACTTCTCAGCTATTGCCACGGATGAAGAAGTCGCTAAAAGCGGAATGTTCCGACAGGAGTCAACTCAAAAGAAGTTCTTCCCTGCGCTCATGGTCATCTGCGACCAGATGCTCGAGACGCGGGAAGCTAAAGAGGCAGCCATCGAGAGCGTCACGTTGTGCGGGAACAACATTACGAATCTCAACGTGGTATTCGATTTGTGCAAGACATTGAACCACATCAAGAATCTCGATCTCAGTGGGAATGCCTTCCATTCAGTCAATGCACTGAAGCCGTGGAAAGGCCGGTTTAGGAAGCTGGAGCATCTAATCATCGACCCGTTCAGCAGCATCGGCTGGGAAGACGAGCTCACGGCTTGGTTTCCCAAACTCAAGATCCTAAATGGAAGTCAGGTCCGCGCCGACAAGCCTGCAGCCGGCGATGCAGCTATGGTTACGGACGCACCTATGACGGCAACACCACAACCAATGGCCGGCGCGCCAGGCTCGACACCATCGTTACCAACGACCACGCCAACATTCGACCAACAGAAAGAGGATATGATCACGTACGTACAGACAGCAACGAATCTCAAACGCGACTATGCGATTCAGTGCTTGGAGGCAGGAGCCTGGGACCTGAATCGCGCTGGAGAACTGTTCACCCAAAGCCAACCGAATCTGCCGCCAGATGCATACAACTAGATGTTGTCGGGTTGGAGTTGGAGTGGAAGGCGCGCAAGGACAGGAAGGAGGCGTTGACGCAGGTTATTCTTTATTCATAGATTTCGCATAGCGGGTCGGAGTCGCAGACTGCTTTTTATGGACCCAAAAGACTATTCTTTATTTGGTAGATCGAGTCTGTTTTCTATTTCACACTGTTCTAACAGAGTGTCGTCGATCGTTCCAGACGCTCAAATCCAATTATTTAGCCAACACGTAACACACCTGAAGATGCTGCTTCGCCGCCGTGATCATAACTGCAACAAAATCATGCCTCACACAGATACACCTCCTGGCAATTATGTACATACTTGCCTGGTTCAGATCAGTGATATCTGGTGTCTCTGAGCTTGCTTTATGTCAGGCAAATCTCGCCCAACCCCTTGCTTACATGTCACAACTGGCATGGCTTCGTCGAACTGGAAGATGTTCAGGAGAGTATCTCACCAACGGGTGCACACTTTGCTGCATTGTAAATGAAACGTTAGTACTTATCAGATAGAACCTTGCTCGAGGATGAGGGAAAGACCTCCCCTTACGCATCCTAGTGCATGATTGCCGAGGCCGCTGTAATGGAAAAATTCGGCTGTATTTCTGCCTCTGAATTCACGCAATGATCTGCGCAGATTACTGAGTAATGTGGCTAGATTCGGGACCAGAAACGCAGATCGGAAGTGACCGAAGCCACCGCTCTCTTTCATGCATGTCCCTTTCCGCCTCTCGTCAACCCCCCCCCCCCCCAAAGCTACTAACGCACAGATTCCTGGCGCGCATACACGAGCACCCCCATCTGATCCTGGATCCAGAGGCCATTGTAACTATTCGACCTCCAAGGCTTATCAGGATCGACCAGGGCCCAGTCAAAATGGCGCATCAACTACACAAAAGGTTAGCAACACTCCGTGTACGCACTAAGGACGGTCACTACTCACCTCAAACACGACCTTCCCGATCTCCAACCACGCAATCCCCTTGCCAAGACACTGATACTTCCCCCAGCCAAACACCATCTCAGTCGTGCGCCGCATCTCCGCCAGCTTGGCCTCGTTGCCCGCCTCCTTCTCATCCAGCAGCCACCGCTCAGGGCGCCACACGTCCGCGTCGTCCCCGAACACCGCTTTCGAGCGCTGCAGACCCCACTGGTTGTAGCTGACATCCGTACCGCCTGGGAGGAAGTACGTCTGGCCTTCGACGATGACGGTGTCCCCGCCTGGGGGCACTTTCTTGGGGCGCTGGTCGGTGACGGGGGGGAAGATGCGGATGGATTCTCGGATGATGGCTTGGAGGTAGGGCAGCGATTTGAGGGCTGAGTCGGTGATGATGTCCGGGGCGGGCGGAGCGGTGCCGGCGCGCACGGCGGCGTCGACTTCGCCTTGCAGGCGGCGGTAGACCCGGTTGTGCGTGATGAGGTAGAGCATTGTGGCTCTGATGGCGATGGCGATGGTGTCGGACCCTGCGAAGATCTGCAGCACGGCTTCGGAGAACAGCTCGTCGCGCGAGAGGCCGTGCTGCATGAAGGACGCCAGCATGTCTGATCGTCCCTCGGTCGGCTTTGAGAGTCGGGAGTCGATGAGCTTGCGCGCTATGCTCATCATCTTGCCGAAGCCGCGCGTGTCTCGCTCCGAGGGGCCGAGGAGTCGCGCGATGGGGGTCCACTGGAGGTATCGTGTCAGGCCCAGTGCGGCTGTTTTGCCGGAGATGGAGATGCCCTGCTCGACTGCCTTGATGTAGTCGTCCAGGTCAGCGTCAGCTTCGAGGTCGCCGTACGCCTCGCCGAAGCCGATTTTACTGATGACATCGAGGGCGAAGAATTGCACTTTGCGGGCAAGATCCATGGGCTTTGAGGATTCCGCGGTGGAGATGTACTTGGTGCGGATTAGATGTAGCAGTTCCTGGACGCGGCCATCGATGTCTGGTTCCAGACACAAATTCTCTTTTCCGGAGTACCCTGGTGTTATCTGCTGTCTGCGCTTCGTGTGCTTCGCTTCGTCGAGCTGACTGAAGATATGGTCTCTCCCGACCTCGAAGCGAGTGGAAGCATTGAACCAGTAGGATCTGGTGTACGGCGAGCGCACGGCGCTCATGTGCGCAAGTAGCTCGAATGACGAGGTGAGTAGTTCATTTGGGCCCACCCGAGCGATGGGACCTTACGGAGTGTTAGGGACGGTGCTTTGCTGAACACAATCTGGCATCCGAATAAGCTACGCACCATATTTCTCGTTGACTGCTTTGTATACGAGGTGCGTGTCCTGTCTCAAGATAGTCTTTATGTGCCAAAACTCCGAAAACCCTGCACCGAAAGGGCCATCAAAGTGCTGAAGACGCTTGTACCTGCGATACTTGTGTACCGCGTAGACGACCAAGGCGGCCGTCAATAGCAGCCACCGTGCTGCATAGAGCTGCGCCAGGAGAGACATAGCGACTACGAATCAAGCATCCTTCAGATGCGGTGATATTGAGGGTTTTTATACTGCACCTTACCAGCACCGACAAGACACCGAGCAATATGCAAGATTGGGTAGGGGTCCTAAAGGCTGATTTTCCTAATTGGTGAATACTAGGGATATGTGGAACCATGAGCAGGTACAAAGACTGCTAATTCGCGGTGTCCGATACCTGCCACACAGTAGTTATTTCTCTTGAACTGTATTCTTCCAATTCTTCGTTTCAGTGTCTCGTGGAAGCTGGCAAGACGCTGTAACCTGCGCTGTCAAAGCCTCGGTGCAAGTGGGATGGATTATCGGCATTGCCTTTCTGATTGGAACACCCATGTCGACCCTTTGCCGTCTCTAGGTCCTACTGCACCTTTTCAAGTCCGAGTAGCCACCGAGCACTCTTGAAGGATTCGATCCTACAGAATAGGCAGAATAATCAGCGAATAAGCGGTCTCGGTTTCTCGACGAAGTCCACAATTGCTGCATGCGTACCAATCAGATCGTCATTCTAACTCATTCTTGCAGCTCGCTCCGACGAGACGTTTGGCGATATGCAAGAATAGGTAGGGATCGTTGAAGCTGGTTCTCTGATTGGTGGGTGGACGCTTGGAATACGAGGAGCCTTGAGCAGATACTCCAAGAACGCTGATTTGCGGTTTTCAGTGCGTGTTCCTTTTGGTCTGAAATCTCCAACAGTGCTCGGTGCCTCGTCGGAGCTGGCAAGGCGCAGTACAGGTCGAGCGGGGTGTGTCCCACCTCTGATGGCTATCGCGCCCATGTCACAGGTTCCGTAGACTCAACATGACGGGTCGCGCAGAATAATCCGCGGTTGTCGCGCGTGTAACCCCAATTTCACGCTTGATTGAAGCTGTAGCAGCATCTCAACTCCCCTCGCGATCTCATGCAGGCCACAAACACGACCTGTCCAAGCTTAACCCTCGCCTCGCGCTTCCTCATCCCACAGCCCACCAACTAGGCATTGTTATAAGCCTGCTCCAGCTCCGCATAGAACCCGCTCCTCTTCCTCGCGGCATTCCGCTCCCACCTCAGTTTTTCCTCTCTCCTCCTCCTCTCCTTGGCGCGCTTGTGCACATCGCTTTGCATCTCGATCCACTCCTGTTTCGGGTTGTGCTTCTGCTTCTTCTGGTGGTTGTGTAGTAATTGCTTTAGAAGCCTGGGGATCCCGAGGAAGTAGAAGAGGATGAAGTTGCCGATGAGGATGCTGGAGATGAGCAGGAAAACTAATGCGGTTCTCATGGTTGGTGGGGATGTTTCATGTGACGAGCGGATTTGTGTGGATTTTGAGCGTGGGGAGTGGGGGACTGGAGGTATCAAGGAGGGTTAGTGCGCAGGCTGGATATGGCTTGATGATTTGACGGGTGTAGTTTGATTAGAGGTTCTGAGCTCAAGTTGGACAGATCTGGCAAGATGACGTAATAAGCGTCAAACCTCATGTGAACAATGTAGCATATGGCGATTCTGCTATAGGTACACAATGAGATTTTGACAAGCATTTTATAGAGGGCAGAAAGTCATGATAGGGCTTAAGAGCTGCCCTTGTCATGCGCATTGTGAGTCGGCAAGGCCTTGCCATTATTATCCTTTCCAATACAATCGCATTAGTTCAACATCCAACACGGCTCACACAAGCATAAAAACATGTAGATATTGAAGGTAGAGATCTCATTACTTCGAACTAATCATACAACAGCTGTGTGTGAAAAAGCAACGCTAAATGGACTCGTCTAACATAGGAAAAGTCTGCTGAAGAGCTGGCATGGCCCCGGGACTAGGCCCAGAACCTTTGGAACGAGAACGCTGCAAATCATTACACTCGTGCCACCGACCTCAGTCTGGATAGCACCTCCAGTGCTGACCTTCAAACCCCCCGATCTTCCAGCCAGAACCAAAAGGGCCCCGTTCCTTTGTGTCGATGGTGTGTGGTATCATTTTTAGGCGACAGAAAACTCATCAACTTCATCCCGCTCCGCTCACGTCTATCAGGCGAGGCATTTATTTACCTCCGCCAAGCAGACCGCCAACGAGAGGGATGTTGCTGACACCACCGCTGCCCTTCTTCTTCTTCTTGTCATCACCAAGGAGACCACCCAGGCCAAGGCCGCTGAGGAGCTTGTTAATACCAAGACCACCCAGGAGACCGTTGACCAGACCGCCGAGACCAAGACCGTTCAGAAGCTGGCCGACAAGGTTGAGGACACCAGTCAACAACAGACCAACCGCAGCAATGATCTGGAACAGAGGCTGGGTGAGGAGGCTCCAGAGAGGGTTGAGCTTCTTCTTGGCGTGGGGCATGTCGGAGATCTTCTTCTTAGCATTGTCGATCGTAGTGACAACAGAAGTAGTGAGCTCCTTCAAGCAGTCGGCAAGCTTGTACTCCTCAGGAGTGGCCTCGCCAGTCTGCTGGCGACCCTTGGCCTGAGCAGCGATGCGGCCATCGGGGTCGAGACCACGGAGCGAGCCGTTGCACTCGCTCAGAATGCGGCCACCCTCCTCAATGAGAGGCTTGACGTTGTTGACAAGCTCCTCCTCGTCGAGCTCGTCGCGAGGTGTGCGATCAGCCTTCTCGATGTACTATTGGTATGTTAGCAATTGCAACAAAAAGCGGGAAATGGGATGTAAGCTTACCTCGGTGATCTGCTTCATGACAGGCTGGACACGCTCCAGAGTCTGCTGGCAGATGGCAGCCATCTTGTTGGCGAGCTCCGAGTCCTCGCGGCGCTGCCTCTCCTCATCGGTCTCATCCTCGGGGATGTCCTCCTCCTGGATGTTGCCGAGGAGAGTAACCTCTCCGACCTTGTTGCCATCGTTGTCAATGACATAGCCGTTGTCATCAATCTCAAGACCAGCGCAGTGACCAAGGTCACCAGCAGTAAGGCGACCGATGATATCGCCGTTCTCGTCGCGGACCTCACCCTCCTTGTTGACGTGCATGCCAGCCATGGGATTGATCTTGCGCTCCTTCTCCTCAGGCTCCCAGCGCTCGGCCTTACCGATGACGTTGCCGTTCTTGTCGTTGATGTCGCCATCCTCGTCAACGGAATGACCAACAAGCTTCTTGATATCACCCTCGATGACGCGACCAATGATATCGCCACTGGGAGTCTGGATGGTACCGTCCTTGGCCACAGTGTTTCCATCGAAACCAGCGAAGGGACCCTCGGGTCCGGACGCAGCACCGTGAACAAGCTCGGCCTTACCAACGATGTTTCCAGCGTTGTCCCAGATCTGACCCTTGCCGTCGACCTTCTTACCGATCATGCTGGCTGGGTCACCCTCAGAGACGCGACCAAGGATGGTACCGGAAGAATCAACGACGTTGCCAGCCTTGTTAACAGTGCACCCGGCAAGGGAAGAGAGGTCGACAGCCTCCTCTTCCTCCTCCTCGAATGGCTCGGCGTGGCCCTTGACATTACCGTACTTGTCGATGATGTCACCGTCTTCGTCGACAGAGTGACCAACGAGCTTCTTCTTATCGCCCTCAGAGATCTGACCAACACGGTTACCGTCGTTGTCTTCGACGAATCCATCCTTGACGACGCGGAGGCCCTCGAAGCCAGCGAAAGGTCCCTCTTGACGAGTGACACGCTCGTTGTCAGGGATCAATTCACAGCGTCCGACGATCTTGCCGGTATCTCCGTGGATGAGACCCTCACCGTCAGACTTGCGACCTGCAAGTTCCTTCAGGTTGCCTTCGACGAGCTTACCGACAGGGATACCCTCGTTGTTGACCAAGTAGCCCTGCTTGTTCAAGGTAAGACCGTCAAGAGCAGAGAGGTCAGCAGGAGCCTCTTCTTCCTCTTCCTCCAGGGGCTCGGCGTGACCCTTGACATTGCCGAATTTGTCAAGGATATCGCCATCCTCATCGACGTGCAAGCCAACAAGACGCTTGGCGTTACCCTCAACGACAGTGCCAACAACATTGTCATCAGCATCGGCAACCTTGCCGTCGGCGATAACACGGAGGCCTTCAAGACCGCCGAAGATGCCTTCGGGCTTAGATTCGCGCTCGCTCTCTGGGATCATTTCGCAGCGGCCGATGACCTTGCCAGTGTCGTTGTGAATGAGACCCTCGCCGTCAGACTTGCGGCCAGAGAGCTCCTTGACGTTGCCCTCAACCAGGCGACCAATAGGAATACCGTCCTGGCCGACAAGGTAGCCCTGCTTGTTCAGGGTAAGGCCATCAAGAGCAGAGAGATCTTCGGGAGCCTCCTCCTCGGGCTCCTCCTCCTCGATGGGCTCGGCATGTCCCTTGACGTTACCAAACTTGTCAAGGATATCACCGTCCTCATCAACGCGGAGACCAACGAGACGCTTAGCATTGCCCTCGACAACCTCGCCGACAATGTTCTCGTCCTCGTCAGCGACCTTGCCATCAGCAATGACGCGGAGACCCTCAAGACCTCCAAAGATGCCCTCGGGCTTGGTCTCACGCTCGTTCTGAGGGATCATCTCGACGCGGCCAATGACGTTGCCGGAGTCGTCCCAGATCTGGCCGTTGTCATCGATCTGGCGTCCATTAAGCTCCTTGGGGTTGCCCTCAATAAGACGAGCGATGGGTACGCCCTCGTCGCCGATGACGTTGCCCTGCTTGTTGACGGTCTTGCCCTTCAGGGACGAGAGGTCCTCAGGCTCAGGTGCCTCCTCCTCGGGTGCCTCTTCCTCCTCGTAGCGCTCGGCATGGCCAACGACCGAGCCCTTCTTGTCGAGGATATCACCATCCTCGTCAACAGCGCGGCCGATGAGCTTCTTGGCGTCACCCTCAACCACGTGTCCGACACGGTTGCCGTTCTCGTCCTCAACGTAGCCGTCCTTGACGACAGTGAGACCCTCGAGACCAGCGAAGGGAGGCTCATCATCACCATCCTCCTGGGGAACAGTCTGGGCGCGGCCAATGACATTGCCCTTGTTGTCCCAGAACTGACCCTCAGCGTCGCAAGTGACGCCAGACTTGGACAGCTTCTTAGCATCACCTTCGGTGAGCTCACCGACGATGTCTCCGTTGTCGTTGAGGATCTTGCCGGACTTGTTGACGGTGAGACCGTCAAGGATGGAAAGAGGAGGGAGGTTGTTCTCAGCAGCCTCCTCGGCGTCCTCGGCAGCATCCTGGGCATCCTCGGCAGCGTCCTGAGCATCCTCAGCAGCATCTTCAGCCTGATCGACCTGCTGCTCGATCATCTTAGGGAGGGTCTTGACCTTGCCGATGACGTTGCCATCCTTGTCAAGCACCTCACCCTTCTCGTTGATCTTCTTGCCGGCGCAGTCCTTGATGTCGCCCTCAGCAAGCTCGCCGATGGGCTCGCCATCCTCATCGAGGACCTGGCCCTTCTTGTTGACCTTGAGGCCGTCAAGAACGTCAAGATCGGGAGTGACTTCGACCTCCTTGACCTCGGGCTCGACCTCACCAAGGCGCTCCTTGAGCTCCTTCTGAGCCTCGAATGCAGCCTCGCCGGAGACAACCTCGACCTTGCCGATAGGGTTGCCCTCCTTGTCGAGGACCTCGCCCTTGTCATTGATGGTCTTGCCAGCGCAGTCATTGGCCTCGCCCTCGGTGAGCTCACCGATCTCCTCACCCTCGGCGTCAAGAACCTTGCCCTTCTTGTTGACCTTGAGGCCCTCCAGGATGCGGATGTCCAGGGCGCCCTTGGCGGAGTCCCTGAGCTTCTCAGCGGCTCCCTCGGCAAGCTCAACGCTGCCGAGAACATTGCCTTCGGAGTCGACGACCTCGCCCTTCTCGTTGACAGTGAGGCCCTTCAAGTCCTTGACATCGCCCTCGAAGTCCTCTCCGACCTGGCCAACAACTTCACCGTCGTCGTTGAGGACCTCGCCCTCGGAGTTGACCTCGAGGCCTTCAAGAGCCTCAACGCCAGGAAGCTCATCCTCGACGTCGGCAGCCTTGTCTTCAACATCGTCCTTGGCATCCTCAGCGGTGTCCTTGGCGTCTTCGGCAGCGCCCTTGACACCGTCGACGGCGCCCTCCTCATCAGACTCATTGTCAAGGAGTTCAGCAGCATCGGGGTGGATCTCAGCACGGGCAAGGACATTGCCATCGTCATCAAGGATCTCACCATTCTCATTGAACTCCTTGCCTTGGATGTCTTCTGGGTCACCTTCAACCAACTGTCCGACGAAATCGCCGTCTTCGTTCAGGATCTGACCAGCGCTGTCGGCAGTCATACCCTTGAGGATGTCAAGAGAGGGCATCTTGGAGTCGCCGCCCTTGAGCTCGTCGGGAAGCTGGTCCTCTGGAAGGAGCTCACAGCGACCGACGAGATCGCCATCATCATCAAGGATCTCGCCGTTGTCGCCAATGGGGTAGCCGGCAAGATCCTCGGCATCGCCCTCAACGAGGCGGCCGACAGGCTTGCCATCCTTGTGGATGAGACCCTCCTCGTCGACCTCAAGACCCTTGAGGAGATCGAGATCCAGACCGCCAGTCTGGTCCTCCACGGAGTCCTTGACATCGTCGGCTGCGTCCTCAGCACCATCCTTGGCGTCTTCGGCGGTGTCCTTTACGTCGCCGACCTTGTCGTCAGCGGTGGCCTCAGCATCATCAGCCTTGTCCTTGACATCGTCAGCGGCGTCGCCAGCCTTGTCCTGGACATCGTCGGCAGCGTCTTCAGCGGCATCAGTGCCCTGCTGGGCGGTGTCCTTAGCGGTTTCGGTAGCGTCATCAGCGGCCTCCAAAGCAGACTTGTCCTTCGACTGCTCGGTGGCATCCTCGATGGCGCCCTTGGGGTCCTTGCCAGCCTTGCTAGCAAGGTTGGAAGCGCGGCCAGCAAGACCGCGAGCTCCACTCAATGCGCCTTCACCAGCCTTGCTGGCAGTGTCTGTGGCGTCATCTTCGGTGGTGTCGACAGTGTCCTCGGCGTTGTCACCAGCTTTCTCAGTGGCATCGTCCTCGGACTCCTCGACCTCCTCATCATCCTCGTCGTCGTCGAGGGGCTTCGGCTCAGCCTCGGAGAGCTCGTCGCCCTTCTGTGAGACCTTGCCGGTTGTGTCTTCTGCGGTATCCTCTGCTTGCTTCTTGGTGTCTTCAGCGGTATCCTGCGCCTTCTTCTGGGTGTCCTTTGCAGTGTCTTCTGCGGTATCCTTGGCGTCTTCGGCTGTGTTCTTCACCTGCTCCTGGGCATCGTCGGCGGTGTCCTGAGCTTGGCTCTTGGTATCCTCAACTGCTGACTGGGCCTTCTCGGAGACGTCAGATGTGTCAGGTACCGATGGCTTGTTCAGCTTAGGGGCTGATTGCTGGGGCTTCCTGCCAAGCTTGGTAGGAGTGCGGGGGGTGTCACTCTTTCCTGCGGCGGGGGAAGGCATTTTGGGTTCGTTCAAAGAAAATTCGTAATTAGATTTTGTAGGGGTTCGTTGACTCGTAGCAGATATGTTGCTGCTGATAGATCGTGAGCGGAGTGATCGGGGGGAATTCCTATTAGGCGTCGGGGGGAACGAATAATAGGTGTAAGAGTTGGAGGAGTTTTCTGTCATGTATCAATTGACGAATGGGTCGTCTTTGTAGCTGGAACGAAAGAGCAAGGATATCAAGGCAGGCTTGCATTTATGAGGTCAAATTGGGACAGATGGGCGCTTTCGTAGTATGACGTCGACTTCCATCGCTCCAAATGGCATGTAGCAGGGGGAGCTCGCGCCACAGTAAGGAGAGCTGGTTCAGCAGAACCTGTTTTGATGCCCATCACTGGAGTGTGTACGACAGACTGCGACGAACCAGACGTTAGTTGCGTCACTTGCTCCAGCCCTGAGCGGGGCGCACTCCAGTCTCCCGGAGCAATGATGAGAGAGCTCCACTGTAAGGTGACAAGCGCGGGTAACAGGGGTCGGGGAACCGTGGCCCGAACTGGGATGCAGACCCATCGTCGATGGCTGCAGCAGGCGGCTGCCAAGTTTGGATATGCAGCAGTGGCGGTAAGTGACCAGAGAACGTGTTTCGTTTGAGAGTCTGACATGTATCCTTCGAAGGCATCAGACCTGGAATGCTTCAAGAACAACTCCAACGACATCACCACTTGCAGTGAACACCACTGGCAAAAGCTGACCACTGTTGCCTTACGCTGCAGCTTGATCAGCAACTCACTCACCAACCAGTCAGCCACACTTTGATAGAAAACCTGTTGTCTTCCTGCTGTACGCTGGGCGATCCAGACTCGATCGACCGCGTCGAACAGCCTTCTCCACAAAACTCCAGCGATCGAAAACGTGTATCCCTGAAGCTACTTGCATTCCGCTCCTATGAGAAGGCTGCAACGCGCGGAGGGCTGTCGATAGATGGCAGGGTTTGCCGTGCCGTTTTGGCTAAGCAGGTTCTGGCATCCAGTTGGGTGATGTGATGTAGTCGCCATGACGTAGCGCGCCGGGAACCACCCCTGCGGGAGACGCTCGCTTACGACGCGGCCCCCGCCCCGAATCTGCACCTCCCATGTTCCTCGGAAGGCAGCGCATCTGGACTAAGTTCAGACACTGCGGGATGGAAAGTGAGAGCGGGAAGCTTCGATGTCCCTGCACACTGCTGAAGATCAGGAACATGTTGCGGCGGCGGAACACGCCCCGGAGCTTTTTGACATTTGAGGTTCAGAAGGGTCGAGGTTTGGTACGCGTGTCAAACGTCAGGGCGAACCGTGGAACCGTTCAGGGCACGCGCGATTCAACGTTTGGTCCGAAGCCGTTGAGATCGTGATGCTGGGTCCGCTAAATGCAGCGCGGCGGTTTCGTCACACTGACCCTCTGCTAGTACGTAGGTAAACGTGCGGTCGGTGCGGTGAGCAACGGGCACGCACGGGGCATCGAAACAGATACGAAATATGAGTGTCTGGACACAACATCTCCTTGACGTGATACAACAGTATTGCATGTTCCATGTTTTGGTACTGTAAGCCGCGCTCGAATCGTGTTGCGGCGCGGTATCGGTACCTGCAGTACACACACTCACTGCGCGCCTGCCTTGATCGGAAATTTTGCAAAGTGCATCGTTGGCATCGCTGAGATGCGATCTTGTGTTGAATAGCAGTACAAGAGATCGTTTGGAGCTCAAGTACGATACACAGCAGCATTCGGTATGCAACGCCATTGACCAATCAAGCCCAACGGATGACGGCCAACTGGTAGCTCGACCACTGAACCATCAACTTTTCGGATATTACCATCGCGTGGCGCTCCACCAACTAATCGCAAGTGTACCATACAACTGCGTCATGGGAAAACCTGCTCCTGATGTACACTTTCCTGTAGTGTACCGTCGAGCCAGCAATTCCAAGACGAAGAGACGACATGGCGAAGCGTCAGAACCTCCAGGACGAGAGGTTGGTTACTTTTTGTTAAATGTAGATCGAAGGATCTATGACCCACCATGATGTCAATTCACGTTCTAGACAACGCAAACCGGCAACCGCGTGGGGTTCGTCTGGACTGTGCTACCCGTGCCTCCTGCCAGGATCAGCCTCTGCAGCAGCGTGGGCGGTAAAGCTTGCAGCTTTCCGCAATTCGAGGTGCAGTACGTTGCGTGTAGGCATCGATCGAGATGGAGAGGGAAGTGCCCTGCAAGGGTCTGCGGAACGGTCGATCATAGCAGTGGTAATATCGAACGACATGCCTGTAATCATGTGGAATGCTGGCAAAAGGGTTACAATTGCAACGACCAGGTTAGAGATCGTAGCCATCTGTTTGCGAGTGTGTAATCGTTCTGCCTTCCCAGCAGTCCATTACATTCACTCTTTACAGCCCTCACGAGCTGCACTGGCCAATTGCGTACCGACCGATGAGCATAGCATGCCGGCAGAGCTTATGCAGGAACGCTCTTGCAGGTAGATGCGACAGACCAGGACTTCCCCGCCACGCCCGCTCCTGAGGCTCGATAAAGTGCAGCCTCAAAAGTCTTGCAGGAAGGCCTCGGTAAAGACTGAGCTGACGACATGGCTCTGCAGCACGCTTCACGCATGGCTCTGCACCAATGGCGCCATAACCCCAGCTCGCATCCTAACAATACATCCGCGGCTTCTTTCAACAATGCACCGTGGTGATGTGTATTTGGCCGAAAGGATTCGCGGTGAGCTGAATTGAGGGTCGTGAGTCTTCTCTTTAGGCTTTGGAGATGAGATTCTTGATTATTTGGGCCGAAGTTGAGTCGAAGCGACTGCAGTTATGCTGCAGCTACGTGTCATAGCCTTGTGGTTGCGCTCATGTCCGTGGTGTGATGTTTCCTGAGTGTGCTTCAGTGTTGCCTTTTGCCATCGTGGGTTGTCTGCCCAGTAGTTTCAGGAAACCAAACACCGGCGGGAAGAATATTGACAAGATTAGGCAGTGCGAATGGCATATTTGTGAAGCGGGTCCTCGCTTCGTTTTGAATGAGCAATGTGAAGATATCAATCTTCCTACAGATTTGTGTTCATTAACCCTAGGAGGTATGTAACATTACATGCACTCTGTTTAGCTACAAAAAGCCCAGTACTCTTCATTAGACAAGATATGATACTATCAAACAGGTTCCCTTAAGTATCTCGTAGATCAACATCATGCTCCAAATTGTGAAAAGAAGAGGTATCAATTATTAGACAATTAGAAGAGATGTGATAACCTCAAGCAGAAGCACTACCCTTCGCCTTGGGTGTCGGCGCACTCTCAGACAGACTCTCCCTCCTACCCGCTGGCGGGATAGCACTCTCAACATCCTGCCCAGAGCGGCTCAGCACCTTCTTTCGGCGCGACTCTTTCGCCTTGTCTTTCTCACGGGTATCAGTATTAAAATCATGCTTGTCTCCACCACCACTAATCTTCTTCCATATACGGCGCTTCCAGCTCCGTTCCTTGCGCTCAGCTTCCTCTTTCTCCGCTTCGTCGGCAAGCAACTGCCTCTCTCGCTGTGCACTCTGGCTATTGTCTTTCTGCTCCTCGATCTTCTTCTCATAGGCTTCGGGGTGCACGACTTTGGTCTCGGCGTCTTTGACAGCGCCGACGCCCTTCTTGACTTTCCGCCGCGTCTTAACGTAAGCTTCCAGTCCGACTAAGACAGCATAGGATCGTGAGATGCTGACGCGACTCATGTCAACACCGTGGTCTTGCATGTTGTGCACAAATGCACGGAAGTTCTTCGTAGGCGGGCGGTAATGTCCTGACAGAGGAGAAAGTCGACGCAACTGGCCGTCTTTGATGCGTACAAGACCCGCGGCGGAGATGCGCGCGCCGTGGAGGAATGAAGAATGCTGGAAGGCGCCAGACTGCTTGATGCCAATGTATAGTCGAAACGACGTGTCTGCAACCTGGCTGCTGTCAGTGATGGCTGAAGATTACTCTGGAGGAGTAACTCACGAAGATCCAAGAGTTTGGCTTGACGGAGCTGCGCAATAGATGATTTAGGATGGTCGCCGCAGACACGTGTTTGATCTTGCTAAGCCCTTTCGCCCGATCCAAGTCCTCGTTGACGTAGTGCTCACCTTCGACATCACTATGCTCCCCTGAATCGCTCGAGCTGCTTGATGAAGTGGATGAACTCCTTGAATGTCTGAAATTCTTACTCTGCCCGTCGTGCAGTAGCTGACCGTGGGGCCCATAGGCTGGTGTCTCGTCGTCCACCGGAACAATTCCGTTGACACTGTCCTTATACTCAGTCGTGGTGTTGATCCGCTCGCCATTCTTTGCCCAACACAGTCGGCCTTCCTTGTCGATTTTCACAAGGTAGTTCAGACGCTCTTCACGCGACAAATATCGAACCTGTTCTTTCTCCAGCCGTTCCCTTGAAACCGTTGGGTGTTCGAAATTGCGTCCCTCGCCCTTGTCGAGCCAGTAGAAGAAGTTTTCATGCGTTTCCGCCTTCTTCCATTCCTCATGGTAGGCGCGCAGGTTGGAGCCATATCGGTGCTTCTGATCGACCATCTCGAGGAAGTACTGCAGGTCCATCATCTTGGCCGTTTTGTCGCGCTCAGACTTCTGCTCCTCCTTCCTCTTGCGCTCGTCGCCGCGCTCTTCAGGGGAGCGTGAATCGTCAGTGTCTGAGTGGGAGACATCTGGCGCATCGTCTGCGCCAGCCCGACGCGCAATCTCACCAACGCGCTTCCAATTGTTCCGTGCTGCTTCGGAGGTTGCGCGCGCTTGTTGTTCAGGCGTCGCCAGCTGGTCTCGATTTGGCTGACTGTCTGCGCGCGACTTCAAGCGCGTTGTATTGCGCCATCTCGCTGGGTACAGTTAGGATGCACTGAGAGCGTAGTGGATATAGCTAACCATCTCGTACAGCCTATAGAAATGTCAACACCAAGATCGGGGCGCAGATTGGACTGGAGACTATACCTCTGCCCAGCGCGCACTAGCATCAAGTCCAATACCTTGCAGTTGCCGGCGCTCTCTGTATCCGCGATAGTTGCGCTGGATCATCTGCGCTGCCTGTTGTTGCGCATGGTGACTGTCCTGATCAGGCAGGGCGAGCGAGGTATTCCCTGGCCCCCCGGCAGGAGCAGCACCAGCTTCTGCCATCTTTCATGAAGGAGTACTGAAGCAGTTGAGACATTTGAAGCACATGCGCGGGGAGTTGTGACAGGCGGAAGGGTCGGCGGGGCTGAAGCTACTTACGGACCCTGGCCTGGCCAGAATCCCTGCTCAACGGCTATTCGGCAGGGCACGTCATCAGTCCTGCTACACAAACGGCCAGATCCAACGAACAACGAGGACAAGACGCGTGTACATGGCTTTCAGCGAAGCAAACGAATCAATATGGTAGCAGCAACCAAAGGACCTCTCTCTCTGAAGACAATTGTTTGATCGTTGTTGCCCATCTGAACTGGAGCGGAGCAACCTCGGACAGAATTACAGTACTTAGCTTGAAGACGGTGCAGTTACGAATCCTTTCTTGGAAAGCACCTCACATCCATGACAGCATTGGTTTTGTAAACATGGATGTGGTACACAGCTGTCTGAGAAGGGTGACATCTCTGCATATGTGACTGCATATGAATGCTCTAAATGGAATGTTCGTATATCGCAAAGCTGTACTGCAAATAATGATCATTTATCTACCACTCAAGCTGTCACACGAACAGGCCACTTGAAACCTGAATTTCTTTGAGTTCCTCTTTGACTTCACAGGGAAAAGGAACGGCTGGATTAACTTCCTCGATTTTAGGCTCTATGCGTGACGAAGCGTCTCTGGGGACGAAAGACAGTACCTTAGTTTCTGTAGCTCACACTGAATTAAAATCAATTGGTTGGTAGAACATGAAAGTTGTGTTGCGGACATTGTAAACGAAGGCATATATCGCTGAAGCCAAATAAATGGTATTCTAGACATTTTGGAGTGAGAACAGCTGAGAAGAGCAAAAGGCGAATTATTCATCCAGGACTGCGAGAACTTCCAACAATTCTACCTCTAGCGCGACACACTTGCCTTGAACACTTTTGTACGGGTCTTTGCATAGTACCAAATGTGTGGTCGGAGTAAGCTTGTTGCACGGGCGACGAATTCTCTTGCTAGGTGACTATCTGGATTGTTACCTATTTCGACGTCTGAATAGGGACCACTTCACAGCTTTTAATTCCTGTCATGGACATAATCCCCATTGCCGTACAAGCACCCTCTCATCCAGCCTTAGTAGCATTCCTCGCAGCCCTCAACTTCTTCACAAACGCCTCCGATCCATCCTCACTGAAATGCCCCTCCTTCCCCTTCATCGTCCTCTCCGCAAACTGCTTCGCCCTGGGCACCATCTCCTCCTCATACGCCCTCACGGCCTCATCCAACCCCTTCGTCCCCTCGCACCACCCCACAATCTCCCTCCCCAGCACCAACGCATCCTGCATTCCCACATTAACCCCAACGCCCGCAAACGGCGTCATAAGATGCGCAGCATCCCCCATAAGCGTCACACCAGGTCGGTGCGCCCACTCAAACCCAACAGGGAGCTCGTACAGCTTCCTGGGCGTGAGCTCATCCCTTGCGCTCAGGAATACATCCCGCAAGCGGGAATCCACATGCCCAAACCAACCCTGCATAAGCCTCTCTCGTGCGGTACCCGCATCACCCTCCCAATCAATCCTACACTCCTCCACAAACCCCTCGCCAACCCGCAAGCACGCATACACGCTGAGGAACCCAGCATCCCCGCGCTGCGCAATCAGCGCCGTGTCCCGCCCGAACGCAAACAGCGTACCCGCACCCACGTACTCCTGGAGCTCGGGGTCCGTGTGGATGTTGGATAGGGAAGCAGAGGCCATGGTGATGCCCGAGTACTGCGGTTTTGTGGGCGAGAGGAGGCTGCGTACGGATGACCAGGCACCATCGCCGCCGATGACGAGGTCGAAGGGCCCCGCAGTGGTGGTGTCGGCGAAGAAGAGCGTGTGTTGCGCGGTTCCTGGCACGGGGATCACGGATGAGACTTTGTGCTCGAAGACGACGGCATCAGGTGCCAGATTCTGCGCCAGCAGGGCGACCAGCGCCCTTCGATCGATTTCCGGGCGGCCGTCGTACTTGTCGTCTTCCATTGCAGCAGGCTCCTGCGCAGCATCGCACGTGTTGCCGTCCCATAGCACTGTCCCGTCCAGCGCCACAATCTTGCGCACATCGGATTCCGGGCGCGAGACGCGGGTGAATGCGTCCCAGAGTCCGGCTTCTCTGAGTGCGGCCTGTCCGCTTTCGCGGTGCAGGTCGAGCGAGCCGCCCCAGGTGCGGAGGGAGGAGGAGGCTTCGTAGACAGTGAAGGGGATGGAGTGGTTTTGGAGGATGTTGGCTAGGGTTAGGGAGACTGGGCCGGCGCCGCAGATGGCGATTTTGGGGGTTGTTGGATGGGAGGGCATGATTGATGTATGTTCCTGTGGGTGGAATAGAGGGATCTCGATATCCTTGAGGTGATCGAGGATGCTTTTGGCTTCAAAATCTGTTTGCTGTTTGGCTTGTCTTGTTGATCCTGCTCGTTCAAGTGCTTTCTACTCCTGCTTTCGGTGCGGCCAGTCACGCATTTATGTGCGTACTCCGTGGCCGCTGCCTAAACGTGATCGCGAGCATTTCGGTCCCGAGAGGCGTAGGATTAACCACCGAACCCATATTGTGGGAATGCTGAATAAGTGTCGTGTGGTGTAGATGGCGCTTGTCGGGCCCTTGATCGATGTTTCGGGCCCGAGGCCTCAACACCGAGAAGCGAGGTGTACGACGCCATGCACATCACGACCTGATAAGGCAACGCACTAGGTCTACCAGGGCCGGCTCTGTTTGGCCGCAAACATTGCAAGACTTATAAACTTGTTGAAAAAGGTAAATGCCGTGCGGAAAGAGGCTGCCATTGTAAAATGGCTACTCTGAATTTGTGCGCTGACCTTAACTTGAGTAAGCAAAGCCTCTGATGAGTATTCGTTAAACGTTTATAGATAGAGTATAATTCATCTCAAGCAAAAGATCCAGGACAACCGATTGAAATATCCAGCGTGTCCACGGAATAGGACGAGCGTAGCATACGGATCAGTCCCTCAAAGGACCGACGCTCGCCTTTTGTCGCACAGTCCTCGTCTCAATCCCCAACTCCTCGTCTCCTTCTGCGCTCGACGCTCGGCTCCTCTCTTGGGCAGGCCCCATCTCATCTTTCGTTTCTCTCGTCAACTCCTCGAACTCGATGTCCATCTCCACCACCTTCATGATCTTGCTTCCTTTCTCTTTGCCTTTCCCATTACTTCCGATCGTTCTAACTTGTCGGCTGTTGCTTCCGTCATAAGGCGTTGCTGCGGATTTCGCCTCTGAGAGCGGACTTGAGGTCCACAGTCCGCGGATCTTAAGGCCAAGTGAGGTGCGTCGAACGTGCTTGATGAAAGCGGGTGAGACGGGCAGGCAGGCAGCTAGGAAGCCGAAGGTCAATTCCGGCTCAGCCCACTTGCCCATCAAGGCTGCTTGGTAGGTCAAATCTGTCGAGTAATACAGTTCGACAGCGTAGTGCAGGCGGACCGCAGAGGCGACGCAGGCACTATGGGGTGTTAATAGACACAGGAAAGAGTTGGGTTGTGGTTGTGTAGACTCACAGGCCACCAAGCAGGAACACGGCGCTCAAACCCCACTTCCGCTTCTTACTTAAGGTCAAGCTCCATATTACAGGTTGGGGCATGGTGATGATTATGAGATCGCTGGCGGTGTTTATCGAGGCTGAGACAATGTGCACGACCAGTTTATCTGCTACGCATGTGCCGGGAATGAGTGGGTTCCAGGCGTGTGCCAGTGGGCGGCAGGCCAAAAATTGGAAGAGAAAAAGTGCAACGTAGAACATGACGTTGAGCGCAAGGAAGCCGTCGATAATCCATAAAGAAGTGGGTCGCTCACGTATCGAGCGGTCGTGGGGCATAAAAATGCGGCGAATTTGCAAGATCAGGGACACTTTGAGCGGGATGACAATGAGAGCGTAGATAGCGACGGATATATGGAAGAGCTGCATGGCGATCATGTCAGCGACTCGAATGATCAACCCCTGAGTGAAGGACGGGACCGCGGTGTTGAGGGTTGGTACGTACGCGTGATATCTCAAGCGCTTTCCGAACAGTAAGATCCCATTGGTGCACGCCCATCGGCATGGCTTCGAGCATGAAGACGATCCCATGAAAGCCGATGAAGCAGAACAGTGCCACTATCAACCAGTCTGCGCCGGGTCAGTCCACGGCTCTTTGAGTTCTTCAACCCTCAGAATGTTGCCCTTACAGTCTTCCGCCTGCATCTTCCTCAGAACACCCAGCTTCGTGTAGGTCCGCATCCCAACTACCACTGTTGCGATGATGAGTTGTAATACCGCAAGTTCTGGATGGGCCAGATTATCGGGGTCCTCGAAGTTTGGCGTGACCCCGGGGGGCGGCGCGAGGGCAGGCCCGTCCAGTATTGCATCCATTACGGACGATTTCATGGTGTAGGATGATTAGAGGGCATATGCCTCGGCCCCAACGCAGTAGTAAGTATCCGATAATCGCGAAGATCTCTGTTCCCAAATCAAGTTATTGACCAGAAAGAAAAGTGGGAAAAGAGAAGACGTCAAGACTACTAGTGAGACGCCCAGATTACAAGCTGAGCCAGTGATTGCTAGAATTGATGGGTAGTCTAGGGTGACACAGAGGTCAAAAGCATGGGTTTGATTTACCGACATAACGGTTCTCCAAGTCACATCGAATCATGTACCGTTCCAACGGCTACAGATAGCCTCGCCGGCACAGCTTGCTTCCACGTTTGATCGAGCTCGTGATCAATAATTGCATTGCAGTTGGAGCAAAGGCCCGAACATGGGTATATGGATTCGAGACTCCCGGGAACACAGGCGACAAAGATGATGTTCCACACTGCTGGCAAAGGGCAACCCTTGGTCACCACTCGAAACGGATAAGACCGACAAGAGCGCGTCGCCACACAACGCAGCGTGGTTTGTGATGATTGGCATGATTGGTGGAAGGATCGATGGCACATGCAGGTACGTTGCGCTATTACCGCACGTGTAATAAGCATGCGCCAAGCCTGAAATTCGCATGCGGGGATGAGAGAAAGGGTGAGATAGCGACGGGGGAAATTCTGAATCTAAATGGTGCCCAGATTTGTGCACTTGCTTTTTCGCGGTAACACGAGCGATACTGCGATAGGATCAGTCATAATGGGAAAGTATAATTGTCTGATGTTGGGACCGGAACATTCGTTTCGTAATTATCGCAGGTCCACGAGTTACCCCAGATCTTGACCGCGGCATAGGGGCTCGTGTCCAGATCCGCTCTACGCCCAAGGCTGAAATAATAAGCGAAGCTTGCCTGCACATGGTATTACCTCCGCTTGAACTTGCTCTTCATGCCAATTACGGGTCGCTTGACAACACCATCGCCATCCTCTTTCTTCTTGGAGACCACCGTCTTCTTAACGAGAGGCCCGCTTTCTTCCTCTGCGATCCTCTGCTCTTCCCTGGCCTTGTCTTCCGCCATCTTTGCCTCGAGTTCCGCTTTACGGTTGAACTCGCGCTCGGTCACGCGCTTATCCCTGGCTGAATAACCTTTCTCTTTAATTGAGTAGAACACTGCACCCATGTCTGCAAGCCAGTGTGGATCAACCGAGGTAACGCAAGACATGTACTCTTTGCTAGTGAGGATGAGTTCATGGTAGACGACGTAATCCGGCAGATAGCCAAGACCATAAAGCGCACTGGTAGGGTGCAGCTGGATGGTGACGCTGGTGCGGAGGTTGATGTATTCGCCGAGGCCCTTGACCTTGGCCGCTTGATGGTAGTAACCCGAGCAGATGCACTTCCGAATCACATCCCAGTCTGTTCCGCAGCTAACCAGGGGCATCTTTTGCTTCTCCATTATGTCCTTGATCTGGTCTCGGATCTCCTTGCCTCGGCGCAGAGCTTTGGGGTGCAGGAAATGTCGTGTGCACCAGCCGTCTGAGTATCCGTTGACTCTCCATTGGGTATAGACATGCAACAATGTCAGATGGTCGCTTTCCGGAACAAAAAACTTCTCGCGTGCAGCATCAGACTCTTCTTGACGCTCTTTCGGACGGTAGAAAACGGATGGTACGGAGAGCATGGCAACGATAGTGAGCATCTCTTCGCTGCACTCGTAGTCCACGCTAGTAATGATCAGCTTTGCAAGCGAAGGATCCATAGGAAACGCCGTCATTGTACGGCCGAGAGGGGTGAGCTCGCCAATGTTGTCAAGAGCACCGAGGGCCCAGAGATCGAATAGAGAGGTTGTGATGGTATCTTGCGGTGGCGCATCCATGAAATCGAAATCAAGGAGGTCCTTCACGCCAAGTGACTTGAGAAGTAGGACCGTATTGGCCAGGTTGGTCCTTTGTATCTCTGGTATTGTCTGAATGTAGAATTCGTCTCTGAAGGCTCGCTCAGTGTACAAGTGAAAACATTTGCCCGGTCCTGTGCGTCCAGCGCGACCAGCGCGCTGTGACGCGTTCGCCTGCGAGATAGGCGTAATCTGAAGGGTGTCCATGCCCATCTTGGGGTTATAAACTTTGAGCTTTGAGAATCCTGCGTCGACGACATACATAATACCGTCAACGGTCAAACTCGTTTCCGCAATGTTTGTGGCCACGATGACCTTTCGAACGCCAGGCGCAGCTCGCTCGAAGATCTTGGCTTGCAGATCTGCCGGCATTTGACTGTAGATGGGGAGGATACTTATCTTTGGAGGATCGTTCAAAAGTTTCAATCGTTCCGCAACAAGCTCGCAAGTGATTTCAATATCTTCCTGTCCAGTCATGAAGACCAGGATATCGCCAGGGCCTTGTGAAACATGTATGGCTAGGACCTGCTTTACGGCGGCATCGACATAGTCGTCACACGGCGAGCGTGAGAACTGAATGTCCACAGGAAAGGTACGACCAGGAATGATGAACTCCGGAGCTCCGCCGTAAAAGCGAGAAAATCGGTCTGCGTTCATAGTGGCGGATGTGACAATCAACTTGAGATCTCTCCTACGCGCCAGAACCTTTTTGATCAGGCCCATAAGCACGTCGGTGTTGAGTGCACGCTCGTGTGCCTCGTCCATGATGATGCAAGAATACTTGTCCAGATCAGGCTCGACCAGAGACTCTCGAAGAAGCACACCGTCTGTCATGTACTTGATCTTGGTTTCTTTGCTGGTACAGTCCTCGAAACGGATAGCATAACCAACAAGTCCACCGAGTTTGACCTCCATCTCTTCGCTGACACGCTTGGCAACGCTCATGGCGGCAACACGACGGGGCTGTGTACAGCCAATCAGGCCCAACTTGCCATAGCCATCCTCAAGGAGGAATTGTGTCAGCTGTGTCGTCTTTCCTGAACCAGTCTGACCGACAACAATGGTGACTTGATTGTCTCGAATGACACGAAGAAGGTCTTCTCGAACAGCGAAGGCTGGAAGGTACTGGCGCTGTTCTCTCAAAGTCTTGCTCTTGCTGAAAGCACTGGCGCCTTCCTGCTTGCTAAGATGAGAAGCAAACTTGCTTCCACCCTGCTTTTCTGCGTCGTCGGGCCCAGGGGCAGCACTGTCTGTGTCCTCCTCTTTTACACCCATGATGTTACCCAGCGTTGTTCCCTTTGCGCTCGTTGCCTCCTTCGTCTGCTTCTCGCGTTCTTTCGCCTGCCGCTTGTCCTTCACGACACGGCTTCCGCGGCGACTGAAGACAGCCATGTCACTCTGTGGATCGCGTACGGCTGGAATCGGGTCGATTTGCTTTGTGAAGACCTTCTTGCCGTCCAGAAAAGGGGGCTTCAGGTCGTGGACCAGAATGTGCACACGCGTGCCTTCGTCATCGTCGTTGAAATCGTCGTCAAAATGTCTTCTCTGGGCGACACCAGACTGCAGCATTCGGTTCGTTTCCCATGCGTCGACGTCCTTTTGTTTCTGCTGCGCCCGCATACTCGCGCGATTGTTCAGCTTCCTCTCAGTCAACGCTGCTTCGCGCTGCGCGTCTTGCCATGAGCTCTCGGCGCCCCCAAAAGGGTTGTGCGAATCATCACCAAATGTGTGCCCGTTCTCCTCTCCGCCATACCAGTCGCGATCCAGCGCCATGGAATCGAAGTCCTCGACGAGTGGCTCCGGTCCATCAAAGGGCTTTTGGGGAGCATCTGCGGCGTCGCCATTCTGCGCGCCATTGCGGTCGCGATCGCGTGGGCGATTTGGTTTGCGGAATTTGGGCTGCGGCGCAATCGAGTATTCTTCGTCGTCGAGCTTGCGCCGCTTGGGACTGTGGCCGCGGTCCATTTTTGTGGAGTAGTGAGTGATGATAGATGCTGGGCGGCGGGCGTCATTCGGAGGTCCGCGAATCTCTTATCGACAAGCAAACCCCGCTAAAATTTCTATGTCGAGAACGCAGAAAAAGTTGGAGCTTTGCGCCTCGAACATACCACAACATGTCTATGATCACAGCGACAACATGGGTGCCGCGCGGCTTCGCGGCACCTTTCCCGGAGAAGTACCAGTTCGACGAGGACGAATACGAGCGCATTTCGCAACTGGCCAAGCTCCAGCTTGACGATGCAAAGGAAGATCTCGAGGAGGCACAAGCTGAGAAGAAAGAGAAGAGCACTGGGAAGTCCAAATCAAAGAACCACGAGTACGTTTTGGCAGCGCTGCTTTCTGCTTGTAACTACTAATACACTACAGCGACGAGGATGACGACCTTGCTGAGTACGACCTCGAGCATTACGACGACGAAGTCGACGAAGCTGCTGGCGACACCATGGCTATGTTTGGCAACGCCAACAACCTTGTTTTTCACGAAAACGACGAGGACGACCCTTACATTACCATGCAGGGTGCCGAGGACGAGGAGGACGAGGAGCGGGAAGAGCTTCAGATCCTGGCTACAGACAACCTAGTCCTGGCTGGTCGCATAGAGGACGAGGTGGCGCATTTGGAAGTCTATGTCTACGAGGATAATGACGACAATCTCTACGTGCACCACGACATCATGCTGCCCGCCATTCCGCTCGCGGTCGAGTGGTTGGATCTGGCGGTTGGCAAGTCGGCTGCGTCGAGCAACGGCAAAGGCAACACGGTTGCTATTGGCACTATGGACCCTGATATTGAGCTCTGGAACTTGGACGTGGTTGACAGCATGTACCCTGATGCTGTGCTTGGCCAAGGTGCCGAGGATGCTTCAAATGCAGACAAGCCCAAGAAGAAGAAGAAGAAGTCAAAGAAGGCCAACGACGACTTCCACGTCGACTCTGTCCTATCTCTTGCCGCGAACCGTCAGCACAGGAACTTGCTCGCCTCCTCGTCCGCCGACAAGACTGTCAAGCTGTGGGATCTGAACACAACAAAATGCGCAAAGTCGTACACATACCACACGGACAAGGTGTGCTCTGTCGCATGGAACCCTGTCGAGTCGACGGTGCTGCTCAGCGGCAGTTACGATCGCACAGTCGTTGCCGCAGATATGCGAGCACCCGAGGCAAAGGCACCTCGCTGGGGTGTCGAGAGTGATGTTGAGACAGTCAGGTGGAACCCTCACGACGCCAACTACTTCTACGTATGTATCGAATTGTGCTAAGCAGGACATTGGCTGACAGAATCAGATTTCCACCGAGAACGGTATGATCCACTACCACGACGTACGCATGGCGCCCGCAGATCCGTCGCAGTCGAAGCCCGCCTGGGTCCTCCAAGCCCACGACGAGTCCATCTCCTCGTTCGACATCAACCCCATCATCCCCGGCTTCCTGGTCACAGGTTCCACAGACAAGCAAGTCAAGCTCTGGAACGTGCAAGAGAACGGGCCAAGCATGGTCGTGTCGCGAGACCTGGGCGTTGGCAGAGTGTTCTCGACGTCTTTCGCCCCAGACAAGGAGGTTGGGTTCCGTCTGGCTGTGGCAGGCAGCAAAGGATCTGTCCAGATCTGGGACACCAGCACAAACGCGGCAGTACGTGCAGCCTTCGCTAGCAAGGTGCCACAAATGAAGCCTGGCGCAAAGGAGAGGCTTGTTGGCTTGGAGGAGTCTGACACCGACTCGGACACGGATGAGGGCGAGAGCAATGACGAGGATGAGGGTGAGCAGGAGAAGGGCTGGGAGTCGATGGAGGAGTAGATACCCGCGAACTCAAAAATAGACTAGATTCAGCGCTGTGACAGACCTTGGAAACGATTTCTTTTGCTGGGCTGGGGCTCTGTTGTGCCGACAAAGCTTCGTCCTGGAGCTGTGTTCTGAAGCTGTCTCCTGAACTTTAGCATGTGCTAGGGATGTTACACTTGCCTTGCACCTGTCTTGCACCTGCCATGCCTCTCGCCTGCATGTCATGCACTTGCCTCGAACACTTAGAGCAACCCCAGCGTTCTTCTTGACGTCAAGGTTACAGCAATTGTCGCCTACTTGCTATTTCTGCTTCATACAACTGCGCACCGTCATGAGTGCACGCCTTGAGCCGCAGGTGTTTCAAGAATAGTCCCTTCGCCGACTCGTGTCCTTGCTTGTTCTGATCCTGCTCATTTCACGTATCGCGGGGATCTGCATCTCCTCTTTAAAACACACTCTCAAACCTCCTCTCCATCACCAGAGCGCCACCAGAGCGTTGCCGGTGCGACTGAGCTGCGTTTGCGCAACGCTGGCGCCATCAAGTGTCCGCAATACGACGCAAAAGCGAACCGTCACTCTCGTTCCGCAAGCAGAACAGCGGCAGATCCTGGCGGGTCAGGCCGGGAGCCATGTGGGTCGCATTGCCTCAGGTCGTTCTGGGTCATGCGAGACGACGCGGACCGCGGCAAACATGAAGGAGTCGGAGGCCTGCTCGCCTCGCTTTATTTACGAAGCTGCAGTTTCGAAACCAACAGCCGCTGCACAGAGTCGTGGCAGCGTGCTGTTGCTATGTATGTATACGCGGGCAATACAGAAGCGGACACGTCGGATCATGTTCATGCACGCTTCTGCAAGGTACCGCCGGACGTCACCAACGAAGCCTTTGACGTTTTGGCGCTATCGACCCAAGGTTCTAGAGGCCTGCCGCCTTGACGCCAGCCCATGGTTCGTTCGTTGGAGACGGCACAAACACGGCACACTTGTCCCATTGTGCGAAAGTATTCCACGGTTGCTGGCGTGCGACAACATGGCGATACTGTGCAACTCTCGCGTGCCATTTCCTCTGCTCGCCCGGCATCTATCAATAACTCCCGTCAATGCTGCCTCGCACCAGCGCCCCTTCATCGTGACGCGGGACGGTGCCTGGCTGCGGTCGATTCAAATGTTGAAACAATCGGCTCTGAGAGGCCCAACCGGTGCACAGGACAGGCCGACCCCAACATATCTGGAACACGTTGGCGCTAGCATTCCCTCTCTCGGTCCCACGCACCCGCTTCCCATTCGCTCACAGTGGAAAGTCCAGGAAAACACATCAAGGACTACGCCCAGTCGAGTATCGTCGGCGCCACTAACTCGGCGCTCTCTGCCCACTGCGCGATGCGGTTCGTTGGCCACTGCTTGTTCCTGGCCCACCCCCGTCAAATCCTGGCCCAATCTTTTGCAGACAGGTCGACGCGGCTTGTCGCCGGCGCTGCTCAGCTTTTCTACGCGAAGGGCCCTGGTCAGATTGCCCTTTTCTTCAGGCTCTTCTCCCTCTCTTGCCTTGCTTGCTTGTTGGCTTCGTTGCAACATTCACACACTCCTTGTCGCGGCCCGGTGTCGACACTCCTTACGGCACAGGCTCCCAGCTGGACTCCTATCACGCTCTTTGACAGATTGCTTTTATTTCGACACACCCATTCATTACCGTTGACCGTCACGCGCTGCTAGCCAGTATCAACACTCAATAACAAACCAAAACAAAGAAGACCACAAGCTCGACTATCATCCCCGGACGTATCGGATCTTCGAATCACAAGGCTGCATCCTGCGACCCTTTGTATCACAAGCCTGGTTCCCAATTAGGAAATCTGCAACCCTAAGGCTCACGCGTCCTCGACACTGCGACACTGCGCAACCTACTAGTAGTAGCAGATACCCCTTCCAGAACCGTTTGAAAGCTGTACGACAAGCACTGTTGGCTTACTCAGTGGACTCTTACCAAGCGATATCTTGCCCTCGTGGACTTGTCGAAGCAATTTATCCGCAACTTACACCCCCGCATTCCTGCATTCGTTGACTAGCAACCAACCGCAACACCGAACAGAATTGCCGGCTAAACAAACCGAGACTCTGGACTGATCTTCAACACACCGACATATATCAAATCTATTCGGAATTAATCGTACATCATGTCTCTCGCCAGGGCTATGACCAAGCGCATGAAGCGCACCGCTGCGCCCGAGGAGGCCATCTCCCGCAGTAAGAGCGTCAAGAACTTCAACATGCACATCGACCGTAACCAGATCTCGCTCCCCGTTGCGCTGCTCTCGACAACAAACACACTGGTCTACGACGCCCCGGATCTTGCCAACGTGAACGTCGCTGCTATGCGTGCCGCCTCAGCTTCAGCCTCATCCACCCACTCCTCCGCAGATGACTCGGATCACAGCATCTCTGGCCGCTCGCGAGCTTCCTCTCAAGGCTCGCGCGACACCTTGACCGATGCCTCGTCTGTGGAGTCGTCGCCCACCTCGCCCGCTCCCAACCACCTCTCCGGCTACTTCCCTGCGCCTAGCGGCAAGACCATCCGCAAGTCAGCCTCAACCAACTCGCTCAGCCAAGTGCGAGAGAACCCGACTGAACCCACGGAGCCTGTGCCTGCGATCCCCACACGCGCTCTATCGCACAGCAAGCGCGCTCACGTGCAGCTTGCTCAGAAGAGGAGCATGCAGAGCATGTCACGTGGAAACAGCATCAGCTCGCGGGGGTCGCTCGGGTCCGTCCGTGAGCAGCGCAACTCGGTAGACATGTTCAAGATTGCGCCCGTAAGCGAGGAGGCGCCAGCCGCCCACCCGTTCGGCGCAGAGCTCGAGCAGCTCAACGAGGTGGCCGAAGAGTTCAGCGGCGTTGCGCGGTCCGCAGAGGAGCAAGCCGATCTCGAGACAATGCGGTCGCGCAACCTCGCCACCTTCTGCGCCGCAGACTACATGGCCGAGATCCAGCCGCTGTTCAGCGCCATGGTTGCGCCGCGGATGGCATGGATCTAAGCCTTGCCTGTCTGCGCCCGTTTCCTTGTCGTTGCAACCATCTCCTCTGTCCTGTTTGATACCTCTAGAACGCCCGTGACTACCGACTGGCTACATATTTCTTTGTGCATAACTTTGGGGCGGCTCAGATGGGCCACCCTCTCCGACCTTATCTCCTCTTCTCACCCTCATTCGTAATCGCTATTTACACAAACACTTACTCTGTGCCCCGGAAATCTATGGAGTTTCTTGGGCTTTTGTTGGTTGGGTTACCCCCGCCTCTCACACTCTCTTTTTGTACTCACGATGTCTTACGATCCAAGCGAAGGGGGTGGAATGTGTTGTCATGCTATGCCATGCCATTGGATGTGGTGCATGTGCAGTGCAGTGCAGCGCAATGCGGCCTTTTGTATATGAACAGAGGCGAATGAAAAAGATTCAAACAAACAATTACTGTCCATGTGCAAGTCTGTCGTCGTGAGATACATGCATGCTCGTCTCAACAAACTCGACCCCGCTGACTGTGTACCAATGCTGTGAAGCACAACAGCATGCTGGGGAAGTGGGCTTTGTACATAGATAGGTATACTCTGCTGCAGTACTAGCGCATCCAATCGCCCGTTTTCGCCAAGCCCGCGCGCTCCAAAAGTTCCATCTCCAACACCTCATCTCCAAACACAGCCAATTTCACACTCACTCCACAACCCACACAATGATCTGCCGAACCTGCCAGCGGGCAGCGCGCCTCGCGCCCTCGCAGCGCTTCTTCTCCACCACACGGCCATCCCTCAACGCAACACCCATCTCCTCCGCCGCAACGCCAACACCACGCCAGGCGGGCGCATCTCCAGCCGCGACCTCGTCCGCCTCGTCCGCGCAGCCCTTCAGCGCACCCTTGACGCCCTCGCCCAGCCCGGCGCTCGAGAAAGCGGCCGCCAAAGCCGCAGAGAAGAAAGTCACGCCCCTGGTCAAGAGCAGCGTCCCTGCAGGAACGCCGCTCAAGGGCCTCAACTTCGAGAAGAACAAGCAGGATCCCGTTGCCCTGGCGGATGATGAGTATCCTGCGTGGCTTTGGACGATCTTGCAGAGGCAGGAGGGCGGGAAGGGGGATGTCGGTGCTGTGGGAGATCTGTTTTGTGAGTATACTCCTTGCAACTGAGGTGGTTATTGAGGTTTCCTGGCGATTGTCTGCACGTTGGAAAAAAAAAAGGTGTTGTGAGAGTCAGGATAAAGAGGGATGGAGGAGAGAGGGGAAATAGGCCGTGTGTACGATTCTTAGTGAGATTTACTAACACCCTTTCCCAGCGAAATCCAAGAAACAGCGCCGTCTCGCAGCCAAACGCCTCCGCAAGGAACAAGCCATGAACCCGGAACTGCTCACCCCGAAAATCCCTCTCACGGAGCAGACGATCGATCTCCCAACTGGTGATGGTAGTTTGGAGGGCGCGGTGGAGGCAGCAGGTGCGAGAGGCGAGTTGACAAAGGCGATGCGGGATAAGCGGAGGGCGGGGATCAAGGAGGCGAATTTCTTGAAGGCTATGGGTTAGATGTGAGATGGGGATTGGGGAATAGCGAGGTGGAGGAGAGATGGGGATGGGCGTGGAGGCGTGCGGAGTTATGCATGTATATGTGTACATACGAACACGCTTTTCGGCAGCGGGAGAGATGCAAGAGGCACATGGCGAGCGGGCCTGGGTTTGTATTATAGCTGTGTATGGAGAAAGATAAGTGGGGTTCCTGCTCTGTTGCACCGGACCGCACCGCATCGCATAGAAGAGGGAGTTCAGCCCGGAAACGCTCTGCCGGGTTCTGGTGCAAGGAGCAGCAAATGTACAGTAACGACTTTGGTGGACGAAGAAGAATCAGCCTTCGGCTTTCTTTACACGTTACTCTCTTTCTCTCCCTACACCTCCCCGCTACGCTCGCTTTTCACACTCACTCCAATCGCAAGCCTCACCCGCCCGCCCTCTACTACTACTTCCCGCCCACCTTCCCGTAGACTCAAGTACGATCATTCTGCATGGTCGAATTTCAACGAATACATTGAAAGATATTCAAAGGCAGTATGAAGTCGGTCTGTGCAGGATACAATTGCATCAACTCTTCATGGTACAGATTATACGGCATAACAATTGATTAGAGTTCATCCTCGTGTAGTTGCTTAAGGTATATACGTTGAAACCCCCCGGAACACCGTACGTGGTTGTTGAACACTAAACAGACACAGTCTGCAAACGGGTATGCGAAGTAAATATCGAAATCGCTCTCAGCAGACTCCTCCCTCCCCAAAAATACTTACCCACTGCTCATCCACTTGACAACTCCAGATCACCACCATATTCCTCTACGAAGACGACTTAGCCTTCTGCGCAGCCTTGACCAGCTTAGCTAAGCTCTTCTCCATCTGCTCGCGGCCCTCAAGCGTGCGCCAGACCTCGTGAGGGGTCTTCTTGACAATCTCCCAGCTGACGAGGTTATCAGTGAGGGAGGTGAGGTCCTTCTGCTTGCGCTCCCACTCCGAGTCGCGGCGGCACTCGATGCCACTGCTGACAATGGCGAGCGGGGTGTCGGCGCTCTGGATGTTGCGCGCAGACACGACTTCGTTCTTGGACAGCGAGTCGGCGACGAGGTTCTCCTGTAGCTGGGCCTTGATGAACTTGCCCGACTGGTACGCGTTGCGCCCGTACACGCGGTCGGCGCTCGTGCGGCCCTTGAAGAGGGCCCCCGCGAGCCGCACCGTGCCGAGCGGCGAGATGATGCCCCAGGCCCACAGGAGGAAGCCTCGTGTAGGATTGGACAGGCGGTGGAGCAGGTCTTCGTGCATCGGGTCGATCATCATGATGCCGGTGACTTGCTTCAGGTGCCGCGAGCTAAAGATGCGAGACACGATGCTGCCGGTGCCGGCAGAGACCAGGATCCAGGGACCTTCCTCACCCGACTTTGCGAGGGCTTCTGAGAGAGCATCGGCGGACATGCCGGCGGAGTGGGGGGAGGGCGCGTTGTCAGACCAGGCGTAGCCGGGGCGGTCCTGGTCATGTTAGTAAGCTGTGCAGCGCGGTTTAAGGTTGAGTGCACTTACCCAGTAGCAGTAGCGGTCAATGGTCTCGTTCTTATAGGCTGCGTATGCCCAGTGCTCGAGGTCGTATTCCAGTGGGTTCTCGCCTGCTTCCAGGAGCACTGTTGTCACCTTCTTGCCAGAAGTGCTGGTCTCGTTTCCAACACACGCCAGGTGAACAGCGTACTTATCGCCGTCCACGAGGATACGGTCGCCGTACATCTTAAGGCCAGCATCGATCGAGCGGATGGTGAGGGTGGCGGTCATCAAGAGTACAATGACGATGAAGACGACGGTGAGTATAGTGGCAGCGAGAACGGCAAGCCACTCCTTCAGCGTACGGCGCGACTCAGGACGGCCAGTCAGACGCTCCTCTTCCTCGCGCTTGCCGTAAGCAACGACACGGTCGGTGGCAATGCACCAGATGGACATGAGCAGAGCCCACACCACACTTGCGATTCCAACCCAGCCCTCCTCAAGCCTGAGTCGTGGGACTGCAAGGATGATGATCATGTCGACTGCCAGAAACAAGGAGATGATGGCCGTGGTGATGCGCAAGCCCTTGGCCGGAACCACGAAGAAGATGGTAACTACGAGAAGGTTGCCCAGGGTAAGGCAGGTGAAGGCGAAGTCAAAGAAGCCAGATCCGCGACTGTGCATGCCTGGAGGAGACACGAAGATGGAGACCAGCAGAAGAATCCACCACAGGAAAGTAACGATGAGGAAAAGGATGGTCAGGTAGCGCATAGCACGCACCGTCCACAGGTTGTACGGGGATACCTGTCACATGTCAGTTCTTGAAGTACTCCAACTCGTGGGAGGTAGCATACCGCTGGATCGTCAGGGTTGAGGTAGCCATCAGCGTTGGGCGGCGGCCTGGGGCGATCGAGCAGTCTTGTGCGCTCAGTGGGTTCCTCGTGAGATTGCCTCGAGGGTTCATAGCTTCTCCTTGAAGCTCTCCCAGAAGCTCCATCCTCGCGAGGTACTTCAGGCTCCAGCTGGTCGCCGTTCTGCGCGTCGTTGCCTTTCCACATGCTCGCTGTGGCAGCCGGGGATCAATTAGTATATTAAAAGTGTTGCAAATGGGACGCAGGATAAACGAGCAAGCGTCCGCGCGCAGGGAAATATGTAGAGAGAAGAGGCTGGTGTTGCAGGCGACAAGCTGGTTTCATTCAAGCTGCCGCCGCGCCAATGCACGCGATTGACATCATTCATGGATGCTTGTGTGAGTAGCGCGGAGGACGGACACGATCCCGGTCGCGCATCACTGGCTTTGCAGCCCCGCGAAACCCTGCTCAGCCCCATGGAGAGCTCACAGCTCCGACAAGGAACTTGCCGGAGAGCATGGCCGATTCTGCATCTTGCGCGTCTGCTGCTGCCTCGCCCAGCACGCAGCGCTTGGAGAGGCAATTGCCGCAGCGGAATGCAGAGTCGTCATGACGGCTGCAGAAGACGCGCGGGAAGCTCTTCCCTGCAATCGATAAGCTGCATGCCCCGCCCCACACGCAACCGACACATGTCAGATCGCGGGTCCCGATTGTGCAGCCTCGTACTCGAGAGTTGCATGTTGCATGTCCCCAAGTCGCAGTACCGATAGTGGACCCAACGCCGACAGCCGCCATGTCCGATCTCGCAAGATCATTCGCAAAAACAAAGCTCTCCTCGCTCCCGCCACCAGAACCACTGATTGAGGAAGAAGATGATTCCAGCTCAGCAAGCTCCATGTCAAGCACCGGCACCGTGATCCCCTCAAATGTCCAGCGTCCAGCGCCCACCATCCATTGGTCCGACTACTATGCTCAGGAGTTCTACCTCGAGCGCGAACAACCTCGTGCCAAGTTCCATGTCTACATCACCCCACCTGCATCGCTGCAATCGCCGCTGCTGGTGCTGCACCACGGCGCAGGCAGTTCCGCCATGAGCTTTGCGCTAGCAGCCCAGGAGATACGAAAAGCCATGCCTGGTATTGGCATACTGGCCTTGGAAGCAAGGGAACATGGCAGTGTGGTCTGGGATAAGGCCGGTGCGGTGGATAGCAATCTGAGCATCGACGTGCTGAGTCAAGACATGGTGGACATGATCTCGCTCACGCAGCAGAAGATGGGATGGAAAGAGCTGCCCACGCTCGTGCTCATCGGGCATAGTCTCGGTGGTGCAGTGGTGACGCACGTGGCCAATATGGGCTTGTTGGGCAATAAGATGCTGGGATTCGCGGTGCTTGATGTGGTTGAGGGGAGCGCAATGGAAGCTCTCAAGCACATGCAGGCCTATTTGAGGACCCGGCCAAAACTATTCGATAATCTTGACGCCGCTATTGACTGGCATATCCGTTCACGCACGCTGCGGAATGCGGAGTCGGCGAGGGCCAGTGTGCCGAGTCTATTTATGCAGACATCGACAGGCGGGCGGTGGGTGTGGAAAACTGACCTCTCCAAGACAGAGTCGTACTGGGAGAATTGGTTCAACGGAATGAGCGCAAAGTTCTTGAGTGGCAAAGGGGCGAAGCTCTTATTGCTTGCTGGGACAGACCGTCTGGACAAGGAACTGATGATTGGGCAGATGCAAGGTATAATCATTCATTATTGGAGCTCTAGTGATTGTCGCTAATTTTTTTGCAGGCAGATTTCAGCTCTCAGTCTTCCCTGCCGCAGGGCACTTCTTGCAAGAAGACCAGCCAGAGAAGACTGCAGAGGTCATCGTCGAGTTCGTCAAGCGCAACGATCGTAGCGCATTGGTACTTCCTCCCAAGGTTTCTGATCTTCTCGCGCAAGGCAAGAAGGTGTGAGACTCGCAAAGCTGTGCCGTGCGTGGGCTGCAGTACAGATATCTAGCCGCGTCTAGACAACGCCTGACGGTTCGTCGTCTCTGGGCCATATACGAGCCCCGTACTGGGATGATGGATTGACATTGTCGGGTATCATTGATTGCTATCGGCCTGCGGCACCAACATGCCAGATGGCCTCGATAGCTTTTCGAATCATGGCGAAGGAGCGTCGCCTGTCTCAAGCGCGACACCACCACCCTCAGCTCCACCCTCAGCCTTCGATTTGTGCTTACGCCTGCGCTTCTTTGGCGCGGGTGTCTCGCCGTCTTGTGCATCAGTTGCGGCTGGCTGCGACTCGTGCTCAGCAGGCTTTGACTTCTTCTCGGAGCCTGGCTGTGGCTTTGCAGGGTCCACCTTCTTCTTCTTCATGCTGAGAGGATTTGGCTGCTTGGGGCCCTTCTGCCTCCTCTTCTTGGGTGCTTGCGCTTCCGTAGCAATAGACTTGTCATCCTTCTCCTCCTCGTCCTCCCTCTTTCTCTTCTCCCCGGCATCTGGTTTCCTCTGCCCTTTCAGACCCAGCTTGAACTTGCTCTTCTCCTCTCTCTCTCGCACCTCCTCCGTGGCGCTCGTCATGGGCTCCATAAGTACCACGCTCTTGCTGATGTAGATCAACGGCACACCCGGAATCTTGCGCATCTTCGATCGCACCTCCTTCTCGTTACTCGCGACAACATAGCGATGCTTGTTGCTCCCACTGCCCTTGGGATCCACTACACTGGTGAGACACTCCAGCGAGCTCAGCGGCTCCTCCAGCTCGTGATGCCCACACCGCCTACGCTCATACTCCTTCGCCTGCAGGATAAGCGTCTCGTTCTTCGGCTTCGCATCGTAGAGGTGACGCATGTCGCACTGCGTGATCATAGGCTTCACTTTTGCGCCGAGGACTTTTTCCAGCCGCCCGACGAGGTCGATTTTGAACTTGTAGGCATCTTGCAGAATGGCAGAGTCGAGAAGAACTTGGTAGGGCTCGCGGAATCCGAAGTTCAGCTCGTATTGGTGGAGCAGCTTTTTGTAGGCCTGCACAGGTCAGTGGGTTGTACGACATAGCAAAGTCAGGTCACATACCTTTGCGCGCTTAAGCTTCATGTTGGCGACAGGGTTTGTGTGATGTGAGGTTGTATGTTCGCAGACAATGGTAGACTTCTTCCGCATTCAATCGCAATAAAAAGTTAAAGAGGTCCGTGCACGGTAGCTAGAACCGATAACGCCGACGCCTTCAGCCACATCAATCCCGAGGACTCCCACGTAGACCGTGACCGCATTCGTAACGTAGATATTCCGGACACCGCAACATGCCTTTATAATCCCGCGCCCCCGATTTGCACATATGAGAGAAGCACGATCAGATGCACCAACCGTAGCACCCCAATATGGCCAGCGACACCCCCTCGCATCCCCCTAATCCCGACTCCACGGACACGAATGTCGCTCCTGCACCCGCCAAGCAAGAGGTCGAATATGACGACTTTGGACTACCCGTTCGCAAGCGTCGGCCAAGAACTCCCGTAGAGGACAGCGACAGCGAGGACGATTTTAAGGATGCCGTAGCGGGGAGCTCTGAGGCCCCCGCCGGCCCGGACGATAAAGCGACAGCAAAGACCGAGGGCAAAGCAGAGGCAGAGCGCGCGGTAGAGAGCATAGTGGAGCATATCAAGGAGAGAGATGCCGCAAAGGCGAATGATAGTGGCAGTGCGCTGGCAGCACCTGCAGAGGTCAATGGCCAGGTCAAGATGGAGGAGGTAGAGGTGGCACGAGACAATGGCAACAAGGCGCCAGAGACGTCGAAGCATGATGCGACAGATGGCGCTGCACCGAGTCGCCCCAAGCCAGACGTTCCGGAGGACTCGTCCAAGGTTGAACCTCCAGCGAAGTCCGAGAGCCCAACCTCAGAAGACAAGAAAGCCGCAGCGCCGGGCGCACCGGCTTCGAGCGCACCGGATGCCCGTGCAAGCCTCGAGAAGCCTGCTGCACATCACCAGAAGCAGCCCTCCATCAACGAGTACTCCCACCAGAATATTCTCACGCAACCGCATGCAGATGAAGAAGACGAAGATGATGACGGCGGCTGGCAAACTATGCCTGCCTATGCGAAATACGACATTTACGACGATGACAACCGTTTGATTGCAAAGGAGAATCCCGAAGAACTTGAAGACATGCATGGTTATGCCAATGTTGGAGGTGCTGCAAAGGGCTACACCAGGGTCATTGTCGACGACGATGCATGCTCCCAGACCAGCATGGACGACAACACTGCCTACCTTTTCAAGGAAAAGACCACCGCGCTACACGACGAGGATGAGGCTGTCCGAGACCCGCTCATGCAGATGCAAGCTACAAAGAACCTTCTCACCGAAGGGCAGCGTGTAGCATATGTGGGCTTGGTGCGTCTTGCCATGATCGAGATGGAGCGCAAGTTCGACAACATCATTGAGAAGAAAAGTAAAGCGGTCAAGAAGGCGCTGGACATGCAGACAGAAACCACCAAGATGTGGTCGCAAAAGATGATGGTCAGACTGTACGGGCATATGGACATCAACACCTCGGAACAGGTCATGATCGAGCAGCTCACAGACCACGGCGTCATCCCAGCAGATTTGACGCCAGCCCTCATGCAGAACGCGCGGGTCAAAAACCCCGCTGCAGAAGTGGCTAGCGAGCTAAAGGAGGAGAAGGCGAATTCGGACTCGGCACGTCCTTCAGTTTCTTCCCCACGTCCAGACGCATACGACGAGAAGTCAAAATCTGCGTCGTCCACGTCTCTGCCTAATTCCGTCGCAACTCCCCCACCTCCACCGTACGAGGCACACGAGGATGATGGCTACGAATACCCCGAGCCAAAGACACCATCCCAGCTCCTTGAAAGCAAGAACCTAGACATCGATCTCCGGTGGACAGTGCTCTGCGATCTCTTCCTTCTTCTTGTCGCCGACTCTGTGTATGATGCGCGATCAAGAGAATTATTTCAGGTCGTTGGTAAGTACCTCAGTGTCGACTGGCTCGAGATCAGTCGGTTCGAGAAACGCGTAACAGACGCATTGGAGATACAAGAAGAAGCGAATAAGGAAAACTGGAACGAGGATGAGCATATGGATTCGCGGCGAAAGCGAGCACTGCGGAAACGTCTGGCTTTCATGGGCCTTGCTACTGTTGGTGGAGGCCTTGTCATCGGTCTGTCAGCGGGTCTGCTTGCACCTGTCATCGGCGCCGGTTTAGCTGCAGGTTTCACAACTATCGGTGTTGCCGGCACTAGTGGTTTCCTCGCGGGTGCGGGTGGAACAGCTGTTGTTACCAGTATCGCTGTTACTACTGGAGGCACCATCGGCGTTCGCGCAGCGAACAGAAGGACTGGTTCTGTGAAGACGTTTGAATACCGTCCACTCCACAACAACAAGAGGACGAACCTGATCGTCACCTTGGCTGGTTGGATGAGCGGTAAGGCTGACGACGTCCGTCTGCCGTACAGTACTGTAGATCCCATGATGGGCGACATCTACTCTGTGCTTTGGGAGCCCGAAATGCTGAGGAGTATGGGTGACACCATCAACATTCTCGCTACCGAGGTTTGAGACGCGTTCGATATCCCTTTCACGAAATCACTGACCACAAGCAGGCACTCACTCAGGGTCTTCAACAAGTCTTGGCCAGCACGCTCCTGACTGCTCTCATGTCCGCCATGACGCTCCCTCTTGCCCTGACCAAGTTGTCGTATCTCATTGATAACCCGTGGTCTGTCTCACAAGCGAGAGCCGACATGGCAGGTCTCATTCTCGCCGACTCAATCATCGACCGCAATCTTGGAACACGACCCATCACCCTCGTTGGCTTCTCGCTCGGCTCGCGAGTCATCTACGCCGCTTTGAAAGAGCTTCAGAGCCGTGGTGCATTCGGCTTGGTCCAGAACGTCTACATGTTCGGCACCCCCATCGTTGCAAACACGGAAGAGTATATCAAGATCCGCAGCATAGTGCCCGGTCGATTCGTCAACGGGTATGCTACCAATGACTGGATCTTGGGTAAGGTTCTCTGCTACGGATGTTGCTGCTCTCTCTAACTGAATCACCAGGGTACCTTTTCCGTGCAACTGGCGGCGGTGTTGCTCGTGTTGCGGGTCTCACGCCTATCGAAATTCCCACCATTGAAAACATGAACGTCACTGAGATGGTGCCAGGCCACATGGCTTACCGTACAGCGATGCCTAAGCTGCTCCGCGAAGCCGGGTGGTTGGTCGAGGCTGATGAATTTGTTGAAATCGAAGATCCAGACCCGGAGAACCACGAACAGCGTCAGCGCGAGCTCATCGACGAGATCGAAGCCGCGCGACGCGAGCTCGAGAAGAAAAACGCCGAAAAGGAGAAGAGAGGCAGCAAACTCTCCTGGTGGCGGAAGAAGAAGGGCGACAAAAAGGAGTGGGAGGTCTACGACAAGAACTCCCAAGCCCACGTTCCCATCGACAAGACCGCCGACACAGCGACCATCGCCGAGAATCCGGTCATGTTTGACATCGATGCGATTCGCAGAGAAGTGGCTGCGCTTGCCGCCGAAGCCGCTGACAAACCGTACAACGGCTACGAAGAACACGCACTCGAGATCAAAGAAATCAAATCCACACTGCCCCCCATGAAAATCGAACTCCCAGCCACCCTCACAACAAACCCCTCAACCCTCACCCCGCACCCAACCCTCCGCCAGACGCAAAGCTTCAACGACAGCCTGGGCGCCGCATCCACCTCCACCAAAGCCCACAGCACCGGCGCGCTCACACCGGGCGTGCGGCTCCCACCAGGCTCGCAGTTCTCCAACGGCACAACGGGCACGAAAGACTACGACGAGTACGACGAGTACGACGACTTCGGCAGCGGGGACGGGGGCAACATGTCCATGACCTTCGACACGTCCTTCCGCGACACGCCGAAAACCCAACAGCTCCCCAAATCCACCGCCACCTCTCCACCCACCACCCACCACACCCCGACCAACAGCTCCTGGGACTCTCCCACCACGGTCGGTCTAGCACGCAATGGTACCTGGGACTCCCCTCCCTCGGCTACCGCAGCAGCGACAGCGGTGAGCTGGGACGCCGCCGCCATCGATGCTCCGGGCCGCCCGCCGCTGCGCAGCGCGCACACACTGCCTGCAGCTAATCCGGGGTACAATGCATGGGCGGATGAGTTTGAGGAAGAGGAGTTCGGGCAGGAGAAGGAGGTTAAAATGACATTTATGTGAGGACGTAGGGTTGAGAAACAGGGGCTGGGGGCGTACAAGGGCGCATGGAGTGTATTCTTTGCTCGCATTTTTTCTGCTGTCTACCATTTGGGGGCCTTGGGTGGGATAAACGTTTTTCAGTATCCTCATTCCTCTGTTTTGTTGGAGCATTTGCGAACCGCCGAGGCGCGTTGAACGACAAGGCGGGCGATGTTTGTATTCAAGAAGAAGAAGACGATGGATGGATGGGATGGATGCATAATTCGGAGTCTCCATATTCCTTCTTTGCTCATTTATATCTAACTCTATCTACACATCTACATAAACGCTTCAGGTACCACGACGCCACACTCAATCATGTGGTGGACTGGTGTTCTATCTACATAGCACGTATGTATGTATCTCTACATCGTCAATACAACAAACAGCCTACACTTGCTACAACCTGAAGATCTCACAGACAGAAACACAGCATACATCACATCATCACACACTTACCTACCTACCCACTTCACCTATACCTATCCACTCCTACCACTACCCCTCCCCTCCATACCTACCCACATACCTACCACCCATACATACAGACGAACAGCCACGTACACCTCATTCCAACTCAGCACTCCAAGCCACCAAGCAGTAACCTTAACCTCAAGCTCAAGCGGGTACTAAAGCCGTACCGCCCCTTCCTTACGGCGCGCGCTCTGCATCCCAGACGCAGCGATCCCGTCCCGTCGACTCGACTCGACTCGACTCGAAAGTGGGTCCCCCCAATTTCAGCCGTGCTGTTGTTGTGGGCAATGACGACGCGGGCTAGGTAAGCGCCAGGGGATCAGGAAGGCACGAGCACGGCTGCCGATCGGTATCGTCGTCATCATCATCATTGATAGCGGGCGGAACGTCAAACTCGAATTGTGTGGGAGTTCCTGGGTTGTGGGAGGATGCAATTGTGAGTTTTTTTCTTCTTTTTTTTGTGAGACACAGAAGTAGTGTGTGTCTCTGTGCAACTTTTATGTTTCAAATTCCTCACTCACACAAAGAAAAGGTGGCTGACGTATGTGAATGTGATAAGTCATTATTCGTCAAACCAGCTACAACGCTCCACGCTGACAGTCGCGCGCTTGACATGTCCGTGTATATACCATCCAGCTGCTTGCAGCCAAAGAAAACCCAGCAACTCCGTCCACGCAATCCGTGTATCGTACAATTTTGATGTTAGTAGTCTGACTCCATCGCCTTCTTCATCAACGCCTCCTATGCGTCAACGTCCTGCTTCTTTCGTCGGATGCTGCCAAATCGCTTCTTGAGCGCGTTGCCCATGCCGGATCTGCTGCGCCCAATACCAGATGCATTCGCTTCTGGTCCAAAGGGGTTCTCTGCAGGCATGGCGCCAGGTGCGTCGGCATGGCCGACACTCTTGCTGTGGCGACGGGAGCTCATTTCGACTCCGCTATCGCCGAACCTCTTGTGGTCCTTCAATTGCTTTTCGATGGTGTAAGACGGCTCGCCCTTGCCCTTTAGGTCGTCAGGGTGGTAAGCCTGGGAGCTGTTAGTTTTAATGAACTTGGTCGTGTGATGATGTGCGACTTACAACACCCGGTACACGCTTGTAATCGCCCTTGTTAAGAGGGTCACGCTGCATGTCGGTGCCCTCCTCGTAATTGTAGATACGGCCAAACTTATCAGCCATGCCCGGTGGAACAGTGGCGACGCCCTCCAAAGGGCGATGCCTCTCGACAGCATCCTGAATGTTTTCACGTGGCGTTGCCCTCAGTGCTTCCTCGTTTGAGTCTTGTACGGCTGCTACGGGACTGTACTTCTTGTTCCTGTTGCGTGCAATGCTGGCGGCGTCATAAGGTCCCTCGTGATGATACTGAGCTACTCCGGTTTTGTCGAGACGATCGATGATGTCGGCACCCTGGAAATTCTTTTTTCTAAGATGGTGAGCACGGTACGCAGTCTTGTTTTCTTTGCGAATCGTGTCCAAGGGGGAGCTCTCTCCATAGTTAAGTGATGCTCCACGGCTTCGTCCGGAGATGTGTTGCGACTGTGGTCGAGAGGCTGATGGCTGGCTCGAGCGGCGAGGTCGGCTCTCGTTCATGGATCCAAAGGCAGCCGTACGGTAGTCCGAGAAGTGCTGCTTGCTAGGACTCGCAGACGGTGGAGGGGATGGGTACTCATACCTGCTCGACTTTGGAGTAGTCTGACCAATCTGGGAAACGGTGGCAGAAGGAGCCTTGGCCTCAGACGACGCCCGCGATCGGCGGTATGGATTGGTCTGTACAGAGCTGCCGGTGTGCTGAGAAGGCAGGAAAGGGTTGGTTCCGGCCGAGCCGCCGGTGTGCTGGGAGGAAATGAAAGGGTTGCTTCCAACGGAGTTGCCAGTGCGGTGTTCCTGCACCTTTACTGACGAACCGTCCTTAGGGAGGCCGGCGGATCCGGGCGGAGTGATGGGGCCGTCCTGTCTGGGCGCGAATGTTGAGCGGAAGTGCGCGTTTAGTCCTGTGTCGTCACTCGGATCAGGCTCGATCAGGGGATCGATCAGCGCGTGGTGTGCCTGAAGCACGATCAGCAATTGTCCTCACTCTTCTTTTTTTAACCTTGCAGTGTTCCGTCCCATGGCCGATAGGTAATGAGAGAAGTCGTGACATGTCATGCTATAGGACTTGGGATGTAAGGGAGAGACTTACCGCCTGCATGGTACTGTGTGATGGCGATGCGCCGACTTTTACTGGTGAGTATTAGGAACTAATAGGATGTATAGACAATCAACTTGAATGGTGCTGCCTCGAATCGCAATGCTGGAAATTGGAGAAAGAAGAGCAGGTGACGGGAGGGCAGAGGTTATGATAAAGGCTGGCTTGGCAGGTACGAACGACAAGAGAACGACGCGTAACATCATCGCTTTCATCGTCGCTGTGCAGCGCACTTTCCCAGAAGCGCTACGTCACTGCCGGATGTGCATGGGAGAGTGGGGCGCGCTTGGACGTTCGAGCCTCTGAGCCGCACCCTGACGACACCCACTGGGCAGCTGTCAATGATCAGCTGTCAAAGATCAGCAGGGCCCAACATCGACCCACGCCAACCATGTCTTTGGTGCAATATCCTGACTCTGATTCTGACACTGCCAGCATTGAGGATGCATCTTTGTCGGCTGAAGCTCAGAAGCCCAAGGCTGCTTTGAAGCGTAAGCGCAGCAGCCAGCCTAGCAATGACGACCTCCCGCCGCTACCGGCTGCATTCCATGACCTCTACTCTACGAACGCGCGCGTCAGCACGAGCGACGACCCCAGTCTGCATGGCGGTCGTAAGCGGGCGGTTCCTCATGTGGACGGTAATTGGCCGAGCCATATCTATTTAGAGTGTAGGCATGATCCCGCGCCGTCCCTTGAAAGCGTGATCTCGGTTCGCTAACGTGTTCGAGGGGTCCCTTCACAAGCAGAGTCTGAGAGTCTACACACTTTGATACAAGCCATCAAAGCCACCATCAAGGAAGAGAATGAGAAGCGCACGAAGCCACTTCCTGTTCCTGATATCATCCCATCTCTGCAGTCAGAACTTGGCGCACCCCTACCATTACATGTCTCGCTCTCGCGCACTCTGCAGATCAAAACTGATGATCGTGAGTCTTTTCTTGAAGTACTGAACGGTTCGTTACGGAGAGCCGCAGTCCAAACCTTCAACTTTGAGTTCGGTAGGCTAAAGTGGGTGCCGAATTATCAAAGAAATCGATGGTTCTTGGTACTTGGCATCGAGAAGCCAGCGCATGATGAGTTGAACCGGCTTCTCTGCGCGTGCAATGAAGCTGCGCAGAAGTCTGGCCATCCAGCGTTGTATTCTGGCACCAAGGGCGACGGCCCGATGGAGACCAACTCGCCCAGAGCACGACCAGCGAACATGCCTGATAGCGCTGATCGCTCAGAGAACTTCCATGTGAGCATAGCTTGGAACCTTACAGAGCCTGCCTCTGAATGGGTGTCTTTAGTTCACAGTATAGATGTGGATAAATATATCCACTCGCCGCAAGCGTCTTTCGATGTTGTCAAGGCACGGGTGGGTAACACCGTCCACAACTTTGATCTTGGCTCGAGGAAAAATAGCCTTGTGAAAGCCTCAGGGTCTCTGGGGCTGGGGTAGTAGTGGTGCAACAGCGCTTGGCGTTGACGTGGACATGTGCCTGACCAGGGTGCCTAGGTCGTGCTTCGGGTCGGGATCATTGGGCGCCGATTTGATACGAGATCAGTCTATCATCTCAGATAGTGCGTCTGATCTTTGTCGTGCCATAATTCTTGAGATAATGAATTAAAGTACGTGCCTGTGGCATTTAAAATCGCGACAAAAAATTGCTTCCTCCATTGCTCACTGACTGTGTGATGTATGGCATCTAGTGAATGGCAACAAACACTTGACGGATCTGGGAATAATAGCAACCACAGTGCTGGAGAATTTTTGACACAGCATAAACTCAGACCAACGATATATAATGGTGTCATTTAGGTCCCTGGAGATGATATTACAACCCTCTCAGTCTTATTCTCTTCATAAGCAATTAGCACTTGCAGTCAGAGCTTAGAAGAATCGAGTAAAGGCCTGAACAATGCTGTAGCAGGTAATTGACTGCAAAAAAACACAAGCTGGCTCTCACTCTCTAATGAGATGGCCTACTTTGTGATCTCGACATAGTCATCGTGGCTGGGGCCGAGGTCGACCATCTTACTCTTGCGCTAAGTCTTTGCTACTGTCAGAGCGTTTCGTTGTTGCATGTCTCGGACAAACGATGATCGGGAACAACGCAGGTAAATCTAAAGTGCGTGTGTCGTGGTCAAGTGGCCGAAGTCCACTGTGTGGTTGCTGTCGAGCGGCATGAGGAAGCTTGCTGCATGGCTGATTAGTTATACCGGCTGATTAAGGCAAGACCACAGTAACGCGATGAATAGACTGGCACACGACGATCTTTATGGCTAGAAAACATCGCGGCTCGGAAATGGCATGGTAACAACGTAGTCATTAAGTTTCTAGATATCCAGCTCTTGGGCTCTAGTACATTTCGCTCCTCTTTCCGCCCTTGCTCTTACCGCCGAACCCAGGACCCTTGCCGCCGCCACGGCCCTTGTCGATCTTGACGATGAATACACCACGCTCGATGGTGTTGACAAGGATGTAACCAGAGGGAAACAGGAAGTGACTCCATGTACCGACGAAGGCAACAGTACCCTCACCCGCATCATCCTCGGGGTAGATGTCAAAGAAAGCCTCAACAGTGACACCCTTACCAGTAGGGTCCTTCTTGACGGAGCGCACATCGTGGACCCAGATTCCGTTGCCGTAGTTGGACTGGTACGCAAGACCGTCAACAATGTAAAGGTTGTGATCGATTCCCTTCTTGTCAGTGGCGAAGAAGTTACCGGTGTACTTGGGGTTCTTGAGATCCGTCAGGTCGGCAATGTGGGTGACGGGGCGGCCAGAGGCAGCAGCGCCTGCCTTGTTCTGCTCGTCGAGCTCGTCGTTGAACAGGATGTACTGGTGCCAGTTGCGCTCGGTCCACCAACCCTGGTGAACGTACGAGGCGCCGGGGTAGGAGAGCTTGGAAAGGACCTCGGAGGCAGGCTTGCCGTCCTTGGAAGTCGAGTCGTAGATGGTGACGGTGTCCTCGTTGTAGCCGACACAGATGTTGCGGCCACGGTAGCGGCGGTCAGGGCCGTTGTAGGTCACGCACTGAGCATCGTGGACGTAGCCGTCCTGGCTGGCACAACCGGGAGTGGAGGGCTTAGTGGGATCCTTGAGATCAATGTACTGCAGACCAGCGCCGCAGGTCTGGTTTCGGGGCTGAGCACCAACGGCAATGGCATACTCGTTGTCCCAGTCGATGACGACGTTGTGAGTGCGACCAATAGGAAGGGTGTCGCTGAAGAGACCAGTGAGGTCCTTCTGGGTGTCAAAAACCTTAGGGTTCTTGGGATCAAGCTTCAGCAGCTTGTTGAGGTCGAAGACCTGGACGTTGTGACCAACAGCCTCAGAGCCGATGATAACGTAGTCGTTGAGGACTCGGATCTCGCGCCATCGGGAACCGATAGGATCCTGAGCAGGGAGGCGACCAAGATACTCAATCTTGCCCTTCTTGGTAATCTCAATGAAGGCGGCTCCACTGAACTGACCAATGATACCGAACTCACGTCCGTTCTTCGCAGTCCAACCCCAGGAGGAGGATCCACGGCCCTCAGGGCCACCAATATCAGCGTGGTTGGCGAAGTCGTACAGGTCCATGTTGTTGCATCGGAAGGTCTGGTTGGCATTGCCTTGCTCGACAATTGCCAGGCCCTTCTTGCACTCAACCTTCTCCTTCTTGCCGAACTTGACAGCCTCGAAGTTCTTCCACGATGGCCAGAGCTTGGTGTCGTTGGAAGCAACACGCAACTCTTCATCATGAGCCCATTGGTCCTTGATAATGTTAGTCGATGCTGATTGGTGCACTTCGAATAGTACGTACAGTCTTGAGCTTCATCAAGTGGTTGTGTACAGCACCCGATGCATACTCCTGGGCAGTGAATGCCGCAGCGTTAGCCGCAATGGGCAATGCGAGAGCCAAAGCAAACTTCATCTTGGCGGCTGATGCAGTGGAGTTGGATTGAGCAAGAATGAGCAGATATTCTCACGAGTCCACCCATGAGTATTTATACAGCATCTCCTCGCTGGTTGGATTCCGGCTTCCTGGACATGCATCGTCGTTCAGCAATTCCCTTTGCTGTTCACAGTCTTGGAAGTCGACAATCGGTCCTGGGCAAACACGCATACTTGGCATACTACACCGCTGTGGGAAGGTGAGATCAACACTACATTTTACCTTTCGGGCAGGTCGACTCTCTAGCTTCTGGACGCCGTGCACCCGCCACAGCAAATCCGTCGTGAGGACAACGTTCGTCATTTGACGCTATCACTCGGCGTCTTGGCCAGCAGCATTGTCTTGGAAGCTGCACCGCAGCACTCGCGCTCGCCAAGATGCCGTAGATTGAGCCGACGGGGGACAGGCGCTGAGCAAGCACTCGCTGCAGGACCAAGACTTCTTCGATAGCCCGTCATGCCCGCAGGTACCAGGTGCGCGGGATGTCAGAACTTCAAAAGAACTTCTGGAAGGTAGGCAGCAGAGAGACTGCAAAGATACAGCCGCGCTCTGGTGATGGTGTTTATTAAGATTGCCTCGGAGCGGAGATTGGAAGGCTTGGGCTGGCAATGCGCAGTCCGGGCGCGATTCATTTTGCGGGGGCGGAGCCTCCGTCACAACGACAGAACAAACTTTCGTACCTGTAGGTACCGCGCACGGTAGCGACCCACCTGTTGCTACTCCTCCGTTGCCAGCCGAGGCCATTCTTGTGCGCCTGCCTAAAACGCAATGGTATCGAATGGTTGATATCAAGTTGCACGTCTGCACAGCCTCCGGGATGGATTGGCTCGCCACCAGAATACCGTGATGGTGTGTTGGCACGTTCGCGGAGTATCCTGTTCGCTGCAGTGTAACAAAGGTCGCGGTCGAGACTGGGGAGTATGAGGAGAGGGGTCTAGGTCGGTTGGGACCATGCAATGCACGCTGATGACTATAATCCACGTCCGCGGCTGTAAGGTTGATTGCGAGATGTGGTTATGTTATAGATTGCTCTCCTGCCATCTACGACAGACAGGTTTGGTAGAGGGCGTAGAGCTCTTCAACTTACAAAATATCGAAGTAAATAGTAGTGCCCTGAATGTGTCAATCTTCTCACGATTGACTTCGTCCACAGCAAGCACGTCTGTTTTGAGAATTTGTAGAAACTTGCCGTTTTCGTCTAAATCTCACCTCCGTCAGGATCACAATGGCTGTTAGGGTATCGTTAAGCGCCTTACGCATGTCTAGCAGTAATTTGAAGACATTCTTTCATGAAAACCAGACAAACACATTTGTGTACATTGTTTGGACTAAAGACAAGAATAGCAGAGACGCCCTGGCGCGGTCGAAAGATGAGGTATCATGAGCACGTCCGTCCCAACCCAGCCCGCAGAACCCCAAAAGAAAAAAGATATCCCATGTACATAATCCAAAATTAAGCAATTGATATTGCGAAACCGCGATTTTTTTCCAATGGCCCAATGAAGCAGATAGCTTACAACAAGCCCTCTCCCTCGCCACTACGCCCACCGTTCCTAGATTCGGTGGCGCCATAGTTGTTCTTAGACTTTCCAGTGATGTCTTGCCATGTAGCACCGAACCTGCGACCTGTGCTGGCGAGCAGACCCTCCTCCTCCTCTTCCTCCAAGTCGCGGTCAATCTGCTCCTGGTCCAATTTGGGCACCCTGAACAGAGTTGTGACAAACACGATGAGGTAGACACCCAGGAAGGCGAACTGAGCCCAGAATAAAACGACGCCGAAGAAGGGGAAGTTAATGGTCACGCGGTTGATGAAGGTGCTGAGTACGGACGGCGTACAGACGTTGTGAGCGACAGGGTTGTCGGCGAGCTCAGAGCATGCTTTTATAGCATCCTTATGCTCAGAGCAGTCGGGCTGGTCACCAGCGTGATTTACGGGCAGGTCGCAGTAGGTCTGAGGACCAAACGTGGCGTATTGTGGCGCAACTACCATAGCGACAGAATAGTTGATGGCCAGAACAATGAGGGTGAGGAGCACAGTAGCCATGAGGAGGGCCTGAGGAGACGTGTGACCCTTGCGGATCTTGAAAATAGTAAGCCAAAGGAAGCGGATTCCTGCCGTGGCAATGCCGACAACCGAGGCAGAGAAAAGGAACAATGTAAGAAGCAAGAAAAGAACGTAGTCGATAGGGAACACCTTTGAGGCTCTGACGAGAATCCAGTTCAGCGGCTGGAAGATGTTGATCTGGGCCAGGATGTAACCGCAGTGAGAGCCACAAACAGAGTTCTTGGCCTTATCAATGCCAGTAATAAGCATACTGGCGAAGATCACAAGCGCAAAGACCATCAAGATCAACCCGCCGACAAGCTTGAGAGGACGGAATATGGCCTCGATCTTGATCCAAGTCTTGACAATCCAGTGTCGGTCCTCGCCGCTCGACTCCGCAGCCAGACGCTCACGGCGAATCAGCGTGCGCTCCTCGCGGACGAGAGCCTCTAGCTCTCGCCTGTCCCGGGCATCAAGCCCATTCTGCCGACCCTCAGCACGGCCTTCGAGCTGTCTTTGACGCTCACGATTGGCCTCAAGCTGTGATGCAGTATTCGCTGCAAGCGTCGGCACAGATATGGAAGGTGCAGATTTGATCATGGCGACTGGGAGCAAAGCCATGCCAGCGCCGGTATAGAGGACGAAGAGGATTGTTCCAATGGTCATGAGAAGTCCAAGAGCAAACGAGAGGGCGCGCTCGCCATCTACAACCTATTAGCTATAGCTCGAGCACGTGAATACGACAGCTTACGGTTCTCGGCCAACAAGTGCTTGAAGAAATCGAGGTCCAGATTCTTGTCATCCTTGGCCTGCTTTGCAAATGGTACAAAGAAGCCGACGAGGAAAATTATGACGACAAATAGAAGGAATGCGATGGTGTACTTCAATGCGCCCAGGATCCTTTGACCCACAGTCTGCTCGCCCTGCTCTGCGGCATCCTCGTCATACTCCTCATGGTAGAAGTAGGTGAAGGGTACTACAAGGAGACACAGAATGGCATCGAGCGAGTACAGCAGGTAGTACACAATCTGCAGGGTGTGAGTGATGTCGTGCACCTTCTCAGGCGTAGCCCAATCCTTCTTGCGGCCCAAGCTGGAGCGGCTCGTGGACGAGACGAGAGCGACATCGACGGGAATGAGCAGAACTGTCGCGAGCAGCGCGAGAGTGGTGAATATGCACACGATGGTAACTGAGGCAGCGCGCTCGCGAGGTGTCTGGTAGACGAAGACGAAGACCGAAGCGATGGCCAGCAGGATGCCAATCGCAACGGCGTATGCGACCCAGATGAGACTGGTTTGGATGAGCGCCATGGTGGTGGAGGGCGGCAATTGCAATTGCGTGCTCGATGCGTAAGACAAGCGCTCCTCTACCTCTGGGTATATGGATGAGGGGTGGTGCAGCTGCTGCAGCCTGGATCTTGCGGAGAAGACAAGACAGGATGACGTTCTAGCGCGTCTTGCAGCGGGATCGACAAGGCCCCCGGGCCCGTAACGTCCAAGCTCCTGTCCACAAGTAACACGCGCTACTGAAACAATGCTTGTGCTTAGCTATCTTTTGACGCGACACCATCCACCCGAGCCTTCACCGCAACAATTGCCGGCGACAGTCGCGTTGCGTTGCAGTCTCCGTAGCATGACGAGCAGCTAGACTAGCTGTCTAGCACCTACCTATCCCAATGCAGTGCTACACTGAGCTGGCCCCGCCGACGGCCGTGAGCCATGCCGTCACGCTGCCCTTTGTGTCGGCGCGCGCGACCAACCTGGTCGTTGCGAAGAACTCGCTGCTGCAGGTCTTTGAGCTGCGCTCCACCGTCACCGAGGTGAAGCCTGGCGAGGACGGCGCTGAGAATGCCGCCGCCAACCTCGACACAGAAGCGGCCGACGTGCAGGTGCAGCGCACTGAGAACACGTCCAAGCTGGTGCTGCTGGGCGAGTTCCCCCTCGCCGGCACCGTCATCTCGCTCGCGCGCATCAAGGCGCTCAACACAAAGTCGCGGGCGGAGGCGCTGCTGGTGGCATTCAGGGACGCAAAGCTAAGCTTGGTGGAGTGGGACCCGGAGAGCTACAACCTCCATACAATATCAATACACTACTATGAGAACCCCGACTTGCCTGGCCTTGCCCCGTGGAGTGCTGAGCTGAAAGACACACACAACTTTCTCACCGCCGACCCCAGCCACAGATGCGCCGCCTTGAAGTTCGGTACCCACAACCTCGCCATCTTGCCCTTCCGCCAGCGTGACCTGGCCGAGGACGACTACGATTCCGACGACGAGCGAAAGCCCAAAGGTGCCGCCGATGGGGAGCCAGAGCATGCCACGCCTTACTCCAGCTCCTTTGTGCTGCCTTTGACGAACCTTGACCCTACCCTCACCCACCCCGTCCACCTCGCCTTCCTGCACGAGTATCGCGAACCAACCTTCGGCGTCATCGCTGCCTCACAGCAGACTGCCCCGTCGCTCCTTGCCTATCGCAAGGACATTCTCACCTACACCGTCTTCACTCTCGACCTCGAACACAAAGCCTCAACTACGCTGCTCTCCGTCACAGGCTTGCCCTACGACGTCCACCGTGTGGTGCCGCTGCCGTCGCCCATCGGTGGTGCTCTGCTGGTGGGAGGAAATGAAATCATACATGTCGATCAGGCTGGCAAAACGAACGGTGTGGCTGTCAACGAGTTTGCCAAGGCATGCTCGTCGATTCCTTTGAGCGACCAGTCCGAGTTGGGTTTGCGACTTGAGGGATGCACAGTGGAGCTGCTATCCCAGGAGAATGGTGACATCCTCATTGTTCTCAACGACGGAAGGCTGCTTATCTTGACCTTCACGCTCGATGGCCGCACAGTCTCTGGCATGACCGTGCAGCCCGTAGATGCAGAGCATGGAGGGTATATCCTAAAAGCAAGTGCTTCATGTACCACGAACATGGGTCGTGGCCGCATATTTGTCGGCAGCGAGGACGGCGAGTCGGCTTTGCTTGGTTGGACAAGTGCCGTCCACCAGTTGCGACGGAAGCAATCAGATGTAGGCCTGGATCAAGACGATGACATGTCCGATCTTGAAAGTACTGTAGACGACCTTGACGACGATCTCTATAACGATACTGCACCGACTGTAAAGAAGATTACTTCTGCCGCTGCAGAGCCCTCTGTGCCCGGATCTTATACGTTTAGGATACACGATGTGCTACCAAGCATAGCGCCTATCAACGAAGTCGTGCTGCATCCTGCCAACGATACAGATTCTGTCAACATGGGCGAGATTGTTGCTTCAACTGGTCGTGGAGCTGCCGGTGCCATCACTGCCCTCAATCGAGAGTTGCACCCGGTCAAACTGGCGCAAACAGAGCTTGAGTCCGCGAAGGGCTTATGGGCTGTACACGCGAAGAAGGCGGTACCCCAAGGTGTCTCCGCTGCGTTTGGCGAAGATACTGAAGCTAACATGTCTTCTGACGTTGACTACGATCAATACTTGGTTGTATGTCGTGCTGGCGAAGATGGAAACGAGGTCACCACAGTGTATGAGGTGAATGGCAACGAGCTCACCGCTACAGACAAGGGCGACTTCGAGCGCGAAGAAGGGTCGACTTTGAGCGTTGGTGTGCTTGCACGTGGAACAAAAGTCGTTCAAGTCATGCGCGCTGAAGTGCGAACCTACGATTCAGGTAAATTACACGCAAGAAGTTGTTGTTGTTTATTGACATATCACTAGAATTGAACATGGATCAAATCCTCCCTATGGAAGATGAAGAGTCTGGCGATGAACTGCGAATCATAAATGCAAGCTTCGCCGACCCATACTTATTGATCCTGCGCGAAGATTCGAGCGTGAAAGTCTTCAAAGCCAGCGGCGATGGTGAACTTGAAGATGTTGAAGCTAGCGGGCTGTCATCCACCAAATGGTCGTCAGCGTCACTCTTCAGCTCGTCAAGTTTCACCGAGGTTTTTGCTTTCCTATTGACACTAGAAGGTGGCCTTCATGTCTTCGCACTCTCGGAGCTTGAAAAGCCAAGTCATGTCGTAGAGGGCCTGAGTTCCCTACCGCCTGTCCTGACAGTAGACTATGTGCCTCGACGCGGTGCGCCCAAAGCCACAGTCACTGAGATCCTCGCTGCTGATCTTGGCGATGCAACGACGAAGTCACCACATTTAATTGTAAGCATTCCGAGGACGAATGAAGCTGATAAGTTTCCTAACCGCAATAGATACGCACCGCGACTGATGATCTTGTCATCTACAAAGCCTTCCATCTACCAGCACGCTCGTCGACCGGGCTATGGACTGAGAACCTTAGATGGGTCAAGGTTTCTCAGCAACACGTCCCACGGTTCTCGGAAGAGGCTGATGAAACATCGGAAGAAGTCAAGATCGGCAGCACTCTCCTTGCACTGGACAACATCAGCGGGTACAGTACCGTCTTCCAGCGCGGAACTTCTCCAGCTTTCATCTTTAAAGAGTCTTCGAGTGCGCCTCGTGTTATCGGTCTCAGCGGCAAGGCCGTGAAAGGCCTAACCCGCTTCCACACTTCGTCTTGCCAGCGTGGTTTTGCATACCTAGATACCACCGATACCCTTCGCATCTCTCAGTTACCCACACAAACGCATTTTGGCCATCTTGGCTGGGCTACACGGCAATTGCCGTTCGGCTCTGAGGTCCAAGCCTTCGCTTATCATCCAAGGGGTCTCTACATCGTAGGTACAGGACACCTCGAGGAATTTGGTCTCAATCATGAAGATACATACCACGAGCCTCTGCCCAAAGAAGACTCAACTTTCAAACCGCGTGTTGAGCGCGGTGTCTTGAAGGTGATTGATGAAAAGACATGGACCGAAATTGACTCCCATGTTCTCGATCCGCAGGAAGTTGTGCTGTGTGTGAAGACCCTCAACCTAGAGGTTTCAGAGACCACACATCAACGAAAGGATCTCATTGCAGTTGGCACATCGATCGTTCACGGAGAAGATCTCGCGACAAAAGGCAACATACGCATTTTTGAGGTCATCAATGTGGTTCCTGATCCTGAGCGTCCAGAAACTAACAAGCGCTTGAAGCTCATTATCAAAGACGAGGTAAAGGGCGCAGTATCTGCAGTATCAGAGCTTGGCACACAAGGCTTCCTTATTATGGCGCAAGGTCAGAAGTGTATGGTCCGGGGCCTGAAGGAGGATGGCACATTGCTGCCAGTAGCATTCATGGACATGCAATGCTATGTAACTGGGATAAAAAATCTGCCGAAGACAGGCATGCTCTTGATGAGCGACGCTTTTAAGGGAGTTTGGTTCACAGGCTACACCGTACGTCTGCCCTACTGATCCAAATGACTTAGTAACTAACACTGGAAATAGGAGGAACCATACAAGATGATGCTCTTCGGCCGCAGCAAGCACCAACTTGAATCAATCACAAGCGAGTTCCTGCCCCACGACGAGCAACTCCACATTATCGTTGCAGACGCAGACATGAATCTGCAGGTCCTGCAATACGATCCCGAGAGTACGTTCATCCAGCTTCCACTCTTTATTTGCAACCCTGACATCATCACCAACAGATCCCAAGTCGGCCGGCGGTTCCCGCCTCCTCCATAAATCAACTTTCCACACCGGCCATTTTCCAACCAGTCTCACGCTCCTCAAAAGCTCGCTCTCAATGCCCGCCGGCACAACAAACGATGATGACCTGGATATGGAGGACTCCTCGTCGTCCCAGCCCTTCCACCAAGTCCTGCACACCACCCAGTCAGGGACAATAGCACTCATCACTCCCCTTTCGGAAACCAGCTACCGTCGTCTGTCCATCCTGAGTAACTTCCTTGCCAACGCGCTGGATGCATCGTGCGGTCTGAATCCCAAGGCCTTCCGCATCAGCGATGTTGAGGAGGGAGGTTGGGATGCCGGCGTTGTGGGACGCGGAATGGTGGATGGTAACTTGTTGATGCGATGGGGCGAGTTGGGCGAGTGGAAGAAGAGAGAGGGGCTGGCAAAGGCTACAACTCAAGAGTGGGTGTTTTGGGGCGATAGGGAAGTGCTTGGTGGGTGGGGAGTTTTTGGTGGACGTGGCAGATGAGGAAGATACATAAGCGGTAGGAGTGTATATTGTACGGGAGTACCTAGCTAGGCTTAGGTCTGTGAACAATATTCATATCTGCTGCCTAAGCGGTACTATATATATTTGAGAGTGCACCTAACACAACGGCTGCCTGGCTCCCTTACGCCCTAACACCACAGTCTATTTCCGTTCAACTGCTAGCGTCTGAAGACTAACACAGAAGCCATCCAGTGAACCACGTTCCAATCAAAGCAACAAAAAAACAGCAAAAAAGAACAGTAAACCTCTTCAACCTCATTTACTGCCGAAGAACCCCTTTCCCCAAACTACTATGACCGTATATGACGGGTGCCTTTTGACTTTAGGGAGCGCTAAAGCTATTCTGACATATTTACCATTTCGCCTGGGAGAAAACGGGGTTCTTATCACGACTCGAACCGGCGCTGCTTTGATTCAGGAACCTGTTATCCACCAGACCCTGATGAAAGCTGGTGCCGTCGGACCGATCAACCAGTGGTCGCAACTTAATTGATGGGAGTTTGGGGGCTTGAGAGGGTTATATATGGCGAGGAAAGTCTGGGGTATAGGGAGGTGTTTGGGATGTGGTGGTGTGTTGGGAGAGGTAGGCTTGGCGAGGTGAAAGGTTGCTGGCTGGGTAGGGTAGTGAAAGGGGACTGATGAGCCTGATTAGATAGCCGCACCGTGGAGACTGGACGTCAGTGAAGACTTCCTCCTTCACTTACTAAGCCGCCGTCACTTGAACTTCGCTTGCGGGGACCTTTACTATACTATAAAGGCTACCTTCCCTATTACACGACGCATCGACAGCACCACAATGTCGTCTCTAGAAGTTCAGAACTCAACTCCGCAGTCTCTACTGCCCGCTCACATCATGACACAGGACGGCGCGTCCAAGGACATCACCAATGTCGCTCAACTGTGAGTTTACTATTCTTCTCACAGCCTTCCAGATGCTGATGCTATGACAGACCGATGCTGAACTCGGAATCATCGCCGCTGTTGCGCCTCCCCGGTGAACTCAGGAACATAATCTACGGATACGTGCTGGGTGGCCATACTTTCGGAGAGACCTGGGAGAACAAGAAGCCACCGCAACACTTCCTCGCTTCTCTGCTGGTGTGCCGCCAGATATACAACGAGGCACGCATGCTTGTGTTTGAGCTGAACACGTTCGTCCACACGAATTGGGGCACCTTCTCCTATCACCGGAGTTTTAGCTTCACGCGTCTGAGTTCGGAGCAGATGAGCCGTATCACTTCAGTCCGCTTGCGCTTGCACGACTTCAAGTTTTCGGAATCTGGGCGTATGACAAGCCCTTGGGCCAAGAGCGTTGACCTAAACATCCTGAGAGGATTGAGTTCGCATTGTATCAAGGTTGAGATCTGCATTTTTGACCGGTGTATTGGTAGCTCCTGTCAAGAAATCAGATTGAAGAGGGGGCTCTTGGGTCGCATCGATCAATTACGGGCGTACGTACACCAATTTGTACCAGCCGCTGAGACTCCTATTGTGTGGCTCCCCGATACGCCACGTCGCCGTTGTTACCATCATTCATGAGGTGACAGGAGAGTGGTGGAATCTGTTTCAATGAATGAAGGCCATGTACGGCTTGGGTTGGGTGGACTTTCTATCTCTTGCTTGAGTGTACCATGACAATGGCTCCAAATTACGGTATTGGCATCACGTCAATTTAACAATTGCTCAAGAACCCGAAGTTTTGGGGGAAAATACTTCAATAAAAAGGCGGGCTGCCATGATATATAGCATAATTTGTGAAGGTTCGTACGCACCTGTAGTATTTTCACTCATTGACTTGTAAAATACCATCTTGGCGAGAAACACTCTGACCCTAAACGTCACGAAATACATCTCCCCCGCCCCAATCGACACACAACAACGGCACAAGCCATGTCCCTCCCGCGCCCAGCACCGCCCATCCCTCGCAACCCACAGCAGATCATGTCAGACGTCATGACCAATGCCGCCATTGAGCAATCGAACGCAGACTCGTCACCACTACTGCGCCTCCCAGGGGAACTCAGAAACAAAGTCTACAAATACGCTCTGAGCGAGTACACCTTCAGAGGTGACATCGATGACTCGGCATTTGGCCCGCACATCGTCGCTCTCCTCCTAGCCTGCCGTCAAATCCACCTTGAAGCCCGCTTCTTCGTCTTCGAACTGAACAACTTCGTCCTGAACACGTCATGCAATTTCGGCGCTCCTGCACCTCAGGTCGTCATGTTCGAACGCATGAGCAGCGAGCAATTGCGTCGCATTCGCTCAATTCGCTTGGAAACGATGACCTACTATCCTGACAGAAGCGAGCTTCTGGACTGGCATCTGAGTTTCCTGCGACGCTTGGACCAAAGCAATCTGAGGATTGAATTGGTCTCCGATCCCCTTTCAATGTTGTGGAATGTCTTATCGGGTGAGAAGCCCACATCGCACTCGATCGACTGGGTGGAATGGAGGGTTCGCTTTTGGCTGCCGGGCGCTGAGGTTCTGCGCGAGAAGAGTTTGGGGTTTGGAAGTGAACGGCTTCTATGATTCCGGACTCGCTGTCTAGACGATTAGAGGCGGTAGTCGCTTGGACGGTCAGAAGTGGTGCTTTCTTTAGGATCCCGCACATGAGTAGCTTGGATTGCTGCAGGTCGGCTCCCAGTGGATTGGAGTGAGGTCGACGGACAACAAGTCCGTGGTGGTATGTGCAACATTGGGAGTCGTGCTTTGAGGGAAGGATGCAGTTTGTATTGAAGCTAGAAATGATTTGGTAGTTAGCATGACATACATTCGTTTGAAGGGTTGCAGCGCTGGTGTTGTCACCATCGTGCTCATCACCTCAGGTCATCAGTAAAGAGAGAAAGACATATCGCTGATGCGGCTGGTCACATATTGTGAAAGTTCAGGGCACACGCAAAGAACAGACGTGAAGGTACATGTAATGAAGCGCAACAGCGCATGCGAATTGCTTTTGCAGATCGTATCTAGTACGTTACCTACTCAGTAAACACCCTGTAAGAAAGCTCCTACTCGGACAACTTGAGCTTCTCGAACTGCTCAATGCTGGCTTGCCAGTTCTTGCTCTCGATCTCCGCCGCCCTGAGCTTCTCCTTCTCCTGCTCCTTGACAACGTCAGAGACCTTCTCCTCCCAGTCGGCATCCATGATCTTCTTCTGCTTCTCGACGGTCTCGTTGGCCTTCTTGAGCCTGTCCTGCGCCTTGGTGATCTCCTTCTCGACCTCAATGCGACCCTTGACGTCCAGGAATGCTGTCGCGGAGCTACCGATAGTGTAGACGGCGCAGCCGGTGGGAAGGGAGTCAGAGGGAGAGAGGATGGTGATCTCAGAGACGGTCTTGCCGGCCAGCGAGCGAATCGAGGGCAGAGATGTGGAAGCCTGGAGTGTCTTGCGTGCGGCTTCGTCAAGAGGCTGAATGTAGGTCTTGCCGTTGTCCTTGAAACCGTATTCGGCAGTAAGAGAGCGCAGAGCTCCAGACACATCGACAAGGAGTTCATACTCGGCCTCAGCAGCCTCGTCGTTGAAGGACTCAATGTACTGCGGGAAGGAAGCAATAGTGATGGATGGTGTCTTGTCATCCTGTCTGCGGGGCAGACGCTGCCACAGCTCTTCTGTGAGGAAGGGCATGAAGGGGTGGATCATGGTCAGACCACCTTCAATGGCTGTGTAAAGGGTCTGCTTGGCGCTCTCCTTCTCGGCGTCGCTGCCGTTGTCGAAGATGGCCTTGCTGTTCTCGATGTAGGTGTCGCACAGGAACTGGGGTTTGTCAGTCTTCTAGATCTCACATCTGCAATGTTCGAGATACTTACCTCGTAGAAGTACCTGTAAGCAACCTGTGTGGCAAGCGAGAACTCACGAGCCTCAAGGTGTGCGTTGATCTTCTTGGCGGAAGTGGTGAGCTTGTGGAGAATCCAGCGCTCAGGAAGCGACTCGTTTCCACCCTTCTCGATCTGTGCGCGAGGCTGGAAATCACCAAGACGGCCAAGGACATACTTGGTAGCCTGGTAGATCTTGTTACAGAACCTCCTGTATCCGTGGATGACGGAAACATCGAAAGAGATGTCACCACCACCAGTGGTGTAGCCAACAAGAGCCATGCGCAGAGCATCAGCACCACACTCAGGGATACCCTGAGGAAAGGAGGTCTTCTGGTACTTCTCGGCATTCTTCAGCTCCTTAGGATCCAGGTTACCAGCCTTGAGCTGAGCATTGAGCTTCTCAAGCGTGATACCGTCCATAATGTCGACAGGGTCGATGACGTTTCCGAGAGACTTAGACATCTTCCTGCCCTCAGAATCACGGATCAGCGAGTGGCAGTAAACCTCCTTAAAAGGAACCTTTCCTGTCAAGCGGAGCGAAAGCATGATCATGCGAGCAACCCAGAAGAACAGGATATCCCAGCCAGTCTCGAGAACGGATGTGGGGAAAAGGTTCTTGAAATCAAGGGAGTCCTCATTGGGCCAGCCGAGAGTGCTGAATGGCCAGAGACCAGAGGAGTACCATGTGTCGAGAACGTCCTCGTCACGTTCAAGAGTGAACTTCTTGCCCTTGAACTTCTCTGCGGCCTTCTTGTGAGCCTCTTCCTCAGTGCGGCCGGTGACCCAGAGGTCGTCGCTGCTGCGGTCGCCGTCTCCGCCCTCAATGTTGACGAAGTAAGCAGGGATTTGGTGACCCCACCAGAGCTGACGTGACAAGCACCAGTCCTGAATGTTATTCATCCAGTGCATGTATGACTTCTCCGAGCTTGCAGGGCGAATCTTGATGTCGCCGTTGCGGACAACCTCAATCGCTTGCTTGGCCATTCCATCCATCTTCATCCACCACTGCGGCTTCATGATGGGCTCAATGACATCTCCGGACCTACTGCAGATAGGGACCTTCATGGGGTTGTCGGCCTTCTTGACGAAGAGACCGGCCTTCTCAAGCGCCTCAACAACGGTGTAGCGGGCATCAAATCGCTTCTGACCTGCGAAGTCGCCGCAGTTCTTGTTCAGCGTACCGTCATCGTTAAGGATGTTGATGAACTCAAGATTGTGCTTCTTTCCAAGGTTGAAATCGTTGGGGTCGTGGGCCGGGGTCAACTTGACGGCACCGGTACCGAACTCAGGGTCAACGTATTCGTCAGCAACGATGGGCAGGAGACGGTCGAGGAAGGGGTGCTTGGCCTTCTTGCCGACCAAGTCCTTGTAGCGCGCGTCGTTGGGGTGAACAGCAATACCAGAGTCACCGAGCATGGTCTCAACACGAGTTGTGGCGACCTCGACAGTCTCGTCACTACCCTCGATCTGGTACTTGAAGTGAGTCAAGACACCAAACTCAACCTTACGCTCGTAGCCTGGGACAGTCATAAGTGTCCTGCCTGTGAGGTCCTTGTTGTCGACCTCGATGGCTGACAGAGCTGTGTTGAGCTGTGTGCACCAATTTACAAGCCTGTTCGATCGGTAGATAAGACCTTCCTCGTGAAGCTGGACGAAACTATCGGTCACAGCCTTGGAGAGGTTGTTGTCCATTGTGAACGCCTCGCGTGTCCAGTCAAAGGATCCACCCATGCGCTTCAGGGTATTTGTAAGATGCTGGTGGTACTCTTCTTTCCACTCGTGTGTGCGCTCAAGGAACTTCTGGCGACCGAGGTCGTACCTTGTCTTCTGCTCGCGTCTCCACAGCATCTTCTCGACAACACTCTGTGTGGCAATACCTGCGTGATCGCAACCGGGCAGGTAAAGTGTGGTGAAACCGCGCATGCGGTGCCATCGGATCAGAACATCCTGCAGCGATGTGGCGAGGGCGTGACCGCAGTGGAGCTTGCCGGTAACGTTAGGCGGAGGAATTGGAATGACGAAGTGACCAGCACTCTTGACAGTGCCGTCTGCTTGAAGCTCAGGCTTGAAGAAGCCCTCCTTCTCCCACCAGTCGGCTAGCACAAGTCAGCAAAAAGTATACGCAATGGCAAGGGCGTTGACTCACACCACGCCGATTCGACGACTTGGGGAATATAGGCCTTTGTGAAAGGGTCTTCAAGGCTCCTCATGCGCTTCTTCTCGCCCTTAGGTGTCTCCTCCTTGAACTCTGGCAGCTTATCCTCCTCCTTGCCCTTCTTCTTCTCCTTCTTTGCGCCACCCTCCTTTGCAGGAGCGGCGCCGGCCTGAGCGGCTTTCTTTGCCTTGAACTTTGCGTCCTTCTCGGCCTTCTTGCGCTCCTTCTCGAGCTCCTTTGCCGTCTTTTCCTTCTTCTCTACGCCCTTCTCGTTCTCGCGACCGGGCGCAGATTGGCCGGTGCCGTCTGCGTTAGCAGCCTCGAGAAGCTCCTTCTTGCTCTCGTCACTGACAGCAGGAGGCGCAGCAGTGACGGGACCAGTCTTCTCGCCGGCGACGTTGTGTGAGGCAGCATTGAGCGCCATGGTGGCGGTGGTATAGTCGTGTGCGAGCACGCGCTGAGTGGTGTAGAGAATGTGAGGCAGCGGGCGCAATCGAGCACTGCACAGCGCCGAAGGGTATGGAGAGTGCAGAGAGCGGTGTCGTGAATGTGAAAGTGAGAATAGAAATGAGCGCGGAGACCACAATTTAGGTCCGATGGGCATGATAGTGGGGTAGCATTTTGCGGTCCACGGGTGCAGGTGAGTCGACGAACAGCCTCTAGCGTTGCCCGCGGGCATGTGCACCGCCAACGAGGAATCTGAGCATCCTGCCGCATTTCGTCCAATTGAAACACAATCATCAACGCAGAGTCATTGCAAGAGTCAGAAAAATAATGGAATGAGTCTTTCTACATATTTGACAGCACTTTGACGCCATGCAATGCGTGACTGACGTTATCTCCTCCCGGCTTCATGCAGTAAAATCCCGCCCAGCTGTGACGCAGACAACCTATAAGCCCTGCCACCACCAACCAAAAAGTATGACCAACAATGCACTGGGGCATCGATGGGAAAGGCGCGTTCGGCCAGACCGGTGGAATATCAACAGGCCGTGTTTGAGACGTCGGATTATTCAGGTATCTCATGCCATTACTCAATATCTAAGTACGGAAATGGGTATCAATTAAGCCGCGCTGCCGCTGTTCTGCTGAGCAGCTTGTCGAACAGGGGCAAAGTAAGGATGAGCCATCGCCTCTTGGGCTGTGAGTCGGTCCTGAAATATGAGTCAGCAAGAGAATGCTTTCCATGCGTGATGATTCCTTACCTGGTGGTCGTAACGCAGAAGCTTATCAAGGAAGTCAATGGCGTCGTTGCTCACGAAACGCTGGTTGTCAGCATTGATGAATGAATGCCACGGCTTCTTGGGGTAGCGGCTGAGAATGTCGTCGTACTGAGCGTCAAGCTCGATGTCGTACTTGTCAAGGTAGTCGAACAGATCCTCGGTTCCAAGCACCTTAGCAATCTTGACGAGCTGGTCCGAGTTGCTGTTTCCGTGGAAGAATGGTTCCCTCCTGAAGATCATCGATGCAAACATAGCGCCTAATGACCACATGTCCAGCGAGTAGTCGTACTCTTGGAAGTCCACCAGCAGCTCAGGTCCCTTGAAGTATCGCGAAGCAACGCGTACGTTATACTCTGTCCCGGCGTGGTAGAATTCGGCAAGACCCCAGTCGATCAAGCGCAACTGCATAGGGTTAGCGGTCTTAGTGCTTCACAATTGGAAATGGACTTACTTTGCGCTTCTCATGGTCGATCATAACGTTGTGAGGCTTGACATCACGGTGCATGATGCCTTTGCTGTGACAGAAGTCCAGAGCCTTGAGCAGCTCAAAGATGTAATACCGCACATCGTAATCCTGGAACTTGGGGTAGAGACTCCTGAAGTCGGTGTTGTTGACATATTCGAAGATCAGCGACGGTGTTTTGCTCTGAATGTCACATGTTAGCGATACATATAACACGCGACAGCGGGCGAGGCACAGTACCGTGCGATCGCTCATGCAGTCTTCTTCAGAATCACTACTGACCTGGTTGTCGCGCACCACATCCAGAAGCGAAACAATGTTGGGCCCACCAGACAGGTTCTGAAGAATCTTGATCTCGCGCTTTATCTTCTTCTTCTTGACCGGCTTCAGGACCTTAATGACGCACTTCTGGTAGTTAACCACGTTGATGCCCTCGAACACCTCTGAATATTTTCCGCGACCGATCTTGCGGACAACCTCGTAGTTCTCCAGCACGCCCCAGGAGATATTGACGGAGTCGTAGTCCCAATACGAGCGGGGCATGTTGGCGTTGACGTCGGCATAGACGCGAGCAATGCTCGCGCCGCTGCTGTTCGTCGTCATCTTGTTGGCGGCCAGCTTGGCGGTGAGGGTCGGCGACGAGGCGGCGACCGTCTGGGGTGCAGCGAGAGTGGTGGTGCGGGTGACGCGGTCGAGGTCGAAGTTGCGGAGGTTGGCGGGAAACTGGCGCAGACACAGACAAGCAAGGCCGACACTCAGCAGGCCGAACGCGGCTGCCTTTTTCCAACAGATGCGCCCGGGGTGAACAGTGTCGTGGCGCGGTGGTGGTGCTGCAACAGCCGGCTGGGACTGGGCTGGTCGCGCGGAGCGATCGAGATTTGACTGGGTGCGGGGATTACGGTTGTGGTGAGCTGCTTGTTCTGGTTCAGAGGGCGGCCCTGCAACATTATGTCAGCAACCGTTTTCCATGCCAGGACCATCTTGAATATTTCCACTCACGGTTCCTACAGCGCACTTGCCCAGACACACTCTCCTCATTTTCCGTCATGTTCCACGACTTGCACGTGCCGTGGCCTGGAGCGGGTGCAGAGGCTGTGCGTGAGTTGCAGCGTACAGTCGCTTTCTTGGACGAATGTACGCAGAAATGGTACCCTTGCGTATATCAGAGCTGGTGACTGACCTGTGTAGTAGGATACGATGTGGTAGCTCTCACACACACTTATAGCGGGAAGCTCCCAAGCGAACTGGTACGTTCAATATAAACGCTTCCAGCAATATACTGCGCTTTGAACCATGGTCGCAATTTCCCTGCACCTACATTGCGCCTTCCCTGGAGCCCTCGAAACACACTGCTAACACTAGGCCCACCAGAGCTCGCCAATACCAAATCCACTGCCGTTTTCCGTTCCACAACGTCTGCGCATACTACGACGATGCAACATCTTCCTGACCGACAACTCCTCCAACTTCCGCATTCCCCAGCTGCAACAGCACTATGACCTTGTCGCCGCGCGACCCACCGACGAGCGGACCCTGCAGCAAGCATGCCAAAGCCTCGATGTCGACATCATCTCCCTGGACCTAACACGCCGCTTCGAGAAGCATTTCAAGTTCCCTATGCTGGGCGCGGCAATTGCGCGCGGCATCAAGATTGAGCTGTGCTACAGCCAGGGCATTCTCTCGAGCGACCCACAAGCGAAACGCAACCTGATCAGCAACGCGACACAACTTATTCGGGTTACACGAGGGCGAGGATTGATCTTCAGCTCGGAAGCAAAGAGCGTACTGGGTATTCGCGCCCCCGGCGACGTGATCAATCTGGCTTCAGTATGGGGATTGGGGTCTGAAAAAGGCAAAGATGGCTTGACGAAGGAAGCGCGCAGTGTCGTTGAATTTGCGCGGCTGAAGCGCGAGAGCTTCAAGGGCGTCATCGATTTTGTGTATCCAGGGGAAAAGCCAGCACAAGTGTCGAAAGACAAGCAGGACGGAAAGAGCAAGGCCAAGAACCAGAATGGCAAGAGGCCGAACGAGAGCTCAACTGCAGCTCAGTCGGAGAAAGCCATTTCCAAGCGGGAACAGAAGCGCATTAAGCAAGCCGAAAAGAGCACGAAATAGAAGGGCGTTATTGAGGGGAAAGTCGTTCAATTCAGGATGCAGGGGTCATGCACCGAATGAAAAGAGAGAGGAAGGGGCAGGAGTGGCACGCATAAGACCTACAGCTCTTCTTAAACGGCTGATAGCAGTCGACTGACTTTTGACGACACCTGTCAGCTCCGACGAGATCCCCGACGTCTTCGAAGGGTGCAATGATGGAAAGGCAGATGTTGGAGAGGACCACTCAAACACGCAGCCATCTTTTAGAGCTGCGTTTTTCTTTGGACTGCGCCAATCAGACTCGAAGTGTGCCGAACGAACGACTTTCGTATATACGGCGGAAGTCTCGTCGGAGCTAGCAAGGTACTGTAGGTTGACGCCGCCAGGTGTCAGTCTCTGTGTATAACGAGAACCGCAAATCTCCGCCGCATTTCCGTTCGATTGCGACTAAGGAAAGAGAAGTAGACTTCAAAAAGATACCCAATAGACACGCGATTCAATTACAACACCAGACACATACCAACATGCTTTCAATTTGATTCATTAATCTCATCAGCCTCATCAACCTTACGGGGCAGTCAATGCCCGCCACACCTCGAACCAGAAAGGAAAAGAACAGTCAGGGTATTACAAACAATCATATAGCCTCCCCTTCACCACATCCACCTCCTCGCCGCCTCGGTTGGCTTCACCAGCCTTCTGCCCAGGTTGACCGTCACGCGGCTCTGCAGCGCAACCGTCGAGATATCGAACGGCAGCTGCTGGTTCTGCTGCAAGCTCGCCGTGCTGTCCGGCAGCGCGGCGCTCGTGGTTGTACCTGCGACGGCACTCTGCGCGGGCACGCTGGTGCCAGCGGTGGTTGCGCTGCTTGCTTCGCTGGCGACTGGAGGTGCAGGCGCAGCTGCCTGGTTGCCTGTCGAGCTCGACGATGCTGCGGACGCGGAGGCGGAGATGGCTGCGTCTCCGGAAGCAACCATGGTCACGCCAGGTCCGACAGGTGCTGCTGCGGTTCCCTGGAGGAGGCCTGCGGTAGTCAGCGTTGCGGAGTTTACGCTGACAGTCGAGCTGGAAGAGGACGAGGCGACGGCGTTGTTTGCGCCTGGTGGTGCTGGGCCTCCGGCTACAACAGTGACGGCGGCGGAGGCTACAGTCTGCATGGTGCTTCCAGCGGGTGCTGCGCTCATGGATCCCATCGCCAGCTGGAAGGGCTGGGCCTGGGGTGCAGACATGGGGAACGAGCCTGCGGGACACATGCAAGCGCAGTTGCATCCACCGTTTGCTGCCGCTGCTGCGGCTGTAGCAGCAGCGTTGCCTGCTCCTCCTGACCCGGCCACGACGGTTACAGCGGGTGCTGCGGCGCCCCTGAGAGAGGAGGCAGCCGCTTGCAAGCCACCTGCATTTCCTGAGCCAGTACCTGCAACGACGGTCACTGCTGCTGCTGCTCCACCGGCGGCCTTGGTTGTCGAATTGCCTCCGCTTGCGCTTCCGCCTGCCTGGACAGTCACGGCGGCTAGACCACCCGCTTTGGCGGAGCTTGCTGTGCTGCTGCTTCCACCTGAGCCACCTGAGCCCGCGAGAACGGTGACTGCATTTCCTGCTGCGGTTACAGTGGGTGAGGCCACAAGCGCATCTGCGGTCAACGTCGCAGAATTAACGGCAGGCGGTGCAGCGGACGATGACTGGGCCGCAGCTTCGACTCCAGGTGCTGGGGCGCCTCCAGCACTGACAGTCACCGCAGCAGGAGCTGCTGCTGCGTTGGCGGCGGTTTGTGAGACCAGTGTGAAGTTAGCGGATTTCAATGCGTCTGATGCCGCTGCGGATGCTTGTCCTCCCCCGGCGACCTCAGTGATAGTACCCAGTGCAGCTGGAGGAGTGGCCTGTTTCTTTTGCGTTAGCACAGACAAAGATATTGGAGAAGATATGCTTACGGCTCCGCTGCTGCTTGCCACGGGAGTTAGCGAGGATTGCGCAGCAGCATTCGACTTTGCAAGCGTCTCAGACGGGAGGGGCATCGCTGCCGGTGCTCCAGCGGGAGGAGCCTGAGCAGAAGGAGCTTGAGCCGGGGGAGCGGGTGCTGGAGGCGCTGCCAGAGCGGGAGCTCCAGTGGGCGCCGGCGCGGCTGCAGCCTGTTGTCCCTGTCCTTGTCCGATGATCACGGCCGTTGCAATCTGCTGACCATTGACCTCTTGGATGAGGGTCGACCTGATCTCGACAATCGCCAGGCCAGCTCCAGCTCCGCCGCTCTGTGCAGCAGCCACCTGTCCCAACTGACTAGCCGCGGCTCCTCCTATTCCGGCAGCCTGGTTCGCAAGGTCTGCTCCGATCTGGTTGCTTGCTGGAGGTTGACCAGCTGCGCCCGGTACGGGAGCAAGTTGGCCTGCAAGCTGGTTCGCAAGATCGCCCGCGATATCAGCTGTGCCTGCGGGTGTTAGGCCGCCTGCTGGGGCTGCTGGAGCTGGAGGAGCGGCCGGAGGAGCAGCTGCAGCTGCAGCTGGAGCTGGTGCTGGTTGAGCTGCCTGAAGAGTAGGGGGCGGTGGTGGTCCGGCAGCTGGCGCGAGTGGCGCGAGTCCGGGAGCCTGTCCTTGAGCTACAGTACCGTTCGAAGCGACCTGGTTTGCGAGATCTGCTCCAACGTTGCTTGCGTTGATGTCACCAGGGCCGGCAGGCTTCAGTCCTGGGGCCTGAGGTGGCGTTGGAGCCTGGGGCTGTTGTTGGCCTGGACCTTGTGCGCCGGCATTGAGGAGTGCACCGATATCTATCTGGGCGATCTTGTTGACAAGGTTGGCCTCGAGGGCGATATCGTCGGCGCTACGCCGTGCGTTCTCGACGGTAGAGCCGTCCAGTTCCGTCACTCTATGTGCTGCCCTGTCCACCCCAGAGATGAGGTTCTCAATTCTCTTCCCGCTTACTTCTCGTCCGATCTTGCCTTGATGGAGGTCAACTCCAGCTTCTACGGCAACCTATGCTGTCTTTAGTGTTGTTGATTTGAGGTTGATTGATTTGCACGTACTGCATTGATCAGCAAGAAGGCGATGCTCAGGGATCTTGATGTCCTCATTTTGAAAAGTTGGTGCTTTGACGGTAAGAAGGTCCAGGGAGAAGAGCTGTAAGACCGAAGAGCGCAAATTAGGATTAATACATCAACAGCACAGCTGGTACAGAATCGAAATGGCTGTCACAGACATGCAGACTCGTTCAAGACCTGCGCAGCAGAGAGTCGAAGAGGAGCTCGAGGGGAGTGAACAAGGGGAGCGGGCAAGGAGACAGGTTATCTCGGATCAAAACGAGTGTGAGGTTCCGGTCAGGCAGGTCCAAACCTTTCAAAGGTCGATACCTGAGGTGGAAACGTTGGTTACTTAGGGAGTCCGACGCAGGGCCCCGCTCATTATGTTTCTCAGGACGTGATGGGTTTCGAGAAGACATTCCACGCGGCTGCTCGTACGGTTGCCGGCGTGTCTCAGGGGTGCTCGCATGGCAGTAACGCATACAGGAGGATCGCATTGTGGATATGGGGCGGCCAAGAAGGTTTGTCGCAGGACCGAACGCATGCGATTCAGTCTGACAGGCCTCAAAATGGCCGTTCTGCGGAGTTGCGAGCTTCATCATGGTCTGGCCAGCGGCACTGGTGCTGAGCTCTGAGACGCGACTTGCACGAAAGCATGTTTCACAATATCTTAAATGTCTTTGCTACTCCATGGGTGCACGCCCCGGCAGAGCAGCTCGGCATCATCGCGGCTGCACCGCGAACAGCTCAGATTGCCATAACTTACTCTGTGCCTGGTAGTGCTGGGTTCACGGCGAAGATGGATTTGCGTGATGTACATAGTACGGCCGTTGTTGTTTGTTGGCTGATGCGAGGTCGAGCGCCACAAACGCGGGCCGAGAGTCGATCGCGCCAACTTGGCGATTCGAACACCTCGATGTCGTCACCAGCTTACTCTTCTGTACCTGAAGGCCCGTATGCATCTCGTTGTTGTCCACGCGCATCAATCCGGAGTCGGTGTATCTATGACTGCGACTGCTTAGCCTTGGGGGGCGGAGTGGCCGCGACCTTTAAAGAAGCTTAGTTAATTATATGTCAAGACCCCCTTCTGCTTGCTCCTGCACATACTCCAGCACCTTTCGACCAAGATGGCCGTCCACGTGCTCGATAACTACTATCTCGCCATCACGTTCTTGATCACTGTCGCCTACCAGCTCATAGGCTTTGCGATTGCATGGACGTTCCATTTTGACAAAATCACCGATCTGGCTGGCGGGTCCAACTTCGTTATCCTCGCGATCCTCACTCTCGGTCTGAGCGAGAACAGAGGCGATGCGCGCAACATAGTGGTTTCGGTGTTCATGATGGCGTGGGGAGCGCGTCTAAGCGGCTTTCTGCTCTTCAGGATATTGAAGACTGGGAAGGATGATAGGTTCGATGATAAACGGGATAAATTCTGGTCGTTTCTTGGGTTCTGGGTGTTGTAAGTTCTTCCCACTTTGTGCTTGGGTACAACAGCACTGACGGCGCCCTGCAGCCAAATGTTCTGGGTCTGGACATGTTCACTACCAGTCACGATCCTCAACTCCCCCAACGTGACGCAATTCCGGCAGCCGGCCTTCGGCACGGGGCGCGACATCGCGGGGATCGTGCTGTACTCGATCGGGTTCCTGATGGAGAGCGTGTCCGACATTCAAAAGTACCGGTTCCGGAGCGCGCACCAGCACGACGGCGCCGTCTGCGACGTGGGTCTTTTCGCGCTGAGCAGGCACCCGAACTACTTCGGCGAGATGCTGATCCAATTCGGCATGTTCACCATCGCCGTCTCGCCCGCGGCGTACGGCTACGTGTCCGGCGGCGCGTACAAGGCCCTGTACGCATCGATTCTGGGTCCCTTTTTCCTGACGCTGCTGCTCATGTTTGTGTCTGGGTTGACGCTGCAGGAGCGGCCGGGCGCGAAGAAGAGATACGAGAAGGGTGATAATTGGCCGGCGTATGAGCGGTGGTTGAAGCGGACGAGTATTTTGATTCCGTTTCCCCCGCAGCTGTATGAGAAGATGCCCGTGTTTCTGAAGAGGACGCTGTTTCTCGAGTTCCCGATTTATGTGTTTGATCCCGCGAAGCATGCGGATCAGAGTAAGGTGCGGGATAGGAATGCGGAGGAGGGGAGGGGGGCTGCGAGGCCGAGCGATGAGCAGGGGCTGAGGAGCGAGTGAGGAGGATGGTATGCCACTTGGTTTATGCTGTAGACTGTATCAAGTCTGAATAGTTTCTAATGTAATTCATGATCAAATGTATTCTGGGGATGTTACCTCTCCCCACCCAATCCCTCCCTCTCAATCTCCCTACACCTAGCCACAAGATCACTAACATGACCATCCCCACTCTCCTCGCTCAATCCCAACAACGCCTCCTCAAGATTAAACAAATACTCCCTATTCTCCCCACTCGGCCCCTTACTCTGCAGAATCTTCTTCGCAAGGGCGTCCGGGTCCTGGGGTCCGAGAAACTGCGGGTTGGAGGGGAGTCCAATGTAGACCAGACACTTGATCGGCGGGGCCGAATCAGTAGCCGGGTGGAAAGGCGTGAATTGGATGCTGTACCCGTTGATCTCGCGGATGTCGAGGTACTCGCGCACTTCGGCCACGTGGGCCGCGGGGATGTGGTATGCGGCGCCCCAGACGCGCTCCGTGGGCGAGTGCTGGATGTGTCAGTGTGGATAGTAAGATCTGGTAGATGGCGTGAGGCTCACGTGGTCGGATAAGGTGTCCCAGTGCGCCCGGTCGATGAGTGTGACTACGCGCCCGGGAGCTTCGGGCGTGCCTCTGTGGTCCTCACTTTTGGATTTTCGTCAGATACGGTGTAATGTGTAGTGTGTGTCACTGTTGTACCTTGCCTGGGGAGATGTTTAGTCAGGGTGTGGGTGTTGGCGAAAGCAGGTTGCATACCTGCCAGAAGCGGCGGACGTAGCCTTCGATGTAGCCCGGGACACGTTGGTCTGTGGTTTGTATATTTCAGTATGGGTAGGGGTTGGTGTTGTGAGAGGTGCATGTACCGAAGTGTGGCGGTGGTTTCCATATCAAACTCCTGGAGCTTGGTTAGATGCAATTGGGGATGTTCACTGATTTGATTTGGTACCCGTAGCCGAAGAGCCAGAAGTCGTTGTTGTTTCCAAATTCTTCTATCTCTTTTTGATGGTCCGCCATTTTGATGCTGTCCAAGGACGGTTACGAAGTCACAAATGGAAATGTCGTGAATGACGTGGGGCAACAAACAGTGGGTCGCATGCAGGGCATTAGCGGATCTATTCCGATGGCGCAATTTGTTGCCATTGAGATCTCCCAAGCTGTAAGGAGGCGTGCTTCCAGCTACTATGTATACAAGTTGAAGAATACAAGTGTAGAATACAATGTGTTACGACCCGCCCGCCGCTCTGCTCATGAAGAAGCTCTTGAGCGGCCCCATGGCATCCACAGCCCTCAGCCCAATACTCCTTAACCCTACAATCGGCCCAGACTCGATGCTGTATAGCCTATGCAGCTTGTCACAAACTCCCAGCATAGCATTGTTCTCTGCATAACGCTCGCTGTTGTAGCTTTCCAGTGCCAATGTGGAGCCGATGTCCTGGCCAGTTCGTACGGCGTGGGAGATGGTTCGCACCAAAGCTGCGGCGTCTCCTTGGCCTTGATTCAGTCCCTGGCCTGCAAGAGGGTGTATCGTGTGTGCTGCATCGCCGACCAAGGCCACGCGCTCGCCGGTATATGTGTCGGCGTGGCGCATGCGGAGCGGGAACCCTGCAACAGTGCCTGCCTCGACGTCGGTGATGCGCATCGGTATCGCTCGTTCATTTACAGGCGTGTGTTTCTCTCTCCATGCCACCTCTTCTGCCTGCCCTGATTCGAGAGTGTGTAGGTACTCGAGATCGGTTGGCGACAACCTAAAACCTGCGTTGACCATGGCAACAAAGTCTTGCGGGGACAATGCCTTGAGCCTAGCTGCGCGCTCTGGTGTCGTACTCCACACAAGCGTCGACTTGTTTCCTGGAAGAGGTAGCAGCGCCAGAGGGCCTGAGGGCAAGAAGCGTTGGTATGCGATCTTGTGCTCCGGTCCACCCCAGCCCTGGCCTTCAATGCTCAGGCTGGCCACGACGCCAAAGCGATTATAGTCGAAGCCCCTCGACTCGATGTCGGCAAAGGTCCGGACAGGGCTGTTTGCGCCATCAGCTCCCACAAGCAGCCTTGCCGCCAGTGTCTTGCCGTCTGACAGCGTGACCATGGGCCACGACGTGAAATCCATCTGTTCTGTATCGCTGCCCAGCTTAATTGAGCTGACCTTTGTCGAGGTGTACATGTCGACGCCGCCCAATTCCTCCAAGCGGCTCAAGAGCATCGTGACCGTGTTCGTGTTTTCAATCATGTAGGCAATTGTAGTCGGCTGGGCGGGGTTTCGAGGGGATAGCAATGGGCGTGCTGTATCCCAGTCGAAGGATACGCGTGCGTCTGACACGCCATCCCACACCTGCATCTCCTGATACGGTTGAACTCGCGCCGCGTTTACATGTCGCCATGCTCCAATCTCTACAGCCGGGTCAGAATGGGCGTTTCTACAGCATTGATTCAAGCCTTCGGCGCACCTTGCAAGTTCTTCACCGAAGCTGGCGTGAGAGAACTACATCTATTTGAGAAGCTGTCTAGGCTTGCATCTTTTGGTAGCCGGTTCTTCTGTATGTCCTGGCCCTCGATCAAGGCGACCTTCAGTCCTCTTGTCACTGGCGACGCCTTCAGACCTGCCAGCAAGCTCAAGCCTGCCGGGCCGCCGCCCACGCAGACCACGTCGTAGACCTCAGGCGCATTTGCGGCGCTCGACGCAAATCTCCGGTGGAGGCGCACTCGCACTCGCACAGCTACCGGGCCCGAGGGAAGAGCCCGAGATGCTCCAAACAGCGATCGTGGGGGCATGGCGAAGTAGAAGAACCTATGGCATGGGTGGGCGCTATCGGTTGGAGAAGTCGGGACCTGGGAGTGGTGGTGTCATGGTGACTTGGACGTGTTTGCTCTGTTTGGCTGATGACATGCCTCTCTCTCCAAACTGTCGAATCGGCTGGTTTCCGGACGCGGCAAGAACCGCTGCACTAACATCTGCATCTGCATCCTTCGAGACCGAGACCCCAACCTCACCTCCCATAGCCCGCCTTTCGTTGCTGACTAGACACCTTCCACCAAACTCTGACCTTGCCATCGGACCGTTGAGAACCAGAAACATTCATTATGACTTTCATTGTGCGAAGGTAGTCCTCGCGTTTTGCTCTCTTCACCATGCCTATTTCGACCGGTCAGGCTCGCTTCACCGCCTCACAACTACTGTCCTACCAATGAGCTGCTCACTGTGCTCTACGGCCTCATCTTTCCATAGGGCTGACGTGTCATCTGCCTCTGTTGCGGAGATTTCTACAACCACGTCATGCGAGTCTTTGGGCCCTAATCCTAGTTGCACCAGCAACGTCCACCTTCTCCTCCTTTCTTCCATGGTCACAGCAGCCCAACAGAATAGGACTGAACTTGACTTGTTGATTTCTCTGGCTCGTTGATGTCCCTGCAGAAGCCCTGAATCGTCTATCGTATCTCTGGAGAACTGCTGTCCAGTCGATTTGACATCATAACCGTCGAAAAGCCTCAGGCAATCTTACTTAGACCCCCCAGCCCACCCCCAAAAGCGCGAAGCGCAGTCCCAAGTTTCTCTCCAGTTCGCAGCATCGCCAAGAAGCTTTGACCATGACGTCCGAATCGCTTGTTATGCTCCAAGGTTGGGCAGACATTGGTATAAAGACTCTCCACATAGCTAAACCCATTTCACTCGATATCAATCATCCCAAATTGGTGAATAGTCAAACATACCCACGATGCGTACTATTGAGCAGTTCTTAGTTGTACACCCTACTTCGTCTCTTTCTGCAGATGACCTTCGCATTGATCAACTTTACTCATCCTCTAACAGATCAGATATGTCGTTGCCGCGAATAAGAAAACGGCTCCAAGACTTCCGATCTGGAACCAAGAGACAAGCGAAGCTTTCAAAGGAAAGTCTGGCCAGCAATCATTCCCAAAATGGCAATACAAAGCACTCCAGAACCGCCTCAACCTCGAACGATAGTCCTCGCCAGAGCGATACGATCGTTGGCGTCCAGAACACCTCGCCAGACAATTCATTACGGAAAAGAGACCGCATTCAGCAATGGCTTGCTCATCAAAAGCAAAGCCTGGAGCATGTCAAGGAAGACTTTCGCCGGCATCGCGACTCAATGTTTGACAAGAAGGATATTGAAAAAGAGCTTAAACGAGCATCTCAGGGCGCAAACTCGATCGTAACAGGCCCTGATGGAGAGCCAATAGACCAGCGTGTAATCGACCATTTCTTCCAGCTAAATGAATCTGGCGCCAGTGGCTGGAGAGACTCCGCGCTGTGGGAACGCCACGCAGCAAAGTGTCTCCGCATGCAGTGCAAGGTCTGCCAATCTACTCGATACAAAACCTCGAGTACATCTGTATCGTGGCAGATGTCGTCTTCACCACCTGCAAGTACTGACCCACCCAAAGCGTCCAGGTCTCGTGAGAAGTCAACATTGTCCAAGGAAGACAACACTCCCATATCACGCTGGCGCTTGATATCCCGCAAACGCAAATTTAAGCGCAGCAAGTCTCATGACAAGGGCAAATCAATAGCTACAGACGAACTGATGCATATTTCCGGGAGTCTGAGTACCTCCCAGACGCAGCTTGCAGAGCATCAGCACGAGCCAAAGCGACCAAGAGCCAACATCTTCATTCGAAACTCCATCCGGCACGCGCAAAACCGACCCGTGTTCTGCACTTTCATCTCCAAGCGTTTAGATCCTGCACAGATTCCCGTACCCGCGGTACCAGACCTGAAGCCTGCTGACTCCTCAGCCTTGGACCTGACCAATCCCTACCACTTCACAGGCCGCCCGTACTCGCCTTGTCCACTTGAAGAGGGACGTCTACCCTTCCCCTTGTGCGGAGGTCGCTTGCCGCCGCCCACCCCTGAGCTCAAGCCCGAGCAGCTGGTTGAATCCGTTCCTGAGCCGCTTCAACTCACAGGCCCCGTGCGAGAATGCCCGGACGGTGCGGTGTTTCCCATGTCTCCGCTCAACTCACTCAACCCAAGCACCTTCACTCTGCCCAGCGGACACCGCCAGACGATCAGGTTGGTCGCACCCAGCCCAGAGAAGCTGTTCACTACGTACCGCTCCGACGAGCTCTCCACGCGTGAAGCCGAGAGTCCCAAGTCCCCCAAAACTCCAGCAGCAACAGCAGTATCAACAGCAGCAACACCGACAACGACAACAACGACAATGCCAGCAGTGATTCCACAGCACAATCCTACCCCAGCAGCAGCATTTCCACCCACGCCCCCCGACTCGCGCCAGAACAGTGAGACATTCCCCTCCGGTTTTACGTACACTTCGTACGGCCTGAAGATCGCGGCTCCAGAGGCGAAGCCGATGCCCGACGGGCCTGCCGACAGGGACTGGACAACCTGCACGCTTTCCGATACCACGGCGTCGTCTTCGCCCGACTGTCCGGTGTACGTGGACCAGAGGGCAGTGAGCACGCAGAGGCGCGGGTTAGGGATGGGGGTGTTCAGATGATTGATCGATCGATCTGGGGGGGGGGGGGGTGAAGAAAGGGAGGCTGTAATGTTTACTTGTTCTCGGGGGAGGGGGGGTTGGTGGGGTGTGTAGTAAACAAAAGCATGGATGGAGATAGATAAATAATACAATTGCTTGTTTGTTGGGTTTGGAGATTCCTCCCTGCGTATGTGCCGATCGCCTTCCCGCTTCTTGTGCGACCGCTGCCCGGCATCGTGCTACACGCCGCTGTCCCCGAGTCTCTCGCCACGGTTGCACGGCGTGGAGAATCAGGCGCGCAGGCGGCGTGACACACAAACCCTCCTTCTCCTTGAGCCTCACTCACACACACACATCCTTCTAGCGCGCAAGAAAAGGAAGCAAGGGGTAGACAATTGCGTCACGGCATTCTGAGAGACACATGGGTACACAAAGGTGTTGTAGGAGTTATTGTTGCGGAAGGAGCGCCCCTAACTCCGTGCTGGCTGAAATTGGAACTCCGGGCTACATGACGATGATGCTGATGCAAATGCTACTACTACTCTTGGCAGATATTATATAGTGCGCATCCGTTATGTGAATTGCGCCTTGCTAATTAAAAAAAAACTTCCCCTCTCCTCTTCCCTTTGGGTTTTGGGCGCAGAAATGAGCGGCAAGTTACCGTTTTGGGGTATCTGTTGGTGTGGGTGATGAAATGACTGTAATGTAATCCCGGGACGCTATGCATGAAGGACGAAATCCAGGCAGAGAGATTATAGTGACTGAAACGAGGATACTATGTGTGCAGCATTACACGGGCCTAGAGGAAGGCAGCGAAGCCGAAGAAGACGGTGCCAAAGAGGACAGCCATGCTGGTAGCAGCGCCGGGGACGAAAGTCGCAGCCGCGGCGCCGGTGGAGCCGCTGCCGCCGGCTGCAGAGGTAGCTGCGGCGCCGCCGAAGCCAGTGACGGGGATGTGAGACGTCGCAGAAGCGGCGGCGGCGGCTGTGGACGAGGCCGCCAGGATGGAGCTCAGGGTGGCGTTGCCCTTGAAGGGGTCCTGGGCTCCGCAGGGGTGGTCGGCACGGCACTTGGATCCGCAGGTGCTGTCGCCGTTGCAGTTGTTCACGCACTGGTTGCCCCACTCGGTGCAGATGAAGTAGGGCAGGGTCTGGGAGTACTGGGTGATGTTCGGGGAGATGCCGTTGTCACAGACGCAGTTGTATGTGAGGTTGTCCTGTGGGTTGAGGTTAGCTTGGGGTTCATGAATCGTTGGGACTGTTGAGGAGCTCTGGCAAAGCCAGCCAATAGCAATCAGCTTGAGCTGAGCACTAGAGCTCCTTCTCTTTGCCATCGCATCCCGTCCTTTTCCCGGTGTTTGAATTGGGGGCAGCTTACAGAATCGCAGTCGTTGGCGTCGGTGGTCTGGGTAGTCACGCCGGGCTGCTGAAGGCAGATCAGCGGGCACTGGGCAAGGTTCTGTTGACACCAGTACTCTGGAATACAGTTAGGAAAGCAATTGCGACGATATGGGTTCTGCACGTACCCCTGGTAGAACCGGGAACGCTCTCTGGGTCGATCTGGTAGGGGTAGTTCTGCTGTGCGGTGGACTGAGCCGCGGCAAGGCCGGCAACGGCAGCGAGGCTGAGGGCAAATGTGGAACGCATGTTGATCGTTTTTGAAGTTTGCGAGAGAGAGGTGGGCGAGGAAACTGCAAGTATTCATAAGTCTTCTTGTCGTTCCGAGGAGATTGCCCCCCAAAAGTGCGGAGATATGGTTTGGAATGCACGTACCTGCGGTGCTTGGACACCAAGAGGAGGACAATCTTTAAATGAGGAGGCGGTCAGCGACAGACGGAAAGCAAAAGAAGCTTCTAGCGGGACAATGTCTTCGGCAGGGAGTCGAGTCTCAGCAGCGATCGTGAGTGCAGGCGAAGAGGCTGGAGGGTGCAGCACGGAATATAAAGGGAACGATCATGAGGACGGCAATGGCGCACGTTCGGTGCATGGGCCTCGCTCGATCTTTCACTAGCCTGGAGCTTGGGGAGTCTACCCGCCACTGTAGTTTATTGCTGTTGACTCCCTTGGCCCCTCTGGGCCAACAGAAACACAGGGCGGAGCTGCATGTCTCGCCAGATGCTGTGTTCTGGGGGATTGCGTGGCCTGGAGCTCCCAGCTTGCCGTGGAACAAGCAGAGGACATCGAAATGTTTCCTGTAGGACCCTTCTTCGGGAGAGCTCCGAAACCGGGCGGTGTGCATGAATCGGCCGTGGCCCAACGATAGCGCGCGATTCTGCCGGCCACGACAAGGGTCCCGTATCTGCGCATCATCCGGCTGTGTCGCCAAAGCGAGGAAGCGAGGCAAAAGCAGAAGCCAGCTTCCTTTCGACTGCTGCCAACGGCACTAGGATATCTGGCTGCAGCGCCGTCCCACCTCGAAGCACTTATCTACCCCTCACCTCCACGCACTTCTATCTGACTTCTTCCGTATTCCCGTTTGACGCGCCACCCGCCCAGTCCAGCTACTCTGCAGATGGATGGAGCCGGCGAGCTCTGAAGCTGAAGCTGGGAACGAAAGCCCCCCATCACCGTCTCGTGAACATGGGGCAACGCTCGCCACCGCTCGTCCTGAGCGAAATAGCGTAGTCCCGCCCTACTGGCAGAGGCACGAGCGCAATGGCAGTCGTCTGAGCTCGTACACTTCAGACGCCGGCGCTCGCATTGCACTCGAAGACCACACCGACGAGGGCTCTGAGCAATGCAAAGTGCTCTGGGCAAAGCACGTAACAATTGATGATTATGTGGTTGTCAGCGGCACCGCACCGGGGCTGGGAGCCTATGCCCCGGGCCAGTACGTTGTGTGGAACTGCACGGTTGAGACGCTCGATGTAAGTTCCCCGTGAGCCTCACCCCATTTGAGCGCTGGTGTACGCGGCCCACATATTGGCTTGCTGTAGGTTACTTCCCCGCAGCCAATCAGCCGATTAGCCTTTGTCTCAGACGAACAGATTATGCAGGGAACTACCAAGATGCTGGACACAGTCCATCTATCTCCAGATATGGGAACGGCATGAACAATGGACTGACAGATTCTAGGGAGGTCCCATGAAGATACGGAAGAGGTCGGTGTTGCTCATCTATTCCCTTGTGCTTTTGCTTACCCCGCTCTAGGTATTCCGAGTTTGAGGACCTCCACCAAAAGCTCATCAAGACGTTCCCTCATGCTGTAGGTTCCATGCCACAGTTCCCACCCAAGTCGGTCGTGTGTAAGCACTCCGCCCTTTGCCTACCCCGCCGCTCCACATTCGGTACTAAGATTTACGGTGTAGCACGGTTTCGGCCAAGGTTCCTTGAGAGGCGCAAACAAGGCCTGTCATACTTCTTGAAGTTGGTAGTACCCATTCACGCTAGCGATATATCGACTGATTTATTTTTAGCTGCGTTTTGCTCAACCCGGAGTTTGCAGGATCACCAGTTCTAAAAGACTTTCTGTTCTCATGATCATCAACACGTATTTCATATCGAACCATTGGATGTATTGCACTTGCTGCCGTTCTTGCATAGATCATGGCGGCACGACAAAAGCCTTACAATCAGGTGATAGCGCGAATTGGTGACCTCTTTTCGTGGGCGATAGCCAATGTACATATAATGTGTAATGACGATTCCTATTCCAAGCAAGAGCATGATAGCTCTTATGCACACCGCCACCCTCAAACACACGCACATGAAGTTGTCTCAACATAAGCGTTGCAGGCTCACAACAGTGGCGTGTGATTGGCTGTCGCCTACTGTGGCGTCGAGCTACCTTGAATATTGTCGGAGTTTCCTGCAGTCTGATTCGATGTCAGGGCATAATTTGTAGCAGGACGTGTGGAGGATCTCAGATGTCAATTCAAGAAGGCTTAATTTGACCTCACAGGTGCATGGGTGAAAGTGAAGAGACCTAGCATACATGGCTGCAGCTGCCAAAGGCGGCAGACTGAGCTCGAACACCCTAACACCGCGACAATTTGCTTTGACCCAGCGCGACACCTACCACGGCAGCTATGTGTCGCAGTGACTGAAAGATGATCCTGCGAAACCAGAGACTTTCCCAGCAGCACCATGGCCAACCTTGCCCGGCCTCCAATGCGATCGTCGACTGAACGTCTCGTGCAGTCGCGGCTCAATTTCCCTGTCGCGACGCCTAAAGACGTCAACCGCAGCAACCCCCATGACACAGTCGTCGCGACGCGTCGCTCTAGCAAGAGCGGCCCTCCGCTCATTCTCGGCGACGATGAGAAGACAGTGAAGCAAACCCCAGTGTCGTCAGCGCGTCCAGCGCCGTCGCCCCGCATCAGCTCAAGGAAGCGCGCAGCAGATGACGCGCTGGACACGAGACCACCCACCAAGGTCGTGCACCGTGAGCCGCACGGCGAACTGGTGCGCATAACGAATGGCGTGCAGACACTGCTGGACATAGACACCGACGATGTGCCTTCAGGGCGCTCTACACCTCGGCCGGGCAGCGCAGGAAAGCTCGCTGTGCCTGCGCCGCCGGCAGACCCCAAGTCGAGAGACAGGAGGAGTCTGAGGAGCTCAGATGGAGGCGCACGAATCAAGAGTGACCTTGCCGTGTACTTTTCAAGCTACGACGACATCATTGCAGGCCTGCCAAAGCCATCTGGTGCGTTCGTTCACGCTGTTGCGCTCGAATCTTCATTGACCCCTGTCCGTAGAGTTCCTCGACTTCGACACGCCCATATACATTGTCGACGAGCCTTCCAAATCTAGAGCACCCGCGCCGACCTCGCCAGAGCCTCTTCGCAAATCCGTCAGCCCTGCACGCTCACGCAAGCAGAAACCTGTCACGCCACCACGTGTCTCCTCGAACCATTCTATACCTCCTGCACAGTCAGCCACAACCTTTCAAATTTTAGACTACACCAGCGTAGCAAGGCACATTCGAAGCGATGGTGAAGAAGACCCCCTTGCCGACTCTTACTTCTTTGCACAACATCGTCGTGCTGAGCGAAAGGAGAAACAGCTGCGTAACATAGAGAAGGAGCGTGCAATGCATGAGAAACAACAGCTGGAGCGCCTCCTCGACGGCTTGCAGGGGCCTGACTGGCTTCGGGTGATGGGTATTACAAGCGTCACAGCTGGAGATATCAGAGATTGGGAGTCGAAGCGCGACTTCTTCATCAAGGAGGTCGAAGCGCTGGTTGATAAATTTCGCCAATGGAAACAGGAAGAGAAACGCATACGAGCTGAGAAAGAAGCTGCTCTGGCCGCTCGAACAGAGGATGAAGACGAAGCAGGCGAAGAGTCAGAGGCCTCAGAACCGCCCAAGGTGAATGGGAAACAAACACAACCCAAGGAACAGCATCCGAAAGAGCCAGAGCCTCCTAAGCCCAAGCGTCCACCGCGACCGCATGGCTTTCTCCTACCATTTGTACCGCCCGAACCAACCACGCCATTCTTATCTTTCTATGCAAAGCCGCACCTTCGAGCAGCAGCTTTGGGCAAGCACCGACACGGACGAAACGCTACGGCCTTTGGGCAATCTATCCCTGACTTTGAAGAGCATGAATTTGAGCTGCCAGATGACTACATCGACCCGCAGTTTCTGCGCGACAATGCCCGGCAACGCAGAAGGAGGCAGAGAGAGAGGCAAGGTGGCAGCAGCACATCGACTTAGCCTCGGCTCCCTTTCATTACTCTTCGTTTATACCCTTCCTTAAGAGCTCGCGAAGCAAAGGCTGAGCGTGTAAGTAATCTCGTGGCGTTTGTGGTTTAATGCATCAGCTCAAGCGAAGAGAGCGCACTATCAGCCTCCGCTGTGTAAGATAGATCAATGCATAGCAGAAGATTCGTTGTTATGGTCTTGAAATGCGCTTGTTGGACGACTGGGAGAAGCTCTTGAAGCATGTTTGTTTCCCTGTCTTATTGCCCTCAAGGATACGTCCCATATCCATGTCACTGGCTTCGCAGCTTCGACCACATGCAACCAGACAAAGCGTTCGGCGAGCTCTCGGTTATAACATGAACCCCATTACCTGGATGGGACCAAGGTGCAGGAAAGTGGGGCATAGCTACCCTTGGTTATGCACGTGGAAGATGCATGCGATCTCCATATGGACTCTGGGGCGCCAGAAATATGAAACAAACGCCCTTACGCGCGGTTGCAAACCATCACAAAGGATAAAATAGCAGACTCAACCTCATTATGTCAAAATAGAGTTTCAATAATGCAAACCTGTAGACTTGATTACTCATTACGGTGCCGTTCTAATGCAGGCAATAATTGAATTGCTACACTATTTAGGCACGCAAGCCAAGAGGTTTCAGAATTTTGGCACTACGAAAGCGTTACTATTTCCGTGATGTTCCTTCTCCGGAGTGCTTGCATGCATGTCAGCATAGGCCAAGAAGCATGTGACACGATTGTTGTCTCTTCAGGGCTGGATCAAGTCTTTTTTACGGACAAAATACAACCCAGATCCATACATGGGGTTTTCGTCCTTGGGCTTTGCGCAGATGATGCCCAGGCATGTCTGTTGCGCTTAGTGTTATCTGACTCGTTGCGATCAAACAACCCGTGCTCTTTGTAGCTCGTCACGCAAATTGTACCTATTTCCCGGGTCACAGCCAGACCCATGATTGAAGAACCCCCAGCATCATGGAAGTAGGTAATCAATGGTTGTCAATTGCCACGTTTCCACGATCCTTCATACACTAGCCTTCCATGGTGATCCTTCAGACCCGACCGTCCCCTAATGCGGTCTCTAAGAAGCGCGCGAGCATACGGTGGGTGCCGACATGCGATATGTAGACATGGGTTGCTGTACAACACGTGGTTGGCCTGAGATTCGTAGAAACGTCCGGTTGTGGTAGCCCCTACCGACAGTAGCGCACGGAAGGTCTGCCGACTCGATAAAACGGGGTACATGGTGAGAGCAAGGCGAAAAATGACTCGAATTATAGGTGTTCAGCAAATCAGAGTGTGGGCAAACCGCTGTCACTTGCGGCCCGTTCAGTCCGTCTTTACTCGTTCGACGTTAGTGAGGACCGTTTATGGTGTGTGCAACACGTTTATGGTGCGTGCAACGCGGTTATAGTGCGTGCAAATACGTGGGGCTTCTCGACCCTTCGACATTTCTGTCACCAATTCCCGACAGTGCAGGTATCGTACTCCACAGCGAAGTGACGCCGAAGAAGATGATAATGCTGGCGTGTCCGCACGATTTGCGTAAGAACGAAGTCGCCCCCTCTTCTGCGGTCACCTCCTCTGCACCGTTTCCGCAGACATGACGGACCACACTGTCTTGCCTCCGCCGGAGACGTCCATCATCTCGTTCCGGAATGTGCTTGCTCTCGCTGGCCTCTACTTGGTCTACTATGTTCTCGTGGCCCTGTACAACATCTCGCCCTTTCACCCACTGAGCCGCATCCCTGGCCCCAAACTGGCAGCAGCAACATATTGGCTCGAGTTCTACTATGATGTCGTCAAGAACGGATGTTACACAAAGGAGATTGCTAAGATGCATGAGAAATATGGTAAGATGCGTGATCTTGATATCCTAAGTGACGATCTAAGCAAGGTTAATAGGTCCCATCGTTCGAATTAATCCCTATGAAGTGCACTGCAATGACATTTCCTTCGCCGACGAAATCTACGCTGTTGGTGGACGGAAACGCGACAAGCCAGTACACCAGATCAACGGTTCAGTGTAAGATCTCATGGTAGAGCTGCAGTGTGCATTACTGATGTTTACCGCAGATTGGGTAATGCTGGATTTGGAACCGCAGACCACGACCTTCACCGTCTACGAAGAGCACCTGTTGCCAAGTTCTTCTCGCGCAGCATGATCGCCCGACTCGAACCAGATGTTCAGAACCTCGTGCAAAAGCTCTGCGACAAGCTTCTCAGAGAATCTGGGCAGAAGCCCTTCGATCTTACCATGGCGTACAGTTGCTTCACATCCGATGCGATCTCTGGCTATAGCTTCGGCGAAAGCTTCGGTTTCCTTGATCAGGATGGCTGGTATCCGAATTTCCGCGAACCGCTAGCTGCGATGTTAGCGCCTGTCTTCGTCTTTCGTTTTTTCCCATTCCTTAGGGCCACTGCTGTGGTCGGAAAATACCTAGTCGATTACCTGCCGCCGAGTACCTCTTTGATGATCCGCACACTGCAGATCGATCTCCCTGAGAAGATGAGTAAGGCAAAGGCCGACCTTGATGCGGGCATCAAATATGATCGCCCAACTGTGTTCGGTACTATCTTGGAATCTGATCTTGTCTCTCTGGAAAAGGAGCCTCAGAGGCTGGCCGACGAGGCTGGTGCTGTCATTGGCGCTGGCACAGAAACCACCAGCTGGGCGATGGCTGTGATTACATATCACCTCCTAACCAAGCCACACCTTCTTGAAAAGCTCAGGGCTGAACTGCAACAAGTTATCAAGGACCCAAAGCAGCTGCCATCGTGGACTGAGCTTGAAAATCTGCCATACCTAGGAGCCGTCATTCAGGAGGGCCTGAGGTTGTCGTACGGTGTTTCCGCTCGCACAGCTCGCGTGCCTACTGAGGAGAACTTGGTCTTCAAGGGAGAATGGAACAAAAAGCCTGTCGAGTACATCATCCCGCAAGGCTACGCGATAGGCATGTCAGCAGCCGTAACCCACCATGACGAAAAGGCCTTCCCTGATTCTCATGCTTTCATCCCTGAACGCTGGCTCGACGAGAACAACAACCGAAGAAAGGATGTAGAGCGAAGCATGCTTGCTTTTTCCAAAGGCAGTCGATCCTGCTTGGGCATGAAGTAAGTTTCCTGCCTCACTATTGGTCAGTCAGCACTAACAATCCTAGCCTTGCTCTGTGCGAGCTGAACCTGAGTCTCGCAGCACTTGCTTTGCGAGTGATGCCACAGATGCACCTGCATGATACTGTGGCTGAAGATCTCGCTTATGACCATGATATGTTCATCCCAATGACAAAAGATAACCGGGGAGTGCGTGTCACAATCGACTAAGATTGAGCATAACGGTGATCATATAGATCGTCAAAAGCAATCCTCTCTTTGGACTTTTCCAACAGGAAGGTTGAGAGGCGCATCACGCAGTAGCAGCAGTGATGTTACTACTGAAGAGACCATCCAAGCGCCGGCCTCTGGCGATGACAAGGTCAAGCGCGATACATTTACAAGTAGGCCATATACCCATTCAATCATTGTTCGATAGACATATGCATAAACCTTCTCGTTCCTTCGTTCATCTGAGCTCACGTCGTTTGTCACAAGAAAAAATAGAGCGCGGAACGGGATCCTAGTGTGCGGAAAGGGTTCTCCTGAGACGGCAGGCACTGACTCGGTATTCGCGGCAGACACGCTTATGGTGAAGGACTTCCATTCACTTGAGGCGCTCCGCCTTCACTTCCGTTTGGTGGGTACTTTCTCCGTCTCCACTGTCTTGGTGTCCGGCGAATGTCACTGGTGCAGTAAGGTGTCGGAACAAAGATCCCGGCAACGTCCAATCGGCCCGTCGTACATCTGATCTCCACCGTACATCGTCTCGATCAGGTCTTTTCTGCGCACTGATCTTCACTGAAGCGGCAATTTGTAAGGCCTTCCAAAGCGCAGCAAATTTCACGGCACTCGTACGGATTGCTTCGCGTGGCAGCACGGGCAAGGGTCCTCCATGGTTAGGCGTCTAGCGCTGCATCACCAAAGCACGCACAAGACCTGTTTCCGGATCGTGCAAAGCGGACACTAGGCAACGACTCTCCGTGTCCACAAGCAGCGCCTGTCAGAATGACTAGATGCAGCGGGCGGTAGTTGAATGACAACCTGCCAAAAGTGCCAAATCTGCCGCGCGCTGCAGGGAAAACCGATGGGGCAGAGGAAATTTTAACCAGGGCATGGTCTTGAAGGACCATGCACGTTCTCCACATGTTGTCGCTGACAGGAAACCCTTCATGGGAATCCCATGAAACTGTTGGGCCGCCCAAGATTCCTCTTAGACCTTCCTGGGGTCCTCTGCCAAAAGCGGCCCAGGCCTCTGCACTGAACGACTCGGCATACACGATGTACTATGCGGGAGGCGCAACGATCGACACTAGAATATCTATGCTTTTTTGCAGGCGCTTGCACCCTTCCGCGATATAAGGTGGACCGCTCCGCTGTGGCATGTTCGATTCTGTGATCGTGTGCTCGCCCATCGACGGTTCTCCAGATACACACCAATGAATGTACCGTGGAGTCTGGAGATTGACCCCAATGCGAGGATCATCGCCCTGGATGGTTTCCCTTTGACCATTGTCATCATCTCCTGCATCTTCCTCGCTGTTTCTATCGTTTCGGTATCTCTCAGAACATATGTTCGCCTCGCCAAAGGAACTTTCGGTCTAGATGATGCTTTCGTTGGCGCTGGCACGGTAGGACCCGCGTGCCAAACACCAAAGTGCCCTTAGCTAAACCTTATACAGGTCGTCTACATCGCCGTTGTTGGACTGGCGATTTACGGATGCCTCGTTGGACTAGGGAGACTGGAGCAAGATCTCAATGCTTGGCAATGGTCTGAAGCCATGAAGTACTACATCATCTGGATCTTGACATACGTTGTCGGTCTGGCGTTGGTCAAGTCTTCTGTGTGTATCACCATCCAACGGATCGCTTCAACACAGAAGGCCCTTGTCTACACTGTCTGGGTCCTACTCGGCATTACCTGGGCATCGTTCTTCATCACATTCCTTGGAACACTACTGTATTGCCAACCGGTCAACACGATCTGGACGCCCGCCTTAGCTCTTTCTGGTGAGGGCAAATGCGCCAAAGTTAGCACTTTCGTCATCATTGGCCATGTTGCTACGGTGTCGACAATCGTCACAGATCTAGCGTTGGTCGTGGTGCCTGCGATCATGCTATGGAACACACAGATGAAGAGAGGCTCAAAGATCCAGGCCTTTTGTTTGCTGTCTTTTGCGTCTATGTATGTTCTTATGGCTCATTTCATAGCTTTCTGCTTACAGAATACAGTGCATCAATCATTACCATGGTCAGGATTCCGTATGTCAACAAATTCGAAGCACAGACGAACTTACAGTGTAAGTAATCTTCCCAAGAATTGAATTTCCAAGACTAACAACAAAACAGTCTGGGTTGCACACACGATGCTCTGCTCCAACATCGAAACCGGCATCGGCTGCGTCGCATCCTCGGTCCCCTCACTGCGCCATTTCATTCGGGGCACCACGGATGGGAGTTCTGGCCCCAGCAACAAGAGGAGCGGTACGGGCACACAACTCGTAACCGTCGGTGGCGGTGGCTCGCGCCAACCGCGAAGACTGCGCGATAGCTTCAGGAACCCTACGGATCTTGGGTTCAGTCTGGCCACTGTGGGACACGGCAGATCTGATGACTGGGAGCGCTTAGATGGTGGCTCGGACAAGAGCGATGAGCCCATCGACCCAAAGAGAATATATGCGGAGCGAAGCTACGCAGTGGATATAGAATCAAACTCAAAAGTTAGGAAGGCATAGCGTAGTTGTCCTTAGAGCCAAGCGATATAGCTGTAATGATTGCTCTTGGAGAGACTTATTCAACGACTTTATGAACTTATCACTGTGATCAGAATGCTTACGGTTCTTGTAGTGCATTGTATATTTCCAGCTGAAGTAGCTACCTGACATAGCACAAGACAGAGAGGAAGGAGAGGCATCCGTTGTAGTTGGCATCGTGTAATAATTCGGGCCTTCTCTGAACCGAATACACGGTTTGCGGGCCGCAGTACAACATCCTTGCCATTTCCAAAGAGACACTTGACGCTTTCATTCAAAGGACTCAATCTTCGAAAGTCAAATATCTCAGAGAAACAAATCAATGCGTAGTCATCTTAAGGGGCTTCTATCCATTTGTACTACGCCAGTGAGACCTGAAGTCATCCAGTCGAATCGTCTTTCTTGCACTTTGCCAGGTGCCTCATTGTAGCCGACAAGGTCCTGTACTTCTTCGCTTTCGACCGTTGAATCTCTCCAGAGCGCCAAGTGTCTGCTCAGAACTCGCAAGGTGCAATACATACCTACAAGCCTATTCGTGCACTAATCGGATCGACTACCAGATTTCTTACAGTGAAAACACGCGTGAAGCAAACAAGTGATTGCGCATACTGGACCGCGCACAACACGGATATTAATTTTCGAATTTGCTTGTACTTACTCTTGCTGATGATTTTCCTTCTCGCATGCAATTCCACAAATCTCTTACGATTTGTAGGTTGCGAATAAATCTCGAGCACAGAACCGTTGGAACGATTTATGGACTATTACCATTGCTCGAACGAAGCACTACGCCAAGAACGACGACGGCGTGCTCTAGAATCGCATGGTGGCCACGACGAGCTCAGCGAGATACTCCAGGAAGATGATGATGCGCGAGGCTCAGAGGCGACCACGGTAGTCACAGAGCCTTTTCAGGCAGACGGTACGAACGAGACAAACCGTTTCCGGACACGCGTGTCTGGCAAGACAATTCCGGTAGACAAGCTGGTAGATGAGAGTGCGTGCAGTTCTCTCTTTGGCTTCTGATACAAACACTCACAGCAGGCCAGAGATCGTTTCCTGGGTCATGAACACGTTCTCCTCAGCTCTCCAGCTCTTCTTTGAATCTGGTCTCTCGTACACAATCGAAGGTGGTCAGTCACCAGGTACCATCGTTGGCCTTGATCCCGGGCTTCGTTTCCGCCTAACAGACTGCGCACACGAGGAGCAAGGTCAATTCGTCAACAGTATCTTTCCAGAGAACGTTAGGGGCTCAGGCGTCGGGATCAGGATCTTAGGGGCTACTCTCGCTACACGGACCAGCATTGCAGTGCGAGCGGACGCAAATGAAGCACTCAGCGCGAGAGGTCGCAGCCAAGATATCATCCACGAGACGCATAAGGTTTTTGGGCTTCGTCTCAGTGGCATGAAGAAGACGGAGTATGTCTGGGCGAAGACCGAGATGCCGATGGATACGGCTGTGAGGCGTGTATGGAGTGACGTGAGGCCTGCCGGTGTGACAGATGATGTTCCGGCTCCATTCCTTGGGCTTGGATCCGATATACGAGGTTCCAGACGGAAGATTCTGGTGGTCAGTAAAGACAGCATGATCACGCCGGTATCAACAGAATCGTGTGATGGGTTTGGCCGGCCGTGGATATAAGTATCCGATATGCCTTCTTTTGTCTTGCAGGGAATGTCGGAAATAGTACCCAGTTCCGTAGCATCAACATACAGTGGGCCTTTACATGTATTCGTCAGCAAGCATATCTCCCGGATCATGCCACGGCCATGTACTGGGCTCACTCGAAATTTGCTGCACCGAAGACCACGGTTGGAGTTGGATACATTCTTTGTCAGCGGAAAGGACACGGAGCCGGTACCGGTCTAATATCAAGAACAATACCCCACTTGTGGTGATCAATTGTGAAGTCTTGATTTGCAGAGGTTTGTCAGTCGGAGGTTGCGGCTGGAAGGATATAAAAGTGGGGTATCTCCGTCTGTGACATAAGTACCCAGTCCCCACCTACAGACTGACAGGTTGCTTTCTACACTCTGGTTATTCTTTCTGCTACACTCCACAAGTAAGTTACCTGGCCTGCATTTCAGAACTTCGCTCACAGCTCAAAGATACCTACTCCTCCAATTCCCAAGTCACAATGTCCGGCAAAGGTGCTCAAGCGATCGTCCTCTACCCTCGCGAGGACGGTGCCACATTCGACCTCGACTACTACCATGCCACACACATGCCCCTCGCCAAGGACACCTGGGCAAAGCACGGCCTGAAGCAGTTCAGCGTTACTCAGCTCAGCCCCGACAACCAATACAGCATCGCCGCGATCTTGGAGTTCGAGAGCCAGGAGGCCCTCGGCAAGGCGCTGGCGGACCCCGACACAAAGAAGGTCATGGACGACGTCCCCAACTTCAGCAGTGTGAAACCCGTCTTCCTTGCTGGCAATGTCACTCTCAGGGGTTAGTCTGGGGAAATTATAGACATTGGGGATGTAGGCTGTATGGAGCTCCGGTATGATGGAGGGGTAGCTCTTGCTGTGACGGAGGCAGCCCCGCATTAGATCACCGAGGTACCTTACACTTCACACTTCAATGCATGACAATTGTCCTCGATTCAGCAGTCCAATGTATGCGCATGTCGGCGCACGGAACGCAATGCTGTCTTCTATTCCATCTCCAGTATTTCTTGTGATCCAAATTGGTTGCATTCGACCCCGTGCAGGACCCGACCATGCCCTTCCTAGCTGAAGAGCACATTGACATACCGACCACTGATCTGCTGTCATGGATGTTCGATACTCAGACATACAACAAAGATCAACCCGTAATGATAAAGACAGACGGGCATCTTCTGGCATGGACTGACTGACGCAGGTCTACGTGGATGCAGCAGACCCAGCACGTTCAATCTCGTCCAACCAGGCGAGAAGTATAGCTAAGAAATTATGTGCCGGCTTCAAGTCAATTGGGCTGAAAAACGGCGACTGTGTTTGCATGTTGTCCTTCAATGATGTGAGTAAACGTGAGCCTGTGTCGACCTTGGGATCCCAGATAGCGCAACAGCTGACAATATCAGATCTACTATTCCATGGCTTTCCTAGGCATTCTGACTTTCGGCGGCATATTTGCAGGTGTTAACCCATCTCATACAACCTACGAGCTCGCGCATGCTTTTCAGACCGCCGAAGTCAAAGCGCTCATTGTTGAACCTGAGCTACTAACGAACGCCCTTAAAGCAGCTGCCCAAGCTGGAATTCCAAAAAAGAGCATCTTCGTCTTCGACCATCACACTTCATTAACCCAATCGTGGAGTGACAGTGAGGTCTGGGACGGAAGACTTGGAGGCGAGGAGCGATGGGGTGGACTAAAGAGTTGGAGGTATCTGATGGGTCAGGGAGAGAGCGATTGGGTAACTTGGGACAACGAAACCCGCAGCAAATCGACGACAGCAGCACGTCTCTTCAGCAGTGGTACTACCGGCCTCCCCAAAGCCGTCGAAATGACACACCATAACTTCATCGCCCAACACACCATGGTCCTCGAACACAAACCAAGAGATTACGAAGTAATCCGTCTCCTCTGCACTCCAATGTTCCACGTCTCCAACGTCCCACGAGCCCACACTTCACCTCTGCGCGGCGGTCTTCGTACCTACGTAATGCGGCGGTTTGAGCTGCAAACATGGCTCCAAAACATTGAACGATTTGGCATCACCGAAGCCAACATGGTCCCGCCCATGGTGATCCAAGTCATAAATTCACCTTTAACGAAGAAGTACTCTCTGAAATCCATACGCAACTCCTGGGTCGGAGCTGCGCCTTTGGCAGCAGAGCCTCAAGCTCGCTACAAAGCGCTGCTGCGGCGCGACACCCCGTTCAACCAAGTCTGGGGCATGAGCGAAACAAGCTGCATCGCGACCATGGTGCACTATCCTGAACACGATCCAACGGGCTCAGTAGGCCGGTTCCTCCCAAACATGGACGCGAAACTTGTCGACGACGAAGGGAACGATATCACTGGCTACGATGTGCGTGGGGAGTTGTGTGCAAGGGGCCCGCTGATAGTCAAGGGGTACTACAACAACGCGCGAGCGAACGCAGAAAGCTGGGATCAAGACGGGTATTTCCACACAGGCGATATTGCTGTGCGACGTCGGGACAATGGACTCTGGTATATCGTCGACAGGAAGAAGGTGCGTAATACAAGTTCCTCCGCAGGAATCTCGTCTTTCTCGGAGACACCCATGCCGCCCGCGTCTGAGTCCATACTCGATGCAAGAGTTTGCTGTCTGAAGGCATGCAAACACCGTTGACTGACACCACACAGGAACTCATCAAAGTGCGAGGCTTCCAGGTCGCCCCTGCCGAACTTGAAGGCGTACTTCTCTCACACCCTGAAATCAGCGATGCAGCTGTGATCGGCGTGCCGGCCGTTGGCACAAGCCGCAAAGACGAGATTGCAAGGGCAGGAGAGGAAGGAAGTGAGATGCCAAGGGCTTACATCGTGCTCAAATCAGGCAGTCAAATGGGAGAGAGGGATGTGCAGAGCTACATGAAAGAACGTCTGGCCGGATACAAGCAATTGGTAGGCGGCGTGCGATTTGTGTCCTCGATTCCTAAAAACGCCTCTGGTAAGATACTGAAGAAAGACCTGAAGGAGACGGCGCGGAGAGAGATGACTGCCCATTTGTAAGGCAACACATAGACTTTGTGTATGAGCTACAAAGAACGACAAACGACATGCAATATATACAATTATCTGTGGTGTGTACCTTCGATGCCTTAACAATAGTTACCAGTAAATGCGATCTATAAAGTGGTACTCCAATCCAATGCCCTGATGATTTTTCCCCAAAATATACAAATTTCAATGCAGATAAGAACCAATATGTACTGGTGAGCTGCGAGATGCTTCGGTAACCCTGTCTTTTGGAAATGCTCCACTCCAGCTCTCCCTGATGCTCTTGTATGATTTATGTAAGCGGTCATACTAGTACCTCCGTTGCTGCTGTTGACCGTATGGTCTTGTTGGTGGGTAGTTCTGGTTTTGCTGCATATATTGTTGCTGTTGCTGTTGCTGTTGCTGTGATGGGAAATACTGGCCGCCCATCGACTGAGCAGGCGTTTGAACCCAGCCGCCCGGCATCTGAATCTGAGGTGTCACCTGCTGTCGGGCGAAGTATCCTTGTTGCTGTTGTTGGGCGTACAACTGCGCTTGACCGGGCGTGGAATAAGCCATTCCGGGCATCCCAGTGGGTGTACCAAGCCCCTGAGGCGTGCCCATCATGCTTGGCGCGTAATTGCTCTGTGCGTACATGCTTTGAGCCATGGCCATCTGCTGGTTCATGTTTTGCATTTCCATCATTTGGCGCTGTCGGGCTTCCATTTGCCGTTGCTGTTCCTGCATCTGGCGCTGATTTTGTTGCATCAACCGCTTGTCGATCTCGGCTTGCATGGCAGCAGACTGGCGATTCTGCTGCTTCGCCTTCTCCTTCTCCTTTTCGCGGAAGTCAATGTATCCAGTGAGGCCTTGAGAGGGCTGCTGTTGGTGCTTCTTGTTGGAACCGCTCGACATATCGAGAAGCGGTGTCCCAGTGATGCGAGCAACTTGCTCCTGTTCGCGAGCAGACAGTGTGGTTGGCTTCGAGTCGAGCAAAAGCTCAGCACCCCGTGAGGGTGGCCTGCTGAGCGTAAGCCTACTAGACGGTCGCGCAGCGGGCGAAGGAGGGCCTTCCGCAGTACGCTGTAGATGAGCCCAGTCACCGGATCTAGTGCGATTTATAGGCGGTGGTGTTTGTCTAGGGTAGTTCATTAAGCCAGGAGACTGTTGGGCAGCGCGGTGCAACACCCATTCCTCGGCATCGAGCTTGTGCCCACTTGACCTGCGAGGAGCTGCTGCCATAGAAGGCTGCCACGCCACTTGCCGTGATTCAAACTCGTTGGGAGATACTGAGGTACTACGCATATGCAGTGCAGTGTTTGGTGTAGTTCTGCCTGATGAAATGTAGGAATTGCGGTTTGGCCTCTCGTTCGGCGAGGATGCTAGATTTTCCCGCGAACGTGAGAACTCATTGCCCGCCGTCATCTGGCCAGGCGTCATGGTCCCGCTCAACCGAGAAGGTTTGTCGGCAAAACCTAGAGCATACGTTGGACCGAAATCTATCGATGGCACCTCGACTTGAGGCTGTTCTTTTGGATCGAAGGTTGGATGCGGCGCCCCTGCGGTTGTGTCCGCCGTGGGCAGCATACTTGGATCCCCTATCGTCCTCAACACTCCGCTTCGAGGGCGCTCTTCCCTCCTCGCGGGGACTTTGCGTACCACTATCTCCTCGCTATACGTGCTAGCATAGTCTGGAGTTGAGGTTGAAATAGCGTCGTCATCGTAGCGGCTACTTGACTTGCTTTGCTGCCTGAAAAGTGAGGTTTCTGTCTTGTCAAGACTGTCAAGAGCTTCAGGATCAATCACGTCCTGTCGTAAACTACCAAGACTTGAGCTAGTGGTCGAGCGTTGCGAGAAGGAGGGAGACCGACCTGGGACTGGTTTACGGGTAATTTGCCCGCTACTGCTACTACCAGAGTGCGGGCGATGGGGGAGTTCCTGCCTTATTTGAGACTGTAATGGCACACCATGCTCGGGAACAGGCGGGGCTACAGGCTCATAACCTTGCGGCGGCTGCACAAATTCAGCGTGTTCAACGTACGGTGATGCAGGGATAGTGGGCATCCTGTTCTGCCCCCGACCCTCGCGAGTCACAGGTCGTTGAGCATTCGAATGCATGTTCTGCCCCCGCTCTGTACTATAATCTCCACTCCTTCTATTATGTAGGCTTTCCTGGCTCTTCCAGGCAGCAGCAGCTCCAACAGCTGCAACTCCGGCCGGTGGAGATACGTCAGCCATCTGGTTGAGAGTCGCGTTATCGACGTGTGGGTTTGGTTTAGAGGCTGAACCAGGTACTGCAGGCCGAACAGGCGGCTTCTGATTCGAAGCGTGCGTGAATGAAGGTGGCTGGTCAACAGGGCCAACAGGTGGTGCAGAGGCTGCAACTGGAAGCTCAGGCAAAACATGCGGTTCGTGGCTCGGAGACTCATCGGTGTCAGAGCTGTCAAGATTCTGTGTTGAACCGTTCTGAGGAGTTCCGTTATAGACAACACCGTGTTCTGGAGGCGTTGGTGGTCTATCGCCATCGTCCAAGCTATGTTGTTGCGCTAAAGCCGAGTTTCTCTTTTGCAAGTTGTGCACATTCTCAGAGACCGATCGCTGGTGACGAGGGTTGGCAAAAACAGCTGTGGGTGGTGCGGAGTCCACGCGACGGGGCCCTTGCAGATCGAAACTGACTTCCCTTGTGGGCGAAGGTTGACGAGTAGAAGGCTGCGAATTGCTGGATCCTCCATCCTGGAACCTGAGATTGCGTGCTGAGGGAGTAAAACCGGCTCGGCTGACAGTGTTCCTACGGCCCCCAGGGCCTGCACCCGCGCTACGGTCGGAATCTGGCAAAGCGTTCATGCGTGTAGAAGTGAGATCCTTCAACTGCTTCCTCCATTGCCTCTCAGACCAATTCTGGCTACCATCCTTGCTGATCAGACTAGCAACATCCCAAAGCTCCAAGTATCCATATCTCCTGTCGTTGGGCATCGCGAACATGAGACCTCGAGTATCCAAAACATCCGCAATGAGCTTTTTAGGCCGTCCGTAAAGGTTGAACGTGTCGAATACAGGAAAGAGGAACTGCAGCATAATCTCAAAGCCTGTGATGGCAGGACGGGATTCAGGCATGACAAAAACAAAGCCTTCCGTGGTGGTCTCTGGCTGAGAGTGCACTGTTATCTTAGCCTCAATTTTAACCAAAGTGGACGAGTCGATGAGTGGCTTCGACTGAGGGTAGATGGCGTAACAAGCAAAGGCGTCCTTGATCGTCGCGATGGGCTTTGTCTTTTTAGTGATCTTTTTCGTTTCGTAGAATTTGATGTCACCCTTCAGCACCGTTTGCTTCCCGTACGGGTTCTTCTTGCTCTTCTGATCCTTCTGCAATTTGGCATACTCTTTCTGGTCGGGCGGACTGACCACACACCAGCAACGGCGCCATGGAGTGCCGGCGCCAAAGCGCACTCGAACCCAATCTTCGTACTTGGAGTTCTCTCGCGACAGAATCATGCGGATATTATTCAGAAACTTGCCCTTTCCAGCAATCAAAGACCCTGTATAGGCCTCCTGCAGCGTCGTGTGTTCGTACATGGCGAGTCGAATCGCAGCGGTCCACTGCGTAAGGGCGTGGTAGGAATCGAAGTGGAGCAGGTATTTGTTCTTTGCAGCCGTTGAAACACTGAGAATGTGATCGAGCTTCTTGCCATCCTTGAGTGTCATAGCAGGAATCTACAGCTTCTTAGTGAGAGTTGCCGCTATCGCTACTAGAGGTCCTACCATGTGGATCGCGGCATCAGTGAGGTTGATGAAGGTGGGAATCACTTCACGGTCGCCGCCAACCTGGTCCAGCTCGCTTGCATCCCACAGGGACATGATGGTGCCCACCAGCTGTACAAAATATTCCTGCCATTTTCTGTCTGGCGCCGGACGGCCACCTGCATATCCGTCAGTGTCACAGCAGCAAGCATCTCGGCGTTTATGACGTACGAGCGTCTGTGTCGTGGAACTTGAGGAAGTAGCCTTCCTGGTACAGCTTGTTGGAATGGCTATTCAGGAAGGTGAAGATGCGCTGCAGCTCCGGTAGGGTGTCCTGCCCAACTTGCATGATTGGCGGCTGGTATGTCTGTATCATGGACATGGGGCGCGAGGAGCGACCGGTGTCTGAACGCTGGCGCTGCTGCTGGGATGGGCTGGGCGAGGCGCGCCCGCCGTTCAAGTCATTCAGCGCGGCGGCCGACTCAGCGAACGAGTGTGAAGCCGGCGGCGGCTGCGAGGGCGACTGCGTGGTGGGCGACGCTGGGCCGGGCGAGGGTGCGGCGGACGAGGACGTTGTCTTGGGCTGTGTGGAGCCACCCCATTGTGACATGAAAGACAGCACTGTAAGGGAGCGAACGGAGCGCAACATCAGTGAATGCTCTTCTGTCAAAGGTAAAACGGCGCCTGCTGCCTCGTGAAGCAGCAGCATGAGCAGCAGCAGGCCCTGGGTGGATATTTACCTCTTTTGGGGCGAGCCATAGTGAATGCTCCTTCTGCTGGACACGCGGGACCTCCTTCTGGCTTTGCAGCACCACAAGCTCTAGCTAACACAGACAATGCCTGTCGCGCGTGGTCGCTGCCGTTGGGTCAGCCGCGCAAGCCACGGATGCACCGGGTCGACGTAAGGGTATGTAGAGGATGTGCAGGAGCTAGGCGCGAGTACCGAAAGGGAGTCTATGTAACGAGTGACAGCGAGACAAGGGTCCCGTGGGGCGGGCAGATTAAGAACGAACTGTTAGAACCTTAGAACGAGCCGAGTGAGGACGTGGCCATAGTCTTGTAGTACCTAGTGCGAATGCTGTACGGCAACAATTCTCGGCGCCGCGGCAGGGATGCAGGACAGATGACGACAAGGGGATCGCCGCAGCCGCGATGTGCTGTGATCTGATCTGGTCTATACTGGTAGGATCAACACAGATGTCACTCGATTGAACAACGCCAGAGCTGAAAGGTATGCGACGACGCGTGCTGTGGCTGGCAGCGGCTGCGAACGTCGGAGCGGCAATATTTATGGGGGCTGTCCTCCTCACGCTCGCACCTCCAAGTGGCAGCCAGCTGCCGTTTGTAGACGTAATGCTGTCCGTGTGCTGTCGGCGCGTCGTCGCCGCGAATAGCTAGCTGGCCTATCGTATTCGAAGCGCACTGGTACATGGGCTTTCTTGCTGCAAGATGAATCCGGATTCGTGCGCCCGTGGACGGCTTGACGGCACTAATCCCACTGCTTTTGGGTGCCCATGATGCTTTGGTGAAGGCCGCATCCTTGGCAATGTCCTGTGGCTGTTGGCTGTTGGCAGTAGAAGGCGGGGAAACCAGCCGGGAGTGCGGCGCTGACTGCGAACAAACGCGGCTCACAAGGCCATGGTAACCAGCGTTTTGTTTTCTGCGCTGCTTGACATGAGCTTTGTTGGCCCACGAACTCTTAATGCATAGATCGTTGCTGTTGCACCTCGTATCACCGCTGCGCCACAGGTCGCAACCCCCTTAATAAGAGTTAGTCATCCATTTAGTGTGTCCCGAGCCAATAGTCTTCTCGAAGCAGCTATGGAGAGCCCAAGAAATAACGTTCAAAGAGCAGAGTCCCAAGGCGCCGGGAACAGAGCAGCGGAGCGCCGCAGAAAGGCCGGCTGGGATTCTACTCTAGCACGCGTCAGGACTGCTAGCACGCCGCCACGTGACACACAGTATCTTTACCTACCTATACAAGCCCGCATGCCTCGATTGAAGTAGCGCACGTCATCTGTGGTAATTTCGGCAGGATGGGTTGCCTTACCATGCCCATTCCACTTGCACAGAGAAGCTATGTCAACCACAGATGCGGATGAAGCCTTGCTTCGCCGATGTTTCCCAACCCCACTGGTCTCCAGCGACGTCTGAAATGAGCCTGAGCTAAGTGAATTTCATGAGTGGCTTCACTGGTGCTAAACAACAATGGTATGATTCCTTGACTGCACTTTTTCTTGGCTTTGCCTTGGATTGATGGCAGTGCCTGATATTGATAATGGTCGATTGTGGGTATATCCTTCCACTGAATCCACCCATAACGCCGTCGCTGAATGCTAACCTAGAACCGAGTCACCCATTTTCCAGGCTCGGGTTTGAGCCACAAATCCATAAACTCCAAATAATGTTTTTGTTGCGCACGATACGGCAACAAGTCATGGTCTTCAGGACCGAGGTAGCTTGAACCTATCAACCTTCATCCTAACAATCAGTTTGGGTCGTTCGCCGCCAGACTTCTCAATCTTAACCAGGCCGCTATTAGTTGCCCCATTCGTATGCCCATTAGGCTCGACACTTTGTCTCTTGAAAGGTCTGTCCTCGCTACCGCCAGGTAACTTTCTCTTCTTGCTGCTACCATTTTTGAATTGTGCGAGCACAGCGGGAGGCAGCTTTAGCTTAACAATCTTGCTTCTCTTTGGTTTTGACTGGCTCTGCTTTGGTGGCGCGGGTGCCGGGCGCGGTACTGGAGTTGAAGTGGCTGATCTTGGCGGAGGCACGGGAGGTGCATTGGAGCGTGGTGGTGGAACACTTGGTCGGGATGGCGCCGGTGTTGTTGGACGAGAGTTGGGCGCAGATGATCCAGGAACAGTTTTTGTCTTGATTTTGATCTTCGGCCCTGACGAAGGTATCGGAGAATGAATAGGCGATGGTGCCGAAATCACCTTGGGAATATTGACTGGCGCAGGCTTTGGACGCGGTAGCGCAGGCGGTGGTACAGCTGCCGGCGCAGCTGCTGGCGCTGGAGTTGGCGCCTTTGCGACTGGAGCCGGAGTAGCGTCCTTCTTTGGTGGCGACAAAGCAGGTGATTTCGAAGGCCTCGATGGCAATACAGGTGTCTCTTGCTTGACAGCTGTTGGTTGTGGTATCGGAGATGCCTTACGCGAAGGGGGTGCTGACATCGGGGCAGGCGAAGCATGCTTGATGGGAGGAGAAAAGGTCGGCTGAGACCTTGATAATGCCGAAGGCGGAGGAGAAGATGAATTGGCGGACGCGCTGGATTTGCCAAACTTGAGTGACAGCTTGGGCTTTGGGGGTGCAATGACTCTAGCTGGCGCAGTACTCGTGGCTGGGACAGGCGTAGGTGAAGGCTGGACGGGTACTTCACGAGTCAATTCTGTCGGGACTGGTAGAGGTGGTGGAGCTGGTGTGGGCGTAGCTGCAGGCGCAGGTGCAAGCGCAGTTGTAGGTGCAGGTGCTGGCTCAGGTGCAGCTTGTTTGACCAACGGGTGCAGCGGCTTGGTTCGGAATTTTTCAGTCTGCGTAAATTGCAGCTTCGCTTGACCAAGGTGCTTGACTTTCCAATAGCGCGGGAAACGGAGCTTCACTGGCAAAACGTTCTTCCTGCGATCTCGGAAGATCATGTCACAGAAGTCGAGGAGATGCGTCATGTCGCTGAGAGATAAAGTTGTTGAGTTCAAGGCCTCTTCAAGCACTGATCGCAGCGTCTGGTTATTAATGAGATCCTGCTTCAATCCGTTCAGGGCTCCTGCTAGCGATTGGCGAGCAAGGCTCGAAGTACGAGCCGAATTGTCAGCTTCTTGATCGATAATGAGGCCGCCTGATGACCCTTCAAGCTTAGACGGCGCAAAGACCTCCCCTGTCGCGATCTGCCCAATAGCAATGTCGAGGACAAGGAGCAATTGCTTGCGGAAGTAAGGAGAAGGATCTGATCGAATCTCATGCATCAGGAACCTCAACATACTGTCCTTACGGATCATACCTAGCCGAATGAGACACTCCCAGGCCTTCAATCGTACATTGTCTGCATTCCCAAGCTGAGCGTACTGCGCGAACTCAGAGGGCTTGAAGGGCATGATGCGATTCATGACAAGCTTCAGAGTGCAATCAAGGCCGGTAGTGGTATAGATGTTCTGGAAAGTCGGGATCCACTCGTCCAGCCGTTGATGGCGAGTCAGCTCCTCGAGGGCCTTTCGGTTGAATTCATAGTGCTCTTCTTCTTCATCTAGATCCATCATCTTGGAATCTGAGTAGCCAACCGGATAACCAACTAGGGACTCTGCGAGACATCGCATAAGAGTTGATATGTAGTGGTCATCACTGTAATCGTTTCCGCGGTTGTCGTTGTATCGCATGAGATCAAGCAAGAATCGCTTGGCCTCGAGAGGACACTTGCCTTCTTCTCCTTTGATCTTGGCAATCGCTCTGGGAATGGCACACTGAATGAGGTAAAGACTTCGGTCCGAAAAATCATTGGATCTTGTCATGGGCGAATTCGGCAGACAAAAGAGTTCCTGGAACGCTTTCTTGAGGTGGAAGAGGCCGATCCAGCCTAGGCTCTTCTTTGCACTCTGCGCTAAAACGTCCGCGGCCATAGTTCGTATTCCATGGAAGTATCGACTGTCCATGAGAGTTTTGACAAGAAATGTAGATATAAGCTTGTCTTCTTTTGTAGCCAAGAATTGGATTGACTTGGTGGTCAGCAGGAGCATTTAGGGACAGGAATTGGTAGCAGACTCACCTCAGCTTGTGCAACGACATCCTTGTCTTGTTGCAGTTGCGAGATATACATGTAGCTTGGCATTACAACCTTCGCTTTGCAAATCCACTCGAAATCTGCATCGATACGTATCCATTCATATGCTTCGCCCTCCTGTTGACGCTCAACCTCAGGTGACCAGTCGCCGAGTTTCCACTCCTCCTGCTCTTCAGGTGTTGCGAAAACATCACCCAGCATGTAGAACGTAACATCCTCTTGTGCATCGCCGGAAGCATCCAAACCAGCCGCAGCAGCCATTCGCTCCTTGTTGAGACGATTTCGCTTCAGTCGCTTGTATTTGGTGTTGTAAGGAATCTCAACTTTGACCTTCGACGCGTTGATCTCGACGATATGCTCATAAGGAGTCCCGTCAGCTTCGTGTATACGTATAGTCATCGGTCCAAGGAACACCGGCCAGCTCTGTGTGGGTGCCAGGTTATGCATACTCTCTTTGGTCTTCCGTACGAAGTCATCAGGGGTAAGCGTGCTCCCAACAGCGAGAACATTCTGTTCTTGCTGAATAGTCAGTACAACGACTTGTTTTTTCTTGTTGAACTGCTGCTCGCATGTGAAGGTTGGGAAACCGGAGCCTTCGATCCACTGTTTAAAGAAGGTCTCGAGCTTTTGATGGCCAACCTTCTCGCAAATGTCGAGGAAATCATCGTGCGCGATCGCACCATTGTCGTACTTGCCCTGTCGAGCATTGAACAGCATGCGGTACAGACATCTGTCAACGCCGTTCTTGCCACTCTGCTTTACAAGACGATTGTGGAGGACAGAGAGCACTAGCAGAGCCTTGACTTCCATGAACTCTTGTTCAGCAGGATGCAGTTGCAGAAGCGGTCCGAGTTCAATAAGACTGGGCCTTTCATGATCCATTGCAATGATCTTGTCGACCATCCGCTTTTGGCGAAATCGCCAGTCGTTCCGGCCGAAGAGCTCACGAAGATAGAGTTCAGCCATGAACCACGATCCACCAACAATGATCCAGTAATCGTAAGGGCTGTATGCAACGACGTCAACTCCGATCCACTGACTAGCCACTGCATGTACCAAAACTCTGGTGGTGTGTTCCAGGGGTTCCCAGACGGTCTCCGGGAATAGTAGACGGGCGCTACATATAGAGAATGAAGCGGTGTGTGCAGCGTCGCAATCAAGATCGTCGACAAAGGCCAGCTTGTACGCATTGCCGAACGCGTAACTCTGGAAACGTTCCGTAAAGCTATCGAGAGCGCGTGCAAGCATCATGGCACTGTTCCGGACCTCATCTTCCTTTCCAGGCAAGCAAAAGGCATGCACCTTGACCGCATTCGAACCCAGGCGCTCGTCATCGGCGGTATCGCGGTATTCCGAAAGGTCAACATGCTCAAAGGGCCCTATAACGAAGCCAAGATGTTGAGGCAAAATGGGTTCATCGCAGGTAAAGCTGGCTGTTTTGCGCGACGCATCGGCGTGGTCGATGATGTCGTCTGTCAGGGCGCCCGAACAGATGACTTGCATTTCCATGGCTCTTTCTTCTGCAGACAGATCGCCCAGCTCGTCGTCAATGTCCGTCATGACGCTATCCGCCTTATCGGCCAGAGGCTGTGCATTGGGACCGGCCAGCACTGGTGCCGCGGCCTTGCTGAGGGCATCGCCGAGAGTTCGCGGGTATCGTATAGCGACGTCGAAAAGGCATTTGCGTGTTCCGTCGTCTATGCAAGGAAACAAACACGAAGCGGTGCCAGGGAATGGGGAGTTGCGGGTGAAGGCGTGTGGGTATCGTCCGTCGCCATCCTCAACGCCGACAAAGTGGAACGCATCGCGGAAGTCGTCCAGCACGTACTCGATCTCCAGTTTCAGCGACGCAAAGAAGGTGCCCTGTGCAGTCTCGGCCTCGCCCTGCTCCTCTGGCCGCACCTCGCGTGTCTTGACTCTGTCCGGCACGAACACCACCAACTCATCCGCTGGCGACTTTTGATCCACGTGTCGTGCGATGCGGTCTTTCGCGAAGTGGTACTGCTCAAGGCCGGTGCCTGGGTACAGGGTAAGGCGCTCGTGCAGGTTCGAGTAGCTGTAGCTCGCCGTTTGGTCGTCCACTCGGATGCGCGTTGGTCTGAGCTGCCGACAGTTCAGGACAATCTCGCGGAAGTTGGCCTTTTTGGGCTGAATCTCGAGCACCGTCTTGCCCACGATGCGCCGCGGGCAGAAGCTGATATCTAGCTCCAGCGACTGCTTCACCACGGTGAATGTGTCGCCCGTCGAGGCATCGTCCGCAATATCGGGCGTCTCGATGGGCGCCATGGTAGGCGACGCAGGCGATCCTGCTCGCGAGGTTGCGCGGTTGTGGACTTCTAGAGGGCCGCCGTGGTTGCTGGTGAGCTCCAGGTGCAGGTGCAGGCGCGTTGTTCAATCACGAAAGGGCACGGGCTCCCGCGGCCCTCTTAGCGCGGCAGCCTCACACCCTGCCACGCGCGACGTCACTTTGATTCACTGAAACAACACGCGAACATCCCATCAGAACTACACGCGGTCCTCTTTAGTATCGACATATATCAACAGTGAAGGTTCTGGCAGGCCCTGGGTGATCGAAAAATCAGATCGAGCTGCGATGGACTCTGATTGGAGAAGCGTGAGGTGAGTGCCGATGGCTTCACAGCGCTCCTTCCTCAGCAGGAGTCTCATCATACACTGTTGCCTCGACATCCCAAGGGGAGGCTATACGGTCCCAAGTAATGATCAGTCATGCTCTACTATATCTTCATGCAGCACAATTTAGCTCCTCATGTTTCGAGCCCCAGGGAAGTGCTTGCATGGACGATACTTACTGTGTAACTGCAATACTTTAGCCCAAGTGAGTCATTGAACCAGCGAGCCTTTCTCGATCCGCCACAAATATTCGCTGGTCCCTCAAACAACTGATATGCAAAGATTACTGTACTTGTGCGGGGCTTTGTCCTTCAATGCATCCTTGGCGAGAAGAGGACCTTGGCAGTCTCACATCCATGTACCGTCAGCCAAACTTGGGAGCGAGGTTCACGATGGTCGCATACTCTCCTGTGAAAGAGAAGACTACGATTGTAGCTCGGATGCTATGGCCAAGTGTACTAGCACTGCTTGTAAGTAGATTGCTACAGTATGCGATCGATTGTGTAGTTGGCCGAACGATCTAGCCCAATGTGTGCACATGCATACATACTGGACTGCACGTAAGACTTGGACTCACTCAGCGTGTGGGTCGTTGCCTTGATCTTTTGGCTCGTGAGAACTTAGGGTCCAGCATCGAAGGCTTCCACCTTCCTCTCTTGTCCTGCTTACACTGCATTGTTCGACATGACCCACATGAAGAAAATACCACCCTGCTGTTTGGCGGTCAAGTACTGTCGGCCCAAAGGATGGATTGTCGATATCCAACTCGTTATTCATGTCCATCAAATGGCGTTCGACTCCGCAATTCGAAATCCATGATGGTCTTCTTCATATCCCGATTGGCTTCCTGTGTGCTTGTATCGCTACTAGTGACTGTCAAGGCGGCACGAATAGCCGCTAATGACCAAATCGCTCCCGTATACGCAAAAGTTCCATCGATTCCATCAGCCGAAGCGCCTCTTCAAGCGGCGGAAACACTACAATTGGTTGACACTGTTATAGCACGCATCAATACCGAGGCATCTACAAAGGCTTTGGCCGAGTATTTTGTGTTTGACAGTACTTTTGGTAGTGATCCCTTGAGGAAGTCGCGAAGTCTAGCATCCTGTAAAGCATTCCCTGGCGATGCAGCGTGGCCGAACGAGAAAGCATGGCAAATATTCAACGCCCTTACAGGTGGAGCCTTGATACCAACCGTTCCAGTGGCCTCAGCCTGTTACGATTCTCCATGGGGCAGGAAAGATAGCGCAAAATGTGCGCAAGTCGCTCGAAATTTCACTACCCCGTCCCTGCACGAGGAAGACCCCACTTCTATCATGTGGCCGATTTTTCAAGGGAGGACTTGCATGCCGTCGAATAGCACCAGTGGTAAACAATGCTCCATAGGTGGCTACCCGGAATATGCTATCAATGTGACCAATGTAGCACAGATCCAGCTCGCTGTCAATTTTGCCCGTTTAGCAAACGTGCGTCTCGTCATCAAGAACACTGGGCACTGCTACCTAGGCAAATCTTCTGGAGCCGGTGCTCTCAGTCTTTGGATGCACAACATGCGGGACATCGACTTCCTCCCCGATTATGAGGGACCCGGCTACTCAGGCCCTGCTCTCAAACTCGCCGCAGGGGTCACTGTTCGAGAGGTGTACGAGGCAGCAGATCGGAACAACGTCACAGTCACAGGTGCCGTGTCTTGGGTAAGTCTGAACCCAGGAATCCCGAAGTTCATACTGATTGGCTGTTATAGAGTGTTGGATACGCCGGGGGAATGATAACTGGAGGAGGCCAGAACCCTCTGGGTAAGCTTCTATTCATGATTCGATGTAGAAGCTGATCGCAACCGTAGCGGGTATCTACGGCATGGCCGCTGACCATGTCGTTGCTTTCAACGTTGTTACTGCAGATGGAGTTTTCCGAACAATTTCAGAGGTTTCGGAACCTGATCTGTTCTGGGCACTTCGAGGCGGTGGAGGCGGTACTTTTGCTGTCACCGTATCGGTTATCATTCGTGCCCATCCTAAACTGAACGTTGTGACTGCGGGTTGGCGCCTGGATGCAACTTTGAATAGTCTGGATGCCTTCTGGGCTGGCACCAAGAAGTTCTACGACGTATTTCTCGACTGGGCTGATTCAGGGATCTATTCGTTCTTCATCATGGGCAACAGTCCGGCGCCCTTTCTCGATATGAGGTACTTGTTTGCTCCGAACCATACGATGGAGTCGTATACCGAGACCGTTAAGCCTTTCTATGATTACCTGAAGGCCCGAAACATCACCCTCGCCTCGCCTCACAAGAGCACAGCACATGATACGTTTTACTCGGCTTATCAGGCCACCTGGGGGTCCAATTCCTTTCCAATGGGTCTCGATAACTCGCTGCCCGCAAATCGCATTGTTCCGCGCTTCAACTTTAAAGAGAAGTACGACGAGACCTTCGCCCTGATTAAAGAGCATGTCTCTTCAGGTAAGCACTTCCTCGGCTACCACAAAGCTCCTGTAAAATACGGTAATGTCGACAATGCTGTTAATCCGGCATGGCGCAAATGTGCAATGTTTCTGGTTACCTCACCGAACAAGTCGCTTGATCATTCCACTCCGGAGGGGCTTACTCTTGCGAACAAGGACCTTCAAGAGAACATTCTCCAGCCGTGGCGTGACATCAGTCCTGTCTCACAGGGTGGAGGCACTTATTTGAACGAGGCAAGCATCATGGAACCGGATTGGCAGGAGAGTTTCTACGGGGGTTACTACGAACGACTCAGTAAAATCAAGGAGAAGTGGGATCCAGAGGATGTATTCTATGCCACTACAGCTGTTGGAAGTGAGAGATGGAAAGTGAGAGATGGCGAGGCAGGTGTACAAACGCAGAACGGACGGCTTTGTAGGGTTTAGATCTTTGAAGTTGAGCGACTAGGCCAAGACTGTGGGAGAAGAAGGGAGAGGTCGACGCGGGCTGATCACAGCAGCTCCGACCGGGCAAGAGCTGTTGTCAATTGGTCAGATTCACCAGCTTCGGCAGATAGTCTGGTAAGACATATCGAAAACACTTCCTCGTATATCAATCCCATTAACCGTATTTCCCGGGTTGGTAGCATTGATTGCATTGATCTGCATCCACCAGAATTGATGTTAACGCAGGTTCGCAACCATATCAGGGCCAGCCCTTTGAAAGAAGCGAAGGTCTAGGCCCAATAGGGCACTAGCGTTATGGCTCCACGCCTCTAACCCATGACGTTACAAAACATAACATCGCGTCTTCTTACAAAAGTTGAATCTGGCCTTTTCTGCAAACATCCAAATATGCCAATCAAACACGTTCTCAATGTAGCCGAAGAGTCTGAGGAGGGGTGGGCAAACTCATCTGCTCCATTCCGGCCCGCCAAATCACAGGTTTGCACGAACGAGAAGGGCGAGAGTGTCGGAAACGGACTATTCGCCAATGTAGATTTTGAGCCAGGTGAACTAGTTGCATCTATCAGGCGACCTATTGTGGGTTCGCTGGATACTGAACGCCTACACGACACTTGCGCAAATTGTTACGTCTGGACTGAAGGTGGCTCAACGGGGACAAGAACTTACGTTCCCGAGGGTACCAAGGTATCGAAGTGTGCCGGATGCCAAAGGTTTCGATACTGCAGCAAAGTAAGTATGCTCGCACCTAGACCCTCCTCTACATATTGATCATCAACAGGCATGCCAAAAAGCCGCTTGGAATCGCGGCCACAAATACCAATGCAAGATCCTTAAGAAGCTCGGCGACAGGGAGATTCCCAAAGCGGTGCTTGCATGTATGGACTTGTTGACTATGAAGAAGCAAGATATTGTGCCTGAGCAAGCCTGGAACATGCTACTCAGTCTGCCGTCCCACATTGAAGACTTCAAGGCGAACGGCAACTATGGGAACATTGAATTGATGGCAATGGGTGCAAGTCAGTTCTCACTTACACAGGATCTTTTTGACAAGGACTTCGTCGCTGCCATGTATGCGAGGGCAAGTACAACGCAAGCCCCAAGCAGTGCTTCGGACTAACAAGTACAGGTGCTTACAAATTCCTTGACGCTCATTACACCTACGTTGGATCCTCTAGGTATTATTGTGGACCCAATGCTAGGTCACTTCAATCATTCCTGCGACCCCAATGCCTACATCATCATGGATGGAGCAGAAGTTCATGTACGATCACTCAAACCTATCAAGAAGGACGAAGAGATCTTTATATCCTACATCGACACCACCAATCCCTACTACCGTCGTCAACACGAGCTCAAGCAACGCTGGTTCTTCACCTGCAAGTGTACCAAATGTCAGAAGGGTGCAACGCTGGATGAGGACAAATGGGCCATTGACCCTAAGGACCTGCCACAGGAAATGCAGCAAGTCGCCGAGATGATGACAAAGAGCGAGAACTTCGCATCAGATCCAGCAAATTTTGCTGGCAATTCAAAGATTGAAAAGTGTATTGCCACAATTCAGGGCAAGGCTTTCGCCGAGTACGAGGCTGCACAACGCGCACCTCCCGAACAGGCAAACGAGATCATTGTTAATGGAATGCGTCTTTGCCACCAGTCTGGATTGTGGCCAGTTTACCGTCAGCCATATGCTGCACTGAGAGACGAGCTGATCGTCAGCCTGCTTACAACCGGTACCTATTCGGTAGCATGGGCGCAATGCGCAAAACGTTTCAAGCACGTCCAACCAAAGCTCTACCCCGTACACTTTCATCCTGTGCGTGTGGTCCAGACTTGGCAAATGGCTATGTTGGCGGCGTACTTCGCTGGCGAAGAGGAGGGTATTGGAGCACCAGGGGCCAACATGGGGTTGATTGCAATGATGCTTACGAAGCAAGTGCTAGACGCTGCGATGTTGAGCCATGGTCCAAACAGTAGCTTCACACAGAGTGTGCAAAGCAAAGCGAATGAGATGAGTGAGGCATTGAAGAGAAGCGTGGGGGATAATCCAGATACCGCTGTGATCAACAAGGAGCTTGAACAGCAAAAGGCGATACTGATGGAAATGGGTGATTGGATTCAGTACTAGTATACTGTAGCATTACATACATATGGGTCGAAGTTGCAGGCAAGGGCGTAGCTGTTGATACATTCGAAATCTGATGAGACCCTTGGTGCAATGCTTCTAGTAGCATGGTTTAGCAATTGATCAGTGTATATTACTTCCAAGTTGCAAGTTGTGAACACTTCTGACACCTGAAGAGGCAAATAGTCAAAGAAAGCATACAGACAGGAAGCGGCAGTGAGTAGCATGCCAACAAAGTCAAGCATGAGAGTTCACCTATCAGTCTGCGTCAACAAACAGGGACTGCTTCCTTTCACTTGTCGGTTTGTTCCCCACTCTTACTCTTGAGCAAACGCCCTGGCGCCTATAACTCCCCGCTTCACTTGACTCTCTCGACTGCACACTACGACTCCACTCGATATTCGACATGCCGCCAAAAGCAGCCTCCAACGCATCCGCCAAGACGTACAGTGCCGACGTAGTCGCTGCCCTTCTTGTGGCTACCGGAACTACTTCTCTGTCCATGAGGAACTACGAGTTGATGTCGTCCATGGACGGCACCAAAACAGCTGCCGCCTTTCAGCATGACTTCCGTGGCGTTCTTGCGAAAGCTAAAGATCTCAAGACGCGCATCGACAAGGGCGAGTTGTTCGAGCCTGTCCAGTCGTCAGCCAAGCGAGGTAAGTTGTTTTCACTTCAGGCTGCAGGCCCATCACTTTCACCACTGGTCAGCCGCCGTTGCATGATCGATCTTGCCTGCACCCTCTAGGCGGTTACAAGACTTTGCTTTGAGATAGCAGTTCATCTTTCTAGCCTTCCCCTTCACTCTACTCTTCTCTACTTTATCCCCGCAACATTCTTCTGTTCTCGCCCTGCATCTTGCTTCCACCTACCACTATCAACATCACCTCCTCGACATGGCGAAAACAACCGATACACCCGCTGGCGATCAGAAAATGATCTCAGCAGACTGTGTTGCTGTGCTCCTCATGTCCAACCCAAAGCTCTCCAAAGCCCAGTATGACATGATGTCAGCTGTCGATGGTACTCGCAGTGCGAGTAGCTTTGAACATCAATTCCGCTCCATCCTTGCGAAAGCCAAGGACCTCAAGAAGCGTGCCGACGATGGAGAAGCATTCAGTCCTGTCGCTGGCGCCAAGCGAGGTGTGCAGCAGTGACATGATCGTGACCTTGAGAGCTCAATCGCTGACAATTTTGACCAGGTACTACCACCGCCACGCCTACCACGCCTGCTTCAAGCAAGAAACGCAAGGGTGATGGTGCTGATGACACTCCCTCGAAGAAGCCAAAGGCTGCTGCTAAGCCTCGCGGAAAGAAGGCTCAGTCTTCCCAGATAGCTTCGCCAACTCTTGAAGACGAAGATGACGACGATCTCCCAGCTGATATGGCGGACTTCATCAAAGCTGAGAAGAAGTGGGAGGAGGATTTCAAGTTCTGAGAAGAATTCAAGTTCTGAGGTCGACGTGTAGGTCCTATCTCACGGCCTCTGAGTGCCTCCAGAACTTCGCATTGTCTGTCGTTTTCGATTATGAGGAGCTCTGAGCGCCTCCAGGCGTATGCTTGAGCACCTCATGCTTCAAGGGGAAAATGGCGTCTCTGCCGGCGTACTGGGAGTGTTTTCGAGCGATTCGTCATAGCTTTTCTGAATGTGCGGTACTTGCACACAAATTCAAACATCAGCATCAACATTCATCACACGACATGTCCTGTTAATTAAAGTGAAGTCCATCGCGCTAGTTCATCTCTGTGGATCACAATACCCCGGTCTTGAGCACATCCAAATGGCGCTCGAATGTTGTGCAATCATCCACACCCGGCGGCACGACTCGGGTGGCTGTTTTCCAAGCGCGTAGTAGGGCGAGTGCTTGGTCGAATGTTCTTCGACCGCATCCATTCAACAAGCAAATTTCGTTTCAGTGGAGCCAATACCATCACGACTAAAATTGCTCGGACTAAGACTCAAGGTTCATGGCCGGCGTCGCACCGACCAAGAGGCCGACTCCACCAACAACAATGCAAAGACCGTCGCTCTCCCAGCGGCAGATCCTCGCCATATCGATAGAGGGTGAGCATTAAAACAGCGAGACAGGGCGCCCAGCCGGCTTGTATTCAAGAGCGATGACGTTGCCAGCGGCAAAGTTGTGAAACGGAAGAAGCGTTCGGTGATTAACCGTCCGGATGCGGAAGGCATGCGCCTGAGGACAAGGGAATGTCGCACGCAGACATCCGCATCAACCGAGAGCACAACGGTGATCGTGGCCGCCATCACGTTGCACAGATTCCGTCATCCAGGGAGGATTGATCGTGTGTAGCCTTTCGTTGTGTACCCCAGCCTGCCGCAAGTTGGGCGTCTTGTGTGTCACCGTCGAGTGAGGAGCAGGCTCAGCCCCTGAATTTCCCCAGGTTATTGAATGGCGGCCATCTAGGCTCATCCTGGCTAGAACAGCGACACGGCGGCCGTTGGCGCATCTCTAGATGCGCCGGGATGCTTGACTATGCTTGAGAAGGCCTGAACGCTGACTGGTTCTAGGCCAGCACACACCTCTTCACTCACGATCGACGAGGGGTGCGCAAAAGGGGCCTTCCAGGGGAATTCGCCTCTAAGCTAGACACCGATTGGTGCATAACAATGACTTTCATTAAGCTTCAGGCTAGACTATACCCCATCAGGTAACTAATTTTGCATTCCAGCCGTTGCTCTGGCGTCGTCCAGGCCGAAAGCCCTCTTTGTAAAAGTCAGCTGCGCCCAGCGCTACAGTGGTTCTTAATCCCCAGGACATCGCTCACCTTTCGTCTTTCCTTCATCTACCGATCGCTCCTCTCGCTGTACACTGTACCTACACTCATTCCCTAATCCAACTACATACACGTACAACACTTAATACCCACCTAATCAACAACCACCCACCAAACATCAAAATGCGTTTCTTCCAGATGATCGCTTCCAGCGCTGCTCTCATCGCAGCTGCTCTCGCCGTCGAGATCAACGACTACCCTACTGGTGGTGTTAAGGCCGGCCAGACCTACGAGATCACCTACTCCCCTGCGGACAACACCCCTACCACCTTCATCCTCCGCAAGGGTCTCTCCACCAACCTCGAGGTCCTGGGTACCTTGACCTGTACGTCTTTTCCCAAAACATTGGCTATACAAACAAACACTAACATCTACACAGCCTCTGCTACCGGTGGCAAGTTCTCCTGGACTGTCGACAAGAGCCTCGCCGATGGCTCCGACTACGCTCTTGAGATCCGCCAGGCAGGCCAGGACCCCAACTACTCTGGCCAGTTCGGTCTGACCGGTGGCTCCGCCGCCGTCAGCTCTGCTGCCTCCTCTGCCTCTGCCTCGGCCACTCCCAACGCCTCTGCCTCCTCTGTCGCGTCCGTCATCTCCTCCAAGGCCTCTTCCGCTTCCGCCGCCTCTTCCATCGCCAGCCTGATCTCCAGCGCTGTCTCCTCTGCTCAGGCCTCCGCTACCGTCTCCCCCAGCGCCAGCCACAACGGCACCGTCTCCTCCGCCACTCTCTCCAAGACCGCCTCCGCCAGCCGCGCCACTGGCTCTGCCACTGGCTCTGCCTCCATCCCCGAGAGCACCGGCGCTGCCAGCTCTCTCTCCTCCGCCCCTGTTGCGCTCCTCCTCGGTGCCGCCGGTGCGTTCGCTTTCCTCAACTAAGCGAATTCCCCTCTAAAAAAAAACATCTTCATGTAATTGCATTGGATAATTTTTAAGAGCTTTTTGTTTATTTGTCGATATCCTTCTAATGAGTCACGAGCGCTGCGGCGTTCGCTTGGTGTGGGAAGTGCTGTGCAGCGCTTTAGTCTAGTGCAGATGGGGCCTTGTACAGTGGGCGGTAGACCAATGCAATGACACTATGAAACCATTATACCCATTCAAATCTCGATCTTGTCTTGTGCAGTGTGCTGGACTCATGTGTGATCGAACCGGTGACCGCCTGACGATCGTGCACTACGTTATGTACATGCATGTACATGGTGCATCTTGAAACCGCGCGGTAGCACAGAGATCGTCGTAACAAGCAAGTAAGAGGCAGGTGTCACCGCATCCATGGTCCGTCTCTTATCATATCGTAGCACGAACATGTCATCGTGGGAGATCGTCTCGTGTGGTGGTTGCTCGTTCATCTCTCCCTCCCCCAGGCGACACCCGTCAGATCATGTGTCGTAGTAGTATGTAGGGATTTTCAAACAATACCACATCGTGTGTGTGTTTGTGTGTTGACGTGGGCGTAGTGTGTCACTCTCCCGCAGTCCAGCAAGCTACAGCTCTGGGACCGAATGCAAAGCGCCGTATCTCAACGCTCATCCGCCGCGGACCCATGGTTCAGCAATCGTGGTTGTGCAATGATGTGCCCTTACCCCACAGCGGCCGCTTCTGCACCCCAGCCCTGGGCGCTGCCAATCGCCACTACACATCATATGACCATCACCGCACACAATATCCATACAATCAATCCCATCCCTCCCGCCGCATGCGGATTCTGCTGCAAATTTTCTGCACCGCAACAGTGGCTTTCCGCTCACCGGCCCCAGCTAACAAAGCGAAGCAAGTCGCCGCGCCGCGGCCGCTGTCGCCGCCCGGGCTGGAGGGACACGCGTCAACACAGCGTCACGCGGAGAGCAGCTTTCGAGGTTGCGTGCAGGGCGCTAGCGCAGGACCAGCCGCCGGTTCCACTGGTTCGCATCTATGCAGCGAGGCTGTGTTGGGCTGAATGGTGGTGGCCAGCGATAGGTAGGAAACCGCAAGTGTACTGTATGTCGCAAGTCGCAAGTCACAGGACGGATCAGATCGGAAGAGGCGCGCGCGCGCAGGACACACGGATTTTCGAGCCAGCGCCCTGTGGAAGCGCTGGACATGGTCACTTTGCAGCTGTTGATCATCTCGATCTTCACACAGCTTGGCTGCGCGGGCGCGCCGGGGGCTGGAGATGGTTGTTCTTCAGCGCAATATGTCTGGCGATCACCGGCGGCTGCTGCTGCATCAGCATAGCCACCGGTGAGCTGGCCAGGGAGCTGCCGCTGGCGAGCTTGTATACGTGCGCTTACAAACAAGCTAGCCTTGGAGCCTCCTCTTGGTGGCACTCTCTGACACCAGTCATAGCAAGTAACTATCGTAGTAGTCGTGTCTTGCCGTAACCGGCGCGCGCGGTTTGAGCTGACCGGAACACCGTCGTGAGGATTTTTTTACGTGTTGAGCGCCGCTTCTGTCGATATTGGGGCTCTCTGCGAAAGTGTATTCGCACACCCCAGGGCGTCGGTCGGCTTGCGTGGCTGTGGCTTCTGGGCTTCTGCGTAGGGAGATATCGTGGAGGCGACTGATGCTGGGCGCTGGCTAGGTACCGCTGCTTGCCGCTTTACTTCCACAACGCCGCGACGCTGCTCGCGCTAGCTTACGTACTCTTCATGCCTTGAAGTGCGTTTTTGTGCTTGAGCAGAAGGCGGATTGATTGTTGGAAGGGAGCCTTGTGGCGAGATATGCTATGAGAGTGGTTGCGAGGACTACTCAGCCTGCCCGGATCCAATTGCCGAACACCAGAATTCCAATTCAGTATGGAGTCTCGTCAAGGTATGAATGTGAGTTTTGAAGGAATGAAGATTAGTTTTGCGCTGATGCTACGATTGTTGCGTCGAGTCTTTGTGTGTCAATGATCTGCAGAAGATGGAGTCGAGAGAACCGAGATGATATTGGTAGGTGGCTGAGGTAGCTCTTCTACTGATGGCATTTCTTGTACCTGCCTGAGTTTCCAAAGAAGACATTATATCAGAACATCGTGCACTGTAGAAGGAGCCACCTTTTTCATCTCACTGCTTCACTGCTTCGAGATTTGTGAACACACAGCGCCTTGCCCGCTCCGACGAGACACTCGACACTTTTGAAGGAGTCAATGATGGATGAGCAAACACTAAACAGACATAAACAGCAGGGTAGCCATCATAAAGAGCTTTGCATTTGTTTGAAATGTGCCAATCAGAGCTGAAGACGTCCGGTTTAAACGTACCTTCTGCAGTTCGCCGAGTATCTCATCAGAGCTGGCAAGGTGCAGTATACCTTTCGAGACGTGTTAGCTACACATGCCATGCGATTTTCCCTTGACCCCAACACCGACTTGATATCAGGTCTGCAAGAGGTTGACGGTCCGCGAACATATGCCTTGTACTTTCCGGATCAGCCTCTTGCAACATCCAGCACCGACTTAAGCCGTAGGCTCTACACAAACAACACCCCAGCAGCCCCTGCCAACACCCCAGCAACACCCAGTACCTTCTGCTGCGCACCGACGTCAGCCGGCGCCGCAGCACCCGAGGGAATACTCGCAGCACTCGAGCTCGCTCTCGAACTTGCCGCGCTTGCACTTGCACTTCCACTCCTCGAGCTCTCAGCACTCGCGCTCGCACTCGCGCTAGCCCCAGAACTCGGAGTCACGGTGACAACACTCGTCCCCGAACCCTGGCTGACCGTACTCAGCTCTGTAGGAATGCTGGCACTGAAGGAGTCCGTGATAGAGACTGCAGGTGGCAGTGTGGAAGAGGTTGGTGTGTTGGTACCAACGATGTTAGTCAGTGCCTGCTGGGAGCTGCTGAGCAGTGACTCGGTGGAAACATCGACAGTAAAGGGTTGTGTCTGGGCCCATGTCGAGGCTGAGGATTGCGCGCTGGTGAGGCCCAGGACCGAGAACAGCGCGGAGTTTCTGATCGTTGCGAGACGCATCTTGGGGAATCTTGATGAGAGTGAGAGTCCGGATGGGCTAGGTGAGTAGATTTTGTTCTTCCTTCGTTGAGAGTGATTTGTTTTTTGAGGTTTCCCACGCGTGAGTTTGGGTCGTAAGACAGGATTTGTGGTTGTGGGTTGGAGAATTTGGATTGTGGGAAATAGGCAGCTTGCCATGGTTCGCAGCCTTACTTATGGAGTTGATGCTTAGCGGCTTATCGATACGAAAATGGTCGTTACGTCGTCAGCTCTTTGTTGTCAGACGCGATGTGATTGGTGAATGGCGACGGTAATTCGTGTTCGTTCGTAATACCGAGTATGTGATAATCGTCTTCTTCAATCAGAAAGCTGGAGGCTGCAACGAGTGCGTCTGCAGCGAGTCTTTAGCATGCCTGTAACCATCGCCGACCCCACAATGTCCGACACTATAGCGGCAGTTGCATGCGCTTGTTGTGCAGCTTGCACTGGTAAATCGCGATCAACTTGGTGGGTGAGGTCCAAGATGCACGTAAGTGATCGCTGGTTGGTGAGGATGCTCGGCTCTCCAACCCTTCCGCGTTGATGTCCGAAGAACCGGGTTAGTTGGAGCCGTGGTGTATGTCAACTGTCAGAACGTACGACGACCCTGCATTTGAGGAATTTGATCAGATCAGTTCTCTTGACGAGACTCACTTTGAATTCACAAGGGGTATGATGCTCTGTAGATCGAAGACGGAACGCAGACGGTTCTACCTGCCGTTAACACCCTCACCATGACCCTCCAACCGGTTGACCAGCTTCTTGACGCCACTCCACTCCTCGTTTCGTGTCTCTACACCACCCAGATCTTGGCCGACCTCAAATACAGTCACGACACCATCCATTCCACCAACAGCAACGCGTCGTCCTTCATTCCTCTCCCAAGCCACCTTATTGAGACTGCGGTTCATGTAGCCCATGCCCGTTGGCATATTTGCAAAGGCGCCGCGCTTGTTTTCACTCGGCTTGATAGATTGCACAGGAACTTCGGTATCGACATTGATGTCCCAGACTTCGAGACTGCCTGCGCCGTCAACGAGCGCAAAGACTGACGGCTTGACCGGAGACCAGCGGGCGTCGTAGACGAGATCCTCGCGAGCGATGTCGAGGATAGGCTTGATTTCTTGTGACACACCAGCGAAAGCTGCATTTCCGGAGCCCGTGGCTGCTGGTGCGCGCGCCTTCCATAGCTTGACGCTCCAGTCTACGCTGGATGAGAGGACGAGATCGCCAAGATCAATCTGGCCTCGCGTAGGGTGGAAGTCTAGACTCATGACTGGTGCTGCATGGCCAGTGTATCTGAAACGGCCCTCCACGCCTGCTTTTGCGCCTGCACGATCATAGCGATGGCAGGTGTAGATAGAACCCTCCTCTGTACCGGCGAGGAAGTACGTTGGGTCTGACTGTGGGAAGGCAACGCAGGTGACCGCCATATCATCCGTCTTTGCTGGTGGGGGTGAGCTGAGCTCAAGGAAGTCTTGGGGTTGCATGAGCATATCCACAGTCCAGCTGCAGACAACACCGTCTGTTGAGCAGGAGATGATGTTGTTCGCGTTTTGTGTTCCAACAACGTCAACTGAGTAAACGGGGTGCGTATGGCCAGAACCAGTCAGAGGTGTCTTCTGTACGGGCGTGGACTTTGCGCGAGTATCCCAGAGCAGGACTTGACCTGAGTAGGCACCGCCAATGATGAGGTTAGGGTGGAAAGGCGAAAATTTAGCAGTAAGAATGTCGGACTGGGCGTGGAAAATGTACTCTGGTCGATCGTGCATGTGCATATTCCAGACCTGGACCAGACCGTCTGGGTCGTGTGGAGCAGAAGGGTTTTTGGTGTAGGATGCTAGGACAAGCTCTGGGAACTGCATACAACGTTAGCCATTCGTTCAAGCTACAAGTGACAGAAAAGGCGCATTACCTTACTAGAGAAGCCCAAGTCTGAGATCATCCTCTTCTTGCTCCATCTCTCGTCCCAGAACTGTGCAACTTCCTTGATGCGCCTGCCTTTCTTGCCCGCACCTGTGCCAAAGTTCTCGTCCTCGTCACCAATGTTCATGCCATCAAGCGCATAGTCGGCCAGAATATCATACCCAAGTTGCTGATCCAACGCTCTCTCCAACACCTTTGTGCTCCTCTCAACGAAGCCCATGAAGTCCTCTGAGCTCTCGACCGCAGTCAGCTCCTCGGTTGTGAGCGCCTTGAAGGGATAGTTTGCGTCTGAACCCACTGCAGCGCCATCTTGCGGCGCTTGCTGAGCAGCCTTGATCTCTTCCTCAATCTCCTTACGCAGCTGGTTGCGAATCTCTTCATCCCTCTCTTTCTGTCTTCTACTCTGTCTCTTGCTTCTCGGTGAACGTGTGGGGCTGTCGTCGCGTTCGGTGTCGCTTCCGTCAACACCTCGCGACCTTTGCGGGCTCCATTCTATATCGGCTTGCACGCCCTTGCTATACGTAATGACTTCTTTCTGCGTGTTGGTCTCGGCCGTGACCTGCCCGTCGCCGGCTGACTCGTAGACAGTAGCGAGCGGGCCAATGGATATCGTCTGCGTCTCTCCATCTACCATGCGCGATTGTGCTGGTGACGCTGGTTCATTGTCGCTGCTGAGCTGTCCTGCGCTGACTACGGAGGTGGGGCGCGTTGCACGCACGGCTGGCGAGCCCGGTTGTGTTGATCCAGGGCGGCGGTCACCAAGGATGTTGTTGATAAGGCTGTCAACGTCGGCTCTGCGGTCAAGGTCCTGGCTCCGTCGCGGTGTTGGCGACAGCACCTACACGTGCTGTCAGTGTTGTGTAGAGGTAAACAATGGGACCAACGCACCTCTCCCAGGGGGCTTGCTGTGGTCGACTGCCTGCTAGAACCCGCCTGTTCTCTACGCAGCTCGCGCTGCCTCTTGAGCTCGGCGAGCTTGGCCTTCTTCGCCTCGATCTCCTGGCGGCGCTGGGCGAACGAGGAATCCATGGTGGTGTGGAGTGTGGGGGTGTTCGACGAGCTCTGGGCTCGCTGCGTGGAAGCAGTCTTGCGGGCGGCGGCTGCGCTTTATCTCAGTCTCAGGGCACGGTTGCTGCACCCCTCCCCAGACATTGCCCCTCAGAAAACCAAGAGAGCCAGAGTTGCGTCTGTGTGCTGTTGTCGTGCCTGTCCCCCAGGTCGCGCCTGCGCCTTAGTAAGTTGGTGGGCCCGTGCGCAGGTCGGGATGAACCGCAGGAATCTTGCGAAGAGCGAGCAGCTCCTCCGCCCAACCTCTTCTATCCGCCTCGACGCCGCCGTCACAGCCCTCCGGACCTCGCACAGCGGAGCATCACCTTTCGCAGTCCCGGAATATCCGCCATTGGACACCGCCGATCCGCACAGTCGCAGCCGCACCAACTCGCACGACAGCTCAACATGTCTACCTCCGTCGGTGTCAACGTACGCTCTCCCCATCGATTGGCGCCCATCCGCCCTCCGCCGCCGTGCACACAGCTGCGCGGAGCTCCCCGACCGCTGCACAATTGCTAACGGCGATGATACAGGTCCTCCGCTGGTCCGCTCTGGCGACCGGTCTTTTCTACGGCGCCTACACCCAGCTGTCGATATCTGCGCGCGAGCGGGCGCAGGCCGAGCAGAAGGCGTACAGCCACAAGGAGTCGTTGATCAGGCAAGCCAAGGCCGAGTGGGCGAAACAGCACCCCCAGGAGCAGCCCAAGGCATCTGGCGGTACGTCTTGACCAGCTTCTGCGATAGACGGCGATAACAGCAGTGCTAATGCGTTGACGCAGCCAAGTCCGATGACCTGAACGCCGTCCTCGGCATCACAGACGAGAAATAAGCGCGTGATGAGTGGAGCGTCGGACGTCCTTTCTTCCCTTTTAGCATGGACATGGACAAGAACTTAATGCCCGCCTGACGAAAGCCTAGGGGCGGGATGCGGAAAAGCAGTCGTTAGTCGATAGGCTGGTGCGAGATGTCAACCTCTTGTATTGTCTACCATCTGTACAATATAGACGGCGGTTGGTCGCGTTTTCAATACAACATGCTTATTTTCACATCATCACTACGTATCTGAGCTACTTGTTTGTACTTGTTTGTACTGATAGATCATGTGAAGTGGCGTGATTTGAAGTTGCGTGGTAGATTCTATCTATGTACTGACATGGTCCGCCGCGCCAATAGCGAACGAGACTCGAGAGCTGAGTCCTCTAAACGCCCTGTCACCCTAGCCAACCACCCATCATACATAGTGGCAGTTGTCAGTGATCCGACAGAAGAGTAGAAACACGCATACAATAGGCCGCCTCCGTCCCACTTGCCCACACGAGCGCAGGTCCAGGTACGCCAATCCAAAGAGCATTTTACATCCTACAGGGAATATCCTTACAAGCCTACATCTTACAAAACCTCGCCGACGATCTTGGCTGCCTCCTTGTACGTCTTGAGCAGCTTCTCGCACTTCTCGCGCTCCGCCTTGATTGTGTCGTCTTCGTAGAGCAGCTCCTGGAACAGGTCTTCCCGGTAGAGGGAGCTGACAAGGCGGTTTTGTACACCGTCTTTGGAGTGGTTGACCAGCAGGTGCATGATGGCCTTCGGCACTTGATCAGCAATGGTCTCACGCACGATGTTGAAGTATGAAGAGATGAGACGTCGGATGAGCTCCGTCTCGAGCGCTTCACGTTCCGTAAGCGCAGGAGCAGACTCGGGATCCGAAGGCTGTTCACGTTAGTCGCATGCATGTTGTCAGTGGGCGTTGGACTCACAAAGCCGCCTTGAACTTCTTGAATCGGGCTGCTTGGCTCGTCGTCATCGTCCATGTTGAACGAAGGGATCATGGGGGAAGGTGCCTTGGGGTCGCCTCTCCTGATGCTCTGGGCAAAGCTGGGCTCGGCGTGCTGGCTGACGTGGCGACTGCCAGGTCGGTTGTCTAGTGTCAACGATGGGTTATGTGCTGCTCCGCTCTCCTTGCCGAAGAAGTAGTTGAGGAAGCCATCTCGTCCATTACCCCCTGCGGCCATCGGTGGCGGCGATCGGTTGCGGTTGTTAAGCTGACCTGAAATGCTATTGTGAGAGCCATTCAACAAGCGCCCAACTGCCGGCGACATACTGCGGCTTGTTTGCGATTGGTGTTTCCTGAGAGGTAGCGCCTTGTCGGCAACCTTGTGCGACTCCTCTCCGTCTTCGGGGGTTTCACCACCATTTGCACCATTCAATTCCTTAAGCCTCTTCTGCTCGCGCTTCTTGCGTTCCGCGTCTTGGATAGCCTTCTTCTCTCTTGCCTCCTTGTCAGCGATGACGGAAGACATGGCCGCTGCTGCGCCAAGGAAGTTAGGGTGATTTGTGTTGATGTATGCTCGCTGAATGTCGATGAGCGATGCAACGTAGTTGGAGCACGGTCCGAGCTGTTCCCTCAGCAGGTCCGAGACCACCTCGATAAGCTTGCCTTGTAACCTGGGGTACCTGGTCAACTCAGTCGAACCGCAGGTGTGGCAGATCTTGATGAGCTCCTCGTAGACAAGCTCAACGCAACGTTGGCTAGGAATTTCAAGAAGCTTGATTTGCGGCTTTACAAGAAGGTCGAACGCCAATTCAGGAACGAAAAGACTCGGTCGAGGGCCAGTAGAGTTGCGAATTGCAGTGCGGATATCAAGAACAGACAAGTTCTGAGTGGGGTCGACTTGTTCCAAGGAATTGCCGAATACCGAGTTGAAGATGTAGTAGATTCTTGCACCACCGCACAGCTCCTTGGTGGAAATCTCAGTCGAGGTACCGTCGATGGAGGAGATGAAGGACGAAGCGAAACGGGTCATAAGCTGCAGGATAAGGGAGCCTCGGTGTTCCTTCCCTGTGAAAGCTACATCACCGTAGCTTGCGAGTTCTTGCTGGGTTTGTCCCATGAGCGTGTTCAGACGCGCCTTGATGTCAGGCAGCCTGTCGCGGATGTGGGCCATAAGGGTCTGGTTCAGACTCTTTGCGAGGAACTGTGTACCGCATCGGTTGGCCATATTCCTGTACGCCGGGTGATGCTTGAAAAAATCGCGCTCAGCCTGCAGAGCATCCGAGAGAGGCCTGCCACTCTGGATATCGGCTTGCGAACGGTTTACAATTCCAATAAAACCCAGTTTCAACGGGTACACACGCCCAGACAGAATATCCATGGCATTTGTTCCGTGGTCCATGAGATCCAACTTAGTAAGGACTCCGATTGTCCTCTTGCCCATGGGATCGACATGGCGGGCCAACTTCAACGCTTCCGAGTTGACAAGATCGACGTTCGCAGGAGAAACTGCGAGGATGACACTGTTTGGCTTGGCAATGTACTCGGTGATGAGAGTGCGGGTCTGCTTCTCAATGTCTGTCGGCTGATCGCCAATAGGCACCTAATACCGTCAGCCACTGCTTTCTGAAGTCGGACTTCACGACAAACCTTGGTCAAACCTGGTAAATCGACAAGCGTCAAACTGAGAACGTGCGGAGAGTACACTTTCAAGTTGATCGGCTGTCTGTTGATGCCCTTGTTGTTTCCTGCTATCCTTGCGGTCTCGGCTTCAATCTCGCGCCTAATCTCAGCAAAATCATAAAACCTCTTCCCAGGCATGTGCAAAAACTCTCCCCACTCTTGTTGCCCCGCTACGCTCGCCGGTGTGTGCGGTACGTGAACTTCGTCGCTTTCGTCGGCATCTTCGCGTTCGCTGGGTAGATTGATAAGCTGGAGAATCAGTGGTCGCCGCGTTACGATGCCGCTGCCTCGAGGGAGAAAGTCCCTGCCAACGATGTTCTCGAGGACGGATGATTTTCCGGAAGATTGCGAGCCTACAACAACCTAGAAGAGTCAGTATTGAGAAATTTAAAAGCCTGTAGCGCATGGCAGCAGGGCTTTCTGCAGTGCTGGTCGTTGCTTTTGCCGCACAGTGCCTCGGCGGAAAGACGACGTACAATCTGAGGCAAGTCCAAGGAATCATTGCCAATCGTGTTGAACACGAGATCCTGAAGTCGGTTCACGGTGTTGAGGAGCTCTTCACCCAAGGCCGCCATGGTGGAGATGGATATGTGCGGTCTTTGGAGTTCCCAGTAGCTGAGCCTCTGTAGGTAAACAACAACGGCCTCGGTGGCTTCGAGATAGGTGTTGGCGATGTGCAGGGGCGAAGCGTTCGAGCCGAGGATGCAGAGTTGGCGCGCAAAAGCGGTACCTGGCTGGATGCCTACTGGATAATCGCGACTGGAGGGCACTGAAAAGGCACGTCGTCATGGGAGCCAGACCTTGGAACCCGCACTTCTCGCGGTCACGTGACAATTCTCCACATTAAACTTCTTATGCATAAAGGAGAGATGATTCTTGAATAGACTCATTAAAGCTCGTCCGCACGCACATTGGATTCACGACTTGCGACTGGCATCTATACGAGCATACATAAGCCTGCCGCGCTGCACACGACACGTCGCGCGGAGCGTCTGCCTTTTCGCTAACGAACCAGGACCCTCAACGAGAATGCACATGTGACAGGGTACGTCACATTCGCTCAGCCATCCTTTAGCATGGCCTTCATCGGACCGGCAGCTCTGATGGTACCGCAAGCATGCTCTTGTCGGGTAGTATCGGTGAATCGTTGCTGACTCCAATGTTCAAGTCAACCGCTTATCTCCCCTATCTCGATTCAGCGCTTCGGTCAACAACGGTCAAGGGAAATTGGCTGTGATACCCCAGATTCCGGTCTCCGCAATGTTGCCGTCGCCCATTATCTGCATTTTTCGGTGACTGTATGGCCCAATTGCAATTGATTGTGCTTGCTTGAAACGATAAGTGAAGTAGGAGCTATCATAGTGACCAAACTAGACGGCTGTGAAAGGACGCCTTTCACAGCTAGCATCAGGGTCCCATGATCAACATCGATCAGCATCCAAATTCCGAAGCCTTATCTTGACCTTCCTATCAGTGAAAGTGAACACAGCCAACAAAGGCGTATGTCTGTGCACTTTAGGGTCTGAGGAGGAAAGTACAAAGGCGGGCTTGTACTTAGCCACCTTGACCTGCCCATATGCTCTTGCAGTTTTCCCAATTTCACGCAAACAAGACCTATCGTTCTTTATCCACCTCAACTCCCTTCGCACAGAGCCAAATTGCACGCGATTCTTCCACACCTATGCCCATGGCCTCAAAGACCTTCAGTGAGCTACAAGAAGAGGAGTACACGTCGACAACTGTTGGCACAATCACATGCACGGCACCCATACCATTCGGCGGCGAAGAGCAATGGCTTTATTTTCCAGACGATGGCAAATTCGATCTGTCCAGAGGATCACAGAGAAGGATGGTCGTTGAATGCGACAAAGAACGCCACAACCACAGCGGATTCATGTTCGATCCTGATAGCGCCATTTTGATCGTTGTCGACATGCAGAACTATTTTGTCCATCCTCAGTATCGAGACCACGCCGCCGGTTTGAAGGCTGTCGAGCCTACTCTCAGAGTCATTGAGCGGTGCAGGAAGGAGGGCATTCAGATTGCCTGGCTGAACTGGGGATTGACTGAGAATGACCTGAAGACTATGGCCCCAGCTATCCAGCGAGGCTTCCACAAGACCCTGGGATGGCACGTTGGACTAGGTGCTCAGCTTCCAGGCAATCAGGGTCGTTGCCTCTTCAAGCGAACTTGGAATGCAGAGCTCTACGATCCTTTCAAGAAGGTTGCTCAGCCTGGTGACCTATTCTTCGACAAGACACGCATGAGTGGATTGTGGTCTACATCCGAGCCTCTCCACGAATATCTCCGAGCTGTAGACAAGAAGACACTGATCTTCACCGGTGTGAATACCGATCAGTGTGTTTTCGGAACGGTGTCTGATGCTTACTCGTACGGGTGGGACTGTGTTTTACTGGACGACTGCACAGGCACCATGACCGGATTGGGCGCTCAGGCTGTCGCTGAGTACAATATTGCGCAGAACATGGGGTTTGTGACTGGCAGCAAGGAGTTTTGCGAGGCAGCTACTGCTTGACTATCTGATTCCTTTTCTAGCATTTTGCGTTTCTTCGGCGGTCGTCTGTCTTCTCATCGTTATCAGTGCATGCGAGCAACTGCGAATACCCTGTTACATAGTATAAATCAAGATAAATTATTGCATCCTATTACAGAATCTTGAGGTTGGTTGTGGCCAATCAGTCGCGATTGCCCTTTTAATCGAGGATCTGCAGGTGTGACTTCACATGACGACAATGCGCAGCAACTTCGAATCCGGTACAACCTCACACGACAGCCTTCGACTCTACAAGCTCCGTGACGTTGGAGTCAATCGATCACAATTTTAGTCAGAGGACACATATTTGCTCAAGGCAAAATGCGTCTGCAATCATTGATTAGTTCCGCAAGCCTCCTACAGCTCCATGCAGCTGTGCTTGCTCTGCCTGCCAACCAACAGCCGCTCTATCTGAAGGGTTCACCGGATGTCCTGACCGTACAAGCTGCGTATGTCTCTATTCCAGGTCTTTCCCCTCATGCTAAACAAATGTAGGCTCAGGGAAGCTGAGATCATCCCTACTGGTAAGACTTTCAGGAACGCAAAGGCGGTAGCAGTCAACTCACATCAGTAGTCATCGACGACTTTCTTCCTAGTCTAACACTCTCCATCTCTTGGAAGAAGGATGAGGCAGAGCTTGGCAATACTATCAAGCCCAAGCATCTCCAAAGTGCCCCAGCAATCGCTTTGCACGAAGACACAAATCCCGGCAGTGCCAGAGACTCACACCCAACCTACGTTGTCACTCTCACAGACCCTGACGCACCTTCTCGCGATAATCCCAAATGGAGCGAAATGTGCCATTGGATCGCTACTAATGTTTCCGTTATTCCGAGAACATTCTCCATCCTTCCACTTCCGGAGCATGACCTAGTCGAATACAATCTCAAAGATCACAGCAGTCCGGATGATGTTATCGAGTACAAACCGCCTGGCCCTCCACCAGAGACCGGCAAGCACCGCTATGTGTTCCTTGTGTTTGCGCCAAAGAACGGTACAACGGAGGCTCTGCACCTCTCCGTGCCGAAGAACCGTCAGCATTGGGGCACTGGCGAAGAAGGCGGAGGCGTAAGGAACTGAGCAGAGGCGAACGAGCTGGTTCCCGTGGCTGCTAACTTCGTATATGCGAAGAACAAGAAACAATAAATGCTGTCAAAGCTTGTCTGCCAGAATTCATCATCGGAGCCACATGGTAAATTGTGGATCAAATCATTTCCTCGTGATTAGTTTGATGTCTCTAGCAAGTTTGGGAACATCAGTAGCTCTCATGGATAATCGTTTATCGTATTCAAGACTTGGGCATTGCAATAACTGGTTTAGATGCACTTTCAGTGGGCATTATAAAAGTAAATTCGTCTACATTATCATAACAACGCAGTCTCTAGCTCAAGGGGTATACAGCTCGGACCAAAAACTTAAGGAAATGCATCATCTCGTGCTAGACCTCATCAGCGCATTCAGCTTCATGAGTAGCGCAGCTCAGCCATGCTTAGCATACACCGGCTGCTTGTTGTGCCTCCTCCCAATGCAGAACTCCACCACCCAGCTCACCACCACAATCAACATCAGGCCCGTGGCAGCCCAGGTAAGCGCAAGGAATTTGCCGCCCCAGTTTGCCTCAAGGCCGATCTCGCTACCCTTATCGTTAATGATATTGGTAGCCTTGACCATGACAGCTGTGACAAGCGCACTGGCAAGACCGATAGCCAGGAACGCAAGAACCGAGATGAGGAAATTAACACACGCCGACAGTCGGCCAGAGAGCAGGACCGCGGCAACAGCAGCAAGCAGCGCGACGAAGATAAGCGCAATGGCAACGCAGTACAGCACAAACATGGCGCCCATCAACGCATTGAGCGTCTTGATGCCCGTCTCGATGTCAGAGGGCCAGTGGAGATCGTCAAGCGTGACATCAAGCCCTGTGGTCTTGTTGAGTGCCTCCTCGAGGATCGCAGTCGGGTCGAACTTGTACATGGCGCGGTTCTTGCTGCACTCTGTGACGTTCTTGTGGATTTCGGACTCGCTGACAGTGGCGTTGGGGGCTTCAGCGGGAGTGTACTGGCCCTCGCAGTAGTTGAGCATGTGGGCGGAATAGAAGTCCTCGATGCCCAGCTTCTGAGTGACCTCGCCGATGGCATCGTTGATGGCCGAGCTACCGTAGTTGCGGACACCGTTCAGTAAGTTCGTGAGGGGGTTGCTGGTGTCTGTGGAGCGGGTCTCGTTGACGAGGTTCTCGCCGATCATCGATGTGTTGAGAGTAACGAGGTGGTAGTCCTCCATGAAGCCTGCCTTGTGGCCTGCGAAGAGGCAGAGGAAGGAGAGAATGAGGGCTGCTGTGCAGCATAATGCTGGGATGAGAGCTGTGGGGCGCATGATGGTTGGGGTAATGTACGGGCTTCTGAAGGCGCTTGGTGTAGTATGCAGTCAGGATGTTTTATAAGGCAAAGACTGGACAAAGAGTTCGACCTCTCAGTGCCTTTCTTGCAAAGCAGTTGTTGAGTTGGAAACAAGCGTCAAAGAACTAACTCGACAGCAGCCCGCGCAATCTATATGCTGTCCACGCGGCTGCACACGCATTCCAAGCTTGCTTCACGCTTCCATTCTTGTCGCGACATTCACGTCACCTAAGCCAGGGTTGCGAGCAGCCCACACACTGTCTGTCGAATCAGTCAACACGAGGCAGGAAACAGGCTCTGCCACCCAGCCTCAGGATCGTCGAGTCTCCACGATTGTATTGGCTGAAACAATGTTAAGTGCACACCGACCTTGTTGACGTGTAGGGCGCTTTGACGGGCACTACGTCACTAGCTTGAAAAGGCTTACGCAGGGCTCTCAGCCTGTTGTTGCAGCCGCACAAGGGTCTCGGCCAGGCGAGGTTTGCCGAGCATCACTAAGCGAAGAGGATTGGCCCGACGAAGGTTTCCGTGACCACAACTTCGCTGAAAAAGGTTGTAGACGCGGAGGATTCGCAGCTTTGCGCGGCTGTGCCACAAGAAAGATGGGGTTGCACAGCCGCTGGGGTACGAATCCAGGTACGCGACCGTTGTGGGACCTAAGATCAAAATAGAAACGTGGAAACTCTATGTACTTTGTAATCTTCTTCCTCAGATCTTTGCTGCAAGCCACTATCAGCGAATAATATTCTCATATCAGAAAACATCAAATAGGTTTCAGAGAATTATGGTTGAACAAGTCACGCGCTGCGCGTGCTTGAGTCTATTGTTCCTAGCCTTCGTCTAGTCGTAAGGTCTTGTCTATCGTAAGTGACCATGTTGTATGGTCATCGTAAGTGGGGCATCCTGTGCCTCGTATGCTTTTGAGTGGCGTCATAAAGATAGGGTGGTATGAGTGGTGTGAGCATTTGGTGTGCGTATTACGCCAACCCTACGATGGCGTCTTCTTCGTCTTGCTTGACGGACCGTTCGAGGGCGATTTCGACTTGGTACCGACTGCGTCTTTGAAAGGCGAGTATGGTGCAGCGACTGAGTGCGGCGGAGCGCGATGTCCATTTGCGAGCTTCGGCGGTTCGCTCGACCCTGGCCACTTCTTCTGTTCGTCGTGCATCTTGTTGAGAGGCTCTCCAACGATGTGGTATTTCGCCCACTCAATTGGCGGACACCGAACCACATTCTGCGGCTGCGGTATAGCCGGAAACTTGGTCGCAGTCTTGGGGTCTACATTTGCAGAATCCTTGCGCCCGGCCCCAGCAACAGTGTCGCCGTTGCTCTGGGCTGCGTCTGTTAGGCCCGCAAGCGTCGGCGTGAGAACGTCATTATGCGCGCGTGCTGCCTGCGCGCGCTGCTCTTGCAGGGAGCGCATGAAGCTCTCTGGGTCTTGGACGGCGGCATGCTTGAGTTCCTCCAAGGCCTTCAGGTCGCGCTTGCTCTTTTCGCGCTGTATCTGCAACAGCGATATGGCGGAGCGCAGGGCTATGGCGTCCGGGTTCTCGCTCTCTGAGATGGGCACCGAGGGCGGCTGCTGTCTGAAGGCTGTAGGCGCAGGTGCAGGCTTGGGCGCAGGCGGAGCAGGTGCATTTCGCGGTGGGGCTTCGTTATGAGGCCGAGCGTCAGAGCGCTCGACTCCTATGGGGGCGAGCTGCGCATGGGTTGCGGTGGGCGTGATGGGGGACACGGGCGGCCGGTCGGAGGTGGGCGACTCGGAACGCTTCGAGGTCGACGAAGTGTCGCTCGAGGACGCCGGGCGCAAGTCTGTATTCACCAGCAGCGCGGGCATGGTGGCGGTGGGGGAGGTTGTGGGCGCGGCCCACGGCAACAGCAACGAGGCTGGAGGGGCACCTGCAAGGCCTGATGGCGCGGCACGTGGCGGCGATGCGGCACTGCTCAGTTGCACGCTTCGTCCATGTTCCAGAGGGCGCGTGGGTGAGAAACTCGGTCCGTTCGTTGGGAATGGGGTTGTGGAGACGCAGAAGTCGGTCGATGTGGCTTGCGCGGACTGCCGGAACAACTGCTGCCTGTCGCCAATCTCAGCACAGGACCCGCCATCCAGCTCTGACTGCTAATTACCGTACCGCACCTTGCCAGCTCCGAGTAACTAGCCACTGGTGACTGGACCCGTTTGAAGGATTCAATCCACAAGGCTCAAGCACTAAATTGGACCAATCAATCGCGTAGTCTTTTTGGGAATCATACATTTTAGAGATCAACGCCAATCAGCCCTGAAGGCCTCCGATCAAAGCGCTGCTTTTCGAGTAGTTAGCTAGCATTCACCAGGTGGCCACTCGGAGCTGGCAAGGTGCAGTCGGCGATGGCAAGCGATAAGCGCCAGTCTCTGCCGGCGATGGTGTCCCGAAGGTACCACCCTCTACACAGTAAGCGCACTTTGCACACAATCGAGAACGTTGGCCATCTACGACCTGCTAGCATTAGAGAAGTGCTCCGCTTCGCGTGCAACGGCATAAACTGAAAGCCACATTTTGCTGCTCGCCAATCACGCGACCGGCCATGGGCTGCGGCTCGCCTGCGAAATGTGGACTATTGCAAGGTCGCTCCTGCTGGGACGGCCTGTCCGCGTCGCACGCGAAGCCATACGTTATTTACATGCTGCTGAGTCCCCGTCTTTCAAACACCCACGTATTCTCTCCATGTCCAACTTGGCGATCGACACCACCTCAGCTGCACGCCATGTGTTGTAGCTGCACTGCACCAATCAGCTGTGACTCTGCCTCGCACCGATCTTCCTGCTAAACCTTGTCCGTCCAGCCTGACTTGCCGATCAAGTCATGGCGCCTGGTACCGACTTAACAGCGCAATCCCCGCGGGCTGGACCTCGCGTGCCAAAGTTGAAATACAGAAATCCACTGCCACCGGATCAAATCTCGCTTTCGTCGCACATTTCCCTTCAGGACACGACACGGCCACCACTGCAGAGACAAATCTCCACCACTAGTTCAGAGGTTCCTCCTTCCACACCTTCTCGGCCATCTTTCGAGACCAGTGCAAGCGCAACGTCGTCAAGTGTGGCTTCCATAACTTCCAGCGCTTCTAGCTCCAATGAGTCCAAGACATCGAAGAAAAAGAAAAAGAGCAGTTCTGTCTTCGGGTTTCTGTCTCTGAAGGAGCCCTCTCAGGTCGCTCTTGAACAATTCGCCGAACAGCAGCGCAAGCAAGGGAACGGAAAGGGTACAACATCACCTTCAAGCTCTTCGATCAGGACCAGCGCCAGCCTTGCAAGCAAGAAACTACCGGACAATGTTCCCAAAGTCAACTCCAAATGGGACGGCATCCCCGATGCGGTCAAGAAACGACAGTCTGGTGCACCCACGGTTACCAGGACAAGCAAAGATACGAAACGATCGTCAGGATCCTCATTCGGATCAAAAGCCTCACATCTCTCTGCCATGCCATGGAATAACTCGGAGTTCTCGGTCATGTCCAATGAGTCCAGAGGCCCGCCCCCTTCGATTGTCTCAGTGCCTGCCGGAATCAACGCGGATATCTACCACAACGGGCATTATGTACCCTCGTCGCCGTCCGAAAACTCGCTATCTTCGCCATCTTACTATTCTCCTGAGGCGCCGATGGCGTCTGGCGCCTTGCCTGTAGAGGTTCCAAGTGTATCTAGCAGTGCCGAGGCCGATTCGTCGGCCAGACGTCCATATCCACCAACTGACTTGAACACGATTCCGGATGTACCTGAGAGTTTGAGGTCGGTCTCGCCTGCTTCTTCGACAGATTCTGTGGATACTGTTGTTCGGGCTGAAGCTGATGCGATCTTCAAAAAGATGAATGACCGGCCCCAACAGCAGGGCTTCTGGGGTGAAAGCGCAACAGCGATAGGAACGCCTTCCGAATCTGGATCTGAGTCCGCCGTACCAGAGTCGCACGATTTCTTATTTGATATACCTTCCAGTACACCGTCAAGCACATCCTCACAGAAGAACGACTCTCCTATGGCGTCTCCGCCTGTTTCCTATATTGCGCCGGCCGTCAATCACGCAGAGTCACCTGCACATTATGCCCCATCGAGTGTGCCCGATAAGATGCCAGCTGTTTCTCACTACTCTCCATCTCGACCTGTGCAGAACTTTAGTCGGCCCATGGCGCCTGCCACGTCGAAGTTGCCCAGCTTCTTTCAACCCGCACCTCCGCCCCCTGTAGCATCTTCCTCGCTTCGGTCCAGAGCTTTGAGCTCCAGCCTTCCGACCCTGTACGAGAATTCCATCGCTAGTACCGAATCGTTCGACACAATTCGGGACGACAACGTATCAATCGCCCCATCTGTTACACCGTCTTCGATAGCGCCATCTGAGCTATCGGAACACTGGCACCAATCCTCCCGTGATCGACTAGGTCTCGGAGGTCAGGTCCGCAGAAGTGACGTACTGCCGTGGACGGCAGTGGAGGACCCTTCAGGTAAGCCCAAAAACAGACGTCGTTTGTCATTGTTGGTAAAGGGCGCGTTACGGTCATAAGGTTCCCCTGGAGGATGAACTTTGACTAACTCCGTGTGCGCAATAGCTCGCGACAGCCAGCAACTATCATAGTCCGCCATATTTGTATTTTATTCAGCGTTTAGCGTAAGCATATCGTCTCGACCGATACGTCATCGTCTACCCATAGATACCCCATTATATTTTCAACATATATGAAAGCATCCGCTCTTGTTACAATTGCGAATCGCAATAGTCGCCGTCCTCTGTTATTGCCGCATCTGGCGTTATCGAAATGCACTGCACACGCCACATTACGAGTAATGCACAAATGCGGCGGCCTATCGGTATTTCCATACCGCCAACATGGCAATTGTAGATGGAGCAAGGAGGCGCTTAGTAAATACAGGCCTTATGTACGCTAGAGTTTCTGACAATGCAACATATGCGCACTGTCCACCCTTTGCCAGCTCTGATGAGATGTTTGACGCTTTTTGAAGGATACAACGATACAAGTGTAAACACTCAACAGACTTCATCAGCAGCGTAGCTATCATAAAGAGCCTTGTATTTTTATTAATCGCGCCAATTAGAACTGAAGCCCTCCAACTAAAATGCATTTCTGCATTTCTGCGGTTTGCCAAGTGTCTCATCTGAGCTGGCAAGGTGCAGTAATGTACCAAAACCCACAATAATTTAATCTCCGCCAGCTAGTCACTTTCAACACGTCTCTCGGTCCACCCCGCAGTCGTGCTCGCATTTGAGGCAATGAGAGCACGGACGAGTAGTGCTCATGCAGGCCGCAGTGTATTCATGCTATTTTCCGGGCTGGATCTCGGACTGACCGCTCCGATCAGGCAAACCGATTTGTTCGCTTCACACGCTAACAATTCGATCCAATTTGCTAAGCCAGTAGGCTGTCATACACTGCTTAGCCCTGCTTTAGGCGGAAATATAAATATTGTGATCGGTCTTCTTCTGCGGATGTAAATGCGAGCCGAGCATAGTATAGAACATGCAGCACCTTGCCATCTCTGAGCGGCCACTCGATAGTTTTGAAGGATTCAATTAGAAAGAGCGCATAAGGATCTGAGGACCAACTAACTGCGTAGCCATCATAATAGCTATAACTATCTGGAAATCTGCCCAATCAGCCTAGAAGGCCCTTCATCTCAGCCGCACCGGAAACAGAGACAAGGAATCATTGAATATATCGCACTCTCCAATCGATGCACGGCAATGCACCGTCGTATCCACCGTGATCCAGAAATCTACTACAGTTCTAGTTAGGGTCTTACGCCCTGACCTACGATAAACGCGCGTCGGACCGCTGGCCGATGTGTCGTGCGGGAGTTCCGCCGGTGGACACTTCCGAACGAGATGTGAAGGTATCGCGAGGCTTACTTCTGTACCCTCGAAAAATCCTGCTGCTCCACATGCTGAAAAAAACTTTGGTAAAAGTCGTACTATACGGTAAATTTTCTTCTAGATGGGCAAATTTTTACAATCTAGATTGTATTTGCACTGTAATTGTTGCTCACAAGGTCTCTATCATAACGACCGGACGACTCATAGAGCAAGACACTGGTCTTGGCTTATCTGGCAGCCCGGCATAAAGATGGACAGGGCAAAGCAAAAATCTCAAGATGAAGATGCTTCTGATCAGCACATGCTGGCAGCCTTTGCTCTGTGCTTTGCAGAAGCTACAGCGCCTTGTCAGCGCCGAGTAGCCACTTGACAATTCTGAAGGATTCAACTAAGAGAGAGCACCGGGGACGGGTGACCAATTAAGTGTGTAGCCATCTTGAAAGCTATAACCTTTGGGAAGTCTGCTCTAATTAGCTTGAAGGCCTCCATAACGCATGCTTCCTTAACTCTCCCTCTGATGTGTACGCCTTCTCACAAAGTTCACACCACCATGTCTTGTTGTCCACATCTTCATCTCGCTTCCTCTTCCTGGACACATAGCGGCGCTTGTTGATCTTTTGGCGAAGTGCAATGAAAGCTGGGGTTGGGTCGATCCTCTTCTTAATATTGTCTGCCTTTGACCATTTGCGAAGATACTCATTCTTATGGAGCCTCTTCTTTTCTGCCAAAGCATTGAGCTCCCCAGCATCAAGGTCCAATCCTGGAACATGCTCAAGAGGGGGATTATGAGTGCATAGTCCACCCCGATGAAGTTCACTCCGACCCCAGCAGACTTTGCCGGCTTTAAATAGTCAATTACCATTTCTGGAGACTACAATTCCGATAGAGCAAAGAAGGGAGATGACCAAGTCATTGTGTAGCCATTGTAAGATCTATAATTATTTAAAGTCTTCATCAATTAGTCTTGAAGGGCTCCAACTGAAGAGCCACTTTCTACGCTTCTTATATTCTGCCAGCACTCGAGGGACTGCTTCTTTGCCAAAAAAAAATCCAGTAGACTGGGTTCGCCGCGAAGGTGATAGCAACGGGTCTCTGATCGAGAGGTGAACAAATTGGCTCTGTAACTAAGTCAGTTACTGTAAGGTCAGATGGTCATGAGACAAGTTGTGAAGCGCCGATAGGGTGTGCTACAATTGGTGGAATGACGTAGCACAACCGAAGTCCCCGAAGCTCGGCCCTCTTACAACCGCAACATCTCATTTCGTACCACTCCTGTCAGCACCCATGCAATTAACTCTGGTAGCCTTGTTACACTTACTGGAGTACTGGTAATGGTCGGAGTCGGTGGACGGTCTAAGGCCTGCGAGAACTGTAGGCGACGACGCGTCAAATGCGGTAAGTTCCTGCTTTGCGTGTTACTGCGCTCTCGCGTTCTCGAGGGTATTGACAAGGCTGGAAAGATTTAGGAAAGCCTTCCTGTCTGCGGTGCCAAAAAGCACGACTTTCTTGCAGTGGACCTCGGGATATATCCATAGTTCCATATAGTGGACCAAAGACGACTGTCAGATCTCCTACAAAACCGGTTGAAGATGATTTGCAGAGTCTGATAGAGAAGGCGCCGGAATTGCACATCACCAGACCACTATCTGTACCTCACGACGACTTGTACCAGGCCTTTACGCACTCACGTCTACTTAATGGCATTGAAGCGATCTCAGTAGATCCAGGGATTGATCGCGCTATCACGGGGAAATGCTTCCTGGCACTCTCTACAACATACTTCGGAATTAAGCATCGTGAAAAAGCAGTGACTGCCCAGGGGCTGTCAAGGTATGGCACGGCATTACAAACAGTGCACGAGGCACTTACGAATGAGGATGCATCGAGATCTTTCGACTTATTGGAGGCGGTCATGATCATGCAGGTCATTGAAGTCCGTACAATTACCGATAGAAGATTGCCTATGCTGATGATCGCAGTTCCTAGTCTCTGAGCGCGAAAATGGTTGGATAAACCATGCCCGCGGACTGGAGCGACTGCTCGAAAAAAGAGGCCCGGAATTAATGTCATCGCTACCGTCACTGCTGGTTATCGAACGGTGCCGCACTTCTATGATATTTGCCGCTCTAGTGCTGCGCAGAACAACGATTGTGGCAAATTCTGAGTGGAAGTCAATACCTTGGAGCCGTTTTCCTAGCAGGATAGATTCAAGAAAGCTGCTACACGACATTTTAGCAGACTGTCCCAAGCTCTTCGTTGTGCGAGATCGGATCATGGCGGCTCAAGAAAGCCAGGCTGATAAGAGCGCGCAGCTTCAGCAAATATTGGACAAAGCTCAGGAAGTCCGTGCCAATCTACACCAATGGAACGAGTCTTGGGGCCATCATGCTTACACGGAAATACTGCCGCCGGCCACTACACCTGTGATTGCTGATACTACTGGGGGCACAACTCTGGCTTGGACTAGTGTCTTCCACTTTGAAACACTTTATCAAGCTAATATCCTGACGTTGTATCGCGCAACTCTGATTCTTATCCTGCGCTTCATTACCAGTGTTCGAACTGCATTGGGTAAAGTTGACGAACTTCATGTTCATCAGCAAGAGATACTTGACGCCGGCTTGTTCATCTGCCGCAGCGTCGACTTTCACCTGAGCCAAATCTGGACTGAACTAGGCGCTTTCAACCTATTGTTTCCAGTACGTATGGCCTATGATGCTGTTGGCCGGGAACAAAGCGCTATAGGTCTGTGGCTAGAGAAAATACTCGATGATATCTCAGCAGGACGAAGGGGTCTTTGGAAATCCGCCAAAGCCGTGCTGGACATCGGCTGAGGCGGGAGAAACTTTACTTTGATCGAAAAATTTATCTTGGAATGGATTGTATGGAGTGTTGAGGTCACACCTATATGTCCTTTCAACGCTGAGAGCGCCTCCTTTGCTCAAGTGGCTGAATGTTGCTTAGACATGTCCTCCACCACTATGAACTCTAATTTCCTGACTTTCTCCAGATCCTTGCTCTGCCTCTTGTTACTCTTCTCAAGTCTCTTGCTCTGCTTCTTTTTCCTCTTTCTCTCTTCTTTGCCAGAATCCCGAGATGGTTTGTTCTCAGCCTGGAAGACCTTCCTTGCTCGATCCTCCTCGATCTGCGCCGCTCTATCGGGATGCCTTCTCAGATCTTTCTCTGCCTCGCGATTGATCTTACGCACACGACGTGCGATTTTCCGTTGCGACTTGTCATCTTCTGAATCGGAATCCGAGCTTGAACTTGAGCTGCTGCTTGAATCTGAGCTGTAACCGTCATTCTTGCGGGACTTCTCTTCCTGCTTCTTTCGCTTCTTCTCGATACTCTTTGCAGCAATTCTGTCCAAGATATTGCGTTCGCCGCTTGGTGGAGGAACGTTGAACGAAAGGTCGGCAACGTACGGCTGCAAAGCGTACATGCAGCGGTCCCGGATACTGATTATCCCATGCTCAAGGTTCTTCTCACTGCAAGTGTCAGCTAATTCATCGTTCAATAGAATGGAGTCACTTACGCCAGCACTGTAGTGTCAGTGTTGAGAGCGAGTTTCTCCAATAGTTGTGGATACTTGCATACGGAAACTCGTAGTCCGCGAGGCGCAAAATACTCGCGGTTGACCTTTTCCAAAAAGTAGCGAGTTCGCCCGTATGATACAGCGGCTGTACCAACTCCTGCAGCGATATTCATACTGCTACCTGCGGCCATCGCCCAATGATGCGGACTTGCTCGTTAGCTCGGTAGGGCAATGTGGCAGTGAGATACTTACACTGTACCAACGGCACTCCCTGCTACGTTGAGCACTTGGAGCGGTGCAGGGGGAGCCTGTGCTACTGTAAGGTTGTCGATGAAAGCCACGAACTCGCGTTCATCGATGTCATGTGGCCTCAATGCGGGACTATAGGCTCGCATGAAGGGGAGCGGCGTTGCTAGTCGACCACTTATATCTAGCCTTGGAACCACGACCGGTTTCTAGCAACGTCAATGTAAAATTCAAGTTGGTCTAGCCTGGGTTGCCAACCTCTAATCGACGACTATAAGCATTCTGAGTAGTCGGTCGATTCGGAATCCAAGTAGTGACATGGCCTACAAAATCTGCGTCATTTTGAGGTCTTGTGGCTGTTGCGACCGCATAAGCGGGCGGTGCTGTTCGAGGAATATCGCCATATGTTTCTGACATTGTGAGCGCCATTGTTTTATATGTTTGCCGATGGATTTCATCCTTTGAGGAGCTTGGGAATACTTAAGTATGTCCCACAACTATGTGTCGACGAATCATGATGCATCCCAGAACGTCGACTGACTATTCCATAATAAGCCCATTTCTCGAGACATAGCCTGCTGCAGCACTTGTGTAAGGCTTATCGTCGGCTAAGCATCGACAAGCCCCATGGAACATGTAGAGCTGCCGCCGATCACTATCCCAAATAGGCTCATTCCTCGAGGTACTAGCCCAATCTTCTCTAGACCCAGCCCTCCGTGTCGGCCGAGGCGATCACGGAATACCAAATGCGGTAATGATGGTATGGCAGGTCATCGGATCATCTTCCAATACATCGCACCTATCTTACAATCTGCCAACGAGCTTTCGATGGTCTTGCTGATGGATCTTGCGCCTCAAGCGCAGCCCGTCATCAGCTGTAGCGCTGGCGGCGGTGCTTCGAGAAATCCACCCTTTTCGGAATGGAGCCTCATGATGGATGACATCTGAAGAAGTATAAATCTCTACGGTTTGCAACAGCAGACTGAAGAATCCAACACATCTAATTCAGTTGCACAACCTCATCATTCATCATGCTAATTCATGCTCTTTGCCTCGCAGCTGCCTCGGCAGTACTCGTCACTAGCGCTCCGCTGTCAGTAGGTGGTCCTCAGCCCGGAGAGACTTCTTACTACAGCACATATCGCGGCAAAGTGGACGCATTCCCTGCCAATGTCACCAAGTCTGCAAGACTCCCTACTTTAAACGGACCCCCGGGAGATGATGATTTGCTCTTCCAAAACCTTCTCAGCGCCGAGTGGGCCATCTACTCGTTCTACCAACAAGGCGTGGCTCGCTTCAACACCAGCGCTTTCGAAGAAGCCGGCTTCCCTAACACAACGTACGACCGCATCGCTGAGATTCGAGATAACGAAGCCGGACACCTCGCCATTTTCCAAGAAGCAATTTCCTCTGCGAGTACCAGGCCCGGCGCTTGCGAATACCAGTATCCATACACCGATGCTACGAGCTACTTGGAGCTTGGCACGCTACTTGAGGTCTCATCAATGGCATTTTTGACGGGTCTGGTGCTGCAGGCCAAGCTGGACGTATCAAAAGCAGCATTGGTGGCAATTGCCGAGACAGAGAGCAGACACAACACTTGGAGCCTGATGGATGTGTGGCGTGCCAACCCCTTTGCTGGACCTTCCGACACCATCTTCCCATACGCCAACGAGATTCTGGAGACGACAAATCTGTTCATCATTCCCGGGTCTTGCCCGCCTGAGAATCCGCCGTACCCGAGTCCGAGCCAGAAACTTCCTTTCATCAGCAACGTTGGTAACGCGACTTTGGAGCCTGGCTCTCAGATCAATGTCGCCTTTCCGGACAAATCCAATCAGCCAAAGTTTGTGGATGGTAAGGACTACTATCTGGTTGCCTTCCATGGTGTCAACAATGCCTCTTCGCCATTCGATGTCAAGACTGGTACGGCAGTCATTCCAGCGGATATTGAGCCCCATAAGGGCATCATCATCTTTGTGATTGCAGATTGTCCTGGCGCACCGACTTTGGAGTCGGTAGTGGCCGGGCCACTGATAGCTCCTCAATATACATAGTGTAGAGATTAGTAACACTCGTTACCTTGTGGTCTCTACAGGTACGTGACTTCTGCTGCGAGGCTAGCGTTTTTCGAGACGGTCTCGGCACTGAGTCAATACAATCTGACAAGCTCCTGTATTCTAGTAGTAGTATTGCCACCAGGCTTTTTGGTATAATCAACACTCTGAAATATTTTGTTCTCCTTGAGTGCTACGGAAAAGACAGGTGGATACAGTAACCTCTCCATCCTGAAGCAAAAGAGCGGACAAAGACATGATGTTTCTTCGACATATTTTGAATCTTGCGAGCATAGAAGTTTTGTTGGGCAGAGTCGACAGAAGTTGCAGAGCTGAGAATTTGCGGGCACAGTGTAGGCATCAATTGACAAAAGCAGCAGCCTATTGAGCAGCACCTCTCAGATTTGGATGAACTCTCGACGCAGAAGTAGAAGATAGTACATAGAAGGTAGCGTTGTATTTTCGGAAACCTCAGAAAGTATAAGAGGAAGTAAGAAGTGAGGATACTCAAGCAAAGAGACAGGAAGAATCGTGGCTATCCGAAACCCAGGTTTAAGATAAGACATCCTCAACAAATGCTGTATAGCTGATCTTTTAGTGAAGTGGTATAAGTATTGCCTCTAAAGACCAGCGACATCTTGAGATGTGCTCTGAGGTTTTGAAGGGCTTCTTTGGACACAGAAACAGACATGAAGAAAACCACACAAGACTTTGGGATCTTTTCCCATAAAGTAGCCTGTTCCAGTTTCTTGAAAGCAGAGCGTTTGAAGCGATAGTGATGTTGAAGTCATGGTCGCGAAACTCAGGACTGGATTTGTACGTTGCATCGTCTCGCTATCACATACAACACTGTTCATATCCATCGACAGACCCAAAACCAAGCCAGAACCCGCCCCAAGCAGCCTGCACGGCATTATACACACTCAAGAGTACAACTCCTCATCATCTCCAGCATCACCAAACCCGCCTGCCGCAATATCAACACTGCTCTTGCTCGCGTGGCCGGAAGCTGCTGCTCTCCCTTTGCCCTTTGCGCTGCTTCCACTTCCACCAGAGCCATTTAGATCGACATTCTCAGTCCTGACTACCAGCTCCTCAGCTTCTTCGATGGGCGCAGCCGCCTTGCCCTTGCCCTTGCTGCTGGGAGCAACCGCAGATGTCCCGTTAGTCGCCGGTGGCGCCCCAATCTGCTTCTTCTTCTCATCGCCCTGCTTCCCAGCGCCTTCGAATGTCCGCCGCACTCGGTCATAGTGCCTGAGCTCGTCTGCGCTGACACTGGGGACCAATTCGTTGTGTGCGTCCATGTAATCCTGTTCCGTGACCATGACAGCTGTGTCCTCTTCGGTGGCAAGATGGTCGAAGAAGTACGCGATGGTGATCTTCTGATCATGCGTATCGTTGTACTCTTTGACCTTCTTGTCAACGGCCCGAGCCTGGCGCGTAATTGCCTTGAGCATTGCATCCGAGCAAAGCGCATACATATCTGCACCAGTGTACGTGAATGGCAGTCCCTCTGCGACGCGAGCAAGGGAGAGCTCAGGATGCTTTGTGAATCTGTTACAAGTCAGTATTTGGACGAATCTACACAAGCGTAAGACTTACTTTCTACTCAAGGCCTCTAAAATGGTCTGTTGCTTCTCATGTGTGTCTGAAACGCCAAGATACAGCATCTTATCAAACCTACCAGGGCGAAGGAGGGCTTGGTCAAGTAGATCGGGACGGTTGGTTGCGCCGATAACGAAGACACCTTCGCCGCCATCGCTCATGCCATCCAGCTCGGCAAGCAGTTGAGACACGATACGGTCCATAACACCGCCGCTGTCGCCTTGATTTCCACGCTTTGGTGCAACGGAATCCAGTTCGTCGAAGAATACAACGCAAGGTCGGGCATCACGAGCACGTTGGAACACGCGCCGTACATTTGCTTCCGACTCACCAATGTACATGTTGAGCAATTCAGGGCCCTTGACACTGAAGAAGTTGAGAGAGAACTCTGTTGCAATGGCTTTTGCTAGGAGCGTTTTTCCGGTTCCAGGGGGACCGTAGAACAGGATGCCGCTGCGCTTCTTCATGCCCTTGGCGAAGAGTTCAGGACGGGAGAGAGGCAGCTGAATGGTCTCCATGACCGCGTCCTTGATGTGAGACATACCACCAACATCCGACCAACCGACCTTGGGGATCTTAGGAGCACCAATCGCATCTGCAAAATTCTTTCTTGCAGCATCGACAGCGCCATCGAGGTCGGCCTTTGTGAGGCTATTACTGAATGGCCCGCCGGCAAGCTCGATATCTCTCGTTGTCACTACCTGGCCTGAGGACGAAGTTTTGTTTGCTGTTGCTGCAAGCTCTTCTATGCGAGTACGCTTTGCGACCAGAGCCCTATCGACCACGTCAACAAGATCACCAGCGACCAATGCGGCCGTCTTGACAGCAATATTGCCGAGGTCGACATCTGGTGATAATCTAATGCCAGCGTCATCAATGATACTGCGTAGGATGCCTTCTCTTTCGCCTTCGTCAGGAGCCGTCATCTCCAACTCGTGGGTGAAGAGTCCGCGTATGCCCTCCGGTACTTTATCGATCTCCGTAGTTGTCGCAATCAATACTCTTGAGTCAGCCAAGATCTCTTTGAGCGCTGTGTTCATTCGGTCGGCCGTGAGAGCATCCACATGCTTGATGAGGAGGGCAGTGTATTCAGGACCGCAAGTCAGACCGCGTTCAGCTCTTGCTTTCAAGAAGCCCTCAGTCTTCACGTCCCCACCACCCGCACCGCCCTCAGTAACAATGTCGAAGGCGTCAATGGTAAACGTATGGAGACCTAGGTCCTCGCATGCCTTGTTGGATATGGCAGCCTTACCAATCCCACGTTGTGTCGATGTGAGCAGGATGGCCACAGGAGGAAGCCCGAGATGAATAGCTCGGGGACTAGTGGCTACGGACATCAACTCTCGCAATCGCCTGCGAAGGGGTGAGATATATGGCTTGGGAAGCTCATCCATCGCCATCATCTTCTGAGAGGCAGATACTGGGGTCCGCTTAGCACCGAGGTAGTACTGCCACGCGTTGTCGATAGGTGCGGGTGTTTTACCCTGCTCGCTACCATTCATCTCCATTTTTGTGCTCGCTGCATCGACCGTAGCTGCGCCGCCCCAGACATCTGGCTCTTCAACGTCTCGAGATGGCGAGGTCTTTGACGACACATTACCAATCTTGAACCATGCGACAACTTTCGGGTTGGAAGCATCGATGGCAGTTTCATGGTCCGGACTCTTCTTTGAGCTGGACAATAACTCGTCGCTTCCTACGTCGTCTTCTGTCGACGTCTGGAAAACAGCTCTCCCCAATGACTCGTCGATGGAAACACCAATCAAGTCACCACTCTTCACCACGCGCCGCTTCTGCTCAAAATGCTCCTTCAGCGCAGCGAACAGACTTGGCTGAAGCAAACGATCTGACGAGAGTGGGGTAGATAATTTGAGAAGAGTGACCTCTTTCGCAGAAGGAGGCGATGACGAGCTGGTCAAGCGAGGCTTCTGCAGAGCTGTCCGTGGCAGACCCGGCGCATGTGGCACTACTAAAGGAGTGATGCGTAGATGCGAGGGGCTCCCGAGATTGGCCAACAAAATGGGAGAGAGGTACGCTGCAAGAGACGTGCCTGCAGGACCTGAGAAGCTTGAGATGCTCATGCGGCGATCGCCAGAGTCGTTTTTGTTGACGGCGTATCTCGCGACTTTCTTCGACATGTTCTCGGGCAGACCGTATACCTTGACTGGGCGCCAGTCCGAGCTCTCCTCGTCCTGAGCACCTCCAAAGGCGCCAAGGCCCCACAAAGGATGGCCTGATGGCTCCTCTGACGCCTCAAGCTTGACCCAGTCCCCGGAGAAACACCCGACCTTCACCAGAGTATTGGTGTCTACGAATACACGAGCTTCCTCGTCATCTTCGGCGCCAGGTTTGGGGTGCACTAACTCATCGGAGATGCTTTGCAGCAGTCCGTGGGCTTTGAACACCTTACTTTTCGACGACGAAGCTCCTCGCACGGTGCTCGTTGCTGTAAAGCTGGAAAATACGGATCCAGGAGTTGCTATTCCGTTGGTACGGAAATTACCTGGGCGTGGCGTAGCGGAGGTAAAAGCAGAGAGAACACCCGAAGACTGAGGAGGCAGCATAGGAGCACTCAGGGATATGATATCGTCAGATTCGTCCGATAGATCACCTGCATCTGACCCTGAGAAGTCAGAATCCAGATTGTCGGTAGACTCCTCGTCCGGTGGGCTGGCATTTCGCGAGTCACCGCGCTCGTCTGCTGTATAGAAGGCATCATTGGAAGTATCTTCGGCCTCGCTGTCGTCGAAGGCATTCGATACCGGCGCTGGCCTCACAGGCGGGGGCGCAACCATTCTGGAGCTACGATGCGATTGCAGGACGACGATGCGCGTGCTCGGTAGCAATAGGCCCTGCGAGACAGGCTCGCAGGCTGTGATCTTCGCGGGCGGCGGCGGAATATGTGTGATAGGGTGAGCAGGAAGCGGCAGAGGGAGCAGGTCGCCGGTGTGCAGCACAGTTGGCGACTGCAGAGCCTCCCGTACAGCTGTCCTCCATGCAGTCTCCTGCGCAGCGTGATCCACCCTGAGTGCTGATTTCCCCTTGCCGTTTACGTCAAGATAGCGATTCTTGGGCCCCTTCGCAGCGCCGTTGGCGGGAGTCACAAACCCTCCGCCAAACTTGGCGTGCACCTCGTCCAGCTTCCGCAGCGCCTCGGTGTCAAGATTCACATAGACCGTGTCCAGGCCCAAAGGAACTACGTCGTGTATGCGGACCTCGATAGGCGTGTCTCGGCGCTGTGTCTTGTTGGGCGCCAGGCTATGGAGGAGCTGCGAGAACGATTGTAGCGCGAGTGCAGAGGCGGGGATCTGCAGCGAAGAGTGTGGGCGCACAGTCGCCGTTTCCGTCTTGTCTGCAGCCCTCACTGGCAGAATTGTCCATGGGATGCTCTGGGAAGCAACGACTGAGCTCGGCAGCCACGGGGTAATGGCGACGTGACGGGTGGTGGTAGTCTCGAGAGCTCCTGCCACAGAAGTCAGCTCTGCGGGCTTTGAACTTGAACAAACATTTGATGCAAGCAGACTGTACTGACCAGCGCCCTTTCCAAATAGGTCCTCGTACAGATCATCGCTCAGCACGCCCACTTCACCCTTCAGGCGCTCGTCAAGCAGCAGCCGCGCCGAGATCGCAGGTCGGTCGAGCCTTCTTCTCCTCCTCCTGCGTTTGCGTGGGTTGACCGGATGGACCCCATTCTGCGCTGCTTGCGCCTCCATCTCTTGCTTCGGTCAATTGACGACTGGCGATCTTGGGGGATTGTTGTCGGAGGCTCTGCGGCTGCTGCTCAGTAGTCGCATGCGTTCGGTCGCTGCCAAGCTCCAAGTGTACCTCGGCAGCAGGCGGCCCAGGGTCGAATGCCGATCGTTAGACGCGAACCGGTGCACGCTTGTCCCCGCGTTGGCTGCACGCGCCCTGCTGGCTGTCTTCGAGTAGAAGTGATGTATTTCCGAGGTCTAGCAAGAGATGGACCCATGTCATTGTGCTTGCCCTCACATGAGAAGTTTACATCACCCCCCTCGCCCCGTCTGGCTAGCCATCGCCGAGTGCCCGCTTCTCGCTAGGTCCGATTGCGGTTCCGCTGAACCCATACTTAACCTGCATGAAAGCACACAGCAAATCAAATGTCGCTCCGATGAATGTCTTGCACGACGTCTACTGAACATGAATATTTTGAAACAGATGCTGCAATGCAATGTATAACATCATAATATTCCAGTCCCTTTTGTGAGGATATCAAACGCCTTCAACACCTCCCTATGCACTGTGTCTCCCTCCTTCTCTTCACACCCTCATTTACTTCCTACTCTGCTTCGCCTTCTTGTGCTTCTTTTCGCTCTTCTCCTTGCCCTTCTCTGCCTCCTTGTATGCCTCGGCAACGGCCTCGCCAGCCTTCCTCTTCTTCTCGCCCGTCTTGACAGCCACCGTCAGGTTCTCGGTGCGGCCGCCCTTGGATGCTTTGGCGACAGAGCGCTCAGCCTCTGTCCAGTCATCTGCACCAGCGCCAATTTCGTACCTGTAGATCGCATTAGCCAAAGTGTACAGCAGATGATCAAGTGCTTGAACTTACTTGTGCAACGGCAGAGCGTCGATGAGCGCCTTGGCACGCTCGCGCTCCTCCTGGTCAGCGAGGAATTCCTCACCACCTTCCAGCAACTCTTGCTGAAGATCCTTCTCAAGGGGCTTGAAGCGCGAGTCTGTAGCAGCGTCACCGTTGATACCGTCGTCCTCGACTTCCATAGCCTCGGGCATCTCTTCTCTAACAGCACCTTCCAGGATTCCACGGAAAGCTGTAGCGACCTTACGGATGACCTTGACGAACATAGCCATCAGCTGGGAAGAGGAGAGATTGAGCTCCTTCTCGACTTCGCTGAACTCCTTGCGCTGCAGACCAACGGCGAGGAGCAGAGCAACTTGAACACCACTCATCTTGATCTGCGATTTGAGACGGCCTGTAAAGTACAGTGTGGCAATCGAGGGAAGCATGTCGAGGATGACGTGGTAGTCAAGCATGTTGTTCGCGTACGAATCCAGCCTCTTCAGATCGAAAGGACTGAACAGGGCATCAAGCTCAGCTTTGGTGATGGGAGTGGCTTGCAGATCAGTATCGAGATCCGCACCGTGGGATGCAGACTCCTCGATGCTAAGAGATGTAACAGACGGGAAGGTACGGAACTGGAAAGACAAAAGGGAAAGGAAACGCTTCTGGAAGTCCTTTGCGAAGGCTGCCACCCACGAACCATCCGAAGATGTTGTCTCCAAAGAACGCAGCATGATACAAGTGTGCTCTCCGGTTAAGTCGTTAGGCGTCTGGCGCAGGTAGACGGGGACGAAAGACTGACGCTTCCAGAACTTGTGCAGCTGGCTCGTCAATCCGTAGCTTACACCTACATAGTCGAGTTTGGGGGCCGCAAGCTCAGACAAGCGAGCGAAAAGCGGAGGCATCTCGGATGCCTCACGGACCTTGATGCTATCTGTCTGGAGGGTTGCAGACTCGAGGTCCTCTTCTGTGACACGCTTCATGGTCTCAATCTCCGCGGGCGCCGACTCAGACAGAGAGGCAAGCTTGCCATCGTAGAAGTCCACCAGCAAAGACAGTGCGCGCGAACCGTAGCCCATGTTGACATAGTCGGGGTTCGTAGCAATACGAACAACACGTGCGCCAGATAACGAGGCAAAGTTCTCGTCTTGGAACTGTTGCGAGACAATCCAGGGGATGAGGTCTCCGCCCGCTCTTTGTCCGCGACTCAAACTGCTGAGGACACTTTCTCTGCTGATCTGACCCTCGAGGGCAACCTGGATGACGCAAAGCGGCTCGGGAAGCTTGTTGTCTTCGGCCGGCGCAGTGAGAACGAAGAGCTGGTGCGCGGGAGCATCGGACATGAGCTGGAGATCGTTGGGTGTGTTCTTATAATGACTGGCAACGTAAAGAGCCATCATCTTCTGCAAGAACTTCTCGGCAGCGGGGTTGTAGGAGAAGAGGGTATCGCGGTTGACGTGGAGTAGCTGGCACTCGTTAGGGTGGGGGCAGCCCTGTGTACCCAGCTTCGATCGTGGCAGGGTAGCATCCAGGCAGAGGAGATCATTCATCCATCGCTCTACAGAATCACCTTGGGCGTAACGAATGGGCTCCGAAAGTGTGATTTCGCGCAGTGAGCGGCCGGCCATTGAAGGCTCTGTCCCGTCTTTGCTCTCCTTTCCTGTTGCCCTATCCACCACAGTTGACGAGCCGGTAGTCTTTCGCCCTCGAGATTGCTCACGGAGCTGATTGATGAGTTTCAGAGAGAGCGAACGTCCAGTGCCTTCGTAGCCGTTGATTGTCGAGGCCATGAAGACCAGATATGGGCCCATCAGCTTGCGCACCAGCGGCAGAGGAATTGCCGCGGCCTCATCGATAACCAGCAGCTCAGCCTGACCCAGCTGATTTGCGTCCTGTGGCTGGATGTACTGAATCGTCTGCCTGTGTTGTCGGTGCACATTGACACGTACAATTGCCTTGTTGAACTCGGCATGTGTCGACTGCAAGATGTTGTAGTCCTGGTGCTCCATATAACCAAGCGCGTCGAAGCCCTTGAAGACAAACTCGAAAAGTGTCTTCAAGTTTTCGGGACTTGGTGATGTGATGAAGATGTTGCTGTAACCGTGTGCAATCGCGGCCGCAATAGCAACACCAAGCGCAGCAGACTTTCCGCGACCACGCGCCGCCGTCAGAGTCACAGTGCTCTGCAGTGTCTTCTCTGCGATCGCGTCCACGAACGTCAAAAGGGCCTTCGCTTGATCTACCGTCTTTGCCAACTTCACAAGGTCGCCAACCGGTGGTGTGTCCGCCAGAGACTCCTTGATCTCTTCCAGCTCCTTTGCCTTGGGTGTCTTGCCCTCAAGCTCTGGGTCCGGCGGCGCGAGCTGCTTGACGTGCTTACCACCTGAGATGGGCAGCACGTTCAGCTCATCGTCAACCACCAAGCAGCTGTCGCACTTTCCAAGGGAGAGTAGGAATCGTTCGTTGAAACGGGCGACGACGTCACTGTGCGCTTCGGTGCGGTACCGCGAGTGGATGTCCATGGACATTGTGTAAAGCTGCTTCAAGCTGTTCATGCCCTTCAACAGCAGAATCACTAATCCTCCTCCCTCAACTGTCTCAATCGTACGCGCCAGCAGGTTCGGTGTCAGGGCCTCGAAGTCCTGAAGGATACACATGCCGTATGTGTTACCAAGGATCTTCTCCGTCTCCTTGTAGTAAACATATCGGATGTTCTGTGTCGAGACGAAAAGTTCGAATGGGTCTTCGGTATCGATGTCGCGAATGCCGCGCTTGATCTCGCTCTTGATCTTCTTCTCGCGCTTCTTCCTGTGACTCGAGAAGCCAAGCAGCTTATTCTTGTATGCCCAGAGAACCGATTTGTTCAGCTTGACGTCAACATTCAGCAGAATGTGGTAGAGGTTGACAATGACATCCTTCTGGCGATCGCCAACCACAACGAAGAAGCTTCGCTTCTTTTCCTGCGCGGTGTGAGCTTGGATTCTCGAACAGCAGCTCGAAGGAAACAAACCTGAGCACCATTACGAATCAGGGCCGGAATACGGGAGTCGCTGTGCACTTGTTAGCGTTGTGAGATCTTATGTGGTGTATTTTCACATACATAGCTTTCTTGGGCATCTTGACAGCTCCGCAGGCTTCCCCGCCTCTTCTGTGGCTATTCCGGGTCCTGGAGGTCGCGCGTCTCTAAATTATGTGAGACTGATCGCGGAAGTGATCTAAAGCTGTTCCGATAATTTCAGCTTTTCAGACCTCCAGAATCGTGGGGTGCGGGCTTGGTGGTTGCGAATGTTGCGGCCGTGCCATCGCTTTAGAATTTCGAGATCTAAAAGTTCTGCCATCTGGTACCGCCTAAGCTACCGACCTAGCCTGCATAGTACGCCCCACCTGAGTCAGGCTCACGAGCATCTATCGCAACTGTTCCAGCATATGGGCCAAAAATCCAGTCAAGATAGATCAAGAGGAGATTGACACTCGCAAGTTATGCACGCTCATAAGAAGCTACCTATGCTCGCTACCTTTCTTTCACTCCGCTTCTCTTATTCATCTTGCGCATCTTACATTATGCCACTCGATGCTCAATGATTCTGTGCACATGTTGTAATGCGAGATGATGAGATCCATTGCTTCAATCGGAGGTCTCCAGCACTGCTCAGCCTGAAAATGAAAGAAACATAGCTCTCGAGATAGCAACGCAATTTATCAGTCCTCTAACGCTATTGCTCCCTGCTGATAGTATCCTTTCATTTCTAGGTGGACGCTTGGGGCTCAGTCGCATCCTTCTCATCATAACGATCGGAACAACTTCCTGGATTCTGTGACCATTCTATAGGATCAGGCTGCTTGACCAGCTCGTGGCTGAAGGGTCCAAATAGAGTCCACGCTTCACATTGACCGAAGTAATTGTAGAACGATATTAGAGCGTCTGCGCTTCGCCTACCGGTTTCAAGAAAAAAAACCCGACTGTTTGTTTTCATCATGCATGTCACCAATGTCGGAGCTAAGCGAAAACCATGACTGCCAAGTCGTCAGGAAGATGTCGTAGAGTACCTTGCTCTTCGAGGATTGCGTGAACTTGACAAGAGGAAGTGTGAAGCTTTTTATACTCTGATCCAGTCGTAGCTCTGCTGCCAGGTAGTGATGGTACACTGCAACTTCTTCTTCTTCTTCTTCTTCTTCTTCTTCTTCTTCTTCATCAACGACTCGACAGTGTTGGTCTTCAGGGTACTGATTGCATCCAATGAATTGAACAAAGCAAGATTTCCATCAGTCGATATGATAATGTCTTTGCCGCCAAGGCCTGTGTTAGAAAGCCCGTCTCCAAAAAGGCTATCGAAATCTGCTACCCATGGTTGACAGCTGCTGCATCAAACTGTCCATTGTCCAATGCAGGCTCAGCAATATACACTCTACCTACTAGCTGTGAGCAGCCATTTGGTCCGTTGAAAAAATATCGACATGACTGGAGCCATTCATCTCTCGTTACTGTAGCCTGGGGAAACGAAGACCTCCTCAAGATGGCTTCACATTTTGTGGACAGCTTTTGCTGTTTGCTCTCTCTCATCTATCGCCTCCAGAACTATTGTGCTCAAGGCTGGGTGAACACACTTAAATATTTCTCGATGGTTTGTCAAAGCTGAAAGCTCGATGTGTGCTGATGCCATGTAAATACCGGTGTGTGTTCCTCAGAACAATGCGGAGTCGCGTACCTCAGAATTTCACGGATCTATACAACAATTGTTGCCATGCATCTCGTCTGAGATTGGGTATCCACTCGATGTTGCAACAAAACTTTGTGTGTAGTGTCAATCATCTCAGATTGGCGTTTGGAGCGCAAAAGAAGGACTCATCAAGATGACAGTGTTGTTGGCAGGCTCAATCTCTGCTAGTGCACCCCAGAATTGAATCCATCAAAAGTACCAAGAAGCTGGGGAAGACCGTGGTTGGACGCACGGAGGCGTCGACCATTGTCGCTCATAATAGCGCGTTATCGTTCGAATGGAGAGTCTCAGAGGCAGATGATCTTGTCGCAGTCATTGGAGGAGCGTTTGAGCGGCAGGCGTACCTCCTGAACGCCTGGAAGCTGCAGCTCAGGGACGTCTTCCACAATACGATAGCTTGACACCTGGATTTCCATTTCAATTCCCGTGGCTAATAAATCAAAGCGAGTTATTACCATTTGTCTGTTCAGCCCTCATGAGTTCGTTGAGTGCCGTGACGTTGGTGTGGCCGAGTGTATGGCCCAACCTTACCCCTGAAAGCATCTCACACTACGATAAAAAAAATTCCCGCCAGCAGCAGTGCAGCTCAGCAAAGCCACTGGCATGTGTGCAGAGTATCGTAGCCTTGACCAGGTGTCGCTGCATCACGCGATTGCTGCGTTTTGATCATGTATTCACCTCCATGCTCTGGACGCCTTTTTCTCGATCAAAGCACAACGCAACAGCAAGCACCAATATACTATGGTACCAAAATGATCTCCTTGATCCAGACGATCATTTGGGTGCATTTCCGGTGTAAAAAGGTGTTGTTGGGACGCAGAAGGGACAAAAACACCATGAAACAACTTTCACAAAAAAGGGTCTTACCGCGACTCGAACGCGGGGCCTCTCGCACGTTTACTTAGGTACCCTAAGCGAGAATCATACCACTAGACCATAAGACCTGCTTCTGAAGCTTTGATGAAGAGAGAATAAGGTCGTGGTTCTATATTCCAAGTTTCAAAGTAAACGGAGTTCTGGTGGTTGAGATACGGCTTTACCCCTTTTCCGCCGACCCGGAGCCCTTGAGAGAACACCAGACTGACACAAGGTCCAAGCTCTGCATCCTCTGGCTGTTCTGCTGTTTTTGTGGGGGTAGGTGGGTCTCAGTGACCGAAAGCTTGGACTGCCTTTCGGCACTGAGAAGAACCAGCCTTACCACAGGTAATGCCAGCACTTCCTCAGCCGAGGAGTGCAAGTAAATGTTGATGTTATGTGCAGATTTAAATATGTTCGGTTGAACTTCCGCTTGAGGGCAGCGAGACGTGACATGTAAATATCAACAATAGTAAAGAGGAACAACAAAAAAATGCACTTTATTCTGTGTCAACAAAACATTCATTAATGATGTTCATACATCTTTATCTCGACCTTGAGATTGCCACAAGCGCTGGTGCGATGGACACACCAGTTGCACTAGGGGCCCGCCGGGAACTGGTGGAGCTCCCCAACATCGCCTACGTCAACGCGTCAAGCTTCGAGAAACTCGGCGCCGAAACAATTCAATTGAGCACCCACCATGCGTCTTCCACAATTATCACATGTAGTGTATGCCCAAATCTGAAAGTGACTACTGTGGACCATGGTACGCTTGTGTGTGCCTGCTGGTGAGACGTGCCAGAGAAGTATCTCTTCGCAGGTATACTAACAACTGCAGGCGAAGACCAGCATGCTCTCACTCGCAAACCGCGCCTGGGGTTCTCTGCCGCCGAGCCTTCCCTGATCGATTCGCCGTACCGAGCATGCCTCATAGCTACAGGAGTGACAGCATTCTTGTCCGTCCTCGGCGTTGCGCGTCCTGGTACATTTCTCAGAACGGTCGCTGTCACCGGCGCAATCGACGGAGCTATCACAGCATGCGATATCTACGGGCGACAAGAACTTAACAGGGCAGTGCTCAAGATGGATGGGCTGGAGAACCCCAAGCCTTTCAAGCTGTGGGAGCGCACCAAGCAATGGACGTTGGAAGATGCCTCCTTGTTCGGAGGCGCAACGGGTCTGCTGATTGCATCAAATCCCCGACTCTTCCCTGGTGCCCGTGGCTTTTCGCGGTTCTTTGGCATCACCGTAGCTGGATGTGCTATCGGTGCGAAGACCGCAGAGTGGGCGCTCAGCAGGGGTCCTCCGCACCAGGCAAAGCGTGTAGAATGGGTACTTGCAATGCAGAGACGAGCGCATTATGAACGCCTCTCTTCGGACGAGAAGGCAAAGGATTCACTCTCACGTTTTGGAAAAGGGTTGCTCATGTCTTACACGAAAGAAAGCACTTTGATGCAGATACTCGGTAAGCCTTTTGGGGGGCTATCGGGCGCAGCAACTCCCACTAGTGTAGTCGTTGAACACGGCCATGCCCAGGACGCTCAAATGGCTTCATTAAGACAACACATACAGGAAGCGCACGCGAATCCCCCGATTCTAATGGTAGCTGAGTTCGAGAATGAAGAGCTTGCAGCGCCTGACTACGAGCGAGGCTACCGCCAATACTGCATGGATCCAGCTGAAACAGACTTGGAAGAAGTGCAGGAGCATCTCGAGCATCTGAACAAGCTTCACGACTCCGAAACGAAGGAGCTGGCATACGTGTGGCAGGCACTGGTACCCAAAGAGCATCAGATGCACCAGATGTCAGAGGCAGAACCTGAGAAAGAGCTGTTACGCCGCGAGTTGCAATTACTCAATAGCATCGCCGTCCACTCGCAAACCCGTCTCGCCGTTATCGCTTATGCGCAAGCTGATGCAAGAAAGCGAATGGCGCAGATTAGAGACGAGAATGTGACTGCAATCGCCAAAATTCCCTTGCCTGGAATGCAGTCCATCCCTCTCGAAGAGGACTGGAGCAAATCCTACGTGCCACACAAGACAGCAGAGCGCATTCGCAGTCGCTGGGAGTCGGCAAGAGGTGACCTGGCGCACATAGATGCTGTTCTTGCTCAATTTGAAAGAATGAAAGCGCGAGGCCAAGTCGAAGGCAACCAGCATAGCCTGGTTCATAAGAAAGCTAAGGAGCTTCAGACTACTCGGGAGCAGGTCAAGTTGAATGTAGAAGCAACCGAAAGGGTGCTCAAAGAATTCGAGGACCGAGTTTTCAAAGCTGAAGAACAAAATAGCAAATAGTAATGGCATTTATTGTGCATAGGCTGAACCTCAATAACGACTACTTATCTAGGGAGACCTTGAGGTGCCCCATACACTCCGACCAATCTGCGTGGTACGGATCTATGAATCAGACGTAGTTTGCTGATGATGCTACAACCATGCCATCAGACATGTATTTTACGCAGGCAGTATGCGCTCCAATATGAACAACCTGATATCTTTGGAAAGGCAAGCACATATTTTCCCCTAAGAAGCGCAACTTTAGTGTATACTGAACCTAAGGTGGCAGACGGATACTCGTTAGATAAGCGAACAAGAGGACTGCATCAAAAGGTAATCCTACGCTGTTCAATTGCCACCAAGATGCATGGGAATATCTAGATATGTACAAAGCCGGAACGCCAATGCTAGTCATGATACAATAAGCCCGATTTTTGCACTCTTATACATCCATCTCCTTAAGATCCTTGGCGACCTTGAACGGCGCCTCGGTCTTTGCCTTAATCTCATCGACGGTGACGCCCTTCGCGTGCTCCCTGAGTGTCAAGCCCTCAACGCGATCAACGTCAAAGACAGCAAGGTCTGTGATGATGGTCGACACGCACTTAGGCCCTGTCAGGGGGAATGTGCACTGATTGAGGATCTTGGGGTTGCCCTTCTTATCGACATGTTCCATTGTGACGATGACCTTGGTCTGCTCGGGGTTTGCGACGAGGTCCATGGCGCCGCCGATACCCTTGACCTTACCGGGAAGCATGAAGTTTGCAAGATCTATACGTGTCAGCGTGTATCCTCAGAATCGAGGATATTGACTTACCTCCGAACTGGTTGACCTGCATGGCTCCCAGCATAGCGACGTCGATCCTGCCAGACCTGATCATACCAAAGCTCTCGTGACTGCCGAACACGGAAGCTCCGCTGTTGAGCGTGACAGTCTCCTTGCCAGCATTGATAAGATCCGGGTCCTCCTCTCCGGGCTTGGGGTAGCGGCCCATACCCAGAATACCGTTCTCGGACTCGAGGATAATTTCTGTGCCCTCGGGCAAGAAAGCAGGGGCAGCAAGCGGCATACCAATGCCCAGGTTGACGTACATGCCGTCCTTGAGCTCCTGAGCGGCACGCTTGATGATGCGCTCGCGCTTCTGGCTGGCTTCGGAGGTGCCCTCCGAAATGGCCTTCTTCTGCTCCTCAGGGCTCTTATAGAAGACAGTGCGCTCGATCTGCTTGCCCTCAGTGCTCTTGATCACGCGCTTGACGTAGATACCCTGCAGGTGGATATCTTCAGGGGCGATTTCTCCGTCTTCAACGATCTCGTCGGCTTCGACAATGGTGATCTTTGCATTCTTGCCCATCGCTTCGTTGAAGTTGTTCTGGGCTTTGCGGAACTGGCAGTTGCCCAGGCGGTCGGCTTTGGCCACCTTAACGAAAGCATAGTCGCCGAAGATGGCTTCCTCGAGCACGTACGATTTACCGTTGAACTCGCGAGTTTCTTTAGGAGGTGCCATCTTGGCGATTGTGCCGTCGGTGTTGTAGCGTACGGGGAGCTCGCCGGTTTGGACTGGAGGGTGTTAAAGAGCTGGAAATTTGAGATTATGCTTTCGCAAACGTACCGATTGTACCATAGGCTGCTGGTGTGTAGAATGCAGGGACACCAGCGGCACCGGCCGCGCACTTCTCGGCGATGGTTCCCTGAGGCGTCAACTCCAGGCTGAGCTCGCCCTTGAGGTACATCTGCTCGAAGACCTTGTTGTCGCCAATATAACTTGCGACCATAGTGCCAATCTGTTTTGTCTCCAAGAGTTGGCCAAGACCAACTCCGGGCATGCCGGCATTGTTGCTGACAACCCTGAGGTTCTGGATATCTGATCGGTCGCGCAGCTCGTTGATCAGGGAGTTTGGTACACCGGAGAATCCGAAACCACCGACAAGTAATGTGGAATCGGACTTCATGTCCTTAATAGCTTCTTGTGCGGAGGGGAAGATCTTGTTGATTGCAGGTCGTGCTGCTGTAGTAGAGAAGAATCGCATGACCTTGCCATTGCGGCGGCCTGCAAAATGGAATGTGCGCTGCATGGTGAAGGACAGTCTAGAAATTGTTTACTGTGTCTGGCTGTGTATTGCTGCGCCAATCCTGAAGTGTCTATTGCCTGGAAAAGCAATTGGAATACCTGGTAGCGCGCGAACGATCCTAGTTGAGCTCTACAAGAGTACAAGAGGCAGCGAAAAGGGTATATCTACAGACCGCAGCGCGACAACGGGCGATGCCATCTTTTTGTTTCGTGATCTGGAGCTCCCCACAAGAGCTACCGGGGAGTGCATCATAATGCTAACGGGATTTGGACCACCGATGCACTTGCCGTGCCGACGCCGGCGGGGCTCTGCGAGTCGGAAAAGGTCGACACTTTGTGTGGATAAGAACTTAACCGCGATGCCTTCGGAAACGCCCCAGAGAAGCATCGTGATTGGTCGCGGAGCACATCGGGACAAGCTAATTGATGCGGATAAAGGATACATTTTCCAGAGTTCATAAATGATCATACTGCCCTCATGTGAAACCGTGCCCAGCTTCGCGTCGTATTTGTCGCGTCTACTCGGGGACTGAAGTGGTTCAGTAAAGGCTTCGGATAATTTGTTTTACTAGATGAAGGTATTAGACTTCAGACAATTCGGGCTTTGTTGGGGAACCTAGTACAGTTTGTAAAGTCTTTGTGGTCCTTGTTCCCATGAAGGGCTCGCGATGCAATAGCATCCTCTTCTTTCTCGCCGGTGGGCACGTTGTACTGTGATCTGTCAGCCCATTCAGTCTTGTGACTGGGTTCAACATACAGCTGTCAATGTCGTCTTCAAGTCAAGCTCTTCCACTAAGTTAGCAATCGCGTCCGCAACGACCTGTGCATCTTTGCTATCATCACCAGTGCCCTGCTTGCCGATGTATGGGATGATTCGCGCAATCTGCCTTGCTTCATCAGGGTTATTTGCTTTTAAACGAACAACTGGCGCAAGACTCAGACAACTGGTAATACCGTGCGGAATTGCGTAACTTGCTCCAATTGCATGTCCGATGCTGTGGCTGAGGCCAACTCCGCCGCTGAACAGAAATGGGAATAGAGATGCGTAGCATGCGAGAAAGAGTTTCGTGCGAATTTCGGCATTGCTAGGGTCAGCCTTTGATTGTGGCAGGTACGTGAAGAGGTCTTTGATCGCTTCAAGACACAATCGCTTTGTTGGAATCTCAGATGCCAGCGGATGGTACATGAGCTCGACAGCATGGTCGAGTGCTCGCATCTATACTTCTGTTAGCATGGTCTCGTGTGCATACACAAACGTGCCCAGGCGACTCACTCCCGTGCTCAACCACAAGTTCATGGGTGTGTACGTCGCATTCTCGCCGTCGTAGATAACAGCTATGAAGACCTAGCATCAGTTGATGTATTGATCGATCGGGTAGTCATACCTACCTTTTGGTACCTGTTCAGGATCGCTTACAGCTATCTTGTGCCCCTCATCCGTCGTGAATCCGGCGTTTTGTGTTGTCTCGGCCACGGAGAGTGTAGTCGGCACAGCGATACTAGGCACCCATTTACCGGTCTCTTTGTGAATATTATGAGCGATAGCTTTTGCTGAGTCAATTGGAGAGCCGCCTCCAACAGAGACAAGGATGTCACACCCCGACTCTGACATCATTGCAGTTGCTTCCCGAATAAGCTGGATTGGACTGCCCCTGATGAGCTATAACAATCGTACCTGTCTGACCGAACTTACGCGTGCTGTCCAATCTTGTAATAAGTCCCTCCATGCATGTCACCAAGCTGCTTTTCAACGCTCTTGATGATGGGTGTCTTCTCGTAGAGAGAACGGCCAGTAACGACAAAGGCTTTCTTGCGGCCCAGCTGGGTGATCACGCTTCTGAGTTGGCTAGTCGTACCTATATCCAATGTCAATTGTAATCGCTTCAAATCACAAGAAAACCTGACCATTTCCATACAGCATCAGTTCTGTGGGTGATGCTCGATAAATGCCCATAGCTGAGCTGTCACAGCCAGGACCTTGAGAGTGATCAGGAAGAGCCATCTTGTATAGCAGTTCCGGTAGTAGAACCCTCGTAGAAATAAGCAGTTTATGGTTGTAGGAATGTGATGGCTTGCGATGACGCCGAGGTATGGCCCTAGATCGTGGGGGAGGGGCATGAACCGCCCCACCTCGCGTTCCTTCCATGCCTCCAACATTCAATTCTACAAGGGTCACACAGACCCTTGTCTTTTTGTACAACTCCTGCCGCGCACCAGAACGAGTGGACATCGTGGAGGGCCATTGATTTGGCGCTTTGTTTTGGGATATCCAGACACCTTCCCTGATTCGCGAGACGGGTTATCGAGACAGAGATAACAGTGACGATGCAATGAGAATAGAACCGGATTCGGACATATTCCTGATAATTCGGCCCTCTTCTATCATCTCTTAAAATTCTTGCATGTATACCGGCTGAAGAGCGTGGACGCGACAAACAAAGCTTGAAAGACTGTTGATGCTTTGGTGTTGTTCCACCGCATCTTCGCACGCGAGGTCCTATCAAGCATCATCGCAGCCCTACGATGCCGCCCCAACTACCAGTCGCTTTGTCGTTCTTGTCCCTTCCAGCTGAACTCAGAAACCAGATATACGAATGTGTGCTCGAAGGCTGGCTTATTGCTATAAGACCCGATTCTCCGAGCAAAAATGGTCTTGGAGTTCGCATCTGGCCGGACACTACGAATCCTTTCGAAGTTATCAGAGGCCAGTCCATGTGTCCCGCGGGCAGACCTTCCAACGCGCTTGCTCTACTACACACTTGCCGACAGGTCTATGCTGAGACAAAATTTCTTCCTTACGGCCTCAACGCGCTTCTTATTGGAGAGACGTTATTTCCACGCGCATTGATAGAAGAGAGCCTTGTCCCACTAGCTCAGATCCGCCGGCTAAAACTGTGCTCATACAAACCCGCCAATATTGTCCTTTCAAGAGCATGGCTAGAGATGCTGTCATGGTTCGGGAATCTCGATGAAATCGAGGTTCACTGGCAGTTACGAATAGGTTTCTGGGGATCAGAAGAGGACCACATGTCAACGGCAACCATTGACGAGAACGCGATGAGGAAAAGGATCCTTGATGCTACTTCTGCAACCTGCAAAATTAGCTTCCATCGCACTATCGTCTACCTAGCACTGCCTTTGTAGTCAAAACGGCATCGAAAGTGGCAACTTTCTGTCTGTTGGCGAGCCTATGTCTCACCTAGATGCGCACAGTCTCCCGCCCGTCCGGAGCTACAAGCAATTCAACATGTCTGGACGACTTTCGTCTGTGCTCTCACCGCTCAACTCAAGGCGCCGTAGACATGTGACAACGCCTCCGGAAAAGTGCAGTACCAGTTACGAGCTCCTAGCGAAGGCTGGACGAGATTATGACGACCTACAGCTTCGAAACGACATGTGGCACCTTGTCAGCGAACACGAAAACCTGATGCCAGCATTGTATCAAAAACGGGCCCTTCGTCATCGCATGAGAGAGCAGACAGCAAGGCTGCTTAGCGCGTGATCGACGCGGATTCAGCCTCAATGCAGGTGCGGCTGAACATGGCTGTTTTCGCCGTACCCAATGACTCCGCACGGAACACGTTGGGAAGACACGAATTTTTGTCGATTGTCAGACTTGACTTGATCTCGATAAGGTCAAAAACTGTCGGGCGCATCGGTGCTTTGTCTAGAGAAACTGAGAGTTCCGGGCCTGAAAATCCTTGAGCGCTTACGGGTAAAAGTGGGGCACACACGTTAACACACCTGAGGGTCACTCCACTTAGTGTGTGCAAGCAACGGCGCCACCGACATTCCACCATCATCGTCATGTCGTTCGATCAGGGCTAGGGACAAGCCGGAAGAAATTCTTTGCGAAGATTTGTCGCCGAGTGTGACACTTCGGTTGTATCATAGAGGGCAAGGGAGGCGAGATTCTGTATAAGTATGATATTTACGCCTCCACAATAGAACTGTCACTCCACAGCAGTATCGACCCAGCCAACTACACTCTCTACAAAAGTCCCCATTATCAATCACTTTCAATAAACTCACCATGCCTTCTTTCAAGGGTAAGCTCTAGTTGCCTAGATGTCACCCCAGAATCATTCTAACGATTGTGTTATAGACTCCATCTCCTCCACCCCTGCGGGCCCATCTTCAGCACCCACCCCTGCCTCGACTGTCCCCACTCAGTCGACTGGCGAGACTCTCCACGGAGCTGCCGCAGCTTTGACCGCAGAGGGCCTCAACCTTTGCCCTCACTGCTTCCGTGAGATGTCGCACTGCAACGAGCGCTTTGAGTTCGCCTAAATGCAGCTGCCCAAAACCCAGCAAGCCAAGGAGAAACTGTGACAGCGCCCCGGCTGCACAAGTACCCATTGACTGTGTACGAACAACTTGTTGCACGCGCAGGCTTTGGGGCTATGATTATTTATGGATACCACTAAGGATAGGATGGGAAGGGAGCATAAGGATAGGAGTATAGGCATATACAGGCGTTTGGGTGCTACAATTATGGATCGACATTGCTATACGGGGGCTATGATGCCTTCCCCACTCAAAGTTTTTAAGTAGCAAACAAAGCATCGCAACTCACTTACACACTGTCAAGAACAGGTCTTCTTTCTTCATGAGCAATTGTGTGTATATGTATTTGCCATTTTTCTGAGCGACCCAATTCATCTTGTAAACAACACAATGATTTGTGCGCGTGTCTTGCTCTTATTGAGAAGTAACTGAGTAGGCTCTGCACTGGGTCGGATTATCCTCGCGACAGTCTTTCTCCAAGCCTTTGCAACATTGAGACACCCCGTGGAACAGGAATGAGATCATGCCGATGAGCTAGATCCGACTTCGTGGGACGAATAAGAGGCTGTGTGAGCCTTTTACTCTTCAGTAGACGGAGAATGCTAACTGTAGATTTTCTGCCATTCGTGATGAACAAGTTCGGCTTTTGGCAGTGTTGGTTCAAACAGTGGTTAGGAGAGAATGCTGCAATGGTGAACTTACGCCCTTCTAGGTCGCTTCACTTTCTAAGGCGCGGATTCACTGCCGTCTTTGCAATTGGAGAATGTACCGACCACTATAACGGGTCACTTGGTCTGAAGCACGCACAAATGCGGCGCTTTCATGATCCGCTGACGGAGGGTTTTAGATACCTCGAACATCATCAGAATTATATCAGGACACTGGTAGATATCGCAGACTTGGAGCGAGACTTGTTGGGCATTGTTTACGAACCATCAAATTAATGGAATAACACAGTATGTTGTGCATCAGACATCGGAGAGACCCGACTTGCACCATGACCTCAAGAGAAGTCGTAACAGGTTTCATGTCTTTGACATTGCACACCAAGGCCTGTAATCCATAACCGAATTAAATATTAACAGTGGAGCGCATTATTCCTGTGTGGTTTCTTTACTCAACAGTGAAAGCCTGTTACAAGAGGTGCCTGATGGTGAAGTAGCACTGTGGCGAAGGCTTTGATTGAGACCCATTCAGCATCGTCTTTAACAGAGTGATGGTATTTGTTATGACAAGAACAATTCGTTATGTGACATTAGCGTACAATGTGGATCCAAGTGGATCCAATATCCACAAGATCCACGTTGAAATTTGGAGTCTTCGTGACCAGAGCTGCAGACCCAGAAGGAATGGGACTTGTCTAGCAGCATGTGCTTGATGTGCTGATATATATTCTTGACAATGTCAAGAACATTCATCAAATCACGTGAAACCTCCTTCACATCAGCATCGGTGGTTTAGTGGTAAAATTAGCCGTTGCCATCCTTCACAGGACAGTTTCGGCTAGCCCCGGGTTCGATTCCCGGCCGATGCATTTTTGCTTGCGTGAAGAGACTGAGGTGGTGGTGGATGAGCTTCTGCCTCGGCGGTGGTGCAGGGCAGTCAGGGGCCGTGGAACGACAAGCACTGACATCTGCCGCCTTGTGGGGCTGGCTTTCTATATTTTTACTTGATCGCCCTGAGCGACTCGCAATCTGTCATATCGGAAGAAAAAACTATTGAAGATAGGAAATAAGGCTCATCTTCAAGTACTACAACAAGATGATATCGACGCTAGAATCGAGTCTAACACAAATCCGTACAAGCCAACCCTTATCTTATCTCAATACGTCACGCGCATAGCATTGGTGACGCGACAAAGCCCGCAGGTGGCCGATGGTATTGCGCTGTAAAACATGCAGAATGGCTCCTGAAGGATTCTCATCTACTCCTCTCATTTGTCTGCAACCATGTGTGGTATCAGTTGTATCATCAGCCTTGATCGCTCGCAGGGGCACGCTGCCGACTGCCTGGGCGAACCGACATCATTGGCAAAGCAATTGGACGACAGTCTGGAGCTAATCAAGCATCGCGGTCCTGATTCTAGAGGTCAATGGATCAGCCCTGACAACAAAGTTGGTACTCTGTCCTTGCGATCTCTTCGGAGCTTGCAATACAATTGCTTGCAGTGTAGCATTGCAACTGACACTTGATGCAGCGTTCGGTCATGTCAGACTAGCAATCAACGACCTTTCGCCCGATGGTGCGCAGCCATTCCACGATGAAGAAGGCGATGTTCACGCAGTTGTGAACGGCGAACTTTATGATCACGAAGCTATTCGTGCATCATTGGCTGATAAGAGTGACTACAAATTCAAGAGCCGCAGCGATTGCGAGATTGTGATTGCGCTGTACAAATACTACGGTATTTCATTCTTGGGCAAGCTTCGCGGAGAGTTCGCACTCTGCATCTACGATGCCCGCACGAAACTCTTCATCGCGGCGAGGGATCGATATGGTATCAAGCCTCTGTTCTACACTTTTGTTGATAATAAGTTGTTGGTTGCTGCGGAAGCCAAGGCCTTCCTCCCCTTGGGGTGGAAACCGGAGTGGGATGTTGCGAGCTTGAAGGAGGCGGGATGGAACCATGATGCTCGCACTATCTTCAAAGGCGTTCGAAAAGTAAAGACATGGCAGCGTGCGGATGGATCGTGGCACTAATTCTTTCAGGTCCGCCCGGGGCATTACATCACCTGCCAGTCGTTCGATAACCTCGAATCACGGCCTTACTGGGATATAGATTATCCCCTGAAGGTGCGAGGGGAGCATCGAAAGCATTGCGCGGTCCACTAATACGTCTCTAGACCCTCAAAGAGCCGCGTTCCGACAAGGAGATGATCGAAGGTGTAAGAGAACAAATGCTGGAAGCGATTCGTGTGCGTCTCCGGGCTGATGTTCCAGTCGGTGTGTACCTCAGTGGCGGAATTGATTCATCAGTCATCGCCGGTATGGTAACCCATCTCGTAAAAGAGCAGGGCGAGCGCATGGGCAATGATAAGGAGACTGAGCGCGTTAGCTGCTTCAGCATCGCCTTCGATGAGGACAGCGGCTTCGACGAATCTGCAATCGCAAATCGTACCGCTGATCACCTCGGCGTAAAGTACTATAAGAAGCACATGAACGAGGCCGAGCTTGCAGCCCGCTTCGAAGACGCGACTTGGCACTGCGAGCACCACAACCCGGATCTCAACTATGTGGGAAAATACGCACTTTCTGAGGTACCTCAGGAGCTGGGGTTCAAGGTCGTCTTGACCGGCGAGGGCGCCGATGAACAATTCGGTGGCTACCCCATGTACCTCCCTGACTACCTCCGTGAGACAGACGCATCATACCCATCAAATCCTCTGCCAGAAGGCATGCGGAAGCAGCAGTGTGTGCAGACCGATGAGGAGGCCAGCGCATACTACAAGTCTATCGGTGCTGACGGTGCGAATCGAGGACCGTCCCTACCTCGACGCATGCTCAACGAAATCACAACCGTATCTTCTATGACAGCATTCTCTGCCGATACGCTGTTTGCAAACTGGACCAGTAGCTATGGAGCGTGCGATCCGCAGTTGACTATTGTGAACTCAGTAGATGGCCGAGTCAGGGATGAAATGATGGAAAAGTGGCACCCACTTCACACCGCATTGTATATTTGGCAGAAGGGCCATCTTTCTAACATCTTCCTCTCATGTCTGGGTGATAGGACAGAGATGGCGCATTCGATTGAAGCCCGGACACCGTTTCTTGATCACCACTTGACCGAGTATGTCAATGGGCTTCCTCCAAGCGTCAAGATCAGATGGAACGCAGAAGAGGGGAGGTTCGTAGAAAAGTGGATCCTGCGTGAGGCAAGCAGGCCATTCATCACAGATGAGCTGTACAAGAGAAAGAAGCACGTAAGTGAACTAAAATACAATGGTTTCGATGGAGTCAAACTGACAATGCTAGCCATATTCCGCACCAACTACATACCCAGAAGACGGTCCTCTGCACAAGCTACTCGCTGGCCTGCTTACTGAGGAGAGAGTTGAGCGTCTGGGCTTTATCTCGTGGGAGAAGGTTCAGGGTCTTGTTGATAAGGCGTTCAGGTTGAAAGATGCAAACGCAATGCGTTTCGCATTTACTATTGCTCAATGGGTTGTCATCGGTGAGCGGTTTCAAATCAAGAGGGCAGGCCCGCAACTAGTCGAACGTCCCTGAGTCTAGGAGTGGTGTTCTGCTCCAGATGACAATGATTGGCGAATGTTCTGATCATCCTGTCCGGAATCGTAGTCATGCACAGTACCTTCCTATTTATCTTGCTTCGTACCTACTGATTGCTGGCTGGTTGCTGAGAGTGTGATGCAGGTCTTTGGTCCGATCTAATTGACATTCTTTGAGTCGGTTCAGGCGCCCTGTCGTTGCTGACCTCGAAGTAATATCGGATTTCACGTCAGCCACTAGTGCGATTACAAAGCAAACTAAACATATAGCCAGTAGCCATCCCTCAAGAGACGGGTGTAGCCTGAACCTCTGACACAGACAAGCATATGTTACGCATTGTAGGCACTCGCAATATATCCACCATGAGTGAGCCCATACTGGGTACCGTCGCAGTCATCGGAGCTGGTAACGACGATCAATATATACAGAGAATACCCGACTGACCATTTGACAGGCACGTGCGGGCTATCAATGTTAAAGACCTTGCGGGAGGATGGATTCAAAGTTACCTGTTTTGAGCGGCGACAACAGGTCGGCGGCCTTTGGTCATACACTAATGATACGAACATGACCTCAGCGCTTCCATCGACCAGAGCGCTCATCAGCAAGTATACATGCGGCATGACAGACTTTCCGATGCCGGAAAAGTACCCAAGTCACCTATCGACAGCCGAGTTCCAGGAATATATTGACTCGTATGCGAAGAACTTCGATCTACATAAAGACATAGTCTTCGGTGCTTCTGTGCAACGCGCCACGCGCACCGAAGACGACACACGATGGGACCTTGAGATGCTAGTGAACGGTGAGCAGCAGTCACATCAATTTGACAAAGTCGTTTTTTGCCACGGATACCAAACCCAACCGGTGATGCCAGTGTTTGAAGGTGCAGAGCTGTTTGAGGGCCAACTCATGCACGGGCAGCAATTTAGGTCAGCCAAAGGTCTGGAAGGAAAGAACGTTGTAGTCGTTGGCATGTCCAGCAGCGCATCTGACATTATCAATTGCATTCTTCCTGCTGCGTCGAAAGTGTACATGTCGCATCGACGAGGGGGCTATGTCATACCCACGTGGCGAAAAGGTGTGCCTGGAGATCTTATGATAACTTGGCGGCGGAGGCAGATCAGTGCGCTTCTACAGGAATACCTCCCAGGTTTCTACAAGTGGAGTACAGACACCGCGTTACGCTTCGTGATGCGCAATCACTGGGGCAGACTGGACCCAGAGTGGCGCATATTGCCCTCACATTCCATTGTGCATTCCATGCCGGCAGCATCGAACAGCCTCATCCCGCTACTTCAGGAAGGAAAGATCACGTCTGTCCACGGCATTAAGCGGTTCACTGGTCCGAATTCGTTGGAGCTGAATGATGGCACGGCGCTCGAGGATATCGGAGCAGTAATCTGCGCCACTGGATATACCGCCAACCTGCACGTAGCGCCCTTCCTCGAGAACAGCCGGCCACCCAACTACTCTGGCCCCAACCTCGTCAGACTCTGGATGAACATCTTTCCCCCGCGATACGCCGACTCCATGGCCTTTCTCTGCCGCTCCACATATGGGAAATCCAACGGCTTCTCCTTCAACGACGTGCAATCCATGGCAGTATCCAACATCTTCCGTCATACACACCCTCTCCCCTCTCAGTCATCCATGAATTCCTGGATTGACAACCAACACGCCTGGCTCGCCCAGCGCTATCGCCAGCAACCCATTGGCTTCGAGGCCTCGGCCGTGAAAGCCTGGGAGTTTCAACGGTTCCTGCATGACGTTGCGGGCACTGGCATGGAGAACCTGGGTTGGGGGTGGAAAGGATGGAGATTCTTTTTCAGGGATCCCAAGATGTCGTGGCTGATGAACAATGGGGTGGAGACGGCGCATGCGTTTCGGTATTTCGAGACAGGGAAGAGAAGAACGTGGAATGGGGCTAGAGAGGCGATCTTAAAGGTGAATGAGGCGGTCAAAGTGTTTCCTGTGGAGGAGGGGAAGAGGCACAGGGCGGTCGAGGTCGGGGCTTTTGGTGTCGAGGGAGGTGAGACGTAGTGTAATTCCTGGCATCGAATGTACCGGGAACGAGGGGCTTGTCCTTGTTTAGTGATGCAAGTTTTGGGTGGTTCACAATGCTCTACACATGTTCCGGACATTTCCGGGTACACACTCAGCCACGTTTGACAGATTTGATTTAGATAAGTCAAAGAAAGAGTCGGTATGGTTGACTGACTCTGTGAATTCTTTAGGAGTTGCGTAACTGTTTGAACTGCACTCATCAAGTATTTCGACCAAGTTGCCGAATTTGGTTGATTGTTCCAAAAAACAAACCCCCAACATTCCCGTTCATACCAGCAATATTAGCCAAATCCAAACGCCCGATCGGTAAACCTACTAAATCCATCACTTCAGCTCAGGGGGCAATTGCTCCCATTCCCGAATCGCCTCAGTCGCATAACGCAATCGCTCCTTGCCAATCATGCCTTGGTTCAACACGCGCCAGATCTTGCGCGCAACCTTAGCCTGTTTGGAAAACGCATACCGCACGTACTCCTTTGATGCAGTCTCCTTGAACGCCTCGACTATACGCTCTTTGCACGTCTTCACAGCGCGCTCCTCATCGCCCTCCCACATCTCTAGTGGCGCCTGGAATGCACAAAATGCTGGTGCAAAGCAGGCAAAATCCCAATCCACGACACCTGTGATATGTGCGCGGTTGCAGTCCGCGACCTTGACTAAGATATTGCGGGCGGCAAGGTCGCCGTGCACGAGGTGGAAGGTTGTGCCGAGGAGATCGAGGCACATCAGGGCGTAGAGGATGCCTTTGATCTTAGCCCAGGTGGCGGAGTTGTCTTCCAAGGGGTGTTGGGTTTTCTCCCAGGTTGTCCAGAGATCGAGTAAGGTGAGCATAAATATCAAAGGAGAGCGGGGGTGGAGATCTTCCAGGTCTTGGGTGTCGAAGGGAAAATCGAGCATCTTGATTGGGATGCCGCTGGGGTATAGTGTCATATTAGCAGTTGCATTAGAAGGCGAGACAATTCGCGCAGCATACGGGGCGGTGACGGCTGCAAGCTTATCCACCAGGGAAGTGACTTGCTTGACAAGGTCTATACACTGCGTGCCATTGATGCCGTCATCGATGGATTGACGCAGCGAGCGGCCTGGGATGCGTGTTTCAACTGTATATGCGGCGTCAAGTGGGTTCTTCTTTCCTGTATCATAAGTTACAACCCGTGGAATGGTGACGCCGATCTTGCCCGCAAGACCGAGTAGAATACTGATATCGTTTTGCATATCTTCCTCCGTATCGTCGAGATATGGACGCGAGATGCGGAGAACGTAGTCTCCTTGCTCGATCACAGGGCTGTTGGTATCCTTGATAAAAGCCTCTTGATGTGGGTTCTTAAAACCAATAACATCGTGGTACGAACCCGAGCCAACAAACTCGACCATTTGTAAGCCATCTGTTCGTTCAATGTCTGGCAGGAGTTCCATAAGGAGCAACGACGCCTTATGACAAAGCGCCTCTTCGGGTGAGGAGAAGCACATGGATCCAATATCCTCAGCGAGGCACTGTATAGCGGACGATGCCTGCTCGCACCAATTTTGCAACCCAGCTAGATATTTGGTTTGAACTTGTCCTGCAGGTTTCAAGCACTTATCGCCAGCCGAGAAGTCCCATTCGATACTGCGTATGGTGAAAAATGCCATATTGAGTGTATCAAATTTCTTAAGCTTGTCGAGATGGTGGAGCATAGAATAAGTCCTGTTGAAGATCTGAACCACAAAGTGACTTTCATAATATCAAATTTATAGCCTGAGATTCTTACGTTGTGCAGTTTGTGAGATGGAACAGTGCTGGGTGTTGGGAGAGCAAGATGGGAGACACTAAGTTTGCACGATGGCGACAGCTCGTAAAACACTCTCCTGGCGTCGCCATCTTCCAAAAAGCCTGAGTTGCATATTCCATCTACCAAGCTAAGATTTAAAAAGAGTGCACCTGGCCATTGCCAAACCCCAGCTCCTCTAGTATTCCTTTCGTCTTTTTGTCGCCCTTGAGCGCTGCTTCCATAGCAGGCGGCCCGCAGATGTAGACTCTCCCATCCCTGCACAATCTTGCCGGGATAACTTCCTCCAACAAAGCCTTCGTCACTCTGCCTTGTCGCACCGCCGATCTCTCAGCTGGCTGACTTACAGCATATACCGCTTCAAATCTGCTCGGGAACTCTTTCTCAAACGTATCGAACTCCCTCTTCAACAGTAGATCTTGCTCAGTGTTGGCTGTATATACAAGAGTGACCTTCGTCTTGTCGTCTGGATTCATCAAGATACCTCGAGCAAGTTGATAAATTGGCGTGATCCCTGATCCGCCCGCGATGAGCGTCACATGCGGAACGGAGTTAGGCTCCCACTGATGCGCTCGCAGTGCAGCAGCAAAAAGAAGTGTATCGCCCGGTTGCAGGGAGTGGAGGTGGGTGCTTTGCTTGCCATTGGGGTACTGCTTCACGAGAAGCTCGAGCTTTCCGGGCTCTTCCAACGAAGATACAGGCGTATAAGGGCGTGCAACAGGTGTCCAGCTGCCTTTTGGCCAGGATGCGGTTAAGACGGATGCTGCAAGATCGTTCAGTCCTGCGTATTGTTCTGTGTGGGACGGACTTACATGTCAGAGAGAGGCCGCTTACATCAGCCTCGTTCGGGAACTTAAATCGAAGGAGTTTCGTATTGTGATTGACCTGCTCACTGCTTTCGAGCGGCAGTGAAATCATTGCAGGCCCTCGTCCGAATATTCTGGTTGTTGGTTTGGAGCTTGCTTGGTCATTGTGTGTGATAGCGTAGCTCCCACCAGTGACGGCGACGCCAGCGAGTATTGTTGTGGGTCGTAGAAATCGAGCTGATACTGCAGCCATGTCGGTATTGAAATGGGTTTGTTGATACTCAGCGGTGCATGCAGGTTTGTATTATATTCAGGCCAGGACCAGAATGTGAATATTAAGAACAAGCAGATCCTGACTTTCGAATTGAATTCGTAGGCAAAGGGCGGAGCCATTCATATAGTTTGGCATCCATACTGTCAAGTCGGAGGTTCTCGAACCCATTGCCGTCTCCTTCAAGACTAGTGGTTCGATCGTGAGCATGGAGAGTTCGGGGCCGCAGCTCAGGAACTCCGCAGCCCACTGGCGCAGCGGCCGGCGCATTCAACTGTCCGATTCCCCCATCAGGCCCCCTCCTGGCTCGAATGAGCAGCTTCGGCAGGTCGCTCCGAGGAACGCTTAGGTCGGCCAGAGCGGGGAGCGTTGTCGAGGTGGAGAAGGAGTTTCGGAAGGTCAGTACTGCCAGCGCGGCTCACGATGCGATTGTACAAAGTCTGCGCTCCATTGGGCGAAACAGACTGCAACATTGAAGAGATATAGACCCAGCCTCGCCATTCTGATCTCAATGTCACAATCGCGGCTCGATGAGCCAGACTTATCTCTGTCTTCTTGGCCATAGGTATTTGATGGTGTCGTGGTCGACTGAATGGACTTCAAAGTACAGGTTGCGCTGTTTAGTTTAGGTACCTAAGGTATTCCTGGTCGTGGTGCACGTGACTCTGAGATACCCTACGTTTTGATGTCTTCCAATCGCTCTTCTTGCATGAAATTAACGATCTTGCTACAGCACCTTGTCAGCGCCGAATGGCCACTTCACAATTTTGAAGGAATCGACTAAGAGAGAGCATCAGGGATATGTGACCAATTAACTGCGTAGCCATCTTAAAAGCTATAACTTTTAGGAAGTGTGCTCCAATCAGGTCGAAGGCCTCCAGTATCTTGCATTACGTTAAGTGGCTACTCGGAGTTGGAAAGGTGCTGTAGTTACCCTTGTTGAACGAGCATTAGTCAAAGAGGTTCCGCCACCTATGTTGGGTGAGTATCTGCGGAAAAGAAAGCGGGATCGTTTTGGAGACACGACTAGACGCCCCAAGGCTAATGAACAGTACTGCGTATATCGCCAGTATGATGAGACAATAGGGTCGGAGTGATAGGTCAATAGAGCGAGAGCTCGTTCTTATGTTCTTTTAATTCATTGCAGCCTTGTTACCGCACCTACTGCAAGTATGGAAACCCCCAGGCAAACAGCATGCAGCTCGCTGCGCACGCATCCATGGTGCCGAAAAATAATGAATCTTTCTGCCTGCCGAAGCAAATTGTTGGGTATACATACGCTGAAGCAATTTCACGACCACCATCTACCCGCCTCTCGTCATAACCTTGGAAGTGTATCGCTATCGTCCTGACACCGCTCACGAGGCAGCCTTAACTTCCAGCGACCCATTCGCAGTTTCCTTCCCCATTTGACCACCTTCGGTCTTAATCGGCGGTGCATCCTCTTCACTTAAAACCTCCGGATTCCATCTCGCGAGCAGCTTCTTTGCACTTGGTCTTGCACGGTCATTCGTTTGGTAGATCTCGGTCAGGACGTCGACAACGATATTCCTTACCGGGGGCCTGAACATATGCAGGTAGTGCAGCGCATTACACGCAAGATCAATGCGTTCCGGATCCTCGGCCATCTTCTTGAGTCGTATCAAGATCTCGTAGTTGAGCGCAGGTACCTCTGACAGGAAGCGCAGTATCAACTTGTCGGTGTGCTCGACGTAAGGCAAGATGCCGTCTATAAGTCGAAGCGCACAACGTTGGTAGTTGCCGTTTGGTGCGTTTAGAACGGACGTGAAGGTGTCACCATTTGCAGTGCCATGGGTAGCAACATCTTTCGACTGGGCCAGAACAGTATCGTTGTACCATTCTTCGTTCAGCCAGAGAGTAGCGACGTCGATGCGCTTCTTCCAATCAGAGATAATGTAGTTGTACATGCCATCGCGCACAGTGTCGCTGATGCTGAGGCTTCCTTTGGAGTTACTGACGGCATGCTCGACCTTGATACCTTCTTGGGGATCCTCCAGGCCAGCGCTAGCCCTGGTGGCTAATCGTGAGAGGATCGTCACCCATGCGTCGCGACCATAGTCACTCGCTGCTAGCCTGTTGAAACCACCTTTGGCAACTTTACTCTTTTGAGTATCATCGACACTGCTGAGCATGCCAAACGCTCGGCTTACAGTCAGATCACCATACCTCTGGATCTCTCGTTCTGTCAATGGAGGTGCCTCAGGAAGTTTGTACGGCGCCAGTGGTGCGGATGGTCCTGCTTGGAATGCAAGGTCAGTGGGAGGAAGGCCATCGAGCTTATTGTTGATCTGTTCTGCGTCCTCTGGCTCAAAATCGGGCTCGTACTCTTCTTCGTCTTCGGCTGTCAGAGGTGCTGTAGGTTGAGCAGCACGAGTAGCTTGACTCAGACTCAGGTATCGAGAACGAACAATCTATTTCACGTTAGTGGTGATCTCGACGGGATGTGTGCGTGGAGCTGAAGCGATTGCAACCACAGCAAACGACATCAAGTGTAGTGAGGGTATGACGGCCGACGAATTGTGTTCCGATGCGGCTTGGGGCACGGGTGTAGGCGGTGGGTAGGAGAGAGACGTACATTTAGAGCATGACCCAGCTTGACAGGATCCACTGATTGCAATACAGGAACCAATATTCTGACCAACTGCTCGGGATCCCTGAAGGCTTGGACATCAAAGTTCACCGTACTGCCCTCGGGGTTCAAAGTAAACAACTGACGCCAGCTAATGGGGCCAGGGGGCAGTGGTGGCGCAGTCGGTAGTGGGTCTTTGGTCACAGCGGAGGGGGCACCTGCAGCTACACGCTGCCTTTTGGCCTGATCAAGGCCATCTGTTGGCTCACTTGGAGCTGGTCGCTTGCGATTGACATCATCGACCAATTCAACACGCATGCGGTGCATGCGTTCGAGGAATTGTTGTATCCTCCCGTTGATGGGATTTTGAGGGTCCCTGTCGACTGTTAGCGTGTGCTTCATGCCCCTGTTTAGTACGCGGAAGTGTACCTCTTCATGATGTTCATCAGTAGCGACTTTGTTGTGCGTTCTATCGACTTCATAATGACTTTGTTCCTGGGCGTCAGAGGTGAGCTGCTGGCAAGCTTCAGAGGGTTGAAGTTGAAAATGCTGGTAAGTATCTTATTGGCGGCAATTGGTCGTCGGTGCATCAGCACACCCAAAGTATTGAGCGTTGCTGTGACGAGCAAGCCATCGCTACTACATGTCAGACTTGCACCTAGATACTGATTTTGTCTATCTGACCTGTGATCTCCATGTATGATATCCAATAATCGATCGAGTAGTCCGTGTCCTTCGGCCTCGAGGCCCACATACGGTATGAGGGGGTGATCGCGGGGAGCGAGGGCGAGAGAGATGTCGCTGTGATCAGGTCGCTGCCATGTATGAGCAAACAGTCTATCTTTTATGCAACTGACGGTTCTCACCCTAGGATCAACTACACCTGGTGTCTGCACCAAAACAACCTGTTGGAGGAACTTGACGCAGCACACGCGCACACCCGGTGGGGCGGCATCCATCCGTCGCAAGATATTCGCTTTAATGGCTGACATGAGCTGCCAGTTATGGGCATCGTTGGCGTTGTGGACACTGGTGCACGCAAGTATAAGATAGTGTTCGACAATAATGCAATAAGATGTGTACGGGCAATTGAGAGAGCGTGTACAACGCATATTGCACGCATGGTCGAAGAGACGGGGAGGCTATCTGGCGTTCAAGGGGTCGCACTCACGTATGTCTGTAAACAAGCGGATATACACTTGCAGCCGCCTGTATGGAGCTTTTGACGACACTGGTATCGACGACATTCTCCAAATAGTCCTTCAAAGTGGCCAGAACGGACGGCGCACTATTCTCCTTCACATCTGATGGCCACGCTGGTGATGCGAAGGCTTCAGCCAAGAAGTCAGCGCCCCAACGCTGCACCTCAAGGCTCTGCTCTGCACTGAAGCTTATAATGGGCAGCACGCCCGGGATAATGGTAGGGTAGTATCTACCATCGCCTAGAGCGAGCGCGCGGGCTGACTGCAACTGCTGGATTGGACTCATGGTGAACTAGCGATGAAGCAGTGCACGAGAAGCAGGCTTTGTTCTCTGTGGTAAGGTCGTGCGCAACGGTGACGCTTGTCCACGCGCGCGACACACTCAAACTATTGCGCGACAAGAGCTAATGCCTGCTGTTCTCGAAACCCTCATTCCCTTCGATGCCAGCGGTCAAAAAGTAGGAGACGCGTGGTGGGGCGATTGGGTGCGTAGGAGGATGTGGTCTACTTGGGGTTGGTTTGGGGAGTGAAGATGGACAGCTGCAGCTGCAGATCGTTGCTGCAGGGTGAACGGCGACGCCAAGCAAACCTGCGGAAGGAGCCTCTCACCACCGCGGCGAAGCGTCAACTTTCCCCGCAAGCACGACGAGGTCCACCACGCAATCATGGGATAGTGAGTAGCGTCAACAGTAAGGCGCATAACTGTACTGACAGAGCCAGCAAACCTTTTCAGTCGACTTACTACGATGCTCGCATGCGCGCCTCGCCGGCGCTGCTGCGTGCTCGTGCGCCGTATTTGCTGAAGAATACTATCACCGGCTTCGCAATCTGCACGCTTGTGATTGGAATCTGTATGCCTGCTGCGAACGATATATTGAATGTGTGCTTACACTCAATAGACACTTACACCATCAACGCCATCTCACAAGACGAGTTCGAAGACGTAGTCGTTCCCGACGAGCCCATCGTACGATCGCAGCAGCCCGTCGGCACAACAGCAGCTGTTCAGCAAGCAGTCGCCGCAAGAAAGTGAATGTGGGATCAAAAGATCGAAGGAATTGTACATTGGTGTAACAAGATATTCATTTATGCATTGGGCGGGCGCCACGGTTATTTCTCAGCAATATATCCACTCGCTACGAGCGACTACCAGTTGTTGAGGTGCAGAGGTATCCTTGTGTGACTGAAGCCCGTAATTCGCTTGAAGCGTACGAACACCATTGTCTCTCGCTGCCCTACACACTGTCTCTCGATACCCCACCCCGATCGAAGTGTCGACAGACGACCGTTTGCGCCTTCAAGAACAGGCGCATCAACAGCATCGGATTCACGTAAGGCTCATGCTTTGATAACCACAGATCAATGGTGAGATGCAGAAAATGCATTTTCATCGGAGGGCTTCAGTTTTATCGGCGTAGTTCAAACAAATACAAGGCTCTTTCAGTGTTTGCTTTTCCATCTGAATCCTTCAAAAGTGTCAAGTGTCTCGTCGGAGCTGGCAGAGTGTTGTATGGCTGTTGAGCTGGTAGGGTGCCTCACTAGGCTGACGACAAGATTAGAAACTTTAGCTATCTACTGTCCGCTCCAAGGCTTGACAAGACCGATCACATGCTTGACCAACGAGCATTCTTATGCAAGCCACTTACAATATAGCGCCATCCTTGCATCGTTCACCCGTCCGCCAAATTTTCGACCTGTCATTGAATGCACACCCGCGGATGAAACTCATGTTGATTCGTTGCCGTGTGCGACCAGGTTCGCGGGATGGTCAATGATCTGCTGATGTCATTGTCGATTTGCCGGTAGACAATCAAGATAGGTGCGCTGATCTCCAAGGCTATCAGCCACGCGCGGATTTTGCGATTCAGATATTCATCACAATGTCTGAGATCCTTCTTTGTTGACACTTGCCTCCTCATGCAGAAGCTTGATTGATGTCAGCTCTCAGCACACCCACCTTTTGTATGCACCGTCTGCCCCGCGACAGCTCCACTTTCAAATGCTTCCCCACCAACCGTTGTTCCAGTTGTTCCACTAAGATTGATACGACATGACAACCGTCACAGCTCTCAGGCACAAAGTCCACGAGGCAACAGACAAGACAAGAACCAAAGCCCAGGCAGCGATCGATTTTGCAAAGCAATCAGAACGTCTTGGACAATATGCGCCAGACCAGGAGAACGACGCGGCTGGCTCCACGCAGGCTGTTGAGGCACGATTTATTACCGCACAAGATCCGGTGATTCAAACAGCAACTGGCGATCGGCTCCCTGTTGTACCTATTGAGGAGGCCACAAAGCTCAACAGACTGAAAAATATCCTTGATGACCGTGATCCATCTGACAGTGAGCCTGTGGCAGGGGAGCTGCGTGAATCGAGAGATGGAACTATCCACGGAGTACGGCACAAGGGGAACACCGAAGAAGAGGAAAAGAAGGGTACAGATGCTCCTCTTGCAGAGAGTAAAGCTCCATCCAAGACGAATCCCATGTTCCCACCAGTCCCCGTTTACGGTCCGCCTAGCACGCTCAGGAAGGTACAATGCTTTCAACTACGGATCTCATCTGCGATTCTTTCCCTCTGTTTCCTTTTAGTAATCATACTCGGCGCAGCTTTTACATCAATACCTATTGTGGCTGAGCATGTTTGGATCCGTCTGAAAGGCAAAAACCCAGATTGTCGTCGGCCCTTTCATGAAGAAGAGGAAAGGCGGAAGAAGGCACGGAAAATTGCGGACGCAGCATGGAAGAAACATCACACCGTGGAGTCAGTCAAGCTTGCAGACGACAATGAGGATGGCACAGATGGAGATGAATTCGTGCCTTTAGAAGGCGGCCCCGATGAGCTCAAGTGCGATGTCCGTTATTATGCACGACGTGTAGGGCTTGACTGCGAGATCTTCGAGGTACAGACTGAAGATGGTTTCATCATTGACCTTTGGCATCTCTATAACCCACGCGATTACGAGCGTACGGACGACTCGGAACGGAAACCGCACGCCCCTGATGTCTTCCGAAGAACAACTTCCTGCAACGGTATACCTGGCACGCAGTACCCGACTGGCCAGAAGAAGTACCCTGTGCTCATGATCCATGGACTCCTACAATCTGCTGGTGCATACTGCACGAATGATGACGACAGTCTTGCCTTCTTCCTGGCCAAAAGTGGATACGATGTATGGCTGGGTAATAACCGCTGCGGCTTCAACCCTCGCCACAAATTGCTGGATTACGGTGATCCTAGAATGTGGGCTTGGAATATTCGACAGATGGGCGTCATGGATCTGCCAGCACTCATCTCACGGGTTCTCTCCGAGACCGGATTCGACAAGCTCGGTCTCATCGCTCACAGTCAGGGTACTACCCAAACCCTCGTCGCCATGGCCAAGGAGCAACGTCCTGAAATCGGGGACAAGATCTCGGTATTCTGCGCACTCGCGCCAGCAGCTTATGCAGGCCCATTGATCCAGAAGGCGTATTTCAAGTTCATGCAAATTATCTCCCCTGCCATGTTTCGAGTTGTCTTTGGCATCCACGCCTTCATCCCATTCATGATGACCATGCACTCTTTGCTGCCGGGCAAGATGTACGGTGCCATGGGCTACCGCGTATTCTCTTTCCTGTTCAACTGGACAGACGAGCGCTGGGACCAAGGTCTTCGTGACCGACTCTTTCAATTCTCGCCTGTCTATGTCAGTGCAGAGAGTATGAGATGGTGGCTTGGACGCGAATGTTTCGCGAAGCACAAGTGCATCCTGTCTACTCGCGAAGAGAAGAATATTGAGGAGAAAGAGGATGAAGAGGAGGATCGATCAGGCGCACGGACAACGAGGTGAGTTAGTCCCAGTTGTTGCAATCTCCGTCCCCCATGAATGAAGACTACCTAACACAGCTATACTTCTTTTGGTTGCATTGGTGCTTTCTTACTCTTGACTGCATCTCTCCAGGGCGTGCTTAGAGCTGACAAGACGCAGTAGATCTCCCTCCAGAGACGAGTCTGACGATGAAGTTGATACGCAGCCTGGTGATGGCGCACTTGACGAAAAGCAACGTACCTCGCGCAGGCGAGATAGCAGCCGCGCCCGATTCGCCTGGTATGGACCACATACACCGCCCTTCGCACTGTGGGTTTGTGGCGCAGATGACCTAGTCGATGGGCGACGCCTCCTTCGCCGCTTCGAGCGGAACCGTGAGCCCTTCGTTGATGTTGTCCACTCCAAGGTCATTGAGGGATATGAGCACTTGGATGTCATCTGGGCAATGGATGCAATTGAAAAGGTCGGGAAAGAAGTCAGGGAGGTTTTGTGGAAGACAACACCAGAGGAAGCGAGAAAAGTATGCCGTACACCGAAAGGATGCGAAGATATCAAGGACTTCTATCAACGCAGCGATGTTATGAGGGAAGATGCGACTAGAGAAGTTGACGCTACAGCCGGGGAGTGGAGTGCGAAGGGAGCTGAGCAGGTGAGCGGTTCAGAGCAAATCGGAGATGGCGGTGGTAATAGGTACGAAGCTCTGGAGGTTGAGAAGGATATAAACGCAAGCGCTCCGTAGGCCTTAGTGATCTTGCGCTCTGCGTTTGGCTGCATTTGCTGCGTATCGTTTTCGAGCGTACACATATACCCCTGTTCTTGTCGGCTAGCTTGGCATAGAGGCCTGCTGCAGACTTTTGCATAATACAATCAACATTCGCAATAAACAAACGCAAGGCTCTTCATGATGGCTACACTGCTGATCAGGTTTGTCAAGTATCTGTCTTTCTGTTATTGAAACGTTCAAAAGTGTCAACAATCGGTACGTAGTGATTGAAGATCTATCAATTTTCTTATATCGTGTCACTCAGACCTGAAGTACTCCAATCGGTACGTATCTTCTGCATCTTGTTTACAGCTCGAAGGAAGATGGCCAGGGCTAACAAAGCTGACCTTCCCAGTACGGGTTGATACACTTGAAGGTCGTGAGTCCAAACACAAAACACGATCGCACCAACCACACCTGAAGCACTTTGATCGGGATTACTTTCTTGCGTTCTACCAAGTATCCTCCGAAGCCAAAAGGAAAATGTTGCAAAAAATTCACGTCGAAAAATCTAACGTCTCCTCCGCAACCCAACCGCCGGCCATGCTCGGCATACTTACTGACAACAAATCGGTCTGCAGACCAGGGCCCCCAACCCCCTGCAAAAGACCAAAGGATCTGAATACGAACATGTACCCATCTCCAATTTCTACGTCAGCACATGCCTAATTTCCTCTTTGCGAAGGATCGGCGGTGAAAGGGAAGAAAAAGTTTGACCCCTGCTTCTTTGCTGCCCATTTCACTACGCGCTTGGGGTTCGGTTTCCTAAAAAGGACTACGCAACACCACGTGCCCCACATCTTCTTGCGAGATGTGTCGGCCTATCATGTTGAATCTGGCTCTGAGCTCGGAAACAAGAAAGCGTAAGGGACGCGAATACTGGAATCTAGCAGTGCCACACCACAGGCCAATGTCGAAACGCGAATGTTTGAAATCGGCGTCAGTGTTGGCTTGTGTTAAGCTGCACTGAGTTGTGGCTATCTGGACTAATGGGCATCTTCACACAATGGATTCGTCACAGTGTCACAGCACAAAAAGACTCGAGGTTAAGCATCATATATCGTTGATTCGAAAGAGGTTGAAGTATCTATAACCGGGTATCCATGAAGTGAACAAAGAGCGCAGCTCGTGGGCGTAGCAACTTCACTACACACCGCACACATGCACTCACGACCACCACCTCATCGGTGGCCTACGAAGCGAAAGCGCTACCAACATCGTTCAGAGCAGTTCCAGCCTCGTTGAGGAGGAACTTCAGACCGCCCTCGTTGGTGGTAGGGGCAGCCATGTGCCACGCGTACCTCTCGATCCAATCCTGCTGGTCCATCCAAGGCATGACCTCCTTGAGGAATGCAGGCGCATTACCCTCAGTGACACCGAACTCGGTGACCCAGACGGGCTTGTTGAAGGTCTTGTGGAAGTTGGTCAGGTAGTCCTTGAAGTCCTGAGCCTTGTCCCAGGCGTAGTAGTGAGCGACGACGTAGTCGATCTGGCAGTCGGCGCAGCCGGACATGAACTGCTTCAGCCAGTTGATGCCCTTGTCGGCGCCGTCGCCGTTAGTAACAGCGGGCGAACCGATCTTGAGCGAGCCGGCCAGCGGCTGGATGTACTTCTTGTGAGCGGTCACGGCGTCCGAGACGGACATGCAGGAGCCACCACCGCCGCACTGGTCAGGCTCGTTGAAGGAGAGCACGTGCGAGACCTTGTAGTTCTTCTGTGCGTTGGCGACGTTGTTGGCCCAGCCAGAGGTGCACCAGTCCTGGTTAGAGTGCAGGAGAGGGACGTATTCGAGGCCGCCGACGGGTGTGCCATCAATGACGGCCTCCCAGTCGTACATCCATGTGATCTGGTCGTGGCCCTGGAACAGCTTGGTGTATGTCGAGCCAGCGACGCCGTTGTTCTGCTTGGGGAAGGCGAGACCGCGCTTGCCAGCAGAGGCACGCTTGGTGGGGGCTGCCTCAGTGAAGGCGCCGAGGGCAGCAAGGCCCATGAAGAGAGTGGACTTGATAGACATGATCGTCTTGGTTTTTGTAAATGATTGTGTTGAGAGAGTGACAAGTGCTAAAATGAGTGCAGCACTGCTGAGTGGAGGTTTAAAGAGAAGGAACGTGGTGACAAAAGAGTGTCTTTGTTGTATTGTTGAAAGTGAAAACTCACAGTGAATTCATTGTTCCTATATAGTGTCTAGAATGCGACTGCCTGAATCGGAGATGAAAGCACGGCCCGCAGGTCCAGCTCTTTCCACGTTGTCCGCGCGGAGTGTTGGCGCGGGTTGGCGTAAGCCATCGGCGGCTTGTGTCGTGTTTCGAGTGCAAACGTGCAAAGTCCGGCTCTGCATACCGCTCAACTGCGTCTCGCGAGCGAATGTTGACGCAGTCATGTCTGCAGTAGCATGAGGGATTTTGCACTTCCCAGCCTTCGGATTGGCTGACTTTCCATCTTCTGCATGCAGGAACCAGCCCGTTTCTCAGGAACCCGCCGGCGTTCACGCGCGGCCTTCGCAGTGAAAGTCCATTATCGCACTGCGCACCCACCATAAACCACGGACAGCTGCCCGGTCATGCGCGTCGTCAGTGCAAGACATAGCACTTCAAGCTGTACAACCGCGCGCTGCACGCGAAACCTTCCTGCGCAGTGGCTTGCCCAGATCGAGTTGTGAAGTGGTGGTGTAGCGTGTGGGGCAGTCCAGGCGCGCGGAATGTCAGTGGAGATCCACCGGCAGCTAGCTTTCTGTGCCGGCCCAGATCATGGCTAGCCTGTCAGGTACCGAACGGCCGTTGGCTGTCTGCACAAGCGTCGTCACGTCCTGTAATTTGCACACGCAGGCCAAGGTGCTTAGATTCAACACTCGCTTGACGGGTCTCAGACTTCTCTGCCTCGGCGTCTGCAGGTTTTGCCGGTCCAAGAATCTGCAGGCTGCAGGCAGCGTCTAGATCGGTGTGAGAAGGTCATTGTCCGTGGACCCGAGCGAGAAAGCGCATTGTCTTCGCCGTGTCTCTGCGAGGCGTGTGCGGTGCCTCTGCGGTGTGTCTCTGCAGTGTCTTCGCTGTAAGATCTGTCAGTGCGACGAGGATCCGGGCAAGCCGGACTGACGCCGAGGGGACACAGTCCCTCGATTGCCACGTTGCGACCACTGCTCAAGACGAGCCTAAGGCACACGTCACCTCAAGTTCCCCATGCTGCGCGGCCTGCTCGTGTTGAAACCTAAGAATGTATTCTATACGACATCAGGGGTATACAACGAAAAAGAGTCTGTCTACATACACTTTGAAGGATTCAGTTAGAAAACAGCAAAGGGGAGAGAGGTTTAATCGACTGTGTAGCCACCTCAAGAGCTATAAACTGAGAGTCTGCGCCAATCAGCGTTGTGGGACTCCGTTGGTGACAGGACAGATCGGCTAAGAAAATCATGTTCAATGTGCGCCCAACGCTTGTAATGCGATCCGCAATTCCTTGACTGCTGTCGTGGCGTCGTCAAAGTTCAGCGCCGAAATGGCCCACTTGGCATGCTTCTGTGCTTGTCTGATAGACTCCTCGTCGTCTCTGAAAGGGCCTTCCGATGATGCTGGTGGCGGCGGCGCGGCTGGCTGACGTGGCGCAGAGGAGTACTGTTGAGAGGGAGCAACCGTCTGTGGCATGTGGTACGGTTGCTGAGGGGGTTGAGGCGACGGAGTGGGGAAATGCTGTTGTGGTTGCTGGGGAGGAGATGCATATGGATTGAGTGGAGACGCCTGCGGTGGCTGCACAATTGTAGGAGGCGATGCAGGAGTCTGGTAAAAGGAGGATGGATCAGATGGTCCTGCGGCTTGCGGTGTCACCCCTGCTGTAGCATCTGGGCCTTCAAGGGAGTCTGTCAAGGGATTGCCCTCGGTCGAGGGTGCTGTTGGCAGACTAGGAGCAGTATTATCCGACGTAAACGTCGGTGGTGCTTCTGTCCTTGGGAAGTATCCACCACCTACTGACACCACAGATCCCTGGCGGGAGGTTGCTGGCTGGGAGATGGGTGACACATCGTCGTGTGCGTTCGATGTGTACCCAGAAGGCACTGCCGGCAGATTTGGTGGAGGCGAAACCTTCGGTGCTGAGAAGGTCGGTGACGGCTGTGCTTCCGTATTGGGCGCTGATTCGACGTAGGACTGATATGGATTGGAGGCGGGAGGTTGCGAGGCGGCCTGGTTGATGCTCTGGACCTCTGGATCGGCGGGGTCCAGCAGAGGTGGGGTGGATGGCTGCTGCTCCTGTTCCTGCACAGGGTTGGTCGCGTTGGGGTCTTCACCAGCCTTGATGGCCTTGATGATGCGCAGGGCGTGGTACTTGGCGTACTTGGTCTTGGACGCTACCTCTGAGTCTTCTTTCTTCCAGATGCTCAGGACATCGAGGAAGGTCGATGCAGCCATGAGCGTATCGGCTGTACTGGCCGTGACCTTGTTCTCTGCCATCTCCTTTTCGCCCTTCCCAAAAGTCTGCAAGGCGAACTGCTCGCAGTAGGCACTCGCAGCCACGTCGTCCAGCAGCGCATCTTCGCCCGGCATGTCTGCCTTGGTCTGCTCCAGCTTCTCCATCAGGTTGGTCGTGTAGGCGGTGCATTCTGCGTCGGCTGAGTGCAGTCCGGCGCCGATGATCTTTTGTACAATGTGGAAGCGAACTGGACATGCTGTCAGTACTTGCGTGCATGTAATATATGGGAGTGCAGCTCGATGCTGCGACTGGACTTACGCCAGTAGGTGATGATAGGCTTGAAGCGCTCGAGCTGCGCCGCCCGCTTCGCAAAGGGCGCAAGCTGGAGCGGCTTAAGCTTTGCAGGTACTGCATCGGCCATGATGTCCTTGTGGGGAGTATCAGCTGTACGAGGTCGGTGCTATAGCTGGAAACAATGAATGTCAATTGAGACGCGCTGCATGTGGTCATAGGCAACGGTGCAGGTGGGACCCCTGTCGCCCCGCATTCGAGCTATGGGCAGCTGTTTCCGAGCCGCCTCAGTTACAGCACCCTTGAGGACAACTTGCATTTAACCTGGGCGTTATGTGAGCGTCGCAATATAAGCACTGGCTGCTGGCACCACTCCCGTCCACGAAACCGCAACCCTTCACTCAAACAGCCATGGTCCGCCTGTCGACCTACCTCGCCGCCACGGCCGCGCTGGCTCTCAATGCGCAAGCCGAGAGCATGTACAGCAAGAAGTCCGGCGTCCTCAACATCGCCGGCACCGACTACGACCGAGTCATCGCCAAGTCTAACTACACTTCAGTGCGTCGCATGCTGTGTGTGGAGTTGCATTGAGCTTACCCTCAGCTAGATCGTCGAGTTCTACGCGCCATGGTGCGGCCACTGCAAGAATCTGAAGCCCGCCTACGAGAAGGCCGCCCAGTCCCTCGCCGGTATCGCCAAGGTCGCCGCCGTAAACTGCGATGAGGAGATGAACAAGCCCTTCTGTGGGCAGATGGGCATCCAGGGCTTTCCTACCTTGAAGATCGTCCGACCGGGCAAGAAGCCAGGACGACCCATTGTCGACGACTACCAGGGACCGCGCAATGCGAAGGGCATTGTAGAAGCAGTCAAGGACAAGGTTCCTAACATTGTGAAGAAGGTCACCGACAAGAATTTGGATGAGTGGTTGCAGGGAAACAAAGACAGCGCGAAGGCTATTCTTTTCAGCGAGAAGGGTGTTGTCAGCGCTACCATGAAGGCGCTTGCCATTGACTTTGCTGGCATTGTCTCTGTGGCTCAGGTCAAGAAGACAGAGAAGGCTGCTGTCGAGAAATATGGCATCACCGAATTTCCCTCCCTCATTCTTGTGCCCGCTGGCTCGGATGAGCCTATTAAGCACGAGGGCAAGGTCGATAAGGAGGCTATGGTCAAGTTCCTTTCTCAGGTCGCGCCTCCCAATCCGGACTGCCCTGGCCCCAAGGCAAAGAAACCAAAAGCCAAGAAGGACAGCAAGAAGGAGTCCAAGTCCTCCAGTAAGTTCGCTAAGGCTTCGGCTTCACACAAGTCTGCCGACTCATCTTCCGCTGCGGCATCCGCCACGGATGAGACTGTCGAGGAGCCCATCGCCGCGACAGAGTCCCCGGACCCGAATGTCAAGACTGAGAACACCCCTGATCCTGTTGAGCTGCCTGTTGAGGACGTCAAGCCCTCTGTGCCTTCTGTCGCAGATGTGGCTGAACTTCAGTCGCTTTGCCTGAATGAGCAAGCCAAGAGCTGCATCCTGGCTATCCTACCTCCTGACGACGCTTCCGATGCTGCCATGTCCGCGATGTCAGTCATCACTACATTGGGCGCGATCCACAAGAAGCACGGCAAGAAGCTCTTTCCGTTCGTGAGCGTTCCGCCTGCAAATTCTCTCGCAGCCACACTTCGTTCCGAACTCGGCCTTGGCTCTGATGATACCCTCCACCTCGTTGCAACCCATGGTAAGCGTGCCTGGTACAAGAAGTATCCTGGCGCTACCTTCGGCGCGAAGGATGTCGAGGCATGGGTTGACTCCATCCGCATGGGCGAAGGCAAGAAGGAGAAGCTGCCTGAGGCATTGGTAGCGTCCACAGCTGAAGAGGCACCCTCGCACAATGAGCTCTAATTAATCTCAAAGTATCTAGTGATGGAAGAACACATACTTGCTAGGGTCAATTTCAAATGTAGTCATCTCAAAGAACCTTTCATTCTTGTAGACCGTGCCAATTAGGCCTGAAGTCCTTCCATGACAACACAACATCTGACTAGCTCTGTCAACAATAATTACTCTTGCAGAATTGAGCATTCACAGAGCACAACGTAGTAGCAACGATGAGACGTGAAGTAGTCTTCTACAACTGCGTGTTTGCTAAGATTTGGTCACTTACAATTCAGATACTCTAATAGAAAGAACCCCATGTGCCCTTCACACCCAAGCAATGAAATACAGGGACTTCAACAAGCCCACGCAATTAAGTCATCGTTCTCTCTCAACATACAGAAGTGATGCAGTTGCATCAACCCTACACCGCCTAGCCCATCTGGGCAACTAGCTTCTGCGCACGTGCATTCAACCCCAACCACACAGGCATCACCAAACAACCGCCTCGCAACGCCTAGCACGATGATCAGATAACAAGATCGCTCTGTTACGCTTCCCGCTCCATACCCTTGATAATGGCGCCTATCACGCCCTTCAACAGCTCTGAAATCGCCGAAAAAGCGCGGCGCGATCTACTGCTCCTGCTTGAGGGTGTGCGTACCACCCTATCAATCGATTACATTGAAAAAACAACATCCTAATATCAAAATCCAGATTCGAGGTAAGAAGAACCTAGTCCTCGAAAAGGCGCTTGCAGGACCTTTGAACTTGCTTGTGAAGTTCTCGACGCTGCAGGAGTACGGAGTTGACAAGCCATTCTTCCTTGAAAACGACAATGTCGATGCGAGTCAGCGAAACGTGGTTTTCCTAGTAAGAGGAGAGAAGGCAAAGACTGTGGTGAAGGTCGCCGGTATGTATAGTTTCTTCTCACTTTTCCTGGTCATTTCAAGATCGATCCCGCAACTTGTACACATACAGGGTCAAAGGCCGACGGGGCTGACGTTGCACAGACCAGATCAAACGCATACGTAGAGAGAGCGAGATTGAACATGAATTCTCTATCTTTTGGGTTCCGAGACGCACGCTGGTCTCTGATCAGTTGTTGGAAGAAGCGGGTGTGCTTGGAGAGGCGAGTGTCAGCGAGTGGCCGCTCTTCTTCGTGCCTCTTGCCGATGATGTACTGTCCCTTGAGCTAGAGGACGCCGTTTCCGACTTGTATCTCGTACGTTCCACATATCCTGTTGGCTGCCCCGACTAACGCCTTCCAGCGCAAGGATCCCACATCAATATACCTGGCAGCCAAGGCGCTCATGCTCCAGCAGCGCAAGTATGGCCTGTTCCCACGGATTATCGGTAAAGGAGACAACGGAAAGCGCCTTGCAGACCTTCTCATGAGGATGCGTACCGAAGTAACAGCCGGCGAAACTCCAGGTAGCATCGGGCCATCGTTTCTTGGTCTCGCTCCCAGCACGACTGTCGACAACCTGATTATCATTGATCGGGAGGTCGACTTTCCAACCGCACTTCTCACGCAACTGACTTACGAGGGCCTCATTGACGAAGTGTTCAACATCTCTGCCAACCAGACTGAAGTGGACTCTTCGGTCATCGGAGGTGCTGCACCACAACCCGGTCAGACTGGCTCCGCATCAACCAGCATGAAGCGCAAGATTATGATCGATTCAAAAGACACACTCTACAGCGATCTTGGCGACGCCAACTTCGCCGTTGTCGGCTCTCTTCTCAACCAAGTAGCGCGCCGACTACAATCCAGTACAGAGCGCAACAGTCTCGCGGCCAAAACTACTGCCGAGCTGCGCGACTTCGTAGCGCGCCTCCCTGGGTACCAAGCCGAGCAGGCCAGCCTCAAACTGCACACTTCTCTCGCGGAAGAGATTCTCAAGCACACACGTACCGACACATTCACACGCTGTCTTGAAGTCCAACAAAACCTCACCTCGGGTGCCGACCCCTCAACGCAACACGACCTGATCACCGAGTTGATCGATCGCGGGACCCCTCTGTCCACTATTCTGCGTCTGCTGTGCCTCGAAAGCACAACTAACGCAGGTATCCGCGCCAAAGACCTCGATGCATTCAAGCGCGCCGTCCTCCTCGCCTACGGGCCCCAACATCTCCTCACCCTGCAGTCCCTCGAAAACATGTCCCTCCTGACCCCCCGCGGTGGGGCCACCCTCGCTGGTGGGACAGGCAGCAGCGTGAAGCCAGGGAGCGTTACAAACTACACCCCGCTGCGTAAGACACTGCGGCTGTGGGATGATGAAGTCAATGAAGCCGCGCCCAACGACGTCAGCTATGCGTTCTCCGGCTATGCGCCCTTGAGTGTGCGTCTCGTACAGAGCATCGTGGCCAAAGCAGCGCTTGCAAACACAATCAAACCGCTTCCTCCCAACACCCCACTCTCGTCCAACCCGCTCGCGCAAGGCACACGGCTGTTTGATGACGCTGCAAAGTATGTCCGGGGCACAACATTCAATGAAACGCAGACGGGCGATGTCGAGCCCAAGGCGCTTAAGGCACGGCAGTTGCTGAGCGGGCATGGGGAGGCGGGGAAAACAACGATGGTGTTCTTCCTAGGAGGCGTGACGAGAGCCGAGATCGCAGCATTAAGATGGGTGGGGAAGGGGATGGCGGAGGGCGCCGAAGGTGGAAGAGGTGGCAGGATTGTGATTGCTGCTACAAACGTGATTACGGGGGATGGGTTGGTTGGGGCGGCTGTCGAGAAAGGGAGATTTGGGGCGTGAGGATACGTGGTGATTTGAAATCATAGTATGACGCGTCTAGGGTCGAGGGCGTGGGCGTGGTTATGGCGAAGCTTATAGCGAGTAGCAACACTACAGTACCTTGCCAGTTTCGAGTGGCCACTTGATGCGATGCGAAATATTGATCGGAGGTCTCCAAGCCTGAGTAGCGTACACTCTGAGAGTTCTTAGCTCACACTTCTTGCTTTTCGCCAATCATATCCCTTAAAACTGTGAAGTGGACATTCAGTGCCGATAACAACTAATGACGAATTGACGTGAAGCTACGAAAGTTCCGGCGGTGAAGTGAAAGCCATCGTCATCGTTTGTTTATTTACTTGCCAGCCCGTCATAATCAAGCTTACTCGCACCTGCTCCCTCCAGACACCTTACCTTTGCGAACCCATTCAACGCTTACAATTATGGCGCGACTCAACCGTCCGCGTGACTCCCCGCATGTTATACCAGCCGCAGACCGCAAGTCAAGCCCTGATGTGAACACCAGCACCGTCATGGATTCTCCTATACTGCAGCCCGTATCCCTTGACGCCAGCCTGCAGTCGCACGGCAATTACAACCTGCCATCTTCGCCTGCATCCAGAGATTCTGTATCACCTGCTGATTGTCGTACGCTCGAAAAGATTCTGCGCGCCGTGAGCACCAGCTCTGCTCCGCAGACTCCGTCCCCGTCAGGTCTGATCGAGCAACAACTCCTAGACGATGGAGACGGTGGGGTCACTTTCCATAGCTTTACAGAAAATGAGGCAGCTCACGCCGCGCAAGCCGCCCACCGGGCTCTGGGAGGTGAAGTCACTGATGCCGGTTACAAGGACGATGACGATAGCATGGAGCTGACCGAAGGCCTGGACAGCCTCACTGCCCGCTCTACCTCAATCAGCGACCTCGATCTCGTCTCAACATGCGTCTCCAAGTCTGAGCGTCGACTTCTAGACAGCGTTTCGATGCATGCTGAGAAGGACAGACAAAGATACGTTAGTCGCCGCTCCTGGACCGAGCAGTACCCGAAGACGAAGTATCGTGAGCAGCAGCAGATGACACAGATCGAGGAATGTGGAGTCACTGATCCTTGCCTGGCACCAGAATATCACCAGCAACAGAAGCAGGCGCGCCTCGCTATGGAAAAGAGGATTGGAGATTTTCATCTTGAAAGAAAACGGATAGACACTGTGCCTGGAGGTGACGACATCGACGAATTTGAGCTTGATGGATTTGATGCAGACGGGGATAGTTTCTCTCTCAATACAGCAGACACAGGACTGCGGTCACCCAATACGCCAATCACAGAACATAGTTTGAAGCAGATAGGTCGAGAACCTCCTGCTACCAACGACCAAGATATCTCCGAAACGCCCTTTACGAAGACACTGAATTACTACAAGCACTTCAAGGGTGAAGAAAATACGCCTATAAAGCGTCGTCGCGACACTGCTCTCCTCGAAGAGATCGCAGAGGTCACCGAGCTTGCTGTTAATGCAGAAGATCTGGAAAACTTCCTCAATATTGAGGAGGCCCAGTCAGAGCCCTTGGGCGAAGCCAAAACATATGCTGAGAAGGACGTGCAAGATTTAGCATCTTTTGAAGCCAGGGAGGATATAGGTGAACTTTCTAACACAATGAACGAGAGGAACGTACTGGGTCATTTCACAGAGCCTACAACCACAGCTCTCCAGAGTCCTACTGACGGAGATGAGATCTCGACAGCCGATGACTCCAAAAAGCAGCTCATCCTGTACCCACAGCATCCGCCCTTAATCACTGCAATCGGCATGATCCCGGCTACTATGTTCTGGATTACTGCTGCTCCTATCGTCAAGTACACAAACGTTACTGTCGAGTACCTTATCGACACACTGAGGGACATTTATCTTTGAGCGGTCAGAACAAGACGGTAAGCACCGTAAGCGCCCCGATGGCCGTGATCTCGTTAGTGGTCAACATTGTCGCCGTACCAGCTTGGACAAGTAGCAGATTCAGTAGCAAATCAAATCAGCGTCAAACGCGTAGAGAATCAAAATTCCTTGGAAGTTGCAGATTTTTCCTTTGTGATCCAGAGTGCTAGCAACCTCTACGTATGCGCTCCTTATTGAATGTATTGACAGGCAACCACCAGATCAGGAGGCCGTCTCAAGAAGAGTACCTATTGAGATGGGAAGCACAGAGTGACTTTGGTCCCTTTGGTCTGGACTGGGATGGGCTCTTCTTAGTCAAAACACTCACGGAATATCATGCTCTGTCAGTCTCAGGTATGCGAATTCACATCTTAACGCCTGCGATCTTCTCGCGCGTCTTGCATAACCTTGATGGTTACTCGTGGGTTGTAAAGCGCCACATGCATACTTTGATAAATGGACTTACAGCACCTTGCCAGCTCCGAGTGGCCACTTGCTGGTGCTCTTTCTCAGTTAAATCCTTTAAAATTGTCAGGTGGCCACCTGGAGCTGGCAAGGTGTTGTAGTCTGACGCTTGGAGGTGGACAGCATTTACGAAGGAGTTGCTTTCTTTCGGCCAGTTGTTTACAGGATCATTATACCATTTCCTCAACTTCTGCTTCACTTTACTCAACACTGCGAGATTCTTGAAAGGATACACGCGCATAGCGTTATAGATCAAGGAATTCTATGTAAGTTTGCATTGATTCCATATTTGTCTCTCATGTTATGCTGTTGTACTAGTGCAAGCAAGACAGGGAGCTCTGCTAGTGCTCTTGTTGGTGCAAGTCAAATGTCAATCGTGGGCGAAGTCAAGGTCACGGCAACAGGGAACGGTAATTGTAACATCGAACGTTGATTCAATTTTCCTTTCCTTCGCTCTCGACTGTCCTTTCCCGCCAGGCGTGCGTCACTTTTTAGCAAGACATCCATCCATAAAGTTCGTCCGGGCATCGTCATGAGCAAGTACATACAATACTTTTTTACGTCCCCACATAAATGCCGACGAGAACCGTAAGGAAAGGGAAAGAGAGATCTCAAACAACACCAAGTCTATCGTTAAATGCCGCAAAACACATTGAATAACTCCAATTCCCAACACTGCGCAGCGAGCAAGCCTGGGTATCATGTCGCTTGCTCGCAGCGGAGGCAGTGTTGCGCGACCTCTTTACTGCGCTGCACCGAGCCGTATAAGGCGACCACGTTTATCGGGTGGAGAAAGCCTTGGTGACAACGCGCTTGAGGGCGAGCTCCTTCTTCTTGAGGTCCTCAGCGGTGGAGTCCTCAACCTCGAGCTGAGCCATGGCGTCGGAGAGAGCGGCCTCGATCTTCTCCTTCTGGCCACGCTTGAGGCGGATGGCGGTGGTGGGGTCCGAGACCATCTCCTCAACACGGGAGATGTAGGACTCGAGCTGCTGCCTGCCCTCGAACTTCTTGGAGAAAGCCTCGTCGGAGCTCTTGAACTTGGCGGCGTCGTTGATCATGTTCTCGATATCGGTAGACGAGAGCTTACCAACGGCGTTGGAGATGGTGATGTTGGCGCTGCGGCCGGAGGTCTTCTCGGTGGCGGTGACCTTGAGGATACCGTTGACGTCGACCTCGAAGACGACCTCGAGGACGGCATCACCAGCCTTCATGGGAGGGATAGGAGCAAGGGTGAACTCTCCGAGAGAGGTGTTGTCCTCGCAGTTGACACGCTCACCCTGGAAGACGGGGAACTGGACGGTTTGCTGGTTGTCCGCGACTGTAGTGAATGTCCTCTGTCGATAAGTTAGCAAAATAACTCTGAAGATAGTCGAGGGGTGCGGGTGGAGGTCAGAAACGAAAAATTGCAATTTTCAGCTTCCATATCCGGAGGTATACAGAAGATCCCTGCTATGAATGGGAATCTTTTTAAACACTCTGGAGGATACGGTGGACACCGCATTGGAAATTGGGAATTGGAGAATTTTGCGTAACCACCAAAATGTGGGGAACGTACCTTCTTGATGGTAGGAACAGTCTGTCCACGGGGAACGACGGGAGCGAAGATGTTGCCCTCCATGGCGACACCAAGGGAGAGGGGAACGACATCGAGGAGGAGGAGGTCGGCGGTCTCGGCGGAGGTGGCCTTGCCGGAGAGGATACCGGCCTGGACGGCGGCACCGTAGGCAACAGCCTCGTCGGGGTTGATGCTCTTCTCGAGCTTCTTGCCACCGAAGAAGTCGCTGAGGAGCTTCTGGATCTTGGGGATACGGGTGGAGCCACCAACAAGGACGATCTCGTCAACCTTGCTCTTGTCGATCGAGGCATCCTTAAGGACCTGGGCGACGGGGTCAAGGGTACCGGCGAAAGCCTTCTGGTTCAAGTCCTCGAAACGAGCACGGGTGATGTTGGCGTTGAAGTCCTCACCATCGAAGAGGGAGTCGATCTCAACGGTGGTCTGGGTGGCGTTGGAGAGAGTACGCTTGGCACGCTCGCAAGCAGTTCGGAGACGGCGGAGAGCACGGGCATCGCCAGAGATGTCCTTCTTGGTCTTGCGGGTGAACTCCTTCTTGAAGTGCTCAAGGAGGTTTGTGTCGAAATCCTGACCACCGAGGTGAGTACTTTAAGGGGGTTAGCAGAAAGTAAAAAGTTATGATCTGAAAACTTACTCTCCGGCAGTGGCCTTGACTGTGAAAACACCACCCTGGATGTGGAGGAGGGAAACATCGAAAGTTCCACCACCGAGATCGTAGATGAGGACGTTCCTCTCCTTCTCGGACTTTCCGGAGCCGAGACCGTAGGCGATAGCGGCGGCGGTAGGCTCGTTGATGATACGGAGGACGTTGAGTCCGGCAATGGCACCGGCGTCCTTGGTGGCCTGACGCTGGTTGTCGTTGAAGTAGGCGGGGACGGTGATGACAGCCTTCTCAACCTTCTTGCCGAGCTTGGTCTCAGCAATCTCCTTCATCTGTATAGTGTGTTAGTGACTGCCCCTCAGTGTGTATTTTCGCTAAAGTGCGTACCTTGACAAGGACCATGGCGGAGATCTCCTGGGGGGAGAACTGCTTGGTCTCGCCCAAGTACTCGACCTGGACCATGGGGGAGTCGCCAGCGGCGACGATCTTGAAGGGCCACGACTGGATGTCCTTCTTGACGGTCTCGTCGTCAAAGCGGCGACCAATGAGACGCCTGAAAAGGTCAGCAAATTGCACATGTACGGACTCAGCACATCAACTACTCACTTGACGTCGAAGACGGTGTTCTCAGGGTTCATGGCAGCCTGGTTCTTGGCGGCCTCACCGATGAGACGCTCCTCGCTGGTGAACGAGACGAACGAGGGAGTGGTGAAGCTACCCTGCTCGTTGGCAACTGTAGGCAAAATCGTTAGGCGATGTTCATGGAAGCCTCAGGCGGGCGGGCGCATACTGATCTCGACATTGGTGCCCTCGTAGTTGGCAACGCAAGAGTAGGTTGTGCCTTTTAGAAAAGTTAGCAAACCATTGTGGGGTAAATATTCGCATGGCGAGTGTGCGCACCAAGATCGATGCCAATGGCACCCTCGTAAACTTCGTCGCTCATATTGGATATATTTTACAGGAACGACCTGAAAAACTTTTGGGAGAGAGGAGTGGTGGAGGGAGGTGGGAGGCGGTGGGAGCTTTTCACACACGCTTATAGTACTGAAAAATTGTGGGCGGCACGCCCGCATAGCGTACTGCCCGACCTATGGGCCTGTGCGCAAAACCGCAAAAATTATTCGCCGATTGCAAGCCTATCGATAGGGAATGATTGTCAACCGAGGCGAGTTGCGGCGCCTTGCTGCTGCTGATGGCTGATGCAGTTGTAGGTGTGGATCTGGCTCAAGCCAGGCTATTCAACAGTGTTGGCAGGACAGATGTCACTGCCTCTTGTGTTCTGTTCCCGCATACTCCTCGTCTGGCCTTGAATCTCACTTGCTGTCGCATTACTATGAGTGGTCACCACACGGTCCAGTGCTAAAAGATGTGAATGTTCATTGCTGGGTATAGTCTTTGCTCTGAAAGCTCAATATAACGCCGAATGTCCACTGAGAACTCCGTGGCTGTTGAAATAAACCAATGCCGCTGCCTAAACCATACGCGCCTGTCCTATGCTATCACCTTCGCCAGTTCCTACCCTTACACCTGGTTGTCGTGAAAGACAAAGTTGATGTCTCTCGGCCTTTGTGTGTTGTACCGAACGAAGTTCTCGTCACCAGGCGGGCGCTCCTTCTTTGTGTTGCTCGTGAGCATGCTCTGCAGACTGACGCACACGCTCTCCACGTTGTGTACGGGACTCCAGCCTGACTTGTCGAGCAGGTCGAGGCAGATGATGCCGTTGGTGTAGATGTGCGGGTGCCAGGGTATCGGATGCGCGTCGTCCTTGACAAAGACTACTTCGGGAGCCTACGGCCGTGTCAGCATTTGTGCTGTGGAATGGACTGCATGCGCCTCGAGCGCAAGAGTCACTGTGGGTCGCACCTCGATCGGGTAGTTCTGACTGAACATGAACTTGAGTCTGTACGTTTCGCCTGCATAGATAGGGTTCGCATCAAGCACCTGGATATCCACCAGCCAACTCTCGAAGTTGTCTGCGTTTACGAGTGTTATCCCAGGTGGGAGCTGCCCTTGCATCTACATTGCACAGTCAGCAAGGGAAATACTATGATCATACACGATCCCTAGCGGTAGTAAGGCATGATGAGCGTGGAAACCGTTCATTACCTTAGTAAGCTCCTATGGTCATGTTAGCTATGTGTGTCGATCTGAGCCAGCTTGGGCTCAAGCTTCTCTGGGAAGCGCGTCTCACCTTGCCTAGTCGCCGACTTGCGAACATGTTGATTTATGTTTTAACGATCTGTATTGAGAGCACACGCGCAACAAAGACAGAAATTGTGCGTTATCCGGTCGTGGGTGTGAATGTTCAGTCACTCCGAAGGCTTGTATGCCAGGCAGCTCTCGCTTGTTTAGGTGGGGGAGGGGCAAACACCAACTGAGCAAGACAATGAAGTGATTTTGAGACGTGCAGCTTCTGGAATCACTCGCGAATAGTGTGAATGAAACAAAAGCTAGTATCAATAAAATGTGGTGTGAGAGTTGCTAGCAATGAGTCGCGGCTGACAGCTGGAGCTTGAAGATCAGCCTACAAGCATGGGACCTTTGCCCAGCCATTCACGGCTGCTATAATGCCAAGCATTTAGGTAATACCCATTTCAGATGAGAAAAGGAAGTCGTGCATTGTAGTGTTTGACAGAATACATTCTATCCAAATGTCAAAATGAAGACTTGGGCGCCTGCGTCGCTTTTTCCAGCTAACGATATACACCGAATAAGACCCTTAACCAATATGAAACATATACGCTGACCTGCGCACGCTAACACAAGGTACAAGGCCAGAAAGAAACAAGGCCGAAATAGAGATATTTAGAAAACAAAATTACGAGTAGAAGGCACCCTTCTGGAAACTCTCTACTCCGATGTCGCCAGCTTTGCCCTCAACCTTGGGGCCTTCAACAGGCTTGCCAGTCATGGTGGCGGTCCGGCTCGCGGAGCTGCTGCTTGTCATTGTTTGCGCTCTGCTGCCTGCCGGACTGCTGCTCTGGCTGCCGCTCGTGATCTGAGCTGGCTGCTTGCGCTGTATTGTTTCCAGGTAGATGCCAGGAAGATAGCCCATCCTTCCGTCCCGTGAACGGCACTTCCACCACTCGGATGCGTTGCCCATGGGATCGCTCTTGCTCAGAACTGCCACCATATCGCCCTTCTTAATCGCCAAGTCCATTCCTGACATGTTCGAGTCGGGGGTGAAGTCGTAAAGAGCGCGGCAGAATTCGAGCTTGTTCGGGTCGATAGCAGCGGCCTGTGGATTTTCCAGCTGACGTCGCTTCTCTGCCTCCTCTTGTGATCGAGCAAGCGCCTGGATGAGCTTGCCCATCAGATATGGCAGTCCAAAGACAGCCGCGATGAAGAAGAAGAAGGGCTTCTTAGAGGGTTTAGGCGGCGCGGGGGAGCCATCAGGCAATTTCCCTGTGAATGCGTGGAAGCCAGCGGGCGTCAGACCCATCGCATCTGCTGGCATCGGTCGTCCTGTGAGTTTCGCAAATGCCGTCCGTATCCACCGCATGAGCGTGTAAATGCCGAGCACTGAGCCGAGTGTCTGTCGCAAATTTCCAAATTGCTCGGCGACTGATACCATGGCTGTTGCAGCGTTAGCTTTGCTATCGAAGATTGTTAAGTGGTACGTACCGAAAAACGAAGAATGTGTCGCCATGTATGTGCTTTGCAGCATCTGAGCAAACCCTCCAAACGCACCGACGATATTCTCAATCAGCTGGAAAGTCGCCTGTGTGCTCTGACTGAATGACTGCGTGAGACTCTGGGGGTTGTTCGGGTCCATTGGCATGCCCATGCCGCCCATGCCACCGTACATGCCACCCATCCCCATCCCGCCGTACATGCCGCCGCCGTAACCACCGCCATACATCGAGTTCATGCCGTAGGGCGACGAGTAGCTATTGTAGCCGCCGTAGCTACTATACGGCGAGGCGCCATAGCCTCGGTTCATGTTGGAATAGGTTGACGCGTTTCTGTTTGCGACTGTGCTGAGCGAGTCCGGTACTGATGGGAGTGGTGGCGCCGCGCCTGCTGATGTTGGCGCTGTTGTGGTGCTACCTGAGCCTGTGAGGCCTGCTATCATGTTAGAGGCGATCGGCGCAGATGTCGTTTTCAGCCACTTACCAGCCGAGGCACTTGTCGCTCCTCCGCTTGTCTCCCACGGCTTCGGCGGCGATGGCGCAGACATGTCTGAAAGGATGCCTCGTCACCACGCTCGTGGTGCACCTGCCAGATGGCGGTATGAAGCGGATTGCGTTGCGAGAGGTCAGGGCGCTACCGACGTCAAAAAGCGGATCCGGACAGTCGAGGCGAGTTTGCGGGGTTCGCCGGGGTGCGAGACGAATGTTGAGGTATTTCAATAGGAGCGAAAGGTCAATCGCGCACTGCAGGAATAAGGAAAGGGGTATCAAGAACAGAGTGGAAGGCGTGAGTCTCGTGAAGAGGCGTGCGATGATGTGGTCGCACTGGCTCGGGGGCCGGCAGGTCTTTCACAGACCGACGGATATCTTGCCTCGGTTTCTGGCACTCTCTTTGGCAAGCACATGCCGCGCGAGTCATCGCCACCCAACGCTTGCACCGCAAGTAGCATTATCGACCACTCCGCATTTCGGAGTCATTCCGCAACTCGGGCGTTCTGTGTGAGTAAATAGCAGTTTGCTTTCCACTTGCACTTGATTTTTCTCGTATGCTCCATGCTGCCAAACCTCATTATCGCATTGAGGTCTGGGTGTTGTAATCGGGCAGTGTGTGCAAATTCAGCAACTATGCCATCATGCAACATACGTATTTGATTGAAATATCTCTAAAGCAGATGTGCGATCAGCGTGTCCCCAGATATGGCTGTCCTCCCTCAACTACCGATTGGGAACAATGAGTGCACCCAACTGTTTGGATCATAAGCCACGAGAGCATCGATCTGGTCCTCGGAAAGTGACTCCGGGAACTCGAAGCTAATGTTCAACACCAAGGCAGTGATATCTGGAAAGTGCCACACCACCGCAAACTTCATCGTATTGCCCACAGGCCTTCCGAAATAATTCGAGTCACCTCCTTCAAGATTGCCTTGTCGATGTAAAGTACTTTTGGCTCTTTCCTCTCCTGCTCCCAGCACCTCGAAAGCATCAAACTCTCCACACCCAGTCGACCAGCAAGAGCACGGGATATTGTTGCGATCGTTGCCATATTGGAGGATGCGAGGGATATCGGCATTCAAGAACCACCAGGCTGGTGCGTCAGAGATCTCGCCGTAATCGCTGCTACGATTCGGATAGTGATCCATCTGGAACTCGATGAAGAAGGCTTTCGAGGATCCGGACCAGGCATCTTTGATTGCGTCAGTGAGACATTTGGGGCAAGGACAGTTTACATACAGTGTGATGTAGCATTAGGCCTCCAATACGAGCAGCCCTGGTCGCACTGTTTATCAGAGAAGACTGCGATCTCATACTCTGATGTATCAAGTGTACCGTTGAAAGGCTGGCTATCGGGCGCGACCTTGTTGCCCGCAGGAACGACAAAACTCAATGAGTTTCCGAAAGCACTGCGACATGTCAATATAGTAACGAGAAGCCTGATAAAGTCTATACTAGTCAAAGGTGCCAGATTGGCTAGGATCACCCAGATTTGCAAGAAATGAGAAGCCTGTTGCCTGAGCGGGAGTTGCCGAAGTGTAGTATGCGATGCGATCCCAGTCCGCAGCCCTTTTGTCAATGTTGGCTCTATCATGACTTGAGCCTCGCGACTGAGCTGATGTAGCCTCCAAAGAAGGAACGGGGTGACGCTCGAGTTTCGATGTGACCGTCGGTGGCTGTTGGCAGATCGTCGAATTGGTACCTGCGTATCGCCCTGATTCAGCAGTTGTCCGTCTGCGTAGATGCGGCAACATGTGTCTATCGTAGTTCGGCTTGGTAGTGGGTGGAAGGAATTTGTCTTGCTCTGTACCACAGTCTGTCAGGGTACCGGTAGAGGGGACTGTAGACACAGAACTGGAATCCGTGGCAGTTGCCCATCTTCGCATATCAACTAGATCAGAGAAGCTTGCATCATGGGAGCGATTTTCGTGTTGTGGTGCTTCTCTACGATTGCTGAATGGTACGCGATTTCGCTTCCGCAACTTGGTGGCTTCGGCGGGTACTTGATACACGGCAAGCTGAGAGATGTTCATAGGCCCACGGAGGTGCATCGACACCTATACAATCTATCAATGCATTACTCCAAGGAAGACGAGAGGTTCTTCACTTCTCCAAATAGTGGCGTGAGTGAGCTGGTTGCCGAGTATCGAAGCGTCTCGTGGCCGCAGAGGCCAGTGCTTGGATCGACTGTTGTGGTACGGTTATAAGCTCCAGACTGACTTATGTTGCTGTAGGTGATTGCCTGCACTTCGGAACAATACCAATTGCCATCTGAAGCTTGTGTAGCGGTCCCAGCACATAACTGTGCAGAGGTCTTGCCGCATGCGTGCGGGATAATGGTTGCCACATATAGTAAATGTTTCATGTTGGAATGTGTGATGGATGTGTCGAGGAGCAATGAGGCCTGATAGCTTCTGAGTGGACAATGGCGAAATTATGCGTCGTGTGGGATGGTGCAGGGTGATCGCGATGCTTTTTAGATTGGCGACATCGTAAGGTACGAGCAACTGGAGGGAAGTAGCGACGCCGCGCGACTGGAGGGTCTCTGTGGCGAGGGGAAGGCACGACTCGTTCTATCTGGAAAGATTCGGCAAGAACATGATAGCCTCCAAGAAGCCTACATGTCAGGTCTGTGAGCAAAACTTGGTGAGCACAGCCATCTGCTTCGTGTATCCCAATAGTGAGACGAACGACGCAAAAAGCAGCGGTCGAAGAATCGATAGTTATACGGGCAAGTTCTATCGAGCTATTAGCGCGCGCTCATGTTTCGGTTGAAAAACAAGAGGAAGTGCAAAAACGATAATATCAGAATAGTCGAGGTAAATGCATCGTCCTTAAAGGGACTGATATAAGAGGTGCCAGAAAGAGCATCGAAATCTCATCATTGTGGGTAAGTGTATTGCAAGTGAGGAACGTACCCTGTATAATATGATGACTTCTTCACTCTGCACAGGCAATGCGCAATTTGTGTCGTGACAGCGACCAGAGAGTGCAAGTGAGCACACAAACCATCCAGGTTTGCTGGTGTTTTGTTGTGGTGCTTGAGATGGGCTCGAAGATTTTCTAAGTCGCGGCTGCCGAAAGTCCGGGCAACCGTGCGCCTGCCATTTGCACAAGCACCCCCGTTAGCGCCGCAATAAGCGAATTTTGAGTTGTTCACCCACCTGCGACAAACCCTCGTGCCTCATCTCGACTCCAGTACTAACTCCAGCCCCTCGTCAAATCCTCGAAAATGGGTCGTCTTCACAGCAACGGAAAGGGCATATCGTCCTCTGCCATCCCCTACTCTCGCAACCCCCCGGCCTGGTTGAAGACCACCCCCGAGCAGGTTGTTGAGCAGATTGGCAAGCTCGCAAAGAAGGGTGCCACTCCTTCCCAGATTGGCGAGATCCTCCGTGACTCTCACGGCATTGCCCAGGTCAAGGGTAAGATATGCGCATTTCCAGCGGTGTTGCGCAAGTGCTAATTTTCTGCAGTTGTCACTGGTAACAAGATTCTCCGTATCTTGAAGTCGAACGGTACGGTACCCTGCCCATGTTGAAGCGCAAGTCAACCACAGCTCTGCCCTCGAGCATCTGTTGCGCTATACAAAACTGCCTCTGTTTGGTGCAAAGCTGACAGGGAGCTATTAGGCCTCGCCCCCGAGATCCCCGAGGACCTCTACATGCTCATCAAGAAGGCTGTTGCCGTCCGCAAGCACCTTTCCACCAACCGCAAGGACAAGGACTCCAAGTTGTACGTCGACCCAAAATCTTGGTGGAGGGAGAACTGGACTAACACAGCGCAGCCGCCTCATTCTCATCGAGTCCCGTATCCACCGTCTCTCCCGTTACTACAAGACCGTCGGTGCTCTCCCCCCTACCTGGAGGTACGAGTCCGCCACCGCCTCCACCCTTGTCGCATAAGCGTGTGGAGTAGTATGAGTGGGCGTGGAAGTAGAAAATATCCAAACGGAGTTTCACGGGCATGGATGCTTTACGGACTACCCATAAAAGGGAGCCGGGTCATGATCTGGAATGAATGAAAAGCATTACCTCAATTCAAACACATTCTCGTGCAACCAAATTGTCTTTCACATGTGATATCGATATATGGGTATCTGAACGTATTTTTGCGCCATACACCCTGCTCAATGCATCTTGCCTAGCTCAAGCTCCACACATTGCTCCGCTTGCAATGCTCCTGTGTGGACCCATCCATTGACTGCAAATCCATTGCTTATTCTCAATGCTTTTAATCGCGTATCGCAGCTCGTTGTAGGCTCTGGGCCGCGCGCAAGTTCGACTTTGGTCTAACTTCCTGTCCTTCGCTCTCGCTCGCTTCATCCCTCAATTTCAGCACTCTTCATAGCCAGAAACTCGCTCAAAAACTTCAATGGCTTCTCGGGCTCATTGGTGGCCAGGTGCTTCATCGCCTCCAGAAGATGCGGGGTGACATGTTGATTCAAGTACACGCGCGTTGGGCTGCCGTGCGGTATGGGTTGTGTAGGCGCTTGCTGCGGCCCACTGGGATGCGGAGAATTGCGCGATGAGGCGGGGGCTGCGGGCGCAGGTGTCGGTGTAGGTGCTGAAGCGGGTGTTGGAGTCGGTGCTGGTTGCGTTTCTGTGGTCTGTGTCTCTGGTGGCGCGTCGAGCTGTGCTTCTGGCGGCGCTTCTGGAGCTGTTGTTCGGGGCTGTGCCTGTTCAAGTGTAAGTGGAAAGCTCCTTTTGCGCGGGGGCTCAAATACCTCTGTCGAGGTCGGTGTCTCTGTTGAGTCGGCCATTGTTACGTCTGCCGCCTCAGTGGCCGGTGTGCCATTTGCGATAGGTGTTGGCTCTGCTTCTGCGACTTGCGGCGCGCTTTCTGGAGTGGGCTCGGTCATGTTGTGACAGTTGATTGAATTATGGGTCGGAATTCTTTGGCGCGTTAAACACGTGGGTAATTAGTTGTCTGGGCTGTAACCGCGGTTCGGTCGCTGGTTGTGAAGTTGCACTGCAACGGACTTCGATGCTCGGTGACGCAGATTTGCGCTAGTAACGTCGAAATGCACATGGCTTTAAGTAATTCCCTTCCATTCATACATGTGATTTCTAGTTCAGTATCTACTATTGACTAGAGTTGCATACTCCTTGAATACTTTGACTGTCATTTTAAAAAGGCTATCCGAACAGAGCAGGTAGGATCGTAGGGTTAGAGTACGGCATTGAGCTCCTACTTCTCTCACCCCTGCCAACCTTTGTATGACCCTCGTGACATTAAAGCAGGCCACCCCGAGGGTCTCTTACCTTTGTCCGTTGTTAATAGATCGCTCAGTACGCCTCCCTTTGTGCATCACTAACAAAGAGCTTCTATTCAGTAAACCACAAGATCACCCAGTCCATATGCAGCTAACAGCATCGTCCGCGCAATCGTGTCCACCATGTGCTACTACAGGCTTTACATCTTTCTGCATTGCGGCCACTCAACGTTTTCAGAGATGCCAGCTGGATTCTGCAAAGCGGCGAAGGATGTGACCGTTCGATTCTCTGGCTCAAGGCAGCGCAGTATATCGACAACTTCCAACTCTTCAAGTGTATACTCCAGAACAGACAGCATGGAGCCTGAGGAACGAAGAGAGCCCAGACATGTTTCAACAACAAAGGCCATACGCCCATGCGCTGAAGGTCAGATCCATCCTCTGCAGACTAGGCGTCTCGAGCGATTATGTGCAGTCTGTCAGCATGACAGAAATAAGAGACTCGAGGCTCTCGAATTGTTGAACAGTGAGATTCAGTTCAAGTACCAAGGTGGAGGGAGTTCAGCGCAGCAAGACGAACCTACAAAGCCGAATAATTCTAGCTTGGGGGTCGCAACATGGGACATGACTACGACTTTAAGCAGTATAGTGAGCAGCAGCTCAAGTCGGTTACGAGACTGGAAATGACAGGAACCAAGTTCTGCTGATCGAGGGTGTTCTGGTCCACACCATTGGAGGGCTTAGGGATGATGATGGTCTGGTCACGTGAGCTAGCGTGGTTCGGCTTGCGGATTGCGGATCTCGAAGCTCAACCTCACAGCACGGCGCGACAACGACCAGCTGCTCTCGCCGCCAATTGACCGCTCTGCACCACACAAGTCTCCTCGGAGTCCCTCGCGATCGTCAGTACCGACATTTCACATCGCCCAACCGCCACAATGCCCACACCGGAGTCCGCTGCTTTCCTGGCAAAGAAGCCCACAGTCGCGCCTACCTTTGATGGTGTCGACTATGAAGACAACGTTGCCCTGAAGGCGGCGCAGGACGCTATCATTCGCGAGCAGTGGGTTCAGAGCATGATGGCCCGATTGGTCAGAGAAGAGATGGGCAAGTGCTACAGGAGGGAGGGAGTCAACCACCTGGAGAAGTGCGGGCACCTGAGAGGTACGAGACACCTACAATTGTCTGCGTTAAATAGCTGTTTGCTTCATTGTCTCGTAAAATTCCTGAGAAGGGCATTTGGAGTCCAAGAAAACGCACGTCTTCATGTAGGCCATTGCTAACGGCATTTTGATAGAGCGCTACTTTGAGCTTCTGAAGAACGCCAAGGTCAAGGGTTATCTGTTCCAGCAGCAGAACTACAACGATGTTCCGGCCTCGAAGCCGGCTGCGTAGAGAAACAGCCAGCGATACCCGAGGATCTGAGGGCACGACGAATGGACGGCCGGGGAAGAGATGCGCGTGAAGACCAACTGTGGCCCAAGCGCTCACAAAGACACGGATCTTGTCATTTGACAAGCAGTATGGCCGGAGGTTGCGCATGTCATTCTGCAGAAGCAGACCTGTACATATACCTGGCAGATAAAGAGGATGAACATGCATGATTTGGTTTGACACAAGCTACAAAACACCCACAACGCATCTTATGTGTCTCGAATACTACTCGTTTGCAGCCGCTGACAATGCAAAATAGTTGGTAGCTGATTTGAACATCCCCAAGCCCACATGATGCGGCCAAGACTAGCGTCTCGGGACCCCACCATAGCTGGGGTACCTGCATCATTCCGTAAACAACGCACTTCAAGATGCCTTTTCCTTTCGCATTACCGACCACCTCCAGTGTATCATTTCCCGACTACTTCAGCAGCGGCACACATCCTTCCCTACCGAATTGCGCAACCACAGCCCGAGGCGTGCTTCGCGATGTCCTGAAACGCCATAAGCGCATTCCTCCTTCCTCGCAAGCCTCGAACCTCTCAACCGTACTCTCGGCGCTCAATGATTACATACCTTTCCTCTTCGCATTAGACGCTGGTCTGAGCGGTACTGCGTGCGCCGGAGAGGAGATCGACCTGGTCCTGGTCAAAGAGCTGGAAGTCGAATGGCGGTCAACACTTGGTACTTCGATACCGGGTCGCGAACCGGCACGGATCAAGCTCAAGAGTCTGGAGAGTGAGCTTTGCTTTGTGCTGTCGACATTAGCATACGTCTACAGTCTGCAAGCTCGAGCGCAGCTACACACTCTTTACAATGCCACGCTTCCGAGCCCCGAGCAACGCGCAACCGCGATTGGAGCCGCAATGAAACACTTTCTTGATGCCAATTCGGTACACACATATCTAGTCAACAGGGCAGGGCAATGGCACTCTCAGCCTGCAGCCATAGACATTACGGTCGCTGTTATGGGCGCTCTGGCTGAGCTTACTATGGCTGAGGCGACATTGATCACGGTTCTGAAAGACGACCCGTATCCGGCTGTTGTGATTGAAGATAGGAACAAGGATAGCAAGGACTGGATGTTTAGAGGAGTAGAGATACCCAAGGTCCGCGCACATTTGTTCGCACGGTTATGTCTTGCGTCCTCGGAACACGCCGCCAAAGCCCAAGCCATGCTTGGTCGCTCCTCAAAAGTCAGCGATGACCTGATCAAGTATGTCGACGATTTACGAAGGACAGCCAAGGGCAAGGCATGTCGATTCCTGGCATGCGACTCTGAAGCTGGAGGCAAGACTGGTGAGGGTATCGCTTGGTTGCGCGGCGCGAGGAAAGAACTGGGGTTTGTATCTTCGGGTGCAGACCATGAGAAGAAGTCATTCGGCTTTTCGAAACTCAAGAAGGAGTTCCAAGAGAAGAAAGAGGACCGCAAGATCGAGAAGGGAGAAGGGTGGGGCACTGACGCAGGTAAATTCGAGGAGGGCCGCATAGTAGACATGCTATTGAAGAAGTGGGAGAAGATGAATGATACAGTAGGTCGTCCAAAAATAGAGGTGAAGGTCTGCTAACACAAACTTCAGGTGGGCGTTCAGCTAGTACCGCCTTCAGAGCCATTGCTTGCAAGCATGCCATCTGGTCGGGAGTATCACACACCAAAGATGTGGATTGTTCCAGCTCTCGACGAGGACTCGCTCATTCGCATGAGAGCACCTCCAGACCCCAGCGAAGCTTTCGAAGGTGACGAAGAAGATAGCGCAGACGAGGATCAGAGGACAGCTCCGGGAGCGTTCCCCGTGCAGTCTACGAGTAGCAGCTACTACTGAAGTAGTGTCTGTCCTTCGTTGTCGCCAACTTTCGGACGACACGGCATTCGCGTCTGTCAAAAGTTTTGGATTCTACAGTCTCCGCCGGACGAGGGACTGTACACAACAGCAATAACATGACTATAATATACCCCCACGAGTGCTTGACGCTCTTCACGCTGCCTCTCTAAGTGATGGTCGATATGCTTACCTGCGTACGTTGTCGTGCATGGGGTGGGTATTACCAGTTCCATATCACGGGAAGGACCGTCGCAGAAGTCAGAACCCAATCCCATTTCAGTAAGTCCTCGCGCGACGGAATGCGATCAGCCTGGGTTTTAATGCTTAGCCTGTAGATACCGGAGGGATTCCGTATCAGGACTGTAACAATCAACATCACGTAACATCCTGACAGCGAGAGATCGATACCGCTTCAAGCTTCCAAATGACCCTTTTCAAGCCTGTATTTATAAAATAGCATCCCATTACTCTACAGTCACAAAAGTACGTCTAGCTGCGTTGAGTGTCTGATACATCCAACGTTCGTTCTTGCCACTCCGGCGCGCAAGCCTTCCCCACACTCTCGGCTAGCTATCCTCGTCACCCCTGATAAAGAGATAGGCATACACACCTCATTCGCTGCACAAACCCCTAACGCGGCAAGTCTACGCTGTACCCAGTAAATGATGGTAGATAGGCGCACATGTGTCGCGCTCTCGCCATGCACTGTTGGTTGCGAAAGAGCGGCGGTTCGCGATCCCCGCTCGTGGCTGGCATCCCGATTCCAAGGTTCGGGTTGGGGGCAAGATTAGCAAGTGAGCTTGATATAACGGATGCCGACGTCGCTGGCCTGTCCCGCTGCACAAATCCATCTAATCTTGTTGTTTGCAAGAGCCTACTTGCTTTGTGCCTTGTGCCCGTTTGACTGGCACTTACGTTGTTCTTCAGCCAGATACTGACACCATTGGACACACTGCGAATGCTGAGTTATGTCATCGACGCACAAACACAGCGTCGCGGACGAGCCCGTTACAAGCGTCCTGCCTGGAGGTGATGTCCCGTACGATCCGACCCATGAGTTCAATCCAGATGAAGAGGTGCTGGCGGCGCTGGGTTATAAAAGTGAATTCAAGCGAGAGTTCAGTTTGTTCACAACCTTCTGCGTGAGCTTCGCGGTGCTGGGCCTGCTGCCGAGTTTTGCGAGTACATTGTACTATGGCATGGGCTATGCCGGGACAGCTGGTATGTTTGGTGTCTTTCCACAGGATCGATATGGGCTGACTGGATCAGGCATGGTTTGGGGATGGATGATAGCGATGATCGGGATCCAGTGTGTGGCATGCAGTATGGCGGAGCTTTGTAGCTCTATGCCCACCAGCGGCGGGCTCTACTATGCTTCAGCAGTTCTGGCGCCGCAAGGCTGGGGACCGTTTGCGGCGTGGATCACAGGGTGGAGCAATTGGCTTTCTCAGGTCACTGCGGCGCCATCCGGTGAGTATACCTGACGGTGGATTTTATATCGACTGCTGTGGACTAACGTTGGAATCAGTGAACTACGGTACCTCGGCCATGATCCTCGCCGCAGCCTCCATCCACGACCCTTCGTATGTCCCTACCGAGTACCAAACCTTTCTACTCACCGTCTTCATTATGATCATTCATGCCATCATGTCTTCACTCCCAACTCGATGGCTAGCAAAGATCAATTCCGGCGGCTCAACCTTCAACTTCATCGCCCTCCTCGTAGTCATCATCCTGATTCCAGCCGGCACCGACCGCGAATCGCGCGGGCTCCCGAGATTCACCTCCTCTGATAAAGTCTGGGGCACCATCTACGAGGGCACCTCATTCCCAGCAGGCATTTCCGTGCTGATGAGCTTCATCGGCGTCATCTGGACCATGAGCGGCTACGACAGCGCCTTCCACCTTGCAGAAGAGTGCTCTAATGCCAACATTGCCGCGCCGCGCGCCATCGTGCTCACCTCCGCGACTGGCGGCATCTTCGGCTGGTTCCTGCAGCTCGTCGTCGCCTACACCGTCGTCGACATCGACAGCGTCCTGGAGTCGGATCTGGGCCAGCCGTTCGCCGCGTACCTGGTGCAGTGCATGACCCAGAAAATGGCGCTCGCAGTTCTGGCGCTCACTATCGTGGCTGGGTTCTTTATGGGCCAAGGCTGCATGATCGCCGCCAGTCGAGTCACCTTCGCCTATGCTCGTGATGACTGCTTCCCGCTTAGCAGTGTCTGGAAGCAGGTCAACAGGCACACCCAGACACCTGTGAACGCTGTGTGGCTGAACACCGGAGTCGGCTGCATCATGCTACTCCTGATCTTCGGCGGTGAGCTCGCGATCGGGGCGCTGTTCAGCATCGGCGCCATTGCAGCTTTTGTGTAAGTCAAACTCCGTCCACGCACCATCCCTTACCTTGTTGAATAAGCTAACAATCTCCTCCAGCGCCTTCACAATCCCCATCTTCATCCGCGTCTTCTTCGTCGGGCACCGATTCCGCCCGGGGCCCTGGAATCTAGGCCGCTACTCGATCCCCACGGGCTCCGTGGCCTCCGCCTTCGTCATCCTCATGGTGCCCATCCTCTGCTTCCCCAGCGTCACCGGCGCAGACCTGCACGCGGATGTCATGAATTGGACGTGTGTGGTGTACGGGGTGCCGATGCTGCTGGTTTGCATTTGGTGGGTTGTGTCTGCGCGGAAGTGGTTTAAGGGGCCGAAGGTGAACGTGGCGCATATGATGTTGGGGGATGAGCAGCAGATTCTTGAGGGCGTGAATGTCCAGCGCGAGGGTTCTGTGGGCTCCGGGCAGGGCGCGCCCGAGAAGGCGGGGAGTAAGGTGGATGGGCCTGTGGCTTGAGGAGTTGATGCTTTGATCTCGGATTGTAGTCTGATATCCAGTCCTATGTCCAAGTAGGTAGCAACGAACGATTTATTTATCTCTGTGCTATAGACAGATCCATCGCACAGTACAATACACATGTGGAACCGTAACGGCAACAAGCGAACGCCCACGGAGTCCAGACCCACAATCTTTCACCGACCCAGAAGAAATACGTTGATGATGCATCTACGAGAAGACAAGGATTATACACAGCCCTGCTTTTGCATTGTACAAGATCATAATCATAACCGTTTCCAGAACATTCATCAAACCACCATCCCAACTACCTTTAGTTGGAATATCTTCGATGGTCTAGTGGTCATGATTTCCGCTTGTCAAAGACATCAGTCTTAACAAGCGCGGGAGACCGGGGTTCGATTCCCCGTCGGAGAGTCATCATTCTTTTTTACCGGCTTATGCTCCTAAGGGAGGTCCGGTGAAGGGGGTTGGTTTTTGGCCGGAGTGTGGAATGTGCAGCCCCCAACAACGACCGGCCCCAGGACAGCTGCGGCTGGATTTGGAATCGAAGTATTGTTCAGACTGTTGCATCACAATTATCTGAAAGTCGAGGGGTTTGTGCGCTGTTATGGTGTTTGTGTGTGGTGGCCTTCTTTTTTTTTGGCCCGTTGGGTACGCTGTCACCAGCAACAATCAATGACCACAGCGACCGGATCCAAGCACGGATTCTGGTTCGAAATGTGCAAATCGCCGGGGACTCGCAAATGACTTTTCTTGCCCCTGGAGTCTCTTCCAAGCTGGAGTGCAGGACCCCGTGAAGGAGTCGATTCTCCGGCCGAAGCGTAGGGTTGGTTGTCGCTGCTACCGAAAGCCATACACTGAGGGCGGGCGTCTTGTCTCTCCTCACGTGGTCTGTGGGGTTTGCTGAGTGCATCGCTATGGCATCCGTCCGAAGTGGCACTTATTTCTGCCTGTGCCTGATCGAAACAGTAATTAGGGCTTGGTAATCACGTCGGCACGCTTCTAGTAGTGCCAAAGGGCTGTCAATGTTGGAGCATCTCTTGCTTTGTGCCTATCTTTCCACAGGACTGCCAACGTTCACGACGTTGAGCGATCGAGTCTTGGAAAAGCACAACATGCGGTTCCCGGATCTCACGCTGCCAGCGACCACGACAGTCTGCACAGTACTGAATTAATTCTTGATTGCAATGCTAGTATCGCCAGAACATGCTCGCTAGAAAACCCAGGGTCTCGCAACAGAACTATACACAAGAGTTAATCTCGCCGACTGCCAGACTAATCGAGCACACTCTCGCCAGTCTTGGAAGCGTCTTTGGCGGCTTGAGTCTGTGTCTTCTCCACCTCGTCTTTTGCTGCCTCATCGTTCTTCGGTGTTGCTGACTTCGCCTCCGTGTTTCCCTTCTTTGTATCCTCCTTGTTCTCTTCTTCCTTCTTCGCATCCTCTTTCACTGCTGCCTCCTTCTTTGCCTCCTCTTCGCTCTCCTCGTCTTCGTCCTCATCCTCTTCGTCGTCCTCACTTGTCTCCTCACTGCTGCTCTGCTTCGGCTGCGCCGCGGGGGCTGGCGTCTCCTTCTTTTCCTCGACTACAGCCTTGACCGAGTCTTCACTCTTCTTCTGCTCCTTGCTGTCCGCATCCTGCTCGCCCTCCTTGACGCTGACGCCCGCTTTGCTTGCGTCCTTGGGGTCCTGCTTTTGTGTCTTCTCCGCTGCACTCTCGCTGCTCTCCTCATCATTGCTGTCTCCTTCTTCCTCCGAGCTCTCTTCCTTTGCTTGCGTAGTCTTTATAGGCCCGGCTGAGAGCGCGGCATTCCCGGCATCGTCATGCATGGAAGGTGCTGCCTGGACGGGCTTCTGCTGTTTCAACAGCGGCGCCACGCCAGGTGTCTCAGGCAGCGGTATCTCGCGCGGAGAGAGAACCTCTGGCAGCGCAGTCTTCTTGGCATCTTCAACCTTATCCGACGTAGCAGCGTCTGGCGACATCGGCAGCGGCGTAGACTTCGGGCTCGTTACGTCGGCGGGGCTCTTCGCATTCGTCTTCTCCGCCAACAGAGGATTTGTGGTCGAGATCTTGACCGGGACAGACTTCTTGCTCGCGGCGATCTTAGCTGCTTCAGCGCCCATTTGTCGTATTGCGAGATTCTGCTCGGCACTCGCAACGGGTGTGTTCTCCTTCGCCTTGCTCGCGGCACTTGCTTTGGTCGGGGCGTTCAGGGACCCGAAGGCAGGACCGGCTGACTGCCCAAACGAGAAGCCGCCAGGCAGTGCATCGGCGAGTGGCGGCGGTGTTTTGCTCGGCGCGGGCTCGAAGAGGGAGGTGGCTTTGGGAGGGTTGGCGGTGAAGGCGGTGTCGACGCCCAGGGCTTCGTGCAGCTCATCGTACTCGTTCCATTCTTCGATTTCCTCGATGCCCTGTAGGAAGCGGTCAGTAAGCACCTTGCACGCAATGTCTCAGTTCTGCTTACACCAAGCACGTATCCTTCCTTGACAAGCAGCGGGAGCTTCTTGCCAGCTGCTCGCCGTTGAAACAGCTTCTTGCCTAGCTCATGTGTTGCCGTGTCGAGGCCGATAAAGGGGATCTTGTTTGCTCTCAGAATTGTTTCGATGCGCGAGGTCGCTGTGATAATGTGTGAGGAGCCAGCGGTCAGGGAGGTAAAGAGGTAGATGTTGGGGTCTTTGTCGAAGACGGCGAGTTCGGCCATGCTGGGCGGTGTATGCAAGTTTCAGAGGACGGGGACGCTCAGGGCAATACCAGAAAACGAGGTATCTTCGAGGGGGTCACAGTATCTTCAAATCTGGGGGGAGAGGAGATCTTAGTGTTTAAATCAGAACCAGGGGTTTCAAGATGAGCACCGCCAGGTCGGTGTTTAGCATGAGGCCATTGCGACAGTCGTGGCGCGACCCCGCCGCAGGGTCCAGTCAGCCCCTGCAAGAGCTTCTGCAAGACCGCTGCAGCTCCACACTCGTGCATAACAGGAACAGTAGATTTATGATGGAATTATATTGCCGAATTACATTGATTACTACACCGAAGTGCTGCTGTTCGGAATCTTGAACAAAATTGGACATTTCAATCATATGCGCGCTCCATCAGCCGACATTGGCCCTTCCGGCAAGAGCATTCATCAGTGCGTCGCGCACCTCGAACTCTTCGAGAACGGCGCCGAAGCTATGGCATTGTCAGCGCGTGTTCGTGCGTGCTCAACCAGACGCGCTTGGAAGACTTACCCGTAGCAGCGCACCTTGGCGAGCAGCTCCCCTTTGATAGCGCCAAACTCCTCTTTAGTGAGCGTCTTGAAGTTCGAGTCCTTCAAGATCATGACCCAGGCCATGATGGGCGTGATCTCGCCATCGAGGGGCAGCCTGGCGCTGAGGTCGAGCAGCTTCATGAGATCTGGCATCGCCACGTCGGGCATCTGGTGAGGGTATTTCTCCTCGGGGTGATTCGCAATGTGCGAGTCGGGTGGCGCCGTCGCCATGAGTGCGTGACCGCTAATCGTTTCTTCGGCATCATGGGCTCGTACCATGAGGAACTGCATGTGGTCCATACAGGGGCGCTCGAGACTGCCAGGCCCTACAGTCAGATAAAGAGCGATCAAGCTAAAGAAATATGACGTACGGCGGATAATGAACGAAGGAAAAGGAGTGACGTAGCGGGCGTGATACATTATTGTTGGGGTGGAGGAGAAAGATAGGGCGTTCGGTCGTACGTTAAGACGAAGTCAACGCCGATCTGGTCGTAGTCCAGTCCGCTGACTTGTTGACTTGGCTGCATAGCTTGAGTATGCATCCCTGAAGGCATCATCATGTCCTGCGAAATCGATCCGTTCCTCTGGTGAACGCTCGGTGGAGAGGTGTAGCCCGTTGATACGGAACCAGGTCCGTAGCCAGATACGCTGCCGGTCGAGCTGTACGCCGAGCTTGCGAGATTGACAGAAAGGCCATTTGAAGGGCTGGCAATGCTGTCGAAAGCGATGCCATGAGCCATAAGCAACTCCCTCAGTCGGCGGTTCTCCTCGGCAAACTGATCTCGTTCGCGAGTTGTGGTGCCGAATGTCTCCTTCAAGCGGAGCACTTCCTGCTCCAGTGCTTTGATGTACATTTCTTTCCTCTCGCGATGTGTTCTGTAGACCTGATGAGCGAACTTGCTTCGTCTTCTAAGATGCAGACGTACCGTTGAGCTTGTCGGTTCAACTCCTGTCGTCTGGTCATAGCCGGTTTGCTGTCCGGCTTGGGACCTCTTCTTTTGGGAGGTTGACCATCTCCATAATGTCAGCCAATAACTCAAAGTACCCAACGTTGCACAAACCTCTTGTTGTCTTCTTTTCGGTAAGGTTCTTGAAGAAACCAAACTGAGCAAGCGGGCTTTTTGATTCACTGCCTATTGACGACCATTGCCCTCTACTCTCCACAGCAGACACAAGGCCAACCGAGCTGTCCCTCCTATATCCATCCGACGGACATAAAGAAGGCCGACGGGATACAGGAGAGGGATACTCGACAGCCGTGCCGCTTGGAGAGATGCCGGGCATCATGATTAGCGAGTCTGACCAGGACTTATAAATTAAATTTGACATAATTAGGAAGCGGCCGTTAGGATGTTTAAGAAATTACAGAAAAATTGTGCGATATGATCTCGCCAGAGACCAGAGACGTAGGCGCATATATGTAGACGTGCGCTGCCTTATGGTACGCTGAACGAGCGCATGGATGCCCACGCTCGTTGGAGCGGAGGACGTGGGGCACGCCCACACATCTCATGCTGACGCCTGTCGAGAGGATCTTGGCGAGACCTGACTTGTCTCTGCAGCGTAGTCGCATTTTTGAGAGAGGGCGGGCCATCAGATGCCTGGACGGATGACAAAGGATGCGAGGCCGCACGGGTAGATGGAGACAGCATGAGGCGCGAATCGCAGCTCAAACGCTTCGATCTCAAACGCGAAAGGAACAAGCATGACGGAATGTAAAAGCGCACTCACCACTGCCACTATGGTAGTCCCCCATGCCGGGGTCAGTCTTGATAACGGTCGCCATACTGCAATGGTCGCAACGACCGTACAGACTCGAGTGATTGAATCACTAGTCTTTGCGAGGTGTGTCGGTGGAGAGACCCGAGATGGTGACGGTACGTACTAGAGGCCGTCAGTCCACGTCCGAACCCCTGCGCACATCCGAAACGTACACAGAACAGTTACAACCACAGGTTTTGAGGGTGAACGGAACCCCAGGCTAATAAGACGTGATTAGGATCGCCGTGATATGGGCTCTAGCGCGCACTGATGCAAGCAAAAGGGTCTGGAAAGTATAGGAGAATGGGAAGTGGCTCAGTTGGTAGTGGCTGGAGGGTGATCAGGACAAACGGGGGATGTTGTTCACGTCGCAGGTGGGGGATCAAATAAGGCAAGAGAATACAGGAGCGGCGAGAGCTTTAGAACCAAAGAATGAACCAAAGAATAGGCTCGGAGACAGTTCTTACACTTACAATGCAATTCCTAACACGGATGGGCGGGCGTAATGCGTTGCCCGAACAAGTGCATCGGCGCAAGGTGCACAGTTCCAGCTGGCGATTTGGAATTCACTCTCGAGGGTCCGAGTACGCACGGAGGGAGCCGGTTGGTCGCTAGACCGATCTGATTGATCAATGCAGACGCGGACGAAGTAGTCCGATGAGATTGACGAGTAGACTTGCGGCTCTGCAATGGTCTAGAGTTGGTCGCTGGGTTGGACGGCGACCGTCTCAACTAAGCGCAACGCACGGTCGATGCAGGACGCAAGGAATTTGACAAGAGGAACAGGTGGGAATACACCACGAGGGAGCGATTGAGCTGAGGGTCATGTAAGACACAATTTGTGCTTTTGTCGCTGGACGCTGATGCGTCGTTCGCGGTCTGGCCCTGCCGCACCCGGAATAAGCCTTGTGCGCCACGACGATCTCGCCCCTCGAACGACCACTTGCAGAGATGACGCTGCCAGGCCCGAAGTTCATCGGGTACCAACAGCCCCGTTCTCAGTGATTCTGTATCACGTGGTCTCCCCAGATTCTCGTCGAGCTCGGAGCATGGGAACATCATCCGTCCATACAGGGCATGGTCTGAGGGGTCCAAGGTCACTTAGTGCAGCGATCGCCGATCAGTAATCCTTCTCCGCGGTCGTCTTTTCTGCTGCCGAGGCCGATGTATGCGATGTTGGTTCGACTTCTCAGCTCGAACGACACATTTGGCCAATGGTATGAAAATGTTCAAGGTAGATTCATTGTCATTGATCGTAAGTCATTCAGCTATTTTCTGTACACAGCCTTGCCATTGTGTCATAGGGGCGAGTTCTACACTCCTCACACGAACTTGCTGCGGCAGATAGGCTTAGAGCTTCGACGACAGTCAAGGCTTGTTTGCAAGAACACCCTCGATCTCCTCCATGACCTCCGGTGTAAGCTTGGGAAGCAGCTTCAGAGCGCCGATGTTGTCGTGGATTTGCTCCACCTTACTGGCACCAAGAATGACCGTGGAAACATTGGGGTTCTTTGCAGCCCAGGCGAGGGAAAGCTGGCTGACCGAGGCTCCAAGTTTCTCAGCAATCTTTGTGAGCTTCTTGACCTTTTCGATCTTCGCCTGTCCTTCCTCGCTCTTCAGCTTCGCAACAGTGTCCTTGAAGAAAGCCTGGTTGGTCGCAAAGCGGGAGTCCTCTGGGATACCATCGTTGTACTTGCCTGTAAGAAGACCAGATGCGAGTGGCGACCAGATTGTTGTGCCGTACTGGAACTTCTCGTACAAGGGAGCGTACTCCTTCTCGAATCGTTCGCGGTGGAAGGCGTTGTATTGGGGCTGCTCGACGATGGGGGCGATCAGGTTGTACTTCTCAGCAATCTCAGTCGCTTCTGTGATCTGAGCAGCAGACCACTCAGATGTACCCCAGTAGTAGGCAAGGTTCATGTGAATGGCCTGTGTGAACGCTTCAACGATCTCTTTCATGGGCACACTGTTGGTCCGTCAGTATTGGTCATCCTCCAAATAGACGCAGAACGTACTCAGGGTCGTGACGATGAGCGAAGACAACGTCGACGTAGTCATGTTGCAGGCGCTTCAAAGAGCTCTTCAGGCCCTCAATGATGTGCTTCTTGCTCAGACCACGGGTGTTGGGCTCCTTCCTCGAGGTACCGAAGAAGACCTTTGTCGACAGGACATACTCGTCACGCGGCCATGCGAGTTCTTCGGTAAAGTCAGTCCTACACTCTACGGTCGGAGAGCAGTGTGGTAAATGACTTACCTTTGAAGGCGTTGCCCATCTCGATCTCGCACTGTCCTGCGGAGTAGACCTCTATTGCCCGTCAGTAACACAACGAGGTGGTCAAGAACAGATGGCTTACCAGCGGTGTCGAAGAAGTTGACGCCCTCATTCCACGCTGCCTCCATGATCTCCTTCACGATGTTTCCCTTTTGCTGAGGATTTGTTAGGTTTGTCTTGTCGTTCGCTGACCAATTGAGCTCTTACTGTTCCTCCGTAGGTCAACCAGCCTCCCAGAGAGAAGACCGACACCTTCAGACCAGCAGGTCCGAGGCGGCGGAACTCCATGTCCTTGGGATCGAACTTTGACTCAACAGCAGGCATTTTGATGATTGTGTACTGAAACAATTGAGTAGTGGTGGTGAAGAGGGGTTCGCAGGTGGCAGATAAGTATTACACCCCACGAAGCTGCAATGACGTTTTGTTTGCCGGTGCCCCACTTGTGTTGACCAGAGCTATCCCCTTATGCAACGTGGTAAAAAGCCGAATGGCCTGTGGCTATTATATCCGACTTGCAATACTTCCTAGCACCAGCTTTTGTGTATGCTAACAGAGGCTAAAAAATGGTATCAATCGTTTGCTAGATGCCACCGGTACATCCTGCATCGCCCGTACTACCCACATGTGGCCTGACAGATGACAGCCCTGTACAATCTGTAGAACATCAAGCACCTCTGATGTAGCAGCGCCTTTGAACACCTCTCACCTCTTCGCGAGAGGTTCTCCTTGTGACAGATCAAAGCTGCGTTTCCCGGTCGCAAATTGACGGAGCTACTCCATTTGACAGCTGCTGCGCGCCCCACCAGGCCGCAGCTGAACGCAAAACGGAAGGTGCGTGCTTAACAATGCCCGATACTGTTCGACGTCTCGTCATGACTTGTATGAGCGCGGCACAGTGTACAAAGCGTTAAGCCCACAGTGCAGAATCATCCTGAGGGCGGCGTAGACGCCAGGGCGGCCGCTGACTGCATCTCACCGACTCCGCCTGCATGGCCGCGTTGCGCCTTCGGAGGGGTCAGTCGAAGGCAAGGAAAGCACACGCCCTCATAGAACAGCATAACCACATTGGAGAGCGCCGCATATCAATGGTTCATAACAGTAAGTCAGCTACCGATATGCTTGCTGAATCTACGTCTTGCAGACTATCCATACGAGCTGAAAGACGCAGCAGGCGGCAATCCCATGCAGTGCGGACGCGACCGCGCATAGTCAGCAGCCACAAACTCCGCAATTGCGGCGCAAATACGGACAACACGAGGCTGTGGCACCTATCAGGAGCTGGGGACGGTTGGTTGGACGTGGTTGGCAAAAGCTTAATCGTCGGCCTTGTTTCGAAACACAGGTGGCACAGGAAGGGATGGCCAGTTCGGAAAACCTGGCGAATCACAGCCCAGGATCGACACAGCATTCGACCGTCTACAATCACCGCAGCCGCAAGGACTGGTGCGCGTTTACCGTTCGCCTTCGGGCGCCCCTGAGCGTGACATACACATTGTAAGGAATGAATAATGTCAGCAAAGACTTAAATAGTTGCTTTGCCTCTTCCTTTCAATATTCGTCACACAAGCATTCACCTTGGCAGTCACCTTACCTCTTTGAATATCCTTTGCTGGTCGAGGAATTCTTACATTCATTCACCTTATTCATTCTTTATAGCTGATCTTTCCCCACGAAGACTTTTCTCCACAAGATTTTGAAACCTTTCAACCTTTCCAAACTTATCAACATGCTCTGCAAGACATCTATTCTTTTGGCTGGCGCTTTCGCGCTTAGTGCCCTTGCTGCTCCCATTCCTGGGGACTGCCCAGATGCTCATCACGAGGACACCCCGGCATACACCACCCCGAACACCCACAGCAACAATGGCTCTACCGGCTCTATCACTGCGGCGCTGCTCACTCAGATTGCCCCTGAGACTGCATCCTGCTCCGGTGCACCCTTCCCCGAAGAGTGCGCAGACGCTACTGCTGCAGCCACCGCCCTTAACAAGTCCTTCGACAAGTACGGAATCAAGACCGCTGGAGAGAAGGCTGCCCTCGTTGCCTACACCTTGTTCGAGTCCGGCAACTACAAGTACAAGAAGAACCACTTCCCCGGGCGCCCAGGACAAGGAACCCGCATGATGGCCATGCCTCCCTTCATTGCAAAGTACGCTACCGCCGTTGCCGGTGCAGATGCTGTTGCTAAGGCAAGCGCTGCTGGAGGTGACGCCGGTCTGGTTGCTGTCTTGGATCTTGTCAACAACGATGATGAGAAGAGCTTTGGTAGTGCTGCCTGGTTCTACAGCACCCAGTGCTCAGCGGACGTCAAGGCCGGCGTTGCTGCTGAGACTGTCAATGGCTGGCACAACTTCTTGACTGCATGTGTCGGTACAACTCTGGATGAGACCCGGGACACTCCTTGGGTCGCTGCTAAGGCTGCCATTCTGGCCTAGAGCTTGGCGGTGCTTGAGTTGAACCGTTGATGCCTTCCGGTACTTGGTGGTGCTTACCCCCGATTTGGAACGAGCTTATGATCAACACTTTCTTTCATGATGGAACGAAATATAGGGAGCGACGGAGCTGGGAGTACTGTGTTTTAAATACCATTTGCGAATCAAAGAAATTCACTTGTTCAGTTATCTGTTGTTTTGTGCGCTGTTCCTATGTCTCACCTCTACGTCCGCGGAGGTCATCGCCCGCTAATATAAATCAGTCGACCTCTCGCCATGTTTCGCTTAAGTTAGCCATTTCGAGTTGCATGAAGTACACCCTGCTCGCATTCACAGTGCATTATGCTTAGCCGCTACGAGCGTTTCGAGTACTTATGCCGCTCGGAGGGCTGTAAACAGTGCTTTTTTTTTCAGCTCTAAGCAGCCACTTGACATAGTATGGGCTACGCAGGAGAGCGGAGCCACACAGTCATAATAAGTGCAGTCTAAGTAAGATGAGAATCTATTAAATTGACTCTGTAATCAATGAACATTTCAGATCTTTGCCTTTATTCCATTAAAATCACGACAAACAGCATACCATTCAATTAGTCATGGCCGAACAGGACTTGACTTTCATCACCACCTACAAATATTCGCAACTGCCGCCTCGTTACATCCGCTTACTTGAACTTACACCAAAGATCCCGAACCAACGCACTGAGGTGGCTGAAATCGAGTATAGCCTCGTTTGTGTTGAGATACCGGAAAATGCTCCAGCACCAATCTTCGATGCGGTCTCGTACACCTGGGGCGATCCCACAAGAGTATCTACCTTGCAGGTGTCCGAGTCAGGAGAGGTAGTCGCTCTTACTGCAAACCTCACCGAGGCAATCCCACATCTCAGTCGACACTCACCAACAAAACGCCTGTGGATCGATCAGCTCTGCATCAATCAAACCGACAACGCAGAAAAATCAGTTCAAGTGGGTATGATGGCCGATATCTACAGGAAGGCAGAAAGTGTGATTGTTTGGCTTGGATCTGAAGATACCAATGCGCTACTGTGCAAAGAATGGCTGGAAAACTTTAATAGACTACTATTGACACTCCCAAACGCCGACAGAACCCAGCATAGCAGCGCAAACTTTCACGATCCCCACCGGTTGCTCGCTATGATGAGTGCTTTCCGGGGCCCACAAATGGATGCAGGCTCAAGGATTGAGCCCCAGTACCAGCGTGCGATTGCAAATTTTGGTTCACGCAAGTATTTTACTCGAAGTTGGATTGTCCAAGAGTTTCTCCTAGGGCGGAACTTGATCGTTCTGGCAGGTGACACTCGCTTTACAGTGGAAGATCTCGGCGACCTGTACTCTGCGCCGCTCGATGGTGAGATCTCGGATACGGTCGAAAACTATACTTCGTTCCGCATGCTCATGCCACTGAAACGCTGGCCTCACAGTGGTAACCCACCGCTCCGCTTCCTTCGCTATATGGTCCAAACCGCTCGTGAGTTCGAGGCTAGTCAGTACGGCGACACATTGTATTCCATGATTGGTCTTCTTGAAGGCCTGGACTTCGTACCCGACTACACGAAGTCAACAAAGTACAACTTCACACGTTTCGCTGCCACAATGGCCCGCGGCTTTGGCTCCTTGGACTTTCTGGGACTTTGCGCAGCAACTCTCGACGCTCGTATTAAAGAAACACCGGAAGAGGTTCAGGGACTTCCGAGTTGGGTACCTTCATGGACTTCGCTTCCTCTCTCGACTCCATGGCGTATCGTTGTTGGCGGGAGTTCTCACTTCATGGGCGATGTCCTCTGGGATGCATGCGCCGGTCGTGAACACAGGTGTTCGCAACCACGAGACCCCGTGACGACCTCACAGTTACACATTCGTGGTAAGGTGATCGACCACGTAGGAACGATAAGCGACACCAAGATAGGCATGAGAGACTTCGACGCAGACTCAGCCTACCTGGAAACATTGACCGCTGATCTTCGGGAAAAGTTGCCATCTCACTGCGGCTCATGGACAACAGTGGACCTTATTAATTACCTCAACGGCGCGGTCTCTGGAGGCAACGAAATCCAATCTTATGACACTGCCGAAGCTATTCTCAGTTCTGGGCCCAGGTACACTTCTCCAGAGATTCAGGGTTTGAACGTCAGCAATAAAACCGAATCCTTAGCACTGCGGCTGCTTATGGGTAGAGGCAGGAGGATGGCTGTCACGGAAGGTGGCCGGCTTTGTCTCATACCTTTCATTGGAAGCCGAGGCAAGGACGAGAATACGAAGGGAAGCCCGATCGTTATAGTGCACGGATGCACTGTGCCTCTCGTGTTAGAATGCGAAAACGAAGAACGACGCGAGTACACGGTAGTCGGGGAGGCGTATGCTGAAGGCATCATGCATGGAGAGGCCGTAACATGGGACGAAGATGAGGCTGAAGAGTTCATTTTGGTGTGAAGAAGATATCGCTCGATGACATTATGATTAACAATACTATGTGTGGCAAAATTTTTTATGCCCAGTGTCGTCCATCAGCTCGTGCGCCTAGGGCATCTACCGCGAATGTTCCTACATCTTCATAACCCATTCTCTCGCCACACTCAGGACAGACGCACTTCTCTCGCCTGTCCAGGCTATTTTCAACCCAGGCCTGCATACATGATGAGCATGATGATGTCTCATGCCAGCAATTGGCAGTGATGCGCCGTGTGCTGAAGTCGTCAACCGACTTTGATGTTTTGCAAAGAATGCAAGTCCGTTCGAGCATGGGCGTGCCACGACGTGGAGTAGACGCTGATGAGCTTGCAAACCCAGGTTGGGGTGGTGTCATTGTTGTTGGTGAAAGGAAACTGAGGCGCGACGGCGCAGTGCTTAGTGTGCTCGTTGGTGATGTCAGGCTTGTAGCCATGTGCGAAGAATATGTGCTGCTGCGGTGAGAGTGCAGCGATACAGGCCGGCTCTCGAAAGTCTCGCGCGGTGAGGCTGGCATTATGGGCGAAGGGAATCCGTAGCCTGGAGATAGTAAGGGATTGCTACTCTTTCGTCGGTGTGAAGTATTGAATGGGTTGGAGATCGAAGATGGGGGGCTGGGCGGTGCAGCATTTGAATCAGCTGCAGCAGCCCATGGCGCAAAAGGAGGTGGAAGATCAGCGGCATTTCCGGGATCCTTGTCGAATGTCATAGCCAGCGGTGAGTGTTGTGGTGTCGGCAGAAGATCGAGGGGCTTGAGTTGCGACTGGGGGCGTGGTGACGGTGTAGGCGCAACCTCGCTTTCTGCAGGGTGGTCGTACGAAGAGTAACGGTGGGCGATAACGGGGGTTTGATTGTTCAGTTTGGGTGCATTTTGGCTTGCACGAATAAAGTCCTCAACAACAGCAGCTCTGTCAAGTTCGTTGGCGTTGGAAGCACGACGTCTCGTTGGCTTTGCGAGCTTGAGGATGTTCGGTATCGTGGACCACCGGTTCTTCAGCTTGCTGGCCTTCTCAGCTTTAGCTGCCTTCTCCTTCTCAAGTTCTTTCTCCTCATCATCTAGCATCCTGCCTCCAAGGCGTTCGAACGTGTTCTTGCGAGCGAAGATTGGTGTCGATATGGGTTCTGGAGACTCCACAAATGTATCTCTTGCGTAGACAGTATCTTGAGTACCATTTGATGCGCCCTGGCCTATGTGCTCGTCGACTAAGATACCGGGGTTCTCACCAGACATCTTACGCGAAAAGTTTGGGTAGCTATTCAGCCTGGAACTTCGCGACGAAGCAATCTTCGTTTTCGATCGGTTGCGAGTGTGGTATGCTGCGAAAGACACAGGCCGGGGCCTACCCTCCAGCCATGGCTTCTCGATTGACTCAAAGCTTTCACGCCCCGAGTCGTAGGATTCTGTACGCTGTGACCGCATCGGTTGCTCCGGATTTGCCGGCGGGGCAGCCCATGTCTGGGGATGTATGAGACGAAGGTCTGGCTCGCCCTTGCCGAACGATGAGAAGCTAGGCACCGAAGATAATGTGGGCTTCGCGAGAAGATTGGGATTGTTCAGCTGCAGTGACATTGGGCGTTGCTGGCGAGCATTCTGTTTGAGGGTATTCGACAAAGCGGCCCATTCTGGTGACGACGAATACGAAGCTATGGATTGTATCTCCTCGGGATTGTAGGATGGCGGCATCCAGTCTGTCGTCTCTACGCGCTTGATGTCGAATGATTTCTCGAGCTTGCTGACTTTGGGCTCAGCAAGCTTTTCTACGGCTTCGACTGAATCCAAGGACGCTGGCGACGGTCGCTCTGGTTTGACCCATTGCTTCTGAGGCACCTCAGGTGAGACGTCGTATTCCTTAGTTACGTGGCTGTCTCTATTGGAAGAGGCTGGATTAGCACGTGTCTGGGGCGTGGTGGATGGCATGAACTCGTCGAAAAGCGAAAGGCTTGACGACTGCTCGAAATCAAATGTTGAATGTCTCCATTCCATCTCGAAGATGTCGAGTGAAAAGCGGAGAAGGTAGGGATTGGAGAAAGGTGGAAAGCGACTTACTGGCGTGTGTGGGTCTTGGGTGCCTCGAGGGCTCGAGGTGAGTCGTCATCGGTCTCTTTTTCAGACTCCACATCCGAAACATCCAGATGCGCGTAGAGTGGTCTCTCCAGCCATCTCGTAGTAATGGACTTCTCCCGGTGAAGCCTCGTTTCTTCTGATTCAGCAATCAGGCCCAGCATGCGCTGTGCCTTCGCAGTATCTCTCGTGACTGGTCGAGGATGACGGAGAGCAGGATGCTGGGACAGGTCAGGCTCGGGCGCTAACATGGCCATTGTGGAGCACCGCTATTGGAACACCAGCCGCCAACAATTGTAAGAACAAGAAAACGAACGAGTGAATTGAAGGCAGCAGCGAATGCAGGACCAAGCAAAACAATAGGGCGGCGTAAGAAAATTATTGCCTCGCAACGGCGTGGGACAACATCGTGATTATCTGCAATCGCAATGCCACCGTTAGGGCACCCTGACACGAGGGCTGGGGTTGCACGTCCAGCCCACCAGCATTATCGCGGCTACACAAGACTTAGAGAGACCGTTTCATAGATGCAGACCGTGCGAGTCAACATTAGCTCACTTTACACGACAGGCGGGGTTGCTCATTCGTTGCTGCACGGATTTTTCGAGGTTGTGTTGTCATCTATCGCTCGGCTCGCCAGTGAACGGTTCCAAAAATAAACGCTAGGAATACGTGAACGCTCCAACGCTTGCACCAAATCGTATTTGGATGGCCGGTCAAAGTCACGAGAGGTGGATTACCCATGGATAAGGTTACGAATCCGCTGATGCAGCGGCGCTGCTGCCGGCGATCCAAATTTGAACCACGCCGCATTCACGGCGCACATCAAGAGCACAGGAGAGCAATTGACATCACCAAACGGCTTACCGCGTCTCAACGTCGCACTGTCGTCCTGGCTGCGAGATGCACATTGTTGTTCTGGGTTGCCTGGTGCCCAACATCCAGTCTGCTGTGTCTCCATGGCGATACGGAATGCCCTAGCAGTGGTGTTGGAAGTAGAGAACTGGTGGCTGGTCAAAAGGTAAGCCTCTCACGACCAGTGGAAGCAAGCATTATACGCTTGCCGCAGCTTATGGTAACGAACGGAAACCACGGCGAGTAGCGTGCATCATCAGCTGTGCCGCGGAGAGGCAGGTAGTGACGGAGCTGCGGTATGTACAAATTAACTACTGCCGGGGTGGCTGCCGACATTCAGGCTTACCAGCCTTCGTGGCGTGCGCATTCTAGCACCATAGCTTACTTCCGTACTCTCAGCCCAGATGAGATAGGCTTCTGACTTCTGCATGAGCTATTTGGGATCTGGTGTTTAGTTGAACTCATGTCGCATCTACTAGCCCTGGAGGCGTGCGAAGATGAAAGCACCTGACCGTCAAGCGGCATTGCAACGTTCGTTGTCTTCCAAATCTGCCAATAGACCCTTTGCTAAGCCAAGTTATGCATAGCCGTGTCGATGATTCTGCCATCAATGGAATTATTGCAATGGGAGTGAATAATCCGTGTTGCACGTGACCATCGTGGAAACCTGGCCCCAGGAAAGTCGCGCCTCACGCTAGCGCGCCTTCCGCGCCAAGAAGCTTGTCAGAAGCTCTATCTGAGCAAAAGTTCCAGAGACGACGGCATCTCCACACCCCACCTCACCGTCAAACAACGCGCAACACGATGCCTGGTCCGCGCACGGGAAAGAGCCCCAGGACTAATGGCCCCTCTGACGGGGCCTCGTCGGGCAAGCAGTCACTGAGCGAGGCTCAGGACTCCGAACTCTATGGAAGTGGAGACATGTCCGGTTACAACCTGTCCATCGCCGCCGCGGATGGAGATGATGATATGGAGGATGCAGGACTCAACGGACGGTCGCTAGTCGGACAATACACAGCATCAAAGGACATGCTCAACGAGTTCGCGCACGGCGACACTGCAGAGGCGGATATCCTCGATAGCCGCGAGAAGCAGGCACAAATCGCCTCACGCGAAACAGATTACCAGCGAAGGAGGTTCGACCGTAGGCTATCGCCAGAACGCGCCGATGCTTTTGCGAAAGATGGACAAAGTGAGGGCGCGACATACAAGGAGGTGATGGCAGAGCGACAACTCGAGCGCGAGGAGGAGCGCGTCCGAAGGGCCATCGAAGATAAGGAAAAGAACGGCGGCAGCGAAGTGCTGGATCACAAACCTACACTCAAGGACGATGCCCCAGCAGCAGTGAATGGCGATAAGACTCCCCCCATGGAGAAGAAGCGCAAGAGGAGAAGGTGGGACGAGGGTGCAAACGATGAAGCCGCAGTCGTCAAGACAGAGGTCAAAGAAGAACCAGAAGTCAAGAAATCAAGATGGGAAACCGGACCCGAGGAACAGAAGGCCCCCGTGCGATCGCGATGGGACACCACGGCTGTCGCACCTTCGAGTGGCGCAACACCTGCACCGGCTACAGGCGCGAATGGTGCGCGACCCGCAATGCCTGCATACACATTTGGCACCGACATCTCCAGCCGTAATGCTCCGCTATCCGATGAGATGCTTGATATGATGCTGCCTGGTGAAGCGGAGGGTTACAAGGTGCTTGAACCACCGCCAGGCCACGAGCCCGTACGCCGACCAGTGGGCGTACCACAGTTACCTACAGGATATCAAGGCTTCTTGATTCCAGAAGCTGACAACAGTTTGGCGGCTATGGGCAAGCAGCTGCCAACCGAGATCCCCGGCGTTGGCGACCTGCAATTCTTCAAGAATGAGGACATGAAGTACTTTGGCAAGCTTACTGATGGAGCTGACGAGAATGAGATGACAGTAGAGGAGCTGAAAGAGCGCAAGATCATGCGCCTTCTGTTGAAGGTCAAAAACGGCACACCGCCCATGAGAAAGACTGCGCTACGACAGCTGACCGACAACGCTCGTCAGTTCGGAGCAGGAGCTTTATTCAACCAGATCCTACCTCTCTTGATGGAGCGCACTTTGGAAGACCAGGAGCGTCACTTGCTCGTCAAGGTTATTGATCGCGTGCTCTACAAGCTTGACGACCTGGTCCGGCCGTATGTGCACAAGATCCTCGTAGTCATTGAGCCGCTGCTCATCGACCAAGATTACTATGCACGAGTAGAGGGTCGGGAAATCATTTCGAACCTCGCAAAGGCTGCTGGTCTCGCCCATATGATCAGTACGATGCGCCCAGATCTGGATCATCAGGATGAGTACGTACGGAACACCACAGCTCGAGCATTTGCTGTTGTTGCATCCGCCCTCGGCATTCCCGCTCTTCTGCCTTTCCTCCGTGCTGTGTGCAGGTCGAAGAAGTCGTGGCACGCCCGTCACACTGGTGTGAAGATTGTGCAGCAGATTCCCATCCTGATGGGATGCGCTATTCTGCCCCATCTCAAGGGCCTCGTTGAGTGCATCGGAGAGAACCTGAACGACGAGCAACCAAAGGTCCGCATGGTGACGGCCCTTGCTCTCGCCGCTCTCGCCGAAGCCGCTAGTCCATACGGTATTGAGTCTTTCGACGACATTCTCAACCCGCTTTGGACAGGAGCCCGACGACAGCGTGGCAAGGCTCTGGCTTCCTTCTTGAAAGCTGTCGGTTATGTCATTCCACTCATGGACGAGGAATACTCGAACTACTACACCAGCCAGATCATGGAGATCGTCATTCGTGAATTCCAGTCGCCAGATGAAGAGATGAAGAAAGTCGTGTTGAAGGTTGTATCACAATGCTCGAACACTGCTGGTGTCACTCCTGTATACCTGAAGGACAATGTGCTACCAGAATTCTTCAAGCACTTCTGGGTACGCCGTATGGCTCTCGACAAGCGCAACTATCGCCAAGTTGTAGACACCACTGTAGACCTTGCTCAAAAGGCTGGTGTTGCTGAAATCGTTGGCCGGATCGTCAACAACATGAAAGATGAGAATGAGGCGTACCGCAAGATGACAGTAGAGACCGTCGACAAGGTCATCAGTACACTCGGTGCTCACGACGTTGACCAGCGCTTGGAGGAGCAGCTGATTGATGGTGTCTTGGTCGCATTCCAAGATCAGACCATCGAAGACCCTATTGTCATTGACGGTTTCGCCACCGTTGTGAACGCACTTGGCGAGCGTACAAAGACCTACCTCCCGCAGATCGTCGCTACGGTTCTTGCTCGCCTCAACAATAAATCAGCAACTGTACGACAGCAAGCCGCAGACTTGATCTCGCGTATCACATTCGTCATGCAAAAATGCGATGAGGATCCGCAGCTAATCAAGCTTGCCCAAGCGCTTTATGAGTACCTTGGTGAAGAGTACCCAGAGGTCCTTGGCTCCATTCTGGGCGCTCTCCGCGCCATCGTCACTGTCGTTGGTCTCCATGCCATGCAGCCTCCTATCAAGGATCTTCTCCCTCGACTCACACCTATTCTTCGTAACCGACACGAGAAGGTGCAGGAAAACACCATTGATCTCGTGGGCCGTATCGCAGATCGTGGCGCCAACTATGTTAATCCTCGTGAATGGATGCGGATATGCTTCGAGCTCCTGGACATGCTGAAGGCACACAAGAAGGGCATCCGACGTGCTGCCAACAACACATTCGGTTACATTGCGAAGGCCATCGGTCCTCAGGATGTGCTGGCCACGCTTCTCGGAAATCTGCGCGTCCAGGAACGTCAGTCTCGTGTCTGTACTGCTGTCGCAATTGGTATTGTCGCTGAGACTTGCGCTCCCTTTACGGTCCTGCCTGCCTTGATGAACGAGTATCGAGTACCAGAACTCAACGTCCAGAATGGTGTGCTCAAGTCACTGTCTTTCATGTTCGAGTATATTGGTGAGATGGCTAAGGACTACGTTTATGCTATCACTCCTCTTCTCGAGGACGCCCTGATCGACCGTGATCAAGTTCATCGTCAAACTGCGGCATCCGTCGTCAAACATGTTGCTCTTGGCTGTGTTGGTTTGGATTGCGAAGATGCGATGATCCATTTGCTGAATCTGCTGTGGCCCAACCTATTCGAAACCAGTCCACACGTTATCGACCGTATCGTTGAAGCCATCGAAGGTATTCGCAATGCTGTCGGCACACCACTGGTTATGAACTACGTCTGGGCTGGACTCTTCCATCCTGCACGTAAAGTCCGACAACCGTACTGGAGAATCTACAACGATGCGTACGTGCAGTCAGCCGACGCAATGGTGCCTGCGTACCCAGCATTCGAGGAGGAAAACACAAGAAGGCATGAGCTGGACATCTTCATCTAAGATGATATTCAGAAACTCTTCGGTAACGTGGCTTAATGTGCATATCCATTGACGGTGCGAAAAGCGGAGTTTTGGGCGTTGTTAACATTGTACAAGAGCGAAGCAGGTAGCCTTACGCGTGAGTGGCCTTGATATGGAACGATAGTTGGACCAAGTATGGTAATGAAATGCAATATGTTACCGTAAAGCTGATCTAGTTCAGGCCTTCGTGGGATGCTTTTCTATGCACGTTCATGTCCGAATCTTTGTGGTGAGTTATTATGCTGCGGCTCCTTTGGCTAACCAGAGAATAACGTTCGCCTGCAACTCCATAAGATCCCTTTGACTTTTGCTCCCTACTCATGGTCACCCAAAAGCAAACTAGAAATTCTACCCGACATCTGGACCTCGGGTAAAACAAGACCGAACGAGCCTGTTAGATGTTCCGTTTTGACGCCGGAGAACCTTACCTTCAGAAGCTTATGTCTTGTCGTCAAGCCAAGTTCATCTTGATAAATGGCATCCGCTTGCGAAGTACCACCAAGCAGGAGGTGCAACCTATTTGATGGTACATGATCAAACGAATTGCATCTCATGGGTTGTATCAGGTTTAGTATCGCACCATACAACCTGGTCGCCCTCAGGCACTGTCGTGTGCCCTGACTCAAGGCGAAGGGGCTACTTCTGCGTGTGTTTGTCCTCAGGAGTCAAGTGCAATTTCATAATTCTATTGGGGTGAAACCACTCGAAAGCGAGTACATATGTAATCTTCTGTAAGCACAATGATGTTTTGTACGCATAGCCGCGATTAGACCACTACTGCCGCGCATGAGGATGAGGGTATCCGCAGTGCGATCCACATCATGCATCATCATATTTAGAATGATATATTCATCGGCGATGCAGGGATGTACTGCATTCCTAGTCAAGCTTGCTCATCACGAATACAGGTTGGATGGTGTATTATTGACTCTTTAGAATATCATTTTACTCGCGCATGTCAATGCTATACTGCACCTGGCCAGCTCTGATGAGACTTGACAAAATGCCGTATACCTATTTTGATCGGAGGACTTCAACACTAATTGGCACAATTTAAACAAATACAAGGCTCTTTATGATGGCTACGCTGCTAATTAAGGTTGCTAATTATCTGCTTTTCCATCATTGAATCCTTCACAAGTGTTGAGTGTCTCGTTGGAGCTGGCAAGGTGCAGTACACGACATCCTAGGAGTCCTTCAGATTACGCACATGAAAAGTAGGAATGTTGGCTTTGGATGCCGCGGGCTCTGTGATGTGAAGACCATAAGAGTAAGAGCGACTCCTCTCACTAAGAATAAATGCTCTTGCGCTTTACATAGCGTTCTATATCCTAGCCGATGCTCCCTTGTACGATGTATGTCCGCCACGCCTCCTTCACGTCTGAAAGGAAAGCAGAGGCTGGCAAAGCACCAGATGATTACTGAACATACATGGAACACCACAGAATTTGCATCTGTGAGGAGCAAACAATATGTCATCAATATATATTCATTATAATCTACGTTTGCATGCGTGTATAAGTCGCTCTATGATCAACATCGGCAGCCTCGCCCTTGACAGCGACACATTCGTGAACTCTATGTACGATCTTGACTTAAATCAGGACTTTTGCTTGGCAGCCATAGGATGGGTAGATCCTTGAGCTTGTCCTCGGTCGTGAGTGGTATATCGGCCTCCAGATCAGTCCAGCCATGGTAGCCTTCGCCTTCGTATGCTCTTCGTTGCAGTTGCCAGATGCCGTCTTGGATCCAGCGGTCGATGCGTGGATTGAGTGCAGCACGGAACTTGCTGAGGTAGATCATGAACTTGAGTATGAACATGTCGAGTAGAGCTACCACAACGGAGAATGCGATGATGAAGGAAAGACCGAAGACATTAATGTTGACCACGGAACCATTCTTTTTCACTTTCTGCATCCCACAAAGCTGCTCCTCTGCCTTGGTGCTAGGTGAGTAGAATTTGGTGTAGGCCTTGTCGCGTCTCCAAGGGCCTAGAGAGTAGTCTCTAACAGAGACTTGTAGCGATGCGAGAATCTGCTTCTGCCATCGCGACAACTCATTAAGCCATTGGTCTTGTGGCAGTCCTTTTTCATTATCTCGGTCTTCAACCGATCGGGCTTCAAAATCTTTGGCAACTTTCTCAATGTTGAATACGTATGCGGAAGTTGCAATCAGCCTGATTAATGTCTTTTGCATCTCGTTTGCATTTGGGAAAGCGCTGAAGTCGATGTGCGGCGGCGGAGGCAGACTTCCCAACCAGACGCTTAGCGGTAATTCACCGAGTTCGGTGCACTCGTCTTGACCGGAAGGAAGCCGGTAGCAGAATTGATACTACAAGGTCAGCAAAAGCCAATACCTGACTGTCTTGTCACTTACTTGTTCCTGGCATGCAAGTGCTCTAGCTATCTTTGATGCTCTGTACATTGTGGCTGGCTGGTGAGTGCCGTTGCTGTATCGAACCGTGGCATCTAGAGCCTGGGTGGCATTAAAGAGAGGGTCGTAAACTTTGCTTTGGTATTTGACGCCGTTGAGACCAACGAAGATCATTGTGAGCGTTGTGTTATCACGGCGAAGTTCGGGGCGTGGATCAAAGCCGTGAATCACTGGTGCCAAGGGATTGGTCCAGTTTGAAATCGTGCTGATTCTATGTTAGCGAAGCACATGTATCAGACAGAGTACTACTTGCGATATCGAATATCCATGTTCCTCACGCGCAAGAGCCATGACTTTGCTATAGGCCCAGGTTACATTTTCCAACAAGACACCACTACCCGCACCTCGTGGTCCATATAGAAATACTAAGGAGAGCGAGTCTGTCGACGAGTTCTCTTCTGGGCCATACCAAGGATCTTTTGGGGCTTCAGATCCATCTACTTGAGCATCCCAGGGGACGCCGCCGTTGTACTCTGAATTATAAGCCATGAGTGAGCAAGTCATGGCTCGACGAAACTTGACTCCACTGGATGCCTCGAGGTTGAATCCGAAAGAAGGCCCAACGTCCATAAGCCCAGTGTCGTATCTAACTGAATCCAGGCCTGGGTGGCAAGCGTTCTTCTCGAATGGACAAGGGACTCGACTCGTATTGAAAGGCAACCTGCGCTGGGTCATGACATTGCATGTTGATAAAAGTCGGGAAGCAGCTTCTGTCGTTCCAGCGTTGTAACAAATCCTCGCATAGGGATCGGCTACATTCTTTACAGGCCACAGCATGCCGTTGTTGAACATGCGCGCTGGATGCGCCCACCCACAGCCGCGACTCTTGACTAGTACCTCCAAATCCTTTGTGTCCACTACAAGGGATGAGAAAACGCTAGCTGTACCTGTCCCTATCGTGAAGAGAATGGCAATCAAAAGAAGGACCAGTGACCGCAGAAAGGGTCGCTTGGCTTTATTCCTCCAAGCCCACCACAGCTTGATGGTATCAGCCATGACCGAACTAGGTGATGGTAGTGTGCGCAAGAGAGCTTGTTGTTGTCGGAAGAGAGCATCTTCAGGTCGCCCAGTAGCCCTCACTTGATGAATCAGAAACGTTATTAAGTGCCAAAGATGTGCAGTTGCTAGCATGTGTTAGTCTAGTCGAGCAGTTGCCAGGGCATCAATACCTAATGTTGAGAGCACTGCTAATAAGGCGACTATAATGTTACCGCTCTGAGTATCGGTTGTTATAGTCTTGCCCATGACGGGCCCATGAGCAAGATTCGTCCTGAACCGTCTAAGCACAGCTTCCCGAAAGATACTATCGATACTCACCAGACTCCATATTTAATCAGATGAGGATCAACTTCGAGTGACATTGTTGCGAACCTGAGGGCGACAATGCCTGGAAAGGAGTATGTACACAGGTACAATCACTCGGGAAGCCTTGAATATAAGGAGACGGCTCCATAAGTCCTCCACAGGATCTACAGCCATCTACCATGGTAGAAATGATCGTGAGGGAGGCACAGTTCAGTCTCGAAATGGATCCTGGACAACGCACCAATGAGCATTGGCCATTCGCTCTCGAAGCGCCCACGGCACATCCTTGGCACAACATTACCGCTGAGTATGTCGAGATTTAGCAATTTGTGGCTAGTTAAACAGTCAGTGCTACGACAAAATACTAAGAATGCTTTTCTCTGCAGGCTTGGCTCTCATCCGTCGTGGAACCGTGGCGACTCGAGCTGTTGAGTGCATTCTCACGCCACAATTCTCAGAGTACCTCCCCTACCGTCTGGCCCATCGTCAGATATCACAAGCACTGGATTCAATAGCTTGAGGATTCATTCGGGAATGTTGTCGCTCATCAGTAATGTCACTAATAGCTCCTCAGCGTACAGCATCATTTTACTTTCGTATGTCCATTATCGCCCTTCACTGAACCACACACAAAGGCTCAACACGATCCAGCAAAGCCAATATGTCAGCTGGGTTCGCTGATTCAATCATAGGGCTTCCCGCAGTCGTTGACAGGTGAGCTATGAATCTGATTGGAAGGTTCATCTGCGAATCCTGAACAGTAAACACAGCTACTAGGCACCATCTAAATAACAAGTAGAGGAGAGCACCAAGGACATGGCTAACGCAGCAGAGATTCGAATAGACCAAGACATACGGAAGGCGTCATAGCTGGGTTGTAGGAAGACGGAGAGGTCGAATTTGCTACAATGTTGACAATGCCACTGATAGCTCCGTCGCGTGCTCGCTTGGGCAAGCCCGATGACAGCATGACAGGGATGGTGATTGCGGACGGTTCCCGAAGCTCCGCGCGTCGCCGAAAGCAGAAGCAACTTGAGGGACTGACATTTGCTTAAGTAGTATTGTTTATCAAGCGTGTTTCGTCTCTCTCGTCGCATTAGCTTGTAGACTTTGTGTTTCATGTTTGTAATATCCTATCGCACGTCATCGAAGCGTTGCCGCAGCCCCGTTGCGTCGCGTCCTGTTTCAGTAGCGCCAAGCCGTCGCCTTCAGCTTGACAAGGCTGCAGACGGCAAGCAGCCAGCTGTCAAATAGGCACACATCCATCCATCCTTCACCATCCACAGTTACTATCGCCTCTATGCAGTATGAGGTATAACGCAGGCCTGCTGCTGCCGGCATTACTGGCGCTTGCGCCATCTATCCTCGCCAAGAAGGACGCGCCGTTCTTCGAGACCACCCCGTTCAAGGACGAGATCGTGAACATCCTCTACTTCGACGATTCTGCGGTCGCGTTATTACAGGAGCTCGAGAGCGGGAGAATATGGAGGTCAGAAGATGCTGGCAAGGGTTGGAAGCAGGAGAAAGAATTGAACGGACTTGGAATTATCAAGAACCCGTACGACAACAAGGTTGCCACTGTGCTGGGCGAGACAAAACACTGGATCACCTATGACCAGGGAAAGACCTGGAGTTCCTTCGAGACCGAGTTACCGCCTTCGCCAGAAGCGCCCCTGAACTGGCACGCGACAGACAATAAGAAGCTCTTGGTTAACGAGATTGACAACTGCTTCACTGCGCCATGTCTCGGACGCACCTACTACACCACTGATGGCTTCAAGACGAAGCCAAAACCTCTTATAGAGGATCGCCGCATGTGTCAATGGGCGAAGGGTTCTGAGCGGTTTCTCATGGACAGCGAAAAGCATGATGACCGCATTCTATGTATCACGCGAGGCAAATATTCCGATAGAACGAAGGACTTCCGACTGTTGATATCTGACAAGTAAGTCGCAATGACATACTCTCAACAGGGCAGGTGCTAATTGACATTCACAGCTACTTCAAAGACTTCGATGAGCCGGTCATGTCTTCTGGACGTACGGTGCAAGGCATGGCAAACATGGCAGCTGTGAAAGGCTACATTGTTGCTGCTGCGAAGGCCGATCACTCGAGCGAACTCACACTCTACGTTACGACCGACACCGAGACCTGGCATCATGCTGAGTTCGGCGACCACAAAGTCGAGCAAGACGCATACACAATCCTCGAATCAACGAATTACAGCATCCAGGTCGATGTTATGACGTCCAAGTACACAGCGATGGGCACACTTTACACGAGCAATTCGAATGGCACATACTTCACGAAGAACGTCGAGCACATGAATCGCAACGAGCGAGGTTTCGTGGACTTCGAGAAGATTGCAAACATACAGGGCGTGGTTATGATCAACGTTGTTGATAACTGGGAAGACTATGAGAAGAAGGGGTCTGGAAAGAAGCTAAAATCCAAAATCAGCTTCGATGACGGCAGGACCTTCGAGAAGCTGCGTATCAAGGATAGCGATAAGGAACTGCACCTCCACTCGGTCACGAATCTGCACAACAGTGGTCGTGTTTTCTCCAGCTTAGCCCCCGGCATGGTCATGGGTGTCGGCAACACCGGGGACCAGCTGGGCAAGTATACTGACGGCGATCTGTACGTCTCGGACGATGCTGGACTGACTTGGGAGCTGGCACTCGAAGAAGCCCATAAATACGAATTTGGCGACCAAGGCTCGATCCTAGTTGCGGTTTTCGATGAAGGTGACACCGACAAGGTCATGTACTCTCTCAAGCACGGACGCAAGGATTCTTGGAAGGCGATCGACATTGGCTACAAATTCCGTGCCCGTGAGCTCACCACTCTGCCAGACTCAACGAGTCAGAAATTCATGCTCTATGCATCCAAGAAGAAGGATGGTGGCGGTCGCGAGCATGTCATTATTCATCTCGACTTCTCCGAACTACATGAGCGCAAGTGTGAAGACAAGGATTTCGAGGAATGGTCCGTTCGCAAGGAAGATGATGGAAAGCCGAGTTGTGTCATGGGCCATAAGCAGCTGTTCAAGAGGCGCAAGTGGGACGCCGACTGCTTCGTATCCGAGCCGTTCAAGGATCCTACGCCACACTTTGAGTCCTGCGATTGCGACGCCGCCAGAGATTACGAATGTGACGTCAACTTCACACCTAGTGGTGAGGGTAAGGACAAGAAGTGTGAGCCTTCTGATCAAGTCAGTCTTCCCAAGGGCGCTTGTGAGGGCAACGCCAAGACCTACAAGGGCAGCTCCGGTTGGAGGAAGATTCCTGGCAATCAGTGCAAAGGCGAAACTGAGCGTGACAAGGAAGTCGAAAGGCCATGCGATGAGGCCGACAGACCACCACCAAAGAGCGACAAGATCACTCACGAGATCACTAAGTTTAAGGGCAGCAACTTCATGGAACACTACTACCTGGAGCGGGACCCTCAGAATAGGAAAGACAGCGACAACGCTAGAGACCGCGACGAGACCATTGTCTTGCTGACATCTGAGCGCGAAGCTTACATCACTCACGATCATGGCAAGAAATGGAAGAAGGCAGTTGACGAAGAGATTGTTCGGATCTATCCCCACACCTATGAGAACAACTACGTCTACTTCTTGACAGCTTCGAAGAAGGTGTATTATTCGGAAGACCGGGGCTTAAAGGACAGCATTCACAGCTTCGAAGCACCCGTCATGCCGAACACGCAAATGCTCCAAATCTTGCAATTCCACCCGAGCCAGAAAGGTTGGCTCATATGGCTTGGTGGTGAACACTGCGAGAAGCTAGGCGATAAGGATTGCCACACTGTCTCGTACGTGTCGCAAAAGAACGGGGTCTCTGGCAGTTGGGAAGCCATGCTCCCTTACGTGAAGAAGTGTGCCTTTGTGTGGCGCGAAGCCGGTCGCGACGTTAAGGAAGAACAGGTCTTCTGCGAGCAGCATACCAAAGAAGAGATGGGCGCTCCTGTAGAGCTCATCTCGAGTGACGACTGGTTCAAGAAGAAGGATGTCAAGTTCGATTCTGTTGTGGAATTCGCAACCATGTCCGAATTCATCATCGTTGCCACCAAGGGCAAGGACGGCAAGACCTTAGAGCTATCGGCCAGTCTGGATGCCAATCACTTTGCGGAAGCCAAGTTCCCTCCAAAGTTCAACGTCGACCATCAGACAGCGTATACTGTCCTTGATAGTTCTACCCATGCTATCTTCCTTCATGTCACTGTCAACCCGCGTCCAGACCAGGAGTATGGCTCCATCATCAAGAGTAACAGCAACGGTACATCCTACGTTATGAGTCTCAATGGTGTCAACCGTAACACTGAGGGGTATGTTGACTTCGAGAAGATGCAGGGTCTGGAAGGTGTTGCATTGGCGAACGTTGTTGTCAACATTGACGAGGTCAACAACGGTGCCAAGAAGAGGAAGCAGACTCGAATCACCCACAACGATGGCGCTGAGTGGACTCCGCTTGACGCTCCAGCGAAGGACTCAGATGGTAAGAGCTACTCTTGCGACGTGTCCAACCCCGAAAAATGCGGTCTCCACATCCACGGCTACACAGAACGTTCAGATGCTCGTGAGACCTACTCTTCTCCAACAGCGGTTGGCCTAATGCTTGGCGTGGGAAATGTTGGTTCAGAACTGGGTACACTTGGCGAAGCCAGTACCTTCATGACTACTGATGCTGGTCTCACCTGGAAGGAGATCAAGAAAGGTGCTTACGCTTGGGAATTTGGTGACCAAGGCTCAGTCATTGTGATCGTCCGCCGTGGCGAGGATACGGATCATCTGTACTACTCACTCGACAGCGGCGACAAATGGACCCTTTACAAGTTCGCTGAACATGCTGTTCGCATCGACGCTATTACAACAGTTCCTAGCGATACATCACTTAACTTCCTCCTGTGGGGCAAGGATGGCAAGGAACTCGTTGCTATCAACGTCGACTTTTCTGGTCTGGAGGAGTTCTCCAAGAAATGTAATCTGGACGAGAAGAATCCTGGAAGCGGCGATTACGATCTGTGGGTGCCTCAACACCCTATGCAAGACGACCAGCAATGTCTGTTCGGACATGTTGCAGAATATCACCGCAAGAAGCGCGATGCTAAATGCAGGAACGGCGAGCGCATCGACCACATGCACGAGATTCAGCGCAACTGCACTTGTACACGTCGCGATTTCGAGTGTGCTTACAACTATGAACGCCAGCCCGGTGGCGAATGCAAGCTTATCAACGGCCTCACCCTCGAAGACCCCAAGGCTGTTTGCACGAAGGGCGCCCGCGAATACTGGGACAACAGTCCTTACCGTAAGATCCCCCTTTCGACTTGCGAGGGTGGCCAAGAATTTGACCACGTAGGCACGGTTCACCCTTGCCCCGGCTTCGAAGAAGAATTTGAGAAGAAGCACGGTATTGGTGGCTTTGCCCTCTTCCTCGCTATCGTGCTACCCTTCGCAGCAGCCGGTGGCATTGGTTATTATGTCTGGAAGAACTGGAGCGGAATGGGCAAGTTTGGTGCTATCCGCCTGGGCGAGTCCTCTGGGAGTGGATTCGACTCTGACGCGCCCTGGATCAAGTACCCAGTGGCTGCTGTCAGTGGGCTTGTGGCTGTTATCGCTGCTATTCCGATGCTCGTTGGTAGCTTGTGGAGGATGGTGTCTGGTGGCAGAGGCGGCGGTGGATACGGCGGGCGCACTTACACGAGCAGAAGCTCTTTTGCGAGAGGCAGGGGCGACTACGCGGTTGTTGACCCTGATGAAGGTGAATTGCTGGGCGACGAGAGCGATGAGGAGGTCTAGCCTGCGATGTCAGTTTGATCAGCAGTCGCTGAGACGTTAGACCGAGGAGACCCAAAATCCATTTTGGATCGGACGACGTTAGACTGATGGATTTCAATAGTTGTATATTTTCATTGTACCAATTCACTTTTTGATACTGTTGACAACGCACGCCCTCTCATGGTTCGACGCGGATAGTGACAAGGTCAATCAGCACGGAAGTTGCGTTACTTTTTCGACAGGGACAGGGCGTGTCCAAATTACAAACGACACACACCGCTCCTGCATCCGCACCGTACTCGGGGAATTGATGGAAATGTGGGCCATCTACGGAGGAACATTACTTCTCTTGTTAAGCGAAGCGGCGCAGGCAGATTGCTGGTATGATGAAGGCTAGGATCGTCACTTGGAGATGTCCATGTGCCTGGTATTGATGAGGCGCAGTTCAGGCCATTGAGAATCCTCAAACAACGTCACTCTGTTTTCAGAGAGATGTTTTCAGTAGCATAAGATCTGTTTACGACACATTCATGCCATACTGAATGACAGGTGATGGTTAGCAGCTGTCAATGCTTGTGAGACATGTTTGTCATGCAAGAAGTCGATGAGGCTTATGACAACGGAAATGATGTCGGAGCCAAGCTTTTGTGACCCCAGAGAACGACAACGGTTCTGCAACAGTGCTGCGTACGTGCTCCAAATCACGGCCGCAGGCGTTCGCGTAAAGCTGAACTATATGGAAAAACGTGGTCACGGCTGCAACTGCAAGTCATGCTCACAGCTTCGAAGCCAAGAATATCAACTCCTCCTCGCCTTTAATCAGCGGTGAAACGCCCGCCACCACGTATATGGCTCTTGGGTGGCCCCAGAATGTTTGATCTCCCATTGATCTGACGGCTCGCCGCTATGAGATCGGGTGGTGTCAAAAGGCCGCACGGTACTCCGGCAGCAATAATAGGTCGAATCAGGGTCGAAGGCCGGCCGTGTGCCACACTTTGCCAGTGGCTCAGTCGTATTTTTGCCTCTTGGACGCCACGAGTTTGGTTTCGCTGGCGCATGAATCTTGGACGCGCCGGGGACCCCCTTGACCGTGCGTCACTGAGCTTGATGTGGTTGAATGGCGGTTTATGCGAGCAGTGGAGTCGCTGATGGCGCTTACCGAGTTTGGTCGCTTCGCAAGCTCTCGTGTTTCAGGTTAATGCAGCCAATCAGCGTGCTGACCCTGAGGCTCACAGGTCTTAGACTTCTTGTTGTGCGCCCATATTCGTTGGCGAGCGTTTGCTGAAATTTGTGTACACGCATGTACCTCTGTACGAGGCGCCACAGCCAGCGCCATGGGCGCCAGTGCCGTTGTGCGCGTCTTGGAGATGCCCTCGATCTTCGCCTGCCAAACAGCTCTTCTTCGCACAAATCTCCTGAGGCCCCAATGGTGCACTCGGACTCGCCCGCCACGCTCCACCAGTGCCACCGCTGTTCCCATTTAAGAGCCTGAAGCAGACCAGCGGCCTTGGCTAGCGGGCGCCGCTAGCGAAATGGGCATGGTCGAACGCGGGAACCAGCCGGCCGCCAAGCTGTTTCAAATGCAGACGACTCTTCGCTGAGCTTGATGCTCGTGGCCTGGAAGCGGGTGACGAGTACATGAGCGGAGCCCCATGCTCTTCCTTCCACCCAGCCCTGGTTCTTCCTTCCTCCACAGCCTTTAAACAGTTCCTTTCTTTATACGGCACTCACCTTCATTCTTTAGGCGTGCCTATCCTTCAGCAGTCAACCTTCTTTTGACAGCTTCTCTCGCTTCCTTCACTTCGCTCCTCGACTTGAGACTTTTTCTTACCGCCGTATCCTCTTTCACCTCAAAAGCGTGCTGTGCACGTCTTGGCTCAAACACGCAGCTCCTCATACCTGTTCCGTCTGACACAGGTCTTTTACCAGCCATCGCAGCTTGCGTGTTGATGTAAGTCCTCAGGTTTCAATTGTCTAAGGCTGCTGTGGCTGCCTGTCACTTCGCTGTGATTACCCCACACCTCGTGGTACACGGTCTCAAGGTGTCTCAACTCCGTCTGGCTTGCGCATCATCAAATCCCCGTTGCCCTCTTGAATGCCTTCGCGCCTGGGCGGGGGTTCTTGCCTGTTTCATTGCGCGTTATTATCGCTGGCTACTGAGTCTTACACAACAAACACTGACATCTACTAGTGCTTTATACAGTCCACTCTTTCCCACCAGGACGGCCACACGCTCATTCACATCTATTACCGGATCAGGATCCAGTACATAATCCAACATGAGGACTACCTTCGCCATCACGGGTCTTCTGACCCTTGCCTCTACTGTTCTCGCCGCCGGTGAAGGTCTCATCAGCAACAAGGTCTCCAAATTCGGCAACCACTCCACCGACGTCAAAGACTACATTATTACTTTCATGCGCAATGAGACCGCCGAAATCCGTAGCGTGGAGCATTATATCAAGGAGCTCGAGCTTGAGGACCAAGGTGATCAGCTGAATCTGTGGGTATCCAACAACAGCTACATCACTGTTATGAAATTCACAATGTGCGACGTTCACGCAAATTATCTGAAGAAGAATTTTGCTGAAGTCAACGTTGTCGAGGAGAAGGTCTCGGCCCAGTCATTCGTTGAGACGAAATCGAATGCTCCCTGGGGCCTGCAGCGCATCTCGAGCGATGCTGGCGCATCTGGAAACCCTCAAGGCCAGGACTTTACTTACTCTTTCAACAACACTCAGCTCGGTGCTGGAGTCGACATCTATGTCCTCGACACCGGAGTTCGCACAACTCATGCCGTCTTTACCGGCCGCGGTACCCAAGGCTTCACTGCCACTGGCTCTACTGTCGATGGTGATGGTCACGGTACCCACTGTGCTGGCACTGCTGGTGGCGCGAAGTTCGGTGTTGCCCAGGGCGCCAACGTCATTGCAGTCAAGGTTCTTGGTGACGATGGCTCCGGCTCATCCGCTGACACCATTGCGGGCATGGATTTCGTTCTCAAGAATCACGCGGCGCGCAAGTCGCAGCCTGGCTTTGTCGGCTCCATCATGAGCATGTCCTGGGGTTTGCAAGGAACTGCCGACTCTGTCGATGATGTTATTCAAGCCGCCAGCGAGGCTGGTATCCACGTCTCTGTGGCCGCTGGTAATGATGGTGTTGACGCTTGCACTTCCACCCCTGCTCACCTTGGTGGTGCCAATTCCAACGTCGTCACCGTCGGCTCTGTCAACATCAACAACAAGGTGTCCTCTTTCTCCAACATCGGCAAGTGCGTCGACATCTACGCCCCTGGTGAGCAGATTCTCAGCTCCTGGAGCACCGGCGACAACATCATCAACTTCCTGTCCGGTACATCCATGGCTTGCCCCCACAACACCGGTGTCATGGCCGTTCTCATGGCCGAAGATCCCGCCGGTCTCGGCCAGAACCCTGCTGCCCTCAAGAAGAAGCTTCTCGCAACAGCCCGCACTGATAAGATCTCCGGTAGCCTCGGTGGCAGTGCCAACTTGCTCCTCAGCAACGGCGTCAACGGCAGCCCTGCCGCTCGCCTTGTCAAGAACTACGTTGTGCCTGAGCGCAGCGGCAGCCCTGCTGCTCGCGCCGCTCAGAACGTCAAGAACGGCGACATGGAGAGGTGGGTCGTTGTCTCGAACGACTCTCCTGTCCGGTTCTAAGCGTGGCCCTTTGTAGCGCCTGACGTGATACCCATTTGTCATTAAGTAAAAGACAAAAGTCTCCTCGAGCATTTCCCGTTGGCACAGCTTATTAATCTCATCAAGCGTGGCGTGGTTCCTATATTCCAAGTTTTTCTTTCTGTCAATTGGCATGTGGTGGATGAGTAATATCTGATGTCAATACTTCACGTATATACATTGACCCTCAGCGAAGTAAGCAGTACTGTAAAATAGATTACTCTAGTTGTATGATGATGCAGCTTGTCTTGCCAATCAATCAAACACAAACTTCCCTTATGCTTGTCAGTATCTACCATGATTTGTTCGTCATCTATTCAGCTCGAGAGTCCCATGTAGAGCCCATTGAACAGTCGCATCTAGCTTGACATGTCGGTATCCACTTACCCAGCAGTATGCAGCCACCCGCGTGCACTTTCCCGTAGCGGGATCCCAAACACCTGTCGTTCCCAACAAGACCCACCCGCCACTGCAGAGGCTGCATTATTAAATTATGACGCGCCAAGTCGTTGCGCAGCACGTACGCGTAGCCTTTGCGCAAATATCTAGACCGTGCCTGTTGGCCCTGTCAAATGCATACCCACTGTATAGGGTGCCAAGGCGAGATGATGAGAGATTACAAGACCACACGCGGGTACATCTCGACAGAGGGTTCTTAGCTTCGAAGCGCTTGAGCATATATTATCTTATATGTAAGATCTGCCTTGCATCATCTCAATCCTTCTGCTGCACGATCCACAAATTGAAGAAGTCGGAGAGCTCGTCAATAATGCTGGACGCAGCGACAAGCCGGCCATGGACGAGGCTGACGGCAAGAGCATTCGTACGAGCGTATCTACGGATGCTGAGCACAGGTAGTTCGCGCCGTATACTGCCGACTGGATGGTGTACTGCTTACTAGATGCATGGCGGGTATTGTACCATAGCCGCTTCCCCACACCCCGGTCGGATAACGCACACATACACCCACGCGGACACAGAATGCTCTGCAAACCGCCCTAGCAATCAAAGCTAACGCTACAAAGCTAGTAATGGAGGCTACAACTGGGTGCAACTGGGTAAGAGGAGGGGAAATATCCGGTAATCGCACCGTTTGAGCACAGCAGCCTGCGAGTCGACGCAAACGATACCCTCCACTATAACCCACATGATGCATCAGCAACGGTCCTCCCTAAGCCTTCAAATATCATAAAACCCCGAGCTCGTAAATACCGCAAACTACGAGAAGACCTCTCAAACTCTACATCTTTACCCTTTGCAACAGCATCCAGATCCGTGTCGATTCAGATTCTGATTTCGTGTCCATAATGCTCGGAAAGGTCATCTTGGAGGAGGCTTTTGCCTTACCCCGCTTGGAAGAGAAGACTAAATGGTGGGCGGGGATGTTCAGTACCGACGCAGAGAAACATACAAGAGAGATCCAAGATTTGACCGACATTCGTCTGAAGTTTGCGGATCAGTACGGGGTTGGATATACCATTTTGTCATACACTGCTCCAGGCGTCCAGGACATCTTCGATCCAAAGGAAGCACAGGCACTTGCTGTCGAGATCAATGACTACGTCGCTGAGCAGATCAAGCCCTTCCCTGATAGGTTGGGTGCGTTCGCGTAAGTCTTAGGGTTTCACGTTCCGTTCTAGTACTCAAAGCTGACGTTTGATTCAAAGTACACTCTCCATGCACAATCCGAAAGAGGCTGCAGAGGAGTTGCGGAGAACAGTGACTAAGTACGGCTTCAAGGGCGCTTTGGTAAATGATACGCAGAGGGCAGGCGCTGATGGCGAAGATTATGTCTTCTACGACCAACCGGAATGGGACGTCTTCTGGGAAACCCTCACAGATCTCGACGTACCCCTGTATCTGCACCCACGTAATCCCACAGGTGTCGTTTTCGAGAAGCTCTGGAAGGACCGACAGTGGCTGATTGGTCCTCCCTTGTCGTTTGCGGTTGGTGTCAGTCTTCACGCTCTGGGTATGGTAACGAATGGTGTCTTTGATCGCCACCCCAAAGCACAGGTTATTCTTGGTCATTTGGGCGAGCACATCCCATTTGACATGTGGCGTATCAACCACTGGTTTGAGGACCGCAAGAAGCTACTCAAGCCAGGGTTGGACTGCAAGAAGACGATCCGCGAGTACTTCAACGAAAACTTCTGGATTACAACATCAGGCCATTTCTCCACAACAACGCTCAACTTCGTCAAAGACGAAGTCAGTGCTGACCGTATCCTATTCTCGGTCGATTATCCATTCGAGACTTTCGAGGATGGCTGTAATTGGTTCGACAATGCTGAGATGAACACTGGTGATCGTCTGAAGATTGGGAGAGAGAATGCGAAGGGCTTGTTCAAGCTTGACGAATACAAAGATTCGAGCGCAAAGGTCGTCTGAATAGCTGGTTATGCAAGCATGCTTTCAGCGGCGGGATCACCAGATGGCGTGGCTAGTAGTTACGAACCGTAGATTGACAAGATTTCTCATCATGCATAGCCCATTCCATGACCCTCTGTTCACTGGCACCCGTAAGGTTGCGCATTTGAAATCATGATGACACGGATGTGATTGATGGCCCCATTGCAAAGAAGATGAAGCCACAGCTGTCACACAACCAACGGTTTTTCATCGATTCCAAAGTACACATATGACCACTTGCCATTCTCGTGATCTTCTTGCTCTCACTGCATTATGTTTCCATCTTTGTGAGCACTCTTTACTGTTGGACTTCCAGCCAGAGATCGCCCATGTGATGAGCGGGTCCACTAGCCGACAATTCCGTTCGCCGTCGGATCCTGCACCACCAGTACACCGGCCGCCAAACATGCTTACCCCGCGTTTCGCGCTATGCTTATCGTCTTCGTTTGACTTGTGTGAATGGACTGTCCTAAGTCACTAGCATATGAGATCTACGGCTTGCTATCGTTGGCTGCAGAGGGCGGAGATATGCTGATAATATATCTTCATGTGTTGCGACACCCGCCGCCCCTGTACCGTTTTCCGCAACCCAATACTTTCCCCACATTGAGCGGCTTTTGTACACACTCGTATTCATACCGGATTGGTCACATGAGACGGTGAATTTATCTACGGTCTCACAATGCCTCGACGGCCTGTGAAGCCGCAAGATCGCCAGCGAGTCGTTAGGGCATGCGATCAGTGCAAAGCATCCAAAAAGCGATGTGACGGCAGCCAGCCTTGTACGCCGTGCCAGAAAAAAGGCTGTGATCGCAATTGCCACTACACCGCTGGTCGAAGGCACCATCCACTCCCGCACCCTACACCAACAATTTCGCGAATAGCTCCGGCGCAGGCGCAAGATACATTACCTCAGTTTGAAGGAAGCGGAGCCAATCTGGCCATGATATCCCCAGACTCGTGGGATCTAGGCTCTGCTGCAGATGATTCGGGGCCAAACCCAACTCAACCTGCGCAAGATCATACTCCTGAAGACAGTAATCACAGCATTGACACCCGAGATTCCTCGTTGGAGATCATGACTCAGCCATCGGTCATGCTTTCCAGCGGTAGCGGAGAGAAAGGTAAGTAGCTAGGCTGGACCTTCATCAGTCAATATGTGCGCGTGACATCGATTGACTTATGTTCAGTGTTCGTCGGCAATACGGCAGCAATCTCATTCCTGCAGTTCCTGCAAAAGACTCTCGAACGCCATATAGGCCGTTCAGGCTTCACCGACGCTCAAGAGAGTCGCAGGCTGTTCGAGGCAGAGACAGTTGACACTGGGTCAAGTCATTTCTACGACAGACTCTCTGTTGAAGATAAGACAGCATATATACAATACTTCTTTGACACTGTAGGTCAGGCTTCCCCGCCTTGCGACTTCGCTAAGATGTCATTAGTCAAACGGCCTGCTTGATCTATATACTTGGGAGGAGGTGTGTCGTTTACTAAACATGGAGTCACAAACAAGTACGCAAGGGCGCTCGCCCACTTTGTCGTTTTTGAGCCCCCTCGAGTCGGCCTCGCTTTATCTTATGGTCGCAATAGGCGCTCAATGTTATGGACCAACAAAGGATGCTGTGGTCTGGGCGGCTGAACTTTTCTCGTACGCGCGCAAGATAGCCTTTGCACAAATGCTGGAAAGCCCAAGTTTGGACCTTGTGAGAGTGTTTTTGTTGATGGCATTTTACATGTTTGGCGCTTGCCGGCGCAACTCTGCTTTCATGTATCTTGGGTGTGCGTCCAGGGCCGCGGATATCCTAGGTCTACATGAGGCCGCCCAGCACAAGCACATGCCTGCCTCCACAAGGAACGCCAGGTGAGTGGCAAATAACCCTGACACTGCCATTGCATAACTTTCTGACAACGAATTTGCCAATGCAGACTTCGTGCAGCAAAAAGCATACGTGTCTTTGATGTCGTTTGCAGCTCGATCCTGGGACGATCCAGCAGTACACCTTCGCTTCGCCCTGGTCACTCTAGCTATGTGAGCGATAGCACCGATGACGGTTCCGATGTCGTCTACCGAGCCCTAGCACTCGGCGCAACCTACGAGATAGCGTCTGTCCTTGACACAGCTGTCAAAAAGTCTGCAGAGGGCGAGCTCGATACAGACACCGCCGAAAGCCTGGTTCTGGCGTTGCAGCAGCGAAGCCGCAATTTTCCCTCAATCCTACGTAAGGTAAATGAGGATAAGTCGAACAGTAGTAGACATACGATTATTGGCAATGTCCATGTCTCTGGGGCATACTACTTCAGCGTCATCCTGGTCACAAGACAGTTCCTTATACAGCACATTGTGCCCCAACTCTCCGACGTCTCAGGACCCCCTCAAAATCACGACCTTGCAGGAAAAGCCAAGGTCGATCAGCTAGCCGATGCGTGTATCGAGGCAGCCACATTCATGGCGCACATGTGTCATCAGGTGATGAGATCTGGCCACCTACTCGGAAACATGTGCATTCTCAAGTCAGTCAGTCTTCGCCTTTTGAAAACTCTTGGTATCTAACCAATTTTGACAGGGCATGGATATTCGCAACCGGCCTGGTGCTTGGATTTTCACTTCTTGTTGAAGACTCAAGTAATGCATCCGAACGACGTACCGCGTTTCTCAAGTCGCTCCAAGTGCTCGGTGAGCTCAGGCACCTAAGCCCGCAAGCCGAGCAATACTACAACATACTATCAAGCTTCCATCAAGCCATCAAAGCTTACAAAGAACGAACACAACGCAGAAAGCGTGCGTCTCGAGGCACTCTGGTCGACTGTGTTTTCTTGCCAGAGGGTACAGGTGATATTACCGAACCTGAAGCTATTACGACACAGCTACCAAGCCCAGAGATGACTATGCAGGATCTATCATCTGTTGAGTGGCTTGAGAATCTTCCTTTGGACGTACTGAACGATACGGAACCTATGGACCCTTCATTGATGGGTGATAGCGATGTTATTATGCGGATGTTGTGGGAATCGGAGCGATTCGCGCTGGACTATCCGGCTGGTATGCTACCGGAAGCGGACTGCACAATATTATGTTAGCTGATGTAATACGACTTCTTGACATGTATATAACTTAGTAAGATACAGAACATATATTGCGGATTCAGTGCAAGGGACACAAATGTGTAGCGCTTCATATCACTTCGTAGGACTGATCACTCAAGAGCTCTCAGCAAGGCTGGGATCGTTGCGACGCACCGATCGAGAACGAACTTGCGACTAAGCACAGGTCACTAAATATCAACGACATGAGTGAGAGAAAAACATAGGTATTGAGGCTGACCATATTTATTCAGCACGATGTGATCCTTGATTTCCCCACTTTCATCCTTTTTAAGTGTTGTATGTATTCACCTGGACGGAATGTATTGAAGCTATAGATCACGAATCTTCTATTTCCAAATACCCATATCAGATGATTAGCCACTAATAGCCATCAGAACGCCTCGCCACTAGTTCTTCTGTTTGTACTCATCCAGAACACCATCATAATCCTTTGGAGTGTATGGTGAGATAAGCTCCTGGAGAAACGATGATTTTCGTTTGTTCTGGATCCCAACGTCTTTCAACAGCATATCAACATATGGAATACCCTCAAACACGAAATCGGGAAGACTTGCCCCGTACCCACAAGGGTATCGCCACTTGCCCCACTGTGTATGCAACATGACTTCTCTTGTGATCTCATCCTGCGACTTGGCTTCGCGCTCCAATTTTCCATCGAAGAAAGCAGTGATCCACAGACCCTGTGTACTTGCGCAGATAGCTGTGCTTACAGAAGAAATCATGCCAGCAAAAGCGAAATTCCGCTTTTGAACCATAGTTGACGGGACCATAAAACGGTAGTAACGAAGCGGCTCGGCTGCGCCCTTGGGTTTAGATCGCAGGACAGGCTGGTTTTCCAAGATCGGAAACTGTTCGAGAACTTTTGAGTCGTATTCGAGACCGAGATCTGCTCTCTCCTTGGCTCCGATGGGCAAGCCCAGACCGTTGTCGTCCAACCCCGAGAAGCGAATTGTTGATTCCTTCTTCCAGCCGGTGGAGCATATCATGGCGTCAGCTGTCAGAATCTGTCCGTTCTCGAGCTGGACTTGTCCCGGCGCCAGCCTCTCGATGTTCTCGATATGTACTCTGACTTTGCCGTCTCGGATCATGTCGAAGAAACTGGTACTGTAGTTAAGAATGCTGAGGCCACTTCCAATCCAGAATACAGAATGCCAGGGTTTCAACTTCTGGAGCTCCGGATGGTTGTCGTACTTGTTTTGGTCAAGGACATCATTGCCCATCACTTGAGAGAGTCAGTAGAGGTCCCAGCTGCGTGTAATGTCGGGTACTTACAGCTCCAAAATCCTTTGACGAGCGCTCGCCCAACACTTGTACGCTCCAGAAACCTGCGAACTGCACCATAGCCATCCTCGTGACCCCATGGGCAGGGACTGAACCATGACAGTGCTCTTACATTGAGAATTGTGTCAATACGTTTCTTGAGGGGGGTCACATGTCGTGGCGCAATCCAGACAGGTCCATTGCTGTCAGGTCTGATGATGAGGTCTACTGTCGCGCCGCTGTCGACCATGGCATATGCAACATCGTAGGCAGATTTTGCGCCACCGACAACCACGGCATTTCTGGCTCCCTTCAATTCTCCTGAGCGTCGACAGAAGTCTTTGGCGTGGAAGAGCGGCCTATCGAACTTTTCAGATCCAGCGTAATCCGGCATGTTAGGTGTCGAAGTTAAACCAGTTGCGAGGATGAGTTTCGCGGTGTCGACCTTTCTTTCGCCGTCAGGTGTTGTGACTGTCAGTGTCCATCCCTCTTGTGTCGATTCGACCAGGCTGACTGTGGAACTGAACTGCATTCGTTCGTAGATACCGTAATGTTTTGCGAAATCGGTCAAGTATCGATTGAGCACAGCACCAGGGATGTGTCCAAGAGGTTTGACGCCGTATTTCTTCTCCGTCATGGGAAAGTCAGGGAACTCATAGCTCCCAAGCATGTTATTGGACTTGAGTCCTGGGTATAATCGAGCTTCAGACCATGTGCCTCCTACGGTATCGTTCGACTCCAGTATAGCGATTCTCTGGTCCGGGTGGGATTGGATGTACGCTCGGGCAGAACCCAAGCCAAACCACCCTAAGGGAGATGTTAGTAAAGTTTGGCTTTGAGATTTGCCGGCTGCAATGCCTCAAGCAAAGTCAATTTACTCACCAGAGCCCACAATCACAAGGTCGTACGACTCAGGCATCACCTTATGCATGATACGTGATGAACGATGGAGAGCTGTGGAAATGATGGGCGAAAAGTAAAAGATAGTTTGGTTCAGTGACGATCAAAAGCGCTCCTGTAAGGGGTGCTATGTAACATCCAGAAGGCAGACTGAAGGCACATGAAATAGTTCGGGTGCGACTATCTCCGCGTAAGCCTGCAGGCGTATCAGATCATTGGGACTGACCAAAGGAATTACCCGAATCCTCAACCAGTAGGAATCCATTGATATGGCCTGAACAGCACATGATCTGGGGTACAGTAGTGTGGTGGTTGCTATCTGCGGTCGGATGGGGTACCAATGCTTTCGTCGGCTAGATAACAATCGCTCTCAGGACGACTTCCGAATTTCCCGAAATGGGAAGCGTGAAGCACATCAAAAATTTAGGGCGGCGGTAGTGAGGGCGGATAAAGACGAAGTGTGTTTGGTTGACAAGCGCACGATAATCGGAAAGCCCTCCGGGCCCCTGCAGCTGTCAGCGTTCGCGGAATTGTGGTCGATCAGGGTCTCAACAAGCCCGAATTTCTTGTGCTACGACTTCGGGGCCTGGTTATCCCAGTCACCGGTGATAGCCTCCGAAATAGGAGAGACATTTCCTTGCTTCTCAAGATTTCGTGCCACGGCACACAGTTCTCAAAACAAATACTACAAGTCTCAGATAGCTAGAAGTAAGATGAAAACGTCATAGGCTTGCGCATATATTGTAATACTTTTAATACTCTAAGGACATGTCATTGTGAAGTTTCTGTGGCATGAAGTTTCTATGGAATCGCAGTATGCCATTTCGCAAAGGTGACGTGCTAGCACTCGATCATGGAGGGCTGATGACACCGTCAATGGTACCAGCGTGAAGTCCTCCGGTAATTTGAATATCAGCGGCTGTTGTGTGCCTCGAAGCATCGCTCAGCAAATATACGATAGCAGGCGTGAGGTCATTTTGCGTGCTCAGTCTCTGTAGAGGTGGTGCAAGCCACATTTGATCACCCTCCCGTTTGCTCTTTGAGGCGCGCACATCCCGTGTCATCTGGGAGTCAACGAAACCTGGCGAAATAGTGTTGACCCGAATGTTGTGCTTCGCTAATTCGACTGCAAGTGCCTTTGAAAGCATCAAGACACCGCCTTTGGAGGCATTGTATGCTGCCATCCTGTAGCCAGGAAGGCCAATGTGTGATGATTGAGAAGCAATGAGAACAATGCTGCCAGGTGTGTTTTGCTTGATGATCTGCTTTGTCACAAGCTGGACGATGAAGAAGACTCCTCGGACCTAGAAAATGTCAGCGAGCTACAGAACAGACAGTTTTGGCCCTATTTCGTTCTTACATTGATGTCCTGGATTCGAGTGAACTCTTCCCAAGTCTGATCCACGAAAGGCTTGTCAATTGCAATACCTGCCGCAGGCACGCAACCATCAATTGTCCCCCCGAGACTTTCTAAAGCCTTTGCGAACCCGGCATTAAGGCTGTCTTGTTGGGTGAGATCGGTCTGATGATAGGATGTTTTGACACCAAAGCTAGAAGACAAGCTTTCGAATTCGGCGGTGGGTTGGTTTTGTATATCCAGAACAGCAATGTTCCCTCCCATTTCACAGATAGCTCTTGCTGCCGCGAAACCAATGCCCTGAGCACCTCCTGTGATCAGGTAATTTCGACCCTTCAATTCAAACATTGGTCGTACTGAGTCAAGCTTGTCTGCCATATTGACAGGAAGGACAAATCAATGGTCGAGAAGATTGTGAAGTGAGGTTGGCTGGTGATACCCTCAAAGAAGAATATCTGGATTTACACTTGAAAGAATCAACCTTGAAAAGCCCTGAGTCTCTGCGCTCAGATCAGCGCCGGTTGTAGACAAACCGCAATTGATTTAGCGTCGGAAGTGCTCCTTTGCGTGCAATTTGTAAAACAAGTGGTTAGGCTATTGTCGCCTGTCAAGGGATTCAGGATGCAGGTGTGTCATTGTATACGTGTCATTCAAAGCAAACGAGATATCGCACTGCCAACCATCCCTCCCGCCACTGACATTTGCTCCGACAAAAGTGCATTACGCTTATCGCAGTGCTATAGCCGACAATCTTGAGGCGTGGTGCAGCAGCCGCTCGCCGAAGAGCCACTGATCGCTCCCTCCCCGAGAGTCGCGCCGAACGAGGGGTACGCTAAGCACATCACTTCGGTGGAGTGTGATTCAAGGGTCCACTACACCTGACGCTCTGAGGTCTATCTCAACAGCGGATGTTGACTAAGAATGCACTATGAACGTAGTTTGATAGGAAGGTGGCGGCTGCATATACGTATATGTTCTGGTGCAATCGAACAAACACCCTGATGTGCAATTCCATTTTTCAGGTTGTATAGATCAGACTATCTTTACGGACATCTCGAAAGACAGCGACAAGCAACCTAGTCGAAATGTTTCAAGACATTACTAAACCACCACCGCCGCTTCCCGCCGTAGAGTTCCGCCAGCTTGAGCCTGGACTAACAATACTATCACCACTCGTGCGCAGAGGAACCGGGCCACCACTGATCATTCTTGCGCCAAACAATAATGATGCTGAGAAGATAGTCGAAGGCGTCCCATCACATTTGATCAAATGGGCTGAAGAAGGTTTTACTGTTGCTGAGATACAACAACAAGTGCTCGAGAAAGATGCGGCGGGGGCCTTGAGGCGAAGTATCGAGGCTATAAGGGAAAATCCGAAGTGCGAGCCAAAAGAGAAGATAGGGTTGGTTTGTAAGTTTCCTTGCAGAGATGAATTTCATCATGTGCTAATTACGTTGTTCTCGCAGCGTATGAACCAGCATCTTGGAACCTGGCCGCAGATGCTGTCAACGATATATTTGACATCAAAGCCACTGTCATCTACGGTGACGCATCTGACAAAGTCGCAATATCACCATCTAGCGTTCCAACCCTGCAACACCTGGCAGGAAAGAAAAGCGACAATCCCATAAGAACCTCAGATCTTACAGAATACCACTATCCGGGTGTCGAAACATACAAGTTCGCAACACCCTTCCACAAATCCTTCCACTACACCACAGAAGCCCTATCACATACTCGCTCACTTACACATCTCAAGCCGCGCCTCGACGGCCCATATTTCGATCTTGAAGTGATTTGGGACGAGCACTGCTACTACGAATTCGCAGATCGGTCAGTGGAACACACGATGAGCACGATGGTCCAAGAACCCTATGTGAATCACGTGCCTACTGTAAGCTCCCATCCCCTTCCTGATTTCATGAATACTGCTGACCCCGCTACAGCTAACAGGAGGCGTGGGACGCGGTTCACTGACCGACTTCTACCGGCACAACTTCATCTTCAACAACTCAGCAGACACGGCACTCGAGCTGGTCAGCAGATCCATCGCCATCGACCGAGTGATTGACGAGTTCATTTTCAGCTTCACACACGACAGAGAACTCGACTGGCTGTGCGTAACCCTATCAACCCATGCCTCACCAAGCTTTCTTACTAACAACGCCATAGCGTCCCCGGCATCCCTCCAACAAACCTCAAAGTCCAAGTCCCTTTCTCTGCCGTTGTTAACATTCGTGGCGACCGGCTTTACCACGAACACATATCGTGGGACCAGGGTAGTGTGCTACGACAGCTGGGCTTGCTGCCTGAATATCTCCCATTCCCACACGCGTTGCCTGATGGGAGGAAGCCGGCGCCTGGGAAGAGTTTTGAGTACAAAGTTCCAGTGGCAGGGACGGATACGGCTGATAAGATGCGAGATCGCAATTTGGTACAGTCGAATCAGATGTTTGATTTCAAAATCAGGGAAGTTTAGACGGGAAGGGGGTGTAGGGGCGTGTGTTTAGGTGTTGGATATGTATACGTAGGAATATTGCTCGCCATTGAGCAGAGAAACATTCAAATGTAGCCTGTTCTGTAGGCCTAACCCTGTTGGTGATTAGACCCATAGCGATGTTGTCTCTTTATGCTATCGTCTTGCTACGGCATTGGATGCCGGACACTGTCACAGTATAGGAGGATAGTAAGCAACATCGATGCAGTCATCAAAGGGTATATTTGGTCAAGCTCATACTTTTAACATAAATGCGCCATGCGAGCTGTCACAGCGCCATCAACGCCGCTTTTTATGTTACACTTCGTATCTAAACATCGAGCACCCCGTTCTCCTTCAAGCTCCTGAACAATTCTGGCTCAAGGAACTTACTGATCGTAACATCTTCTGCCAGACCCTTTCTCCTTCGTGTCTTAAGCACAAAGTCTCGTGCGAGTGCTTGTGCGGTTGCGGGCTCGAGAGGTCGCAGTTTGATCTCCTTATCGAGTGGGTCTCCGGGTACGATAGACCAGCGATCGAACACGAGAGATAACGAGACTTGACCTTGTGTGTGGATCTATACAACAGTCAGCGCGGTTCCTGGCATCTAAGATTCATTTGCAACTTACCCTCAGATCAGTCTCGAATCCGAAAGAGTCGATGACCGGAATAAGTCCCCTCACATTGTACAACGGTGTGCCAGCGATCGGCTCATCCTGCAATACGTGACCTCTCCTCCTGGCAAGCACTGTGTAGAGATTACTCTTGGATTCCGAGGGACCAGTCATGCTGCAAGAGTAGACGGGTTCCATCAATCTTGGGCTTGCCATCAGGAAACTTGAGTAGCACGCTCGGCGACTCGTGGGGATGATTTGTCCACCTCCACGGAAGATGGCTTCCGATGCAAGCTCGACGTCTGTGATACGGAACTTTGTGTTGCGGATAGGCTCTTCGCAAAGCGGTCCTTCACGCGTCGCCCAACTGAAACCTTGCCGTATTGTGTCTCGGACTGTGCGCAAAGTCTTCGTGTCAACCTCCGAGGGGATTGTATCATTTTGCAGTATATTGGCACCCATGTCATCGGGGCCGAAAGCCCAGATGTTGCGCGACGCAAGTAGATCATAGCCATAATTTTCCTCGAAAAACTTGCCCACCACACGGACCGGATCCCTGATATTGACCTTACCAGACTCAATATCTTCGGCGATACCGGGATCGAGCGGCTCGGCGATCATTGTGAGTTTGTTCTTCTTGTTTGGTGTCATGGCGTAGCACTTGATGGCAGACATCTCGACAACTGTCTCACAGAACCTTGTGACAGGGTCAGAGACCTTGATCTCCATGTCGGCATATAGTCGTCGCAGATCATGAAGAACGCAATCCATGTATAGTTCACCAGTGCCGAGAATAACGTGCTCTCCTGATTCCTCGACCTTGGTGGTGATGAGAGGGTAAGATTTGTTGATCTTACGAAGACCGTCCAACATCTTGGGCAATTCGGACGGGTTTATTGGCTCCACTGCCACCTTGAAGACCGACTCGAAGAAGTGTCGAATTGGTCGAAAGATGTAAGCATCCTCATCATCTGGAAGCTTCGAAGCAACGATTGTCGCTGTCTTCACAATTGAGTTGTCGACACCTCCAAGCAACACCCAATTTCCAGCTGGTACTCCGCTAACAGGTACGTTGTATCTCGACTCCGCGATCCATGTGTCTGTGATGGTGGCAACAACCATGTCTTCCTCATCTTCTATTGTGTAGCCTTCACCAAGAACGCGCACAGATTGTGGAGACTTTGCAACACCGCTCATGACTCGTCCCAACGCTGTGAATGACTTCGCGTCCGTAGCATTGAAGAGCTTTGTGACGTGTACAACGAGGGGCCCGTCCTGGTCACATTTCTCCATTGCCTCTGCGGTCTTTGAGTCCAGAGGTCCGGTGTAGTGTCTTTGAAGCAGCCTCTTCGCGCCTTCAGCCGGCGATGGAACATGTTGAGTGACCATATCGACAAAACCAGAAGATGGTCCAAAATACTGCTGACAAACGAGACGCATAAGCTCCTTCGCATCAGTCTTATATTCGGACGGCTTGAGCTGAATGCCAAGTGCGCCCAGCGTGTCCTTGAGATCGGCTGAGCTTTCGCTGAGGGTGTGCGAATATAATTTGTAGACCGGCTCGAGAATCCAGTGTACGAACGACCGCTGAGAGCCCTCTTCCTGGGCTTTACGGCTGAACTTGCGGCTACCTGGATTGTAGAATATGTCACCCCAAAGGCGCATAGCGAACTTTTCAACATCCAAGCCCTTCATTGGCACACCAAATCCTGGTAACCTCGATGGTCCTGGGTAGAAATCTGAGTACATCTTCGCAAAAGACTGAATGGTAAAGCACCATCGCATGCTTGTACAAGCAAATGCGACATTACCCTTCTCGGGGCTGACCCTTCGGCTCTCGCCTCGTCCAGGAATTGTGTTCTCAATGACTGTGTTGACCCCTTCGATTACGTGCTTGATCTTGAAGTAGGCGTCCTTGGGCGGAAGCTTCAATTCCAGAATAAGGCGGTCCATCTTGTTGATCACCAGGGTCAAAGGAAGGTCCTCAAGGATCGCATGCTTGATGACCTGCTCGGTGTTGACCTGCACACCTTCTACAACATCTACTACCAGTACCACTCCGTCGACCAGACGAAGAGACGATGCAACCTCGTCGGCGAAGTTGACATGTCCGGGCGTGTCCAAGATGTTGAACAGATGCGACTTCGACTTTGTGTTTTGCAGGACCAGGCTCATCGGTGCAGCCTTGATCGAAAGGCCTCGTTCGCGCTCAAGAACATGTACGTCGGTGTAGCGCAATTGCTCCTCCCTCTTCTTGCCCTTCTTGTAGTCTAGTCGGTCCTGAATGTCGTGTGTCTCCATAACCAACATATCCATGAACGCAGTCTTTCCGTGGTGCAAATGTCCCGCAATCGCAATATTTCGTATTTGATCCGGAAAGTTCATGAGGTCAGTCAACAGTTCTCTCGAGTAATGCACGGGAGGCAAATCTGTCTCTTGCACTGTGAACTTCTTCTGCACTACTGGCGCAATGATAGGTTGCGCCAGCGACTGTGTGTCCTCCTCTTGCACCAGAACCTCGACATCGTCGCCGTATATGTCCGCCGCCGAAGGGTAGTACTGCTTGTCTTCATGGAGAATGACGGCATTCGATGGTCCCTCATCGACCTCCATGAGCTGCTGGTCGTTCACCTCGGCGTCCTCGGGCTCGTCATCGAGGACGTAGGCGTCGGCGTCGTCGCCATTCGTCTGGACTTCCTCATCGGACTCGGCTTCCCCGATAAAATTACCAAACCTGCATCGTGTCAGTCGCGGAGTTTTCAGCTATCGATTCGTAGGACTCACTCGTCGTAAAGGTCATCCATGGCGGCGATACGCGTAAATCAGTACAGCGTCGATGCGCGTCACGGCTCGAAGAGATTCTAGCTATGGTCTTGGCAAGACCTCACGATGTGGGGCGAGCGGTGAGCGGTAACCCCTGCCTAGCGTGCCCTGCATCGGCGCATTTGAAGAAAGAACGACCCGGTCCATAAACATTAAAAGGGTCATACCACTGCCTTCTTAAAGAAACAGCTGTTTGCTTTCTCAGACCATCCTTCAGTCACGTCCAAACTAATCATCATGTCTTCTCTTCCTCCTGTTTACATTGTCTCCGCTGCTCGCACGCCCACTGGTGCCTTCTTGGGGTTTGTATCCTCGAAACGAGGGGCAACAGACAATTGACTGACCAACAACACAGCTCCCTCGCCAGCTTGAGCGCTATCCAGCTTGGCTCTCATGCAGTCAAGGGTGAGTTGGAGCGTTTTAGTACTAAGAAATGTCGATTGTCTAACATATGCCCAGCTGCTGTTGAGCGCGCCGGCGTGAAGCCTGAGGATGTCGAGGAGGTCCTCGTTGGCAATGTCATGTCCGCAAAGTAGGAGCCCTCCACATACCTTTCGCGTACCGTATTGACATCCCCTAGCCTCGGCCAGAACCCAGCTCGCCAGGTCGCAATTGGCGCTGGTCTCCCCGAGTCGGTCGTCTCTACCACCATCAACAAGGTGTGCGCTTCGTCGATCAAGGCGCTCATCGTTGGTGCTCAGACCATCATCACTGGCAATGCCGATATTGTCGTCGCGGCCGGTACCGAGAGCATGTCGAACGTCCCCCATTACCTCCCCAACATGAGGAACGGCGCCAAGTTTGGTGACCAGTCGCTGGTCGACGGTATCCTCAAGGATGGTCTCACCGACGCTTACGGCAAGGAGCACATGGGTCTGGCGGGTGAGAAGTGCGCTGGCGATTACAGCTTCACTCGCGAAGACCAGGACGAGTACTGCATCCGCTCCTACAAGAAGGCCATCGCCGCCACCGAGGCTGGCAAGTTCACCGCCGAGATTGCCCCCATTGAGGTCCCCCAGGGGCGTGGCAAGCCTCCCGTCACCGTCTCGGTTGACGACGAGCCCAAGAACGTAAGTTACACCCTATGCGGTACCTTCATCAAGCAAGTGCTGATCGAGCCCAGTTCAACGAGTCCAAGACACGCACACTTCGCTCTTCTTTCAAGAAGGACGGCACCGTCACCGCCGCCAACGCCTCGCCGCTTTCCGATGGCGCTGCCGCCCTTGTCCTTGCCTCAGAGGAGGCTGTCAAGAAGCACGGCTTGAAGCCCATTGGCAAGATCCTTGGCTGGGGTGATGCTGAGCACAGCCCTGCCAACTTCACCACTGCTCCTGCTCTGGCTATGCCCAAGGCTCTGAAGCACGCCAAGGTCGACATCTCTTCTGTTGATGCTTTCGAGATCAACGAGGCCTTCAGCGTTGTCGCTCTGTCCAACATGAAGATTCTCGATATCAAGGAGGAGAAGGTTAACCTTCACGGAGGTGCAGTGGCTCTCGGCCACGCTCTCGGTGCCTCTGGCGCCAGAATCACAACTACTCTTCTTGGTGTGCTCAAGGAGAAGAACGGCAAGATCGGCTGCGCTGGTATTTGCAACGGTGGAGGCGGTGCCTCGGCCATCGTTATCGAGTCGCTGCAGTAGAAAACTAATACCCAATGATTTGACGCGTAAAACGGATAGACAAACGATACATAATTACAACACAAGATAAGGCATGTGCTTTCTTTGGCTTGCAAGTCGGAACTTCTGCCCTGTGATTATCCCTGATTCCGGGCCTTATTGCCGGTTTCACCACAGACATGATCTTGAAATGGATGAACGGTTCCACCCCGCAACATCAGGTGGCCCCAGCCATCTCTGCGGAAATCCCTTACGGAGTTAGTACCCAGTGATTTGTCCCTAGATTGCGTACTCCGATATGCACAACTGTTCCTCTGGGGCCTCATGATCTGTCGGAGCATACTAATGAGCCTCAGGGTCCTCCAGGGCTTCTAGCGGCCGTCACTTTACATGCAGGTACACCGATAAGTCACAGTACGCGTCACAGCGCGAGAGAACCTTTTGCGCACATTTCTTTCACCGCGTTGGAGATGACTGGATTATAGCAACAACGAATATACGTTGAATAGCGATAGTTGGCTGAAAAGGTCAAGTTTCAGGCCAGTGGGGAATAAGCTTAAAAGCGCAGCGGCTCGCCTCAGCCAATCAACCCCTCGTTTACAGTGACTTGCGCGTTTCATCCTGTCAAGTCCGCGGCAACGAACCGCAGCCATCACACCGAACGATAACCTCAGGCAGGTAGATCGAAAGCAGATCGCTGTGCCTCGAGCCACGTATCTCCCAGGATAAGGCGTTTTGGCGCGTTGTACCTGTTTCAAGCGCCACCACTGAAGGCGCGCCGCCCAACCCGTTCATTATTTCCTTGAAACAATGCGGTCTGGTCAAACCTGCCAACGCTATTGTCAAGCCTTGCCCAACACTGCCCAGCGCTGTCTGTGATCGTCAGTGGTTGTTCCGATGTCCCTTTCGCAGACTAACGGTGATTGCGATTCGTGTGCCGTGTTTAGAAGCGGGCTTCTAGATCCTTTTGTGCACATTGAAACGGGACCCATGCAGATGAATAACGGCTTGTCTATTCTGGCGAACCGGGTGCTGCCTAAGGGAGATCCTGAATTAGTGTCACTGTCTCGTATATATGCGCCCGCTCCCCAGATCTACAAATCGGTATTGCGCTGCTGGTAGTGTTCTCACGTCTCTAGTCTTCTGTCACCCCCAACGCGTCTCGTACGCAGCCATTCTCTTCGGTTCTTATCTTAGTTCAGCGTCTTGACGATGCGTACCTCGACATTCCTTTTGGCTGCGGCCTCGCTCATCGACCTTAGCATAGCTGGCTATGCTCTGACAGATGACTACATGACTGACTTCTACGGCGAATTCGAATTCTTTACAGCGCCTGACCCAACTAACGGTAATTTCCCTGCTGCGCAATAACCGAGCGGTTCACTGACTGTTGACAGGATTCGTCAAATATGTTGACGAAGCCACTGCGAGGCAGACGAACCTTATCAATGCATCCTCCACAACATCCGTTGAGTGGGGCGTAGATCATACCAACGAGACCCCCGACGGAAGGCCCAGCCTCAGGCTGGTGAGCAAGAAGAAGTACGACAAGGGACTTGTAGTCCTGGATGTGGCGCACATGCCCACAGGCTGCGGTACCTGGCCTGCGTATGTTGACAATGGTCCTGTCTATACTTTTGACTAATGTCTTTTCTATTCAGATTCTGGATGGTCGGTCCTAACTGGCCAAATGGCGGAGAGATCGATATCTTGGAAGGAGTCAACGACCAGACGAACAACGGCATGACGCTCCACACTGGCCCCAACTGCAAGATTGGCACCGACACTGGTATCTTTGCCGGTGAAGTTACAACCCCTAACTGTGATGTCGAGGCTGAGGACCAGAGCAAGAACGCTGGATGCTCCATCGAGCACCCATCAAAGAACAGTTACGGTGCTGGCCTTAACGCAATTGGCGGAGGCGTCTACGCAACACAGTGGACCGATGAGTTCATCAGTGTTTGGTACTTTCCTCGAGGCAAGATTCCGAAAGACGCTCTTGGCGACTCCCCGAACCCCGATGGTTGGGGCAAACCTGCGGCGAAGTTCATGGGAGGCTGTGATATCGAGAACATGTTCAAGGAGCAGCAGATCATCTTCAATACCGCATTCTGTGGCGATTGGGCCGGTGCGGCCTGGGAGACCGGGTCGTGCGCGAAAAAGGCTGCTACTTGTGACGAATACGTGCAGAACAACCCGGAAGCCTTCTCGGACGCATACTGGACGATCAACGCCCTGAAGGTTTACCAAGACAATGGTTATGATACTCCCGCCCCGTCCGCCTCGGGTGCGCCGGCATACAGCACTGCTATCTCAGAACCGGTACCAGTGCCCACCAAGAGTGCCACACCCCCTGCAGTCTCGTCAGGCTACGCGGTCATCCCCACAATAGTCCCGACAAACACCCCCATCCTTTCTCTCCCGTCTATTTCTCTGGAGCTCCCCGGGGAGACGAGTACCACAGCCGCCGAGATCACACCGTCCGTTGCTATTCCGACTTCAGAGATCCTTGTACCATCGAAGACGTCGAGTAACACCGGCGCACCTGCCGCCAGCCCTTCTTCTTCGGCAGCTAAGACAACTTCAAAGGTGGCCACACCGACCAAGCCCGCTGTCATTGGGCCCGATGGGATGCCAGGCTTCCAGTGGCCGCAACCCAACGGAGCACCAGCTGCAAACACATCAGGACCAGCTGACTCGGCTCCTGAGCCCACCAAAGCGCCATCTGGCAGTATGGGCCTGCCGGTCGAGAGCCTGCCGAGCAAGCCAACCAACCAACCTGAGGACATCAAGTCTCTGCCAGCTGCACCTTCAGCGGTCCCTTCAGCTGCACCCCCGGCTGCACCCCCAGCGGCTCCTCCGGCGGCTCCCACCGATGCTCCAAACCCGGCTCCTGCAGCTCCAACTATCACTGAGACAGTAGAAGCCGAGCAGACAGTCTACCAGACCAAGTACATCACCGTGACCGCTGGTGCAGAGCCAACGCCTGCAGCCGGGCAGAGTAAGAGGGCAGCGCGCTTCTTGAGGGAGCACAGAAGGAGGACAGTCGGGCACCATGCCAGGCATTAAGATGAAAGGGAGGAAGGACTATAGGAGGCGACTGTTTCGGGTGGTGGATATTCTTTACGATGGAGTTGCTGGCACGATATACGATATACCCCCGGATTTCATGTATATACCCTTTCCGAATTACCTATCTGTTTTTGCACACCACGTCAGTGTCAAGCTTTGCGGCTCTTACCTCAGATGTGTATATGGCTGACACTAGGCTGGATCATCGATAGCGTGCCCAGTACCTCGGATATGGTCCCGGTGCATCTCCCGCTTACCGGTATCACATCATTGCTGTACTCGCACTGCAATGCGTAATGTCGTGTCCTGTACGTTTGTATCCTCTGCGTAAACCCAAGAACCATCGTCTGCCGGTGCCTAGGTATACACTCGCTCTGCCCAGAGAAGTCACACGCATTCACACTTCATATATCGGTGTCCAACAACATTCCAACGATGCAGCAAGTACAGAGGCAAAGAGTCGGCTGTGTCGTCAGATAGATTCCTGGCTAAAGTCTGACAACCGGCCGTCGTCTTACGAGTCGTTCGCACTCATCGACGGACGCGAGGCCACTGGCACGACCATCTGGGTAGGGTATTGGACTGATGCCGCTCGTTATGCAAGAGCCTCAGAATCCCTAAACCTCCGCTCAATCTACACCCACCAACCAAAACAAGCCCAATCGTCACTCGGTCTCTGGTACGAGAGCTTCACAACCCCAGTCTCACGTCTGGAAACCAATTACTCGGGCCTAGACTACCTCCCCGGCCTAGGCCAGATCCCCAACAGCAGCGCAGCAGAACACGACCTAGCAACCTACTGGGGCGCAGCCCGCGACCGCATTCCAGATTCAGCACAGGGTCTCTTCCCTCGCCCTTCTCCAGCTCCCAGCCGCCCCGTTCAGGCTCCACGGGGCCTGGGCCAGCACCTCACAGGCCGCAACCACCATAACCTCGTGCACATCCGCTCGGGCCAATGGTGGGAGGACTGCAACGAGACAGAGACCTCTGCATACGAGGAGAAACTAGAGCCCACGCTGCGCAAAGGTCTACGGTATCTGAACGATAACGCCCAAGAAACCGGCGCCATGGGCCTTCGGTACCTCCGCAACACGCATGTCGACACACCGCTTGATGACTCTGGGCGGAAGGAGACGTGCGGTGCGGGATTCTTTGCGAACCTGGAGGATTTGGAGAAGTGGGCGAAGACGCATAGCTCGCACCTGGCGATCTGGAGAGGTGCGATGGCGCACTACAAGGCGTTTCCTGATAACAGGAAGTTCAGGACGTGGCATGAGGTCAGCGTTGTTGAGGAGGGAGACGCGGTGTTTGAGTATGTGAATTGTACGCCGGGTACTGGGGTCATGGAGGCTGCGCGGCTGCAGGTGAGAGAGTTGGATGTGTGAACAGTGTGTTGTAACACCCAATATAACCTCACTACCGCACCTTGCCAGCTCCGAGTAGCCACTGGGCCCCCTGAAGGATTCGATCCACAAGGTTCAAGCACTGAGCTGGACCAATCAATCGCGTAGTCTTCTTAAGTATCATACAATCAAGAGATCAGCGCCAATTAGCCCTGAAGGCCTCCGACCAAGTCCCTGCCCCAGAGTGCAAGCTGTCCACAGTTCCTCCAGCGTCCTACCATAGTCCAGAGTCGAAAAGTAAGCCAGTACTCAACAGAGAGGGTAATTATCTGAGCAAACCCAAGAAGGGTGCTATCAGCAAGCACCGCAAAGTAGAATAGAACCCCAATTTGGGTTACTTTCCAGCCGTTTTGTAAGGCGCGGAGGACAGCTCTAGGAAGCACCTGCTCGTTTTCTTCGCTGAGGTTAGACAGAGATCCTTATAAAGAAAACGCATAAACAGTTTTTGGATCTCGCAAAGAGACCACCTTAGGGGCTGACTTAAGACCCACCATACAGTTTAGGCCTGCTTCTAGGCTTCTCCAGGATCACAATATATACGCCCCATTTGCCGCGCCAGAACGGGTCATCCCCGTAAAGCTGAACGATTGACTCAATGCTTAGGAGTAAGGGAGGGTGCCCTGAGCAGAAATTTGACATCGGGTTTGCGTCGAAGACAGTACCGACAAGCTGAATAAGCGAGACAGCATTGGCAAGGTCACAGAAAATCCGCAGGCGAAATGAAGGCGTTTGAGGATCCACGAGCAAGCCGCGAAGGACGAGGACTGCGGAGAAGGGCAGGGGTGAATTTAGGGCGCTGAAGAGCGAACGATCGCTGGTGCAGATGAGATGGTGAGCGCTTGACGACCGGAACTCATGGGGGGAGGTGAGCGCCTTCTCCTCGAGGACAGCCACATATCTGTCATGAGCGATCTGAATACACAGGTAGTGTGCTTACGGAAGAAAACATGCCAGCAAAAGGGCCACTTCCGATCCAGAATCCAGAATACCAGGGTTTCAGCTTTTGGAGCTCAGGATGGTTGTCGTAGAGAATGGAGGACGCAGAGGAAGTGCAGACAAAAGCATGGAATTCGAAAAAGGTTTCAGAAGGCGCGAGCGATATATTGACTTGCAATCCGCAAGGCCTCGAGATAGAGAGAGGGCTATGTACAAAAGGGAGTATACGTGGGTATTCATCGCTGCGATAAACCAGAGAGAACAAGTCAACCAAGAAAAAGAAAACGAAACGAACCCCATCCTGACCATGGTGATAAGAAAAGAGAAACAAGACCCAGAGCGCCGTCATTATGCATCATCGCTTTTCGAAAAAGACAAAAGAAACAAACCAAAAAAGAACAGCTAACAATGCCGCTATGCCTTGCACAGTAGAGGAGTTATACAAAGCTCGCTCCAACCCTCCAGTAACGAACAACAACAGCAACAGCAACAATAACGTCTGATCCACAAAATGAGAGCAAGGCATACTCGCCTACTCACTCTCCACCAACTGCCTGATCTTCTCATAAAAACTCGCGGGATACTGCCTGATCTCGTCATCCGTGGGAGCGGGCTTATTGGGATCGCGAAAGCGATCGGCTACGCGCTGAATAATCTGGCCCAGCAGGTCCTGCGGGATCCGCAAGTCCTCGCCGGCGTCGGGGAATAAAAACACGTCGTGGGCGTCCAGGAGCTGGGCGACAGTGGGACGACGGGAGGGGTCGCGGTTGAGGCAGCGCTTGAGCGTTGCTTTGAGGCCTGGTGGCACGCGGACGTCACCGACGCCGTGGTCTGGAAATGAGATGGCGTGCGAGCGGTTTACGATGGCGAGCACGCGTGCCATTTGATTGGCGATGTGGGCAAAGGGGGGACGGCCGTAGACCATTTGATACAGGATGCAGCCCAGTGACCAGACGTCTGAGGGCTTGCCGAGCGCCATATCTTTGCTGGCGTGGCCGTTGGAGAGTTGGCCTTGGGCGCCGCCCGCGCTGTCTTCGAGGGACTCGGGCGACATGTAGTTGGGGGTGCCGATGTGGGAGTCGCGGTGCACGTTGACGGTGTGGTCGGTTTCGATGGCGTTGGCGATGCCGAAGTCAATGAGTTTGAGGCGGCCCGAGACGAGGAGGAAGTTGGCGGGTTTGAGGTCCGAGTGCACGATGTCGTGGGCGTGGACGGCGCCGACGCATTCGAGCATTTCTTTCCAGTAGAAGCGGGTGAAGGCCAGGTCTAGTTGGCCTGGAGTGGAAGAGTCGGTGGGGTCGAGTTTCATCCGGATGATGCGGGCGAGGTCAGATTCGCCGATTTCCATGAGCTGGGGTTGGGATTAGCGGATGTTCTTCTCAAGCGCGTATAGTAGCTACATACCACACTGAGTATTTGTCGTTGCTCGTCGACCTCCCAATCGTAGAGGCGAACGACTCGTTCGACATTCTTCAGTTTCTGTAAGAGATCGATTTCGCCCTTGTAGCCTCGTACCGCGGCTTCATCGGCGTCTTCAAGCTTCACTCTCTTCAAAGCAAGGAGCTTGAAGTTCTCGGCCATGACACGGTACACAGCCGAGCTTCCTCCTCGCCCTATCCGGTCCATCTGAGAGTAGTGTTTCCCATTGACAGACAATGTGCTTCTCTTCTTGCGTTCCCTCTGCTTGGTGGTTGTAGCTGCTCCAGCTGCTACGGTGGCGGCCTCAAGGACCGACATCTTGGGCGGGGGCGGCGGTGCTGGCCTCCGGGGTGTGTGTGCATTCGCATCTCTGGACTGTAATGGCGCTGGCTTTTCTTGTTGTTGCTCTGGAGGCGGCGATTGATGCCTCTGGAGAGGCGACTGGTGATGTTGTGCAGGCCGCAAGTCGTCTTCACCTCTTACTTTCATGACTGAGTCGGTCATCTTGAGCACAGAATCGGGTACGTTCGGATGCTCATCCTTTACTCGCACAATTGATGCCGGGAGGTTCTCCTGATCCTGGGAGGGTGGCTGGTCTTCTTCGCTTTGAGGCGTCCTTCGGAAGCGGCGCATTGGTGCGCCTCGCAGTGGTACTCGCTTGATGCGCAGACTGGGCGCGGGTGTGACAGAATCTTGCTGTACCCTTTCAGGTGTATTCGATGCTGAGCCATTGCGTGATATTTTCAATTTGGGTTTCCTCTTCTCGGGCGACATGGCATCGTTGTTCTGTGCAAGCAGCGCAGTAGTCAAGGCGCTAAGTTTCATGGGTTGCGGGATTTCGTCGTCGGAACTGTCGCCAATGTCGATATTCTGCATCATGGGGGCGTTGGCTGAGAAGCCTTGCGATTCGCCCAAGACTGACATGGGCGAATCTCTGCGCATCCTGCTGGAAGTCTGTATGCGACGTCCGTAGGAGCCCATGGGCGTGGGAGACGCAGTAGCCATTGTGGAGCGGTGAGATGGGCGCGTCGCTATATAGAGGTGGGAGATGCTATCTAGCTAGCGAGTGTTGCTGTAGTGTTAGTTGCGCATACATAAGGCCCTGGAGGGAGGCGGCTGTTCGCTGTAGGGATGCTGTCGGTGGGTTGAGTTGTGAGGTCGTGGGCGTGCGCGACAGATGTGGAGTTCGTGTTGCGTTGCCGGGCAACAGCAGTGTAAACACTCATCTATAGTCCGGACTTCTGCACAATTATATCACAGGCACCTGCTCGGCCAGGCTCGGTCAGTTCTACTTTGAATAGATATTTTTCTTTATTCGATTCGTCCCAAAGTAAGTGGGACACTTGCAGCCTCTCGTGTTCAACATGATATACAACATCCAAAACTGCCATGAACAATGGTCTTTCTATGCGAGTACGCCGCCTCGTCCTTGTGAACTACGAACCCCGCCAACGCCTGCAATGCAAGTAAATCAGAGTTTTGATGATACAGTCGACGATTCTTCCAGCACCACAGCGATGACGGCCGCAATGTCATCCGGCTTGCCGCCATGCCAATTCTCGCCAGGGTAATACTTCTGCACTTCCCTTGCAAATGGCCCATCGCGGCGAGTGTTGAGACCAGTGTCCTTTGCCTCCTTCGCAATAGCAGTTGCTACAATGGCTTGCAACGACTTGCTATCGGCTTTACGTCCTGTATCAGCCTGTACCAGCTTGGCAAGATTGCGTCCCACCTCGATAGTGCCGTCCTTCTCCACCCAAGCACCAGCAGCCACCATCTGCTTGCTGACGATGCTGAGCGCATCTTGCGGGCTGAGATTGTCCCACACGCCGTCTGTAGCAAAGACCAGGACATCTCCATGGCGGACTTTGTGGTGTGTGATGCTTGCTTCTCTGGGCTGGTCGGAGAGGGTGGATGGGCCGCCAAACACAGCCATCTGCACAAGCATTCGCTGGGGTGTCTTGGACAGCTGGAAGGGGGTGTTGAAGCCGTGCGTCTGGGGCTGGGTGAAGTGTCGCACGGCATTCAGTCCCAGATGCATAAAGCCAGAATCGCCCAGGTTGGCGACCTCAACGTTACCGTTGGGCTCGGCGACAGCCAGACATGCAGTGCTACCGCCACCCTCGATCGTGTCATCCTCAGTGACCTCATCGTAAGCGACCTGCAGCAGCTCCTTTGGATGCAATGTCGATGTATTGAAGCCATGCGGGAACGAGCGGGCGGCGCAGGTCATGTACTCGCACAAGCCATGGGAGAAGTCGGCCGGGTCAAGACCTGATTCGACCCAACCACCCACGCCGTCTGCTACACCAAATGTCGCTGTCTTTGTATCGCCGACCTGGCTGTAGAAGAGCGCGTCTTGTCCGCTACGCAGTCGCCGCCGCTTATCTATGCTCTCTTTGCACTCCCGCCAGTCCTCGTGGCGCTTTGTGGGGTCGTGCAACGGGTTCGTGTACAGGTTTTGCTCTGCATTGAAGCGGTGCTGCTTGGCTGAGTAGGACGCAGCGACGTGGTAGGAGAATTGGGGCGCATTGTTGGGGTGGTGCGAGGTGGAGGTGGAGCTAAAGGACCGCAGGCCTGCTGGGTTCGGTGTCGCGTCTTTCTGAAGTGAACAGACAGGCGGGGCGAAGGGATGCTGCGCCCGCTGCTGCGTGTGGAGGTTTGCTGTGCGAGTCGAGTGCGCAGGCGCAACCAAGGTGCTCGCAGATAGAGCGAAGAGGAACAGGCCCGATGCGGCGCGGCGTGAGGGCATCTGGGCGAGACTCGCGGCGCTGGCAATCGCATACGACATGGTCGCGACCCAGGCCTTGCAATCAGACGTCAGTGGATGTCGAAGGGAGTGTGTGTGTGGGCAGAGTGTTGGTATAGCAAATGCGCATACTGGCGGCGCAAGGTTGCAGTTGCAGCAGCAAACGACGACAGTAGGAACAAACTTCTGGGCTAGAGAGGGCGCGCCGATCCGGCTAGTCTTGAGAGCAGAACTTACTATTATTGCATTCATAGCACACCACACGCTGGCAGTGTTGTAGAAGAAACCGCCTGCAGCTGGCAGACCAATTCCTCAAGCAGTTCTGAAGCTCGACACAGACACGCGATCTGGCCACTCCACAATGGCCGTCGCGGCTACTGCAGCGCGTTACAGGTGCCTTTCCTTTGCAGGGCTGGCGAATGACATAGCCGACGCTAAGGCTTCCCCGAACCCGAACCTCTGAACTTCTTTTCGAGCCGCAGCTCACATGCAACAACCCACTTGCGCCCCGCAGCATCACCGCGGCACCGTCAGTCGCCATGAGCATGCACCCGGCGCGCCAGGCCTATGTCGAGGAGGCCAATGGCCCCGACGACGCCATGGAGGGCATTGACTATGCCAACGTCCGTAAGTCTATCTCATCTTCACAGTGCATGTGCATGCATGTCTGCGCGCTGCACCCAGACTAACATAACATGCACAGCACTGGACCGCAACCACGCCATGCCCGGCGGCGGAGCGGGAGGGAATCCCATGGCCTCGGACCTGCTCGCTGAATTCGAGCGCAAGAAGCGCGCCGCCCAACTGATCGTCCCCACCGCCGACCGCGACGTCAAGCTGCGCCTGCGCTCGCTGAAAGAGCCCATCACACTGTTCGGCGAGGGCCCAGCCGACCGCCGCGACCGTCTGCGCGCACTGCTGGCAGATGCAGCTGAGGCGGGCGGAGAGGACGCTGAGGATGTTGTCATGGAAGAGGCAGAGGCCCCCGGGGACGAGCAGGAGGAGTTCTACACCGCGGGCACACAGTCCCTGCTGGACGCCAGGCGAGACATGGCAAGATACTCGCTCCCACGCGCAAAACAGCGCATCGCCTATCAGCGCCAGGAAGCCACGATACCACTAAAAGCTCACGTCGAGCACCGCAACGCCATCAAGGACCGACTGAAGGGGTTCGAGCTTTACGGGTCACAGACTGCGGACCGACCGGTCAGTATTGTGCGCGCCTCGCCGAACGGCCAGTATGTCGCATACGGCACATGGGGCGGCAAGGTTGCGCTGCTGGAGATTCCCAGCCTGGAGCAAAAGAAGGCATATCGAGGAGGACATACTGAGCGCACGACGGGCATAGATTGGGCTCCGGGTGCCACATTACCAGGCAGTACTGTATCTTCCGGCAGCGTCAATTTTGCATCAGGCGGAGCAGGTGGAAAGGTCCAGCTGTGGTCACTGGATGACGACAAGCCCCTGCGGACATTGGAGGGCCACACCGAACGCGTGTGCCGTCTGGCTTTCCACCCGTCCGGGCGGTATCTCGCATCAGCTTCCGACGACACCACATGGCGCCTTTGGAACGTCGAGACAGGCCAGGAGCTACTCAACCAAGAAGGCCACTCAAAGGAAGTCTACACAGTGAGCTTCAACCAGGACGGCTCTCTAGTCGCAAGTGCTGGGTTGGACAGTATCGGCCGTGTATGGGATGTTCGCACAGGACGTGTTATCTACATGTTGGAAAGTCACATCAAGCCTATCTACGGTCTTGATTGGGGAGTCGACGGCCACCGCCTGCTCTCGGGATCAGGCGATGGCTTCATGAAATGCTGGGACGTGCGAGCCATGCGAGAAACGAACTCGATCGCTGCGAACACAGGAGGCGTCACCGATTTGAGGTGGTACCAAGGAACCGATGGACCAGCGAGCGGAGTGCCGCTGCAGCAGAACGAAGAGGGCGAGCTGATACCGAAAAAAGCATCCACATTTGTCGTATCGTCTGGCTTCGACAAGAATGTTCAGATCTTCTCGGCCGACGACTGGGCCCACTGCAAGACACTACAAGGTCACTCTGGGCCTGTTTTCAGTGCAGACGTGACGAGCGATGCGGCATGGATCGTCAGTGGAGGAAAGGATAGAACTGTCAAGCTCTGGTCGAGGGATGACAATGAGGGAATATGAGACACGACGAGAAGTCAAAAGAGCCACATTCGGCAACCAACAGCCAGAAATACTATACCGCACCGCGCACCCGGGTTTTCCAAGCGATGAGAACGAAGCAAGGTGAGCTCTTCCATCGCGCCCACCACAGCGCAGCCACCCAACGCGAACATGTATAGCATATCCGCAAGAAGCCTTCCTAGGTTCTCCGGACAAAGGAAGACGCAGATATCCAAATCCGTCAGCCACAGAATCAATCTAAACAAAATTCACTCCACCGTCGTACATCGTCCCCCCTTACCCTTCACCTCCCACCCCATCACTCACACCGCCGCAAGCGAGCTTCCCCTTCTGAGACCCACGCAGCGCTCCGTTTCACATCCAATGCCCACGTGCGTATTCTCTCCGTCGTACCAAACGGTCCCACGCTGCTAATGTGCGGTCTCCCCCTAACATCGCGCCGTCCCGCGAGGAAAGGTGTCTCGGCTCGATGAAACAAGTGCAAGCAAGGGACGCCACAGCGTGGCTGGATGCGTACACACGCAGACTCTTGATATCGACAATGGGCAGGCTGGAATGGGGAAATGGGAACGAAGGCCTTCACCGCACTTTCAGCGAGGGAGGGGTTCGATCGACGACGATCCTCGCGATGCTTCTGAATGGAGTTGCGATGTGAGACGCGGATATCTTGGAACTTGACTTTGTTCACCGCACCACGCAAACAGAAAATCACGCGCGCGATAGGGACAAGCAGAAGATGGTGTGAAGGGAGCAGAGATCGGTCATGGCTCAGAAGCGGTTCAACCCCCGTTCATCATCGCGATACCATCGAACGAAGTCGCGAGATGTGAGACTTTGGTGTTCTTGAAACTTGAATATGCACACCGCAACATTCAAACAGAGGAATTGAAGCGTCGGATCTCAAAGTCCCTTTGATCGTACCGAGCAATTGGATCCCACCGCGCGTCCGCGAGGTGGATATCCCCGATGCTCCACAACGCGAAGGTTTCGCGACCTCGCCGTTCGAAGCATCCAACGCGACTCGCGGCCTACATTCTCCATCCTGCCATGCCGTCATCGCCCGGTGCTCGAGCTTTAGCCGTTCACGCCGTTGCTGCCTCACAGACAATATCACGGACGTTATGATAATACGTGCAATTTCGAGTAAAAGCGCTTCCAAAGTCGGTCCCAGACTTTCCACAGTGCGACCAGACGAGCATCACCCTGTCTGTCGTGAGCGCACAGACGCTCAGCCCTACGACTCAGCTTTTGGCTAACCGTGACTCACCCGCCTTTTGTTTACATCAACAACGACAACAAAAGCTTCCGGCGATATTCTGCACGCACGCACTTGAATTGCCTTTGGAGGCTCAGGCATTCTGGACTACCCAGCAAGCTTGCATTGGCGCGTCTGAGTGGTGGAGTTGCGCGAGCTGCATCGACGGGAGCGCGGAAAGTGGGTCCTACACCGCTGCTGCAGCCTCACTTTATCGCGACTCTGCGAATGAGAAGGGCGGAATCTGCGCCGCCAGGCTGCTGGAAAGCGCCCTGCGTATTCAATGTTGGGCAGCTATGTGATGGGCTTCAATTTGCGGTATGTAAGTTGTAAGAGAAGGAAGCATAAGGTTTGGGACTATTTCGAGACAAGTCGTGTGAGTGTGCAGGATGGGGATGACGTCCGGTCAATGTCGGGACGCATGTTTTGAGATGCGGTGCAGGCTAAGATGCTAAGAGGTGTAATTGGACTGGGCCGAGTGCAAATCTTCAATCCTCACGCTGTTGTAGGGCTGGACCTCACATATACGGCTATCCCTGCGCCGCTATAGGGTACGCGTACGCGCCGTGGGGAGGAAAGCTACTTGCCCTGTACATCAAATCTTTGGTACTATAGTACACGAGGGCACACGAGCCACCGATCAAGATCAGCGGATTTTCCCAACGCCGCCGATCTAGCGATCCAGACTGTGCACTTGGCTTTCTGCCTCCGGCTGATGTAGAGTGGTAGACAGGGTGTGTGAGCAATCGCCCGACTCGGCTCGGCAAGCATGAACTGAGGGTGGCTGAGGGTTACGACAGGACTGCAAGTAGCTTCTTCGTGCGGCCGTGGCGTTTCTACATTGCTGCTTACGGCCGCCTCGGCTGCCGCGCTGTGTGACGCGATCTGGCGTCGGGGCGAGGAAGCACACAAACGAGAGTAGGCGATGGTGTGTCTTGGATAGATGGGGGCACCGTCCACGTCGTACGGTTGGGAATCACCAAACGCCGTGATTAACATACGGCCGTGACAAGGAGCCGTCTCCGCGGGACAATGCGAGATGGGAGAAGCGGTTTGCAGTCTGCAAGTTTTGAGTGAGGCTTGACATGCGTGAGACAAGCAGCGCAGTCCCTCTCTCCAGAGAGCTCAGAATAGATGCTCGAGATTGGGAGAGGTGCGCAATCGGAGCCAATGACGTGCGGCTGCTCGATAAATGCGTCAGCCAGCCGGTCGGTAGAGCATGCAATGTATGTAGACGCTCGGTTAGCCAGGCCGGGTGTCTCAGGCTGCACAGAACGGTATGCAGTGTTTGCGTAGGAAGCGCTCCAAGCAGAGGACAGTACCCAGCACGGCGGATCGGTGCACGCTCAGCAAGGCATACCAACGGGTGTGTGCGCCCCATCACGATAATCAACGCAGACACAGACGCTCAGGAATGAGAATGAGACGTCCTACTTTCCCAGAATAGACAGGGTCTGTCGCTGCAAATGCCCCGGTCTAGGGTGACTCGTGCGCGCTCTGGCCCAGAGGGATGATGACACCATTGATTAGGGCTGGGCGACTTGGGGCAAGTCGCGGTGCAGGGTCGTCCCTCCGCGTAACCAGAGAGCTAGAAGGAGGGTGGAAGGGGTGGAAGGGGAGAAAGTGGGAAGTTGGAAGTGCGTCGGCTGATGTGACGGCCTGGCGGCGGTCATCGAGATGCATTGTGAGCGAGGAAAAAGGGTCTGTCTGACTTGGACTGCGACTGCGACTGCGACTGCGGAGAAAGGCGGGCCGTGTCTGGGAGTGTATGATCACTTGTTACACAGGCGGAGCCCACTTCTGCTCTGCAAGTCACGTCTACATGTTGATGCGCGCACACGGCGGGAGAGCAGCAATCGCGCAGGATAGCCAAGTCAGGACAGCAGCGCGCATCGCCGTGAGTCAGGCTTGTCTGCATCTGGCAGAGTTTTCTCGCTTTGTTAGTCTCTGCGAAGGGTTAAGAGCGCTGTCGGCCAATGACGGGGCAGCAAACGGGTGAATTTCGCTCAAGGGCCGGCCCGCTGGTCGACCAAGGTATCGATTACAGATTACAGCTGTCGTACCAGACTTGCGCGCACTGCGACAGACGGCACTACCGCTACGGCTACGGCTACGGTACGCCCTGGGAGCGTGCTGCTGGCGTGGGAGTGCAATCAGCAATCACTACTAGGAGTACTGGCACTGGCGGGCAATCACAATCACGTTCACGTCCCTGTGCCCGGCGTCACAGCTCATGGCATGGCGGCCATGACAGACGCGGCCGCAGTCAATAGAATCAGTGTGTTTGGCTCTGCTCGCACACGCAAATGGCACGCGGAGACGGAGGGCAAACGGCAGCGCGAGGGAGGCCGGAGGGTGCTGTGAATGGCACACGCCCGGCGAGCGACGGCAGCCACTCGATTCTGGGTACCCTCGTGCGGTGGATGCAGGCCTACCCGACCATGCTGGGGCGCCGAATGGGAGCGCCAGCCCGTGTTTCGCGTGCAGCGCCCGGAAGTCACTCTCTCTTCCCCCAGCGCTGCTTAGCCCGGCCAGAGAAGAGGCTAGCGCTTCGTCCAAGGTTTCTGCTTCGGGGCGCACACCCCGCCGTGCGATAACTAGCCTGCCCTCCCCACCCGGTACTCTAACCATCTCACTCTGCTCATACCACCATTCCCCGGCAGCATCACCGCCGCCGCCCAGCAGCTACTCTCGCTCGCTTCAGAGATCAAAGCCGTTGCCTGTCAGCGCTGTGCTGCTGAGAGCCCGTGCAATCGTTAGCACTCGAGCGCCCCCCAAACAAGGGCCCTGCCATCCATATTTCCGAAAAGAGCAATCCACACCGCCAGTCCGGGCCACACCGGTACTTTGCTACAAGACCTAGCTCACGCCCGCAACATGGACTTTTCAGTTGCCAACTCTAACCACCACAGCCACATGGACTTCCACAGACCCTCGTCGACGCTGAGCAGCAACGACCGGAAACCCAACGCCAACGCCTTTGCCTTTGACGACCAGCAGACCCTGGACTCCACTCTCATGTCGCCCACCACCTCCACCCAGGGCATCTTCTCGCCCGACGCCTCCATCTGGGAGGACTTCTCACAGCACCAGTTCGTCGACCGCACTGCAACAAGTTCTGTCGTCAACTCCAACGTCAACAACCCCTTCTTCACTGAGCAGAGCAACAACCCCTTCGCCCGCCTGCCGCCCAACCAAGCTGCCACCTACGGCCAGCAGTCGTGGCCCATGGACAACTCCGGCATCCGCACTCCGACTGCGCCCAAGGCCTCGAATCCCTTCGGTCCCGGCGACTTTGGTGTTCAGGCCTTCGCTCCCCAGCCCCAGCAGCAGATGTTCCACGGACTCCCCGTGGATACCAACGTCAGGCCCAGTGCTGTCTTCCCCAACGCCGTCCCCGAGCAGCCCATGTCGCCGCACACCCACTCGGACTGGATGGCCTTCAACCAGCAGGAGATGGACTCGCGGCCCGGGCCTAAGCGCATGAGGCCAAACACGCCTCCTCCTCGTGGCTTCTCCCCCCGCCGTGACGGCGGCATCAGGAAGAAGAATGCCCGCTTCGACATTCCCGCCGAGCGCAACCTGTTCAACATCGACCAGCTCATCGCCAACTGCACCAACGAGGACGAGATGAAGGAGCTCAAGCAACAGAAGCGACTCCTTCGCAACAGGCAGGCCGCGTACGTACCCTTCTTTGGACTTTGGTTCAGCGTTCCTCGCTCGGTCCAATCCATCATTTGGTCGCTATTTCCATTGTTCATCAGCTAACGCATCGCAGTCTTGACTCCCGACAACGCAAGAAGAAGCACACTGAGGAGCTCGAGGAAGAGAAGAAGGGCTGGATCGAGAAGATGTGCGGCATGCAAGATGAGTTCGCTGCCATGCGCGTTGAGTACGACCAGCTCGTCGCCGAGAAGGAGAACTGGCATCGCGAGTCTATGGACATGCATCACATGATCAACCAGCTGCAGTTTGACAAGGAAGAGCTCGTCCGCACTCACACCCTCGAGACCAGCGAGCTTCGCAAGAAGGTTGCCGTCCTCTCCGAACGTCTCGAGAACAGCTCCAACATGGCTGTCGCTCCCAGCACCACCTTCACCGACTTCGCTTCTGAGATGGACAACCTCAACATGGGCGGCAACGAGTGGGACAACTACATCTTCGTCAACGACCAGTTCGGTTCCGACGCCCAGAGCCCCCAGCAGCAGCCCATGTCTATCGTGCCTCGCGCAAAGGAAGAGAAGGAGCCCGCCGCCTCTGGTCTTCTGCTTATGCTTCTCCTTTGTGGCGCCTTTGTTGCCAGCAAGTCTGGCTCTGGTGCCGCACCGCCTATGCCTCGCATGCCCGATGAGGTCCGCGCTGCCTCCGCCGACGTTCTCGACAGCATCCTCAAGGATGCTGGTGTCTCTGCTGCCTTCACCGAGCAAGGTCTTCTCGCCAACACGGTCACCGGTCTCGAGCCTACCCCCTCCGGTATGGCCTGGCCCAAGGCGACCATGTCAGGCTCTGAACTTGCTGGCATGTCTGGTTCTCGTCTCGATCAATTGCACTCTCAGCTCGCCGCCCCGACCAAGGAGCAGGAGACGGAGCAGCTCTTCTCCATCACACCTGCCCAGTACAACAGCATGACTTCTCTCGACTTCTCTCGTCCTCGCTACAGCATCGGCAGCGACGACATCAGCGACCCGCTTTCGCCTTCTCAACCATCGCATCGCCGCAACCTTGCCGCTACTCTCGCTGCCATGCGCGAGCAGAACAAGGGCGAGTCCGCCGCTGAGGTCTACACTCGCAGCCTGCTTTGGGACAAGATCTCTCCTGATGTCGTCCACGAGTTCAAGCGCATCGTCGAGGAGTCTACTGCCATGTCGAGGCCCAGCACCTCCGAAGGCCTCAAGGCCGAGGCTTAAAACATCCCGGCCACCCACAACAACCACAGCACCCTTTCTTTGCGTCCGGCATTCTGTCGTGACATCCTTGCATCACTTCGTTCCAGCATAGCGCTTCGATTCTTCCCGCTCTCGAGCCGGGCTTCCCTTTGAGACAACTTGCATCGTCGGCTCCCGCCGCCTTCTCCTTGTGCCATCTGCTTTGGCCATTTTTCTACATCTGGGACGGCAACGTCGAAACCATTTGATTATCATTGCTAAGCATATCTGGCGGTTGCACTTTGCTTCAGGGTGGGCCGTGGAAGGGTTATCCCCACGGCTACCGTTTATTTGCTACTTTTGACATATGGCTGTTAGCTTTTTGCTTTTCTTGTTTCTGGATTTCTTCTTTTCTTGAGTTTTTCTTTTGTTTACAGCAGAGCGTAGCGAGCGAGCGTGATACTTCCGTGGCTTTTTCTTATGTCTATATGACGAGATGAGTTGAGTTGAGTTTGAGATTCGACGCAAGCAGAGCTTGGAATCTATTATCACGACGAGACTGCAGTACGAGGCATGAAGAAGGAGGAGGACGATGTACGCGCTACGACACTGTATATGAATCACGGCTGAAGACGATGGCATCACCGCAAACCCAGCGAAGCAGCGATCAGACTGAACATTTCTTATGAATATTATCTTTTAGCTAGCGAAGGGAAGGAGTACGCGTGGAGGCGGTCACAAATCTACACTTTTTCTTCCATTGAGGTCGTCGCTTTCTTGCGCGACTTCACATCATCTACCTACACTTCTTCAGGTCCTCTCTGCAACACCCTCCACAGTGACCACCGCGCAAATCTCTTCAAAACAACGAAACAACTAATTGACTCACCCCCTCTAGCGCCCGCGTACCTCGCCGTCCCCCCATGCCCATGCCCATCCCTCCCCAACAAACCCCCAGAACCCCCCTCGCTTCTCGCGCGTGATCCGCGTATCCCACCGCAACCCGCCCTAGTGAAACAGCAATCCAAGCTGTCAAGCCCGTCAAGACCAAGAAACCAAGTAACATCCCACCCACTACTAAGAAAAAACAGCCGATTGGCTCTTTTGCTCTGTGACAGGCACCGCAGGACAGCAAGCAGTGCTGGCGTGCAGGAACAAGAACAACAACAGCGTAGTTCGGTGCTATTCACGGGCACGAAAAACAAGGCTTCACGGTACGTACGGGGCGCCAGTACCCGCGGAGGCAGCTATGTTCTCTCATTCTCTACTGGCGATGGGGACTACGGGGCGTTGTAGGTAGCATAGCGTACCTACGTGCCCCATGCACACGCACGCACGCACGCAACGCACGCACGCGGCCGATCGACACATGTGCATGGTGGGTGCGTGCATGGAGGCTCCGGCGGGTATGTAGGGTAATCTACAGACTGGGTTCCACAAGAACGAGAAAGAAAGCGGCCGTTGCTGTGCAACAGTGCACATTGCGGCGTCTGTAGGTACAGCTACGCACGCCAGCGTGGCTGGGTTAGATAAACGCAACAGGAACCCTATCGGGAGCCCTGAAGGGAGCACGGTTGGATAGGACAGCCAGGTTCGCTAGAGAGAAAGGCTAAGCAAGCAAGTTGTTTGCGGTTGGCTGGTCGCTGCGCATGCCCACGCGTGAGTGACAGGTGGTACGGCATGAGGGCACGGATGGAGCAGTGTGTATTGGGTTGGGGATTTCTTTGTTTGAGACACGGATGATTGAGTGACTGTGTGTGTGTGTGTGTGTGAGTGTATGTGTATGTGTGCACGTCTTGATAGAGCGCTGTGCTGTGCTGTGCTGTGCTGTGCTGCAGCATCTCGATTCCAATAAGGCATGTTTAGATGAAGTAGATAGACAAAGCCATCCGCAGTGCAGTACAATGCAGTGCCCGTGTCGGGTGACGCAGCCACACGCCTTCGCCATGCACACTTGATTTCCTGCGCAAAGTAATATCACGGCTCTGCTATACCTCTGCTTCGCAAGACCACCCCCATCGTCCCATTGATTGCCTAGTACCACCCACAAAACTAGCAGCGCAAAACTTTTTTTTTCTCTTCCCTCTTCGCCGTCTGCCCAAACTACTGCGAGACTACTATAGTGTGCTCCTGAGCAAAGCGGGATCAACGACTCAGGTCTGCGCTGCGCGCCTACTTCGGATCGTATTTCTGCTTCCAGATCCTGTTACAAGGCCCGAGTCAGTAACGTGTGCGGGTCTGGCGATTGACTCGCTGGATAGCTAGGTTGAGGGAGAATGCGAACGCGGGCGGGTATCGCGACAAACGCTCAGAAGAAGGGAGGAAGGGAAGGGAAGGGAAGGAGCGGTCCGGCACGGGCAAGAGCGGGTCATCCTGAGCGGGATCGCAGGTCCACAGTGCTAGCATATCCGGGACTCGGATGAGATAGTCGGCTGAGTATTGAAGACATGTCGTCGATCAGTGCCTTCACGCGAGAAAAACAGGCTGGGCGGCTCGGTGTGGCCGTGGGGGGGAGGGATCATCTCTTCTCCTTCCTCTCTATGCTCTGCTCTCATCTGATCTTGATCTGATCCCAACCCGTCCCCTTCTCAGCTTCGAGTCCAGACGCCGAATGGCTTGCGAGCAGAGGTCATCGATAATACCAGATTGAGCTCACACACATCTCATCTGACCCTCCGTCATCGGCTCGCCTGCGCCGTCTCACACCCTCAGCCCCGCCGCTCGCCAGCAACAGCATGCCACGTGTATGCAGCCTTGCCGCTTTGGGCAGTCTGTCCATACTGGCGGCACACCTGATGTCGGCTGGAAAGGGTCTGGCAACGGGGCTAAGGGAAGGGCATGATGCGCTACGGTTGGTGGGGCACGATTACGGGAGGGAGGGTGAGGGCCGTACCTAGCAATGGTCTTTTGCTAAGCGAGTGGGCGTTTATCGATGGGTTGCTGTGGACGAGAGCCAATGGAGGGGTCTTGGCGCACGCGCGCGAAACAGAGGGTGGGTTCTGGATGCTGTGATCCGCAGTATCAGATCCGGAGCGTTGGGACGCGACATGTGTGGTGGTAGTGGTGACGGTTGCCGCGGATGTGCGCATTACAATGGTGGCTGGTGGTGGTTTGTACCGCGGGCGTTCTCCATGTGGATTGACAGGTAGGTGACATCCGGGCCGAGCAATGTCCCTCTGGTACCTCACTCCCGGTGCGGATGCGACAACACAGAAAGAGAAATCAACAACTCACCATGTATTCCCCAACGTTTTGTTCCCCTTGGATTCAGCGAGGCGCAGGAACTGAGCCGCCTTGAACTGCAGACACGAGGCACGTTAGCAACCAATATCCGTCGTTGCCGCAACTCCCGAACGCAAGTAAGATGCCACAGGTGAGATGCGATGCGATGCACAAGATGCCGAGTGAACTGCTGCTGCCCAAACAGTGAGGCGAGGCGGGTGGTGAGAGAGAAGGAGCGTCATGCGTTAGACGTCTGGGACAGAGCTGACGGATGACGGGAGCGATTGCGAGACGCCGACCAAGCTCACCGTTCGCATTGCCGCTGTACGTTGCTGTTCGCTGGCGATGCGCGGTCGGTGGCTTGTATGCGGAGGCCTCCGAAAACAGACCTCCCGGATGCATCCAGTTGTGACGGCAGAGAAAGGACGGGAAATGGTCTGAATCTGAAGCCTCGAAAAGAGGCACTGGAAGTGAGAAAGTGACGTACCTTGTCTTTCTTGGTGCCAAAGCCCTCAGTGTAGCACCAGGCAACCTCATTCATCGCATCCGTATCTCCCAAGTTAGCTGCTGTTTCGTAGTACTGCTTCGCAGCCGCTGGGTCCTTCTTGATTCCCCAGCCGTTGCGGAAGCAATTCGCCAGCTCGTACATGGCAAGCACCAGCTCGCCTTTCGCAGCACCGCCCTTCTTCATACCAGCACCGAGCGCCAGCTTCTCGACCTCGGCGCTGTTAGAAGCCGCGAGCGAGAGATAGTGCACTGCCTGCTCCTGGTCTGCCTCAATTCCCCAAGCATGTCGCAGCGCCAGCCCATATAGAACCTGCGCGAGCGCATTGTTGGCGGCGTTGGGGTCAGCCAGCCTGCCAAACAGCGCAGTGCTCGCCTCCAAATTGCCCTTCTCATGCAGTCTGATGGCCTCCTGGATGTTCTCCTCGTCGGCAGGCGCACCTGTGCTAGGCTGCCTCTGCATACCAGGCCTGGCAGCAGGCGTCATGCCCATATTCGCAAAGGCATCGCTGATCTCAATGGTAGGCGTGGGTGGCGCACTGTGGCCCAGCGGACCTCCCTGAACTAGCATTGTAGCCCTCTTCTCCCACTTGGCTTCGTCTTCCTCGTTGCGCGCCACGGGCGCATCTCCCACGTCAGGTAGATTGTCTGGCACATTCACGCTGCTCTGACTCTTGCTCCGCGACAAGTGCAGCCTCTCGCTGAGTGTGCCACTGCGCGGCCGCCCTTTGCCATCCTCGCTGCCACGTCCACTCCCTTGCGAGCTTGCGTTGCTGACATTGGAGTGTCTTCGGAATCTGCCGAAACCTCTTGTGTCCTTCGGCGAGAGAAGCGGTGCTTCGGTGCGTGTGGGGTCGCCGGGGAACGAGGGCGGCTCGATTGCCTCTTGGGTGCTTGTTGTGGTGCGGTAGAACTGGAATTCTGGTACATCCGGGCTCAGTGTAGGGCCATTTGAAGGCGTCCCTGATGCGCCTTCGTCCCTTATCCTGTCCTTCTTCTTGAGCAAGTCTTTGAGCGGCATGGTCGTTGCGCAATTGGACTGGGCGCGTTGCGAGCGTGCGCGCGCGTTCCAGGGGTTTGCGGCTGAAGTGAGGGGCCTTCTTATTGCGCTCGCAATTGCAATCTTGGTGCAATCGCAAATACTTGATTGTTCTATTTCACCTTGAATGTAGTCTTATAGCGGCGCAGCTTCTGAGCAAAAGTGGCAGGATGCATTGAGCATGGCCAGGCTGCGCCGCGTCATGTCAGATTGAGGGGAGTTGCTTGTCGGACAGCCAAGGCAACCCTCAGCCCGCCTAACTCAGCCTCCACAGCCGCTGTCTATTTTGGTGCCGTAAAAGTGGACATGATCCCGTAGATGGCTAATGTTCTTGAATTATATTTTATTTTCTTCTTTGCTTTGTACATGTTTTTTCTGAGGCTTTTTACAAAAATACTATGTCTGTCCCCAAATTCGTCTATCTACCAGCACCAAGTCTATGAAACTACCAAGGGTTACGAGCAACGTGCTTCGTTGAGCGCTAAAGGGGTATCACCGCAATACGCACCAGGTTGTGGTGACGCTGTATCGAGTCTTTGGACGTTGAAACAGTCCGTGGAGTAAATCAAAGCACCCTACCGAGTCAAACAGTCGAGACTGCAAACTTTAGAATGCAGCAGCGGTTAGACAAGCATGTGTGCTTCTCGGAGAAGGGGGCCTACTGATGTTCAGTGACAAATGTCCGGTAAAAGAGGCATCTAATCCTCAGCCTCCAAAGGGACATAGTCATCTTGCTGCGTGAATAGATGCGGTGTTTGAGAGGCATCTATGAGATGCTCCGACACCCAACTCTGCGTCTCAGGCCCGGAAGCCTCAGCGTCCGCAGATGTTGTCCGCGATCGATCATCTGGCGAAGAGCGACCAGCTGGTTTCCGCATTCGAGACGCACGATGAACATGCCGGTGTTGGCATTTGTCACCTCGAATACATTCTCCCTTGTTTGCAAAATCCGGACACTCGTACGCGTGCAAGTCGGCACATTCGCCGCCCTTTTCGCAATACCCGAGCCGGCCGAAAGCATCGCAGATCTGAGCTGCCGGGTTGACACGAACGTGTGCAAATCGACAATCCTCGTTTGTACACCGCCCTTCCTGGAAGTGGAGACATGTTGGAACGTTGTGCGGGGTGGGGTGGTGAGAGAGAGAACAGTGGTCGCCTCTATTGCAATCGTTTTTGAAAAGCCAGCGCTTGCAGAGCGCCAGCTTATGTGGATCATGGAGGAGACGACAGGTATGGCGGGTACACAAACCTACAAAAGTATTAGATGTAATCGTAAATGGAGAGACACGGGTGCGTCGCGATCGTTTCTGGGGTACCTGTCGATGTGAATGTCGCGCAAAGCTGCTTTGGTTCGGAAGGAGATTCGCTGTTCTGTCTAGATTGAGCATTCGATAAGGGTGCAGAACCAGGCACAGAGATGCTCTCATTTCCGGAGGCCTCAGCACTTATATCTGGCTTGTTGAACACGACTGTTCGGTTCTTGAATTTATTTGGGCCATATGGGTGCGGCGGGCGTTGGTAGGGATGGTAAGAAGCAGCGCCTCGCCCACCATGAACATAGCCTCCACGCTGTGGCCCTCCTCGGTATGGATTGAAGCCACGGCCGCGAGGAGCATAGCTGCCTGCAGAGTTGTACGTTGGTTCACCGCTACCACGACCTCCCGAGGACTGTGCGGCTCGGTCTTGTTGCTCTTTCTTCATACGCGCAATGTAGCCTGGTGGTACTTCGTCAATATGTTGTCCCGAATCATCCTCCTCTTTCACGTACTGTTCAGCTCAGCGCGCGCACGTAATCGTTCTTCTTTTGTGCTCATAGCAGTGATTTGGTCTAGGGTATACGGCGGGGGCCCGGGCGGTGCCATGATTGCAGTACGATTCCTGTAGATGCCTATGAGTCGGTTAATAACTGTGCGAAGATTAGTACTATGTGAGTGCGCGCGCGCAAGTCTTTTACTGTCGCGGTTTCAGCGTGGACGGGTCGGGGAGATGAAAGAAGTAGTGGGGCGACTACAGGGGCGCTTACCAATGGTGGCGCTAGCGTCGTCCCTCGTGCGATTGGAGACGACATTACAACTGTAACGTACTTTACTACATATACCAGATCGTTGTGCGACTACGAACGTAGCGCACTGCCCATGAGAACTGCAAGGTGAGTTACGAGTGGCTGTACTGTACAGAGCAAATGGTCGTAGAATAGATTTTCCTGTGCGAACGACTCGAGCCCCAAACAAAGCGACGTCAAGTGCAGGCCTGTCTAAGAGAAGCACCACGCTCTCAGACCTGCATCACATGGCACGTGGTCTGCGTATTAGTAAATAGATAAGTGCTGCATAAAGTGAGGAAGAAAGGGAACGTAGAGTAAAGATAAAGATGCAGTTTCTCGTTCTAAGCGGTGTCAAATACTCGTTATGACTAGCTCCGTATTACATAGCGACTTGCAATAATGCAATGCATTCTCGAAGGGTAGCAGATGGCTAGCTGAGTGCGTTTCTCTGAGGTTGGCAGGGTTTGTAAAGCCTATCATACTGGTGGTACGTCTTTTCCGGACTTCTCCCATTAGAATCGTCCCCCACGTATAACTCACACTCGCCTGTGCACGCTTTCGAGTCAACTCTGCCGGGTTGTCAGCTCGGAGTAATCTCGTTGCATCGCGAATTCATATCATCTGCGCTGCCCTTTGTACCTGCCCTGTGATCTGTGCTCTCAATTTGGGTCGATATGTTTACACAAGTATTGGCAAGTCATTACGTGTATGATGGAACCTACACGCTGCTTGTTCCTATATGTTCCTGGAACATAGCTAGGTTGTGTTCAATAGAGACAAGGGTTGACACGCAGAGTGTACGCTGAAGATCACGCAGCATCCATCTGAAGAAGAGAAAATCATCGTGTATTCACCAATCAACCCCATCTACTCATCCACCTATCTACCGCTCCATACAGACCACACACCGCAACGGTGCCCCCTCCCCAACCTCCACCTCCACACAACTCTTATGCCACAAATGGCGACACGCAAACACGACCAACGGTCCCCTCCCCTTCGCGCCCTCGTCTTCCTCATCGCCCTCATCCTCGCTCTGACTCGCGCTCTTCTGCTTTCCCTTCTGGCTGCCCCTGCGCTCTGCATACCACCTCGCATCCTCCTGCTCGACTCGCTTCTTGACCCGCGCCTCTTCCGCCCGCTCCCAGGCATCCCACACACTGCTGCCCGCGCCAGGACCCCACGTGCGCGCTCTGCAGCCCTCGCACACCTGGCCGCGTGGCCGCCACCCGCGAGTACGGCGTGCGGCGAGTGAGGATACGTGCGCGAAGCCTTCTTTGTCCAGGAAGCTGTTGGCGAGTTGCAGGATGCGCTCTTCGAAGGTGTATGCGGCGAAGATTTCGGAGAGCACGGAGCGTAGGTGCGTGAGTGAGGGGGAGTACGTGGTGGCTGCGCGGTGGAGAAAGGCGCGGAGGATGCGGAGGAAGGACGGGTTCGTCTGAGCTTGGCTTGCGCCTCGGGTCAAGCTTGGACGGGTGTTTGATGGAGTTGGAGTGGCGGCTTTTGTTGGAGGTATAGTTGTCGACGCTAGGAGGGCGGAAAAGGTTTGTTGTACCGAGTCGCGAAGCTGTTTCGTGATGTTGGTCGTATCAAGGTTCTCGGAAGTAGAGGCTGCTGCAGAGTCGATGGCAGTCGATGTCTCTTTGATCAGTTTCACCACTGTCGAGATGAGATCAAGCCAGAGGAGTTCGTCAACGGCAAGGTCTGCCTCTTCGACCTCTCCATACGCTGACTTCCGTCTGTCGACAGCTGGTGTGGTCCGCGCAATTGACTTGGTCTGACCTTGGCCTAGCCAAATGCCAACTTTCACGTATTTCTGGATATTCTCTAGCAGGTCATGTGCGGTCTCCTCGGCATTTGCCACGTCAGGGCTTTCTCCTGCGGCGGATATGAGGCCAATAAGTGCTTTCTCGAGGGTGTCGAGATGCTTGACAAGACGATTCATGGCATCTTTAACTAAGCCATCACGGGCCAAGAGCACAACTGCCGCGTCGATAGCACCGCTCTTTTCAAGAGCAGGTAGCACAGGATCGAGTCTTAGATCCCCAGATTTGAGAAGGCCTACAAAGTCCGCAACGTGACGACTATTGTAGGTGCACATAAGCTGAACGTACTGCTCAACAAACCCGGATGGCAAGTTCTCGTCGATGATCGCAGCCTCGCCGGACTGCAATTGCTCAGGTTCAATAAGAGCCCTGAGATAACGATATTGCGCATCCCGGTCGTCCTCAATGCTATTGAGAACGGCCTCCAACAGATCAGGTGCAAAAGCTTTCAGTGTGATAGCCGTCTGCTCGGCGTCGATTGCCACGAGATCCGAAGCGCGGCCAACAATTATCTGCTTGACTTCACTGATTTGCTTCTTGGGCAGCCCTTTGCTTGGTCTAAGAATATCGCCGATATATCCAAAGACCGCTTCCTCATCTTCCCTGTCCACCAGATATGTCTCCAAGAGCTTCGCATACTGTTGGGCACCACGGTATACTGACTTCAGCACACGGTGGAACCCAGCAGTCTCGAAGATCGGTACCAAACTTTGCAGATTTGGTGGATGGTATATGGTGAGCAGATACTCGGCTGAGAGCTGGCAGTCTTCCTTCACGATCTCTGTCGGGTAGTTGCAGAGACCAATAAGTATCTGATGAAGCGAACTTCCCGGGAGCATGATATACTGTGGGTACTTTGGTAGGTTTCGAGCAATGAACATATAAAAGTATATGATCTCCTCCGCGCTGAATTCCTCCGGTGTCATTATGCCGAGCAGTATATTGACAATGTACTGCCGTGTCGGTGTCAGTGTATTGCCGTTTGTGTGGGCGCCATTCGAGTTTTCGGCTTCTCCATTCAGGAAGCTGTCTTCAAAAGCCTCGTTGAGCATGCTCATGAAGCTCGAAGCATCGAACTCGAGTACAAGGTGTAAGTACGGGAAAGAAGGCTCAGGGCTGCTGTCTGTTCGGGTCAGGTGAATAGGACCCGACCCTGGAGGCCATCGAAGATTTTTGCTCGAGAACAAAAACCTGTACATGTCTTTCTTAGCGCTGCGTGCCTGCTCATCGTCCATAAATGTGCCACCAGGGTAGAAGCGTCCAGTAAAGGTGTAGGATAAAAAGGGGAAGATCTTCTTCGCTGAAACAACAAGGACATTGTCAGAGTCGTCCAGATTGAAATCGATCAGCTTGATAAGGTCCAAAATGCTGGTGAGCGGTGTGATGAAATCGCCAATCGTTTGGGTCCAAACATGAATCAGCGCATCGTAAAGCATGTACTGCTGACAAATAGTGGTCACTTCGTTGATGTCAAGGGTCTCGGTGCTGAGACGACAAATCATCTCCTCCACCTGAGCTCCACGGCCGACCGATGCATAGAACGTTACAAGGTCCTTGAGCACATCTGGTGGCACCTCGGCGATCTCGCCGTCCAGGATGTATGGCTCCAACGTCTCGAAGAATGGCTTCCCTGTAGAAGCCTCCTCGAAGGCCTCGTAGAAGTCTTCGAAGAGAAAATCAAGCTCTTTCATGCTGAAGAGGGCAGTTAAACACACCTCAGCCAGTTCCTTGAGGCGTTCTTCCCTCATATCTTCAGTCTCATCCTTCTGAGCGAACGCGTACTTCAGGGACGCAGAGATGATTTCGAGCAACTTTTCTCGCACCAACGTATGTCGGGCTTTGTCGTCTTCTGGAAGCCCTACGGTGAGCTTGTCAGCATCGCCAACGTAATAGGAAGTTGCCAAGCTAATAGCAGCGATGAAGTCGCCCTCTTCCATAAGAGCCACGAGCCGATCCGCCCAGTTGGACAGAGTGCCAATAGAGACGTCATTGAAGCCAAGCAGGAACATTCGACCTTTGTATGCTCTGAAGCTCATGTAGAAAGCATCAGCAACAACGCCGTGTAATGAAGCATCTTCCTCGTCATGCTGTTCTACAACTGGACGTAGCTGCCGGGAAAATAGATCGGAATGGTAGATATGCTTTTGCAAGAGATCGAACGAGTCTGTAGTGCGTAATGTATTGTCTTCCAGGATAAGAAGCCGTTGGCTGATAGTCAGCACGCCAAGTACTGACCGGCTAAGCCATTGCACGGCAACTATGGCCTCTTCAGCTCTCCAGCGATTGCGAGGTTTCATCTGCAGCTCTGTGGGTTTCTCTTTTTCTGTGGGCGGAGCGACGAAACTAGTCACGTCGAGAATGGTCAGGATATTCGACCAGCAATAGACCAGCTTGGTCTTGGAGACCGCTTTCGTAGGGTCACCTGTTGCATGCTTGAGCTTGACAGCGGGGAACCAAGCCAGACAGCCACTCATAGCGCTGTGTAGCGCGACTTCTTTCGGTCGCGGTGCTTTGTGCTGCGTCTGAGCGACAGGCGTAGTCGAGACAATGACAAGCAGGTATGGGGTGAGAAGCGCAGTCAGACCCATCGAATCTGTCGGCTGCTCCACATTGCCCAAAGGCAGAGGTGCAAAGGCAAGGACAGAGCTTGGTTTTCTGGGCTTCTCCTGCGATTTCGCGGAGAGTGGGTACCTGCCTAGTATGCGAGTGGTTTTGACGTTCCTTGCGATGGCACCAAGCCCGCGTGTAGCAAGATGCGAAAACGCCATACCGCCATCGTCAGCAGAGACGAGTGCTGTATGCCGTGTGCCCAGGAAGCCAAGATGCAGGATCGCTACGCCCGAGACGTGGCCGTCAGTTTTCCTCTCATCTAGACTGGCGCGATCCAGCGGAGGGATGTGCAGGAAAGGCTTCGCGGGTTTCGCTAACTCCCAGGTGAAGATGTGACCCGTTGCATGACCACCAGCAATGGTGGAGTGGTCAGCAGAGATAGCGAGGGAGGTAATGGCACCGCATTCGACAGCTAATACCCGATCAGTGATGTAACAAGATTACCGTTGCGGAATGCTTACCCTTGGTGCCCGGCCCTATAATGGACTTCAACACTTGCTGATAGTCGAAGACAAGGACGAAGCCTTTGGAAGTGCCAATGACTAGCGACGCAGCGACGTTTAAACACGTAGGGCGGCCAAAGTTGCGCTTACCCACTTCAGAGAAGACCTGGCCAGTGATGATCTTCAGCTTCGTCCAGCGCACGACCTCCCATGGTGGCTGCGGTGTGTCTGCCTCGTCAGGTTGCTGCTGGAAGAGCAGATTGCTAGAGAGCGACGACTGGCGCGAATGGGCAGACAGGAACGCCGGAGAGGCGCCCCGTGGGGTGGCAAGGGGCGAGGGTGATAGTCGGGAGGAGAAGCGGCGCTCGAAAGGCTGCAGAGCCGGGCGATTTGCGCGCGGCGAGTTGTACGAGTAGGCAACGCTGCTTCGAGGTGAGGAGACCAAGGAGCCCTGGATCGACGGGGTATCATCGGGGGTGGATGTCGATTCGAAGCTTGCCGCTCTACCTGGCCTGGGTCGCGAGGGCAGCCCAATCGACTGTGCATCGTCGTCGTCTGCGCCTGTGTCCTGCTCTCTCTGCTGGGCCTGGCTGCGCCTTGTCCTGGCGAACGTCAAGCCATTGGTGCTGCCATCGATAGAGTCGAGCTCCTCCTCCTCATCGCTTTGCGCCTTCACGCCATTCGATGTCTCCTCGGCGTCTGCATACCCGCCGTCGCCAATGTCTATCGTGTCGTCGGGGTCATTGTGAGCGCTGGTGTGGCCCAACCCCGGTTCTGAGCTCATGAGGCTCGTCTGCTATGGAGCATTGCTTCGCGCGAGCATCCGGTGGGTCTGTTCTTGGCTGCTTTGGCTTCGTTGGCGAGGTTTGAGTGTGTCTGTCCCGCGGTGTTGGGTTGGCTCGTGATTGCTTGCAAGACGGAGCACTGTTGCCTGTGCGGGATGCAATGGAGACACGGTGTGTGCAGCGATTACGATTACAGCGAACTTTCAGCAAGCTTGGCAATCCTCGCAGCGATCTGCTCTCGTATTAAAGCAAGCCCTCGAGCGATGCTGCTGTTGCGGCGATGCGGGAGTGTCGTTCCTCAGGGCGCAGTTCGCTGATCGGCAGCTGCGGGCCGCACCAGATGAGCTTGTGCACGAGCTTGCATCAGAGCTCTCTCGACTCGCACAACCAAACGTCTCTCACGTCTACCGCGCAACTACCCACCATGTCTTCAATTGGTCCAGCGATGCCGCCTCAATCCAAGCGCAGTCGCGACGACGAAGACGACCGCGCGCCGAGCCCAGACGCCGGCGAGAAGCGCCGCAGAGTAGCTGGCCCAGCACTTCCTCCAGATGCTGCCTCGAGATCAAGGTCGAGCTCTCCTGAGAGCGATGCAGGCCCTGCGCCCCCACCAGTTTCAAGACCAGCACGCATTATGGGGCCTGCGCCACCGCCAGCTCCTCTGGACGAACGCCCATCGAACCCGCCATCAGACGACTCGGATAGCAGCGACGATGACTTTGGACCAGCTCCACCGCCAGTAGGTGCTACATACAGTGCCGATACATATGTGCGCGACACACCCCCACAGAGCGCATTCGACACAGATCCACAGTTTAAAGAAGCACCCAAGAAGGCTCAACGAGACGACTGGATGACCATGCCACCGACCCAGGACGACCTCGCCGCAAGATTAGATCCAACCAAACAGCGAGCGCGCAAATTCAATTCTGGAAAGAGCGCAGGCGGTGGAGGAGGCATGAGTAGCGCTTGGACTGAGACCCCAGAGCAGAAGCTTAAACGCCTGCAGGACGAGGCTATGGGCATCTCTTCCAACTCGGCAAATACAACGGCGGGCTCAAGCGGAGGCAGGACCAAGGAACAGGAGCGACAAGCCCGCAAGATGCGCGAGAAGATTGATGCGAGCAGAGGCAAGAGCTTAGTTGAGCAGCACCAGAGCAAGAAGAAGATCGAAGAAGACGACCCGAGCAAACGTGTGTTTGACTACGAAAAGGACATGGCCGTACAGGGCAATCTGAACCACAAGCAAAAGAGAGAGATGCTGAGCAAGAGCAAGGGATTTGGGGATCGCTTCTCTAGCGGGAGCTTCCTCTAGCTCAACCCACCAACTTGGAAAGCTGACCGCGCAACTAAAGCTCTAGTCAATTAAGCGGTGGCAGCTGAGGTTTCATCAAAAGCTTCCTTGTCGATCAGGTCCTACTTGACCTGTCGGTACTACTGCACCTTGCCAGCTCCGATGAGACTTTTGGCACATCTGAAGAAGTCAATGGTGGAAAAACAAATACTCAACAGACCTAATGAGCAACGTAGCCACCCTTAAGAGCCTTGTGTTTGATAAGTTTGCGCCAGTAGAAACTGAAGCTCTTCAGTCATACTGCACTTCCTGCATTTTCCCAAATGGCTCATCGGAACTGGCAAGGCCCAGTATAGAGAGGTGGGGCGCATTTCCAAGTGTTCCACTTCATCCACGTGCAGGCAGACCAATAATCGGGTGCGAACTGCATAATACTACTAGCAGCAATTGACTGCGTCGTATGCGCTCGACTGAGATGAATACACAGTAGGGTGCAGGGATGCTGTTGGAACGTACTTGTACGCAAGGGATATACCTGACTCCTTACTCGCAGTGTAGATAAACACCCGGTATGAACTTGGGCCCAAGAAACGACGACATGATCAATCTTAGCAGCTTTTCTTTGTATGATCCCCTGGGGCCGTAGCGCTGAGCCACCCCACAGGCTTCTCGACTTTCTTTGTTTCTTTGGGTCTGACAATACCCGGAGCAACCCCATCACGTCAACCTTCTGCAACCATCAACATAGCACCCAAACAAAGGAGGACCATGGTACAGTTACCACAGGTGCGCCGCGCAAGCGCTGTCGGACTGTCTTCCGCATATCTGCGATTGAACACACATCCACACCGTTGCTATGCAAACCACAGGGAAAGACTACTATGATATTCCTGACGATGAACTACCATCAGCGAATTTCGCGGCCCGTCCCACGAGCGAAATCAGCGATCTTCTCGATACTGACGGGCTGTCTACTTTCTTAGCCTTTACTTCCATTTCATCTGAGGATACCAGTTGTGAAGACGACTTTGACGACAGCTCAACTCCTACTGCTCTCGCCGCAGAGACATCCTCGATGCCTCAACCGGAGATGCCGCAGACCCCTCCTGCTACCCCAGCAGTGACAATGACGTTACCCTCCAGGAGCAAGTCTCTACGGCAACATTTGCGGAGCGTCAGCGACGTGGCAGCTCTGGTGAGAAGGTCGAGTATGCGGCAAAAGTCGGACAAAGCACCGGCGGGCTCGTTCACGTCGACAGACTATGCGCCCCAGGTCCCAAGACGAGCTATGAGCGCACGTTTGGAGAAGCGAGATGTAGCGCTGGCTAGGCACTCAAGACATCTGTCATCTGAAAGTGATCTGAAAGCTCGAAGAGTACTCGGCATAGGTGAAACGGTGGTAGAAGAAGAAGGATCACGGCGGGCGTTTGCACATGCAGCAAGTGGAGACTCAGAGGGAATCGAAGTAGAACTTGCGCAAACCGGCGCTTCTTTCTCGCGCAAGCCAAGAGTGCGAGAGACGCTGGAGAGGAAACAGATGTCCCGGCTGAGGATGGACTTCGTATCAACAAGCTCGGAAGAATTTGTGGACTCACCTCAGTCGATGCTGGATACGCCTATAGAGCTCTATGCTGCGCATAAGCCTGTGCCTCAGCCGCAATCTCAACTTCAATCTCAGCCCCAGCCTGGGCGGTTCAGACCAACCAGTGCAATCCATGGCAGGCGAGGGACTTCAACACCAGTTTCACCGACGACGCCCTCGCCCTTCCGCGTGCCACAGCCACAATCGAATTATATGCTTGTTGGCAACGAGGACCTCGGAGACGTGTATCAGACAAGGGTCTACGTGCCTGGATCGATTTGTTTGGAGAAGCACCCAGCATTGCTGCGAAAGGACTCCGTTGCCACTATAGACGCATTTACCGGCGAAATAGAATCGATAGGACGCCGTCCCTCCGATCTGTTGGCCCTTGAAGAGATAGTCGTGTACTTTGACGGCATGGGTTTGAACGAGGGAGCTACAGATGAGTGTTTGGACCAGTATTGGCTGCGCACGCCGCAGCAGGCGCTACAAGAAACCGAGCCTGACGTTTTGGAACCCGTACCAGCACCTCTGACTCCGCGGAGTCAGCGGAGTGGGCACTCCAGAGCCACGTCCAGCACCCTCTCCAGGTTCTCGTTCTCATCGTCATCCGACGCCTCCGTGCCACAAGACTCTCCACAAAAGCGCCAGCTAATCAGATTAAGGAGGCTCCTGTCGCCGGCGCTACCCGGGTTCAAAGGCATGGAAGGGTGAACAGCAAACTGAGGGCTCGTGACATCCTGCCAGACTAGAAATAGGCCATCTCTGTTTGGAGAAATCGAATCAAACTTAATGGAAATTGAAGACTCGTAAGCCGTGTTTGAGATGAGACCCCTCGGTGAATTCTCGCGCCAAGCAGCATACGACTCGCAGCAGGCCTGATGGAGTAGTCCGTGATGCAACAAAGCGTTCAATAGCGAGGGAATCAAAAGGTGTGCCTCAAGATCGTCATGATTGGCGACATTAAGCCACAACGGGGCGTTGAAGACGACTTGTTCCAGGCGCTGTTTGACAGCCCTCGTGGATGACGCCCGTTCTGCCTCGCACGACCGGACAGAGGCGCGGGCGCCGCGCAAAAAGCAACACCAGCTCGACGAGGATACGCTGCCACTGATGCAGAATTTGACCGAATGGAAGAGGATGCAGGACGCTTGTTGCCCTTTCACCAAGTGTGTGCTTGCAATAGGGTCGATCCTAGCCAAGCTTGCATGGGTCGGCGCGCGCTCTTCCGAAAGAAATACGAGGCAGCGAATAGCATTCACCCACGTCTCATGTCGTCCAATCACACTCCGGCTGGCACAAGGTGATGATCGACTTGGGTTGCCCTCCTGAGCGATGTCTGGCCCTGTCAAGACCCGCTCAGCGCGTCCCGCACTCGTCAGACGGTCCTCCGCTCGAGCCAGCGCATCAACCGCCTGTTGCAATTCGCGTGGTGTGCTAAAAGCCCATTCTTCCCATCGTGACCCGCTCTCTCCTCAATTGCACGCCTCACATTACTGAAAGACCTTATTCGCTTTTTATATCAACTATATTTCGACAACATCTACTTCATTGTAAGACATACTGCATAGATAGAGACGCTCACCGTCATTTGCAGATCGTTAACATTTGTGCAGTTTTGCTACCAACAAGATCGCCACCATCAAGTGCAAAACATAAACTTAACATGGCCGATATCTATATGAATAGTAGTAGTAGCGCCTTCACGATACTCGAGCAGGCCCGACAGGAGTTCTGGAGCACTCACGCCCATCTCACTGAGGAGCAGCGACAAGAGGCTTGGTCAACAGCCGCCCTGTACCCCAACAGCAATGCCTTCGACATTTCAGCACAGCCCTCGATGGCCCAGCAGATCCCAAGGACGATGCCCAACAGCATGTCGAACTTGACACAACTTCCAGTATGGACATGAATCTTTGGTGGCTCGCTCTCCCCGTTGTTTTTCTAACCTCCCAGCAGATGGATCGCACGCAATCCGCCCCGGCTTCGCGACCAAGATCAACCACCATCCCAGAGAGCATCGACATCCAACGTTCAACAAGTGACTTTGGTATCTGGCCCGCAACCACCTCCTCCAACGAGTCGACGGGCGATTACGCACTCTTCTCGGAGCACTCGATGCGGGTCCAGGCTAGTCTCCAGGCCATTCCTGAGACTACGGTTGAGTACACTCCTGGTGACTACGTCAACACGTGTATCGAGGCATCATCGCCTTCCGTTCCCTTTCGCAACATGAACATGCAAGTGCAACTAACCCCGCAATGGTGCCAATCGTCAGATTGCTCCACCTCGCCCAGCACACCTCAGACTGCGCTGATGACTCCTGTTACTCAATCTAGTAACGCCATGAGTCGTCAGGGCAGTCTGAACCCCAATTTCCTTGATGAATCTTCTCTGCGCGTTCAGTCTGATTTGTCCTTCATGCCTATCCTTCCTGAGGATAGTCAGCTTTCCTTTCCGTCTTCTTGCTTTGATGGATCGAAACTTGTCGATTCTAATTTCCTTTCCTTCACTGGTCCCATGGCCAGTGAACCCGTCGTCTTTCCCGCGTTTTCTTCTTCTTCCTCTTCTTCCCTCCCTGTTCCTCACGCAAGTGCTCACGCACTTGCTTCCCCCGAGCAACAATCACCCCAGAATGCGTCGTACCTGGCGGAGGATATGCGGAGGTCGACATCGCACTCGTCGGAGAGCGGCGCGAGCATCGTCTCGACCCGCTCGTCCTTCTCACGCCAGTCCCGGCGCGAGCGCGAAATCAACGCCGCCGCTGCGTCGCGGCCACTGGCACCCAAACAAGGTGGCGAACTCTCATCCGCCCACCCCATCAGCACCTCCCCCGACCCATCCAGTGCGCAGCTCGCGCAAATCCGCGCCTCAGACGGGTCCTCCAAGACCGTCGGCGTCCTGCACAAGACCCCCTACGTGCGGCCCTCGCACCCCAAAATCATGTGCGTGCACTGCAACGAGCGACCCGACGGGTTCCGCGGCACACACGAGCTGGACCGCCATATTGCACGCGCGCACGCGGCGGTGCGCAAGGGCTTCATCTGCGTGGCGCCCTCGTTCGACGCAAAGTTCCTCGACAACTGCAAGCACTGCCGCAACAAGAAGGTGTACGGCGCGTACTACAACGCCGCCGCGCATCTGCGCCGCGCGCACTTCCACCCCCGCAAGCGGGGAAGGAAGGGCAAGAACGACGAGAAGCGCGGTGGCATTGGTGGAGGCGACCACCCGGCTATGGACTGGCTCAAGCAACACTGGATCAGGGAGTTGGAGGTGCCCAACAACACCAAGGCCCAGAGTGTGTCTGCCAGCCCGGAGAGCGCCGAGGACAGCGCGGGTGAGACCGAGAGTGCCCCTGCTGTCTTCGACGCCTTTGAGATGCACGGCGTCGAGACCCAGTATCCCCCCGGCCAGCACCAGCTCCCCGCCATCCCGCTCGATTACGGCCTCAGCGCGAGTATCGTTGCTGCCGATGCGTTTCCGTATCAGGCTCCTGTTGAGGGGTTTAGCTTCGACGCGTATGCGATGGGTCCTTAGGTCTCGTACCTAAGGGGTTTGGCATATGCGGGCGGGTGAGGGTGTGGTGTGCGTATGGGGAGCATACGTAAGAGAGAGGCTTATGGGTGGGGTGTACATGTCGTTGTACACCCACGCACACACCATAAGTGTCTTTCCGTTTTCCTTCTTTGTATATAATGATTATGTGTCTTGGGATTTGGGCAACAACGGCGTTTGATGATTGTGACCACCAACCCAGCGGTTGTGGTAGGTCTGCATCGGGAAAGGAAAGAGGGTTATGCATAATGGTTACTGTCCTTCATGTTGTATAAGAGCTGCTACCGAGCGAGCGCCGTAGTATATATCTATTTCATTACTACTCTTCAAATTATGCTCGTTGGTGATTGAGTCTGACATGTTCTCAATTACTAGACGCAGCCACTGAAAGCAAGGCCATGGCGTTGAGATGGTGTTATACGGTCATCAGTCGTACTTCATTCATTTGCTAGTTCCCTTTCTTAGTTTTCCCATATTCGCCTTTCCAACTACCTCCCCCACCCTCTCTCTACTGGTTCAACGGACCACCATTAGGATAGTTATCCTTTCCCACGGGGTTCGCAGGCCCACCAGTCTGACCCGCCGCACCCCCAGCAGCGACATTCCCTTGCCTTTCCTGCTGAATCGCCTCCCGCGCCTCCGCCTGCTCTGCCTTCTTCCTGTTCAAAGTCAGCACTCCACTCACACATACCCTCCACAACACCACAACCGAGAAGACTCACCTATCCAAATCACTCGTAAAGCTAGGCTCCGAACCCCCTCCACCCATCCCCTCACCCCCCCTCCTCACAGCCGCAGCCACCTTCCCCTCTCCCGGCGCAGCCATCTGCTCGCCGTCAAGCTCCTTGTGCCTTCCAACATCCTCGTGGGTGAGTCCCTTGCGCTCCTCGCCTGCAGGCGCGCCGTGCACACCCGCGCCCTCCTCGAACTTGGCGTTGCGGTGGCCTGCAGCGTCAGATGCTTGTTTCTGGGGCACGCGCTGGTCGACGCTGGCGCTGTTGTCCGCGGCGTTGAAACCTTGTGCGGATTTCTCCTGCGGGTTGGCGGAGGCGGGGTTGCCTGGTGTCTCGTAGGCTTGGTTTTGGGTTGGTTGGGAGGGGCCGGTTGGTGAGAGGGCGGACATTGTGGGTAGTGTGGTGGTGTGTTGGTGGTGGGATATGTGGATTGCACCTCACTGGATGATGGAGAGGTATGTGAGTTGAGTTCTGGGTTGATTTCCAGGTGTTTGATGGTAATGTGGATGGAAAAGGTGGTGATATGGGAAAGTTGCGAAGTCGGTGTCGTTGAAAGGCATGACGTAGGCGGGGCGCGTCATTCATATGGTACCCGCACCCCACGGCGCGTTGCTAGATCTATGCAAACGCGCTTGTAGTGTTATCAGCTTGTATCGCGTAATGCAGAACACGTAGTTAGAGAAGACGTGGAGGCTTGACTTTTCCATTTGCATAAGATGCCAATGCTCAAACATACCCTCCCGATTGATAAAATTGAACGCCCATCCCTAACGCCGCGCTATGCTGTGATAATCCAATGATGGGTATTTTACTCCGTGTCCATGTCCACGTCCACTGACTGTTGTCTCGACGGGGCTGGTGTGTCGTTGCTTTCGGCCTTCGACTCTGCTTCTTTTATCGCCTTTTCTATTGTTCTGCGATTCCACTCTTCAATTGAGTCAGGTCCACCTCCCTCGATTTTGACAGGCTTGGTTTCAGATGGTATGCCGAGGACTGTGCCCTGAAAACGTGACTCAACGCCGGTCTTACTGTGTTTCTTCATGAGTGCTGTGATGTATGTTAGTACAGTATAACAGTTTGCGGCTGCTCGAGACGTACTGTTCAAATAGTCCTCCATCTCCAGCTGATCCAGCTGCTCTGTTGGATTCGTAGCAACAGGCTTGTAGGTGCCGGCTATGCGCCGTATTTCCTTATTCTGCTCGCCCGTGACCCAATCTATGAACTCCTTGACGTCTGCGGTGTCCTCAGCGTCACGCCTCCGTTCCTCCATCTCCCGCGCGCCAGATTCGCCGTTATATTCTTCGAGTGGCTTGCGCAGATACTCCTTCCAAAGTTCCTCGCCTGCCGTCATGGTCGGTACAAGCAACCCGCAGTCCTGCATTGCCATGCGCACATCAGAAAGGTTGGGTTCCAGGTCGTTGTGGTTCGAGTACGCATTGTAGGCGGTCCGTTCGGCAAGCAGCGTCAAATATCGCGCCGTTAAATCCACCACAGTGTCCACGGCTGAAGGCTTGCCATAGTGGAAGCCGGTTGCGCGCAAGATGTGCAGGACTGCTGGGCGCAGAAGGTTCAAGAATAGGTCGTTTTGGGACATGCTGGCGCAGCGGGGGGTGAAAGTGTAAGCGCAGAGGTCCGTTTGGTGTCTGCGATTATCGAGGCAGCAGACAGCGCATCGTTGGGCGTGTTGGGGCAAGATGGTGCTGGATGCCAACGTGAAGGCGCGTGGGAGCTTGGACGTGACTTTCACAATCGCGCCGCGCCAAGGCTGACCTCCGCAATCTGTGGGCGTCATTCGCAACACCACCACACGCCGGTTGCCTACTGGACACCTGTCAGTGCGCTGCAGCGCTATATCACCACCGCCCATGCATGGCCTTCGAGTTGTGCCGACATCGACACGATGAAGCTTAAGCTCAAGAACCCCAACGCAGCTCCCAGCAGCGACGCGCCTGTCGCAGCACCGCCCGCGCCGCCCACCAACGGAGATGCAGCCCCAGCACCGGCCGCCCCTAAGACCGGTGGCTTCAAGCTGAAGCTGAAGCCGGCAGCGCCTGTAGCACCCGCACCGTCTGGCGACGCAGCTGGCGACGCGCCCAAGCAGAAGCGCAAATATACCAAGAAACCGAAAGTGGACGAAGATGGGAATCCGGTCGCAGCGGGCAAGGCAGCCCCTAAGAAGAGGGCGCGCGATGAAGGCGAGGATGGCGAGGCGCCTGTGGCCAAGCGCAAGCCTAAGCCAACACTGAAGAGTCTGGAGAGTGTCGACGAGAGCGACGACGATGACATGGAGGAGCAGACAGTGCCCGTCCGACGGGCGCCGCAAATCCCTCCAAATCGCTCGACCTCCCTGAAGTTATCCATAAAGCCCAAGCCGTCAAGCTCTGGTGCTCCCGCCGCATCACGCGGCACCACATTGCTGAAGGTCAAGGGTGCGGGGCGACCTCCCGTCAGACCTTTGGGTGTAGGATACGACAGTGAAGCCGACGAGGCGGAAAAGGACCCAGCCATAGAGAGTCAGTTCATTCTGCGCATGCAACCGGGTGCGGACTGCGATCTCCTGCGAAAATCTATTGAAGAGAAGACGATAGGCAGAAGTGTCATGCAGGGAGGCCCAGGCGTGTATTTCCGCTTTTTCGACAAGGAAGGCAGAAAGGCAATGGTCACGATTCAGGGGCGTCACTATGCAGCTTCCATGGTGGAGCTACCAAATATCATAGAGTCGATGAAGAGCTGGAACAAGAAAGACTGGGTCAAGACTGCAGACGTCTGCCAAATGCTTCTTGTTCTGGGTAGAGTTCAGAGCGAAGAGGAGGCTAAGAAATATCCTCGACCAGGCTACGTGGAGGAAAACTCGCATCGTTACCCTCACGGTCTTACGCCACCCATGCGCTGGGTCCGTAAGAGACGCTTCAGGCCGCGAAAATCCTACCTTGACGTCGAGCGAGCTGAGGCTCACATGAATGCTCTGCTGGAAGCCGACGAGAACGCCGAATCCACGAAGTATGAGTTGATCGAGGAAGGTGCGGAATCGTCAGAGGATGAGTCTGGCTCAGACGACGACGAGGATGAAGAGATGATGAACGCGCCCGCAGAGACGCCAATCGAAGAGGTCGACGCCGCTGCTCTGGAAGAGATGTTGCAAGCTGGATTCATGGAGGATGACGACGTCGAGATTCAAGCTGATGGCCAGGACATCGAAGCCTTGTTTGGCAACAGCAACGGCACAGGGCAGACGCCCATCTCCGCCCACGATGCGGCTATGCAAGCACTGGCTCAAAACGGCAGCATCGTTGTCGAGCCCGAGACAGCCCCAGCCACACCGACAGCCGCGACATCAGCAGAAGAGGACGACGATGATGATGATGACGATGACGACGACGATTCTGACGTTGACGAGGCTGCCGCCGCAGAGCAGCAGAGACGAGAGCTGCTGGAAGCAGAAATCGCCGAGCTGGAGAAGGCGGTACAGCAGAGTATCGAGTCGCGCGACAGGCTGACCAACCCTCTGTTCAAGAACCGCATGAACAAGACCATTGAGCGCCAGCAGCAGGATCTTCATATCAAGAAGAAGCAGCTGAACGAGCTGAATGGAGATGCCGATGCGGATGACTGAGCTGGGTCACGTTCCGAGTCACGTTCTGGGTCGTGTGAAAAAGGTCTTCAAAATTTTAAAGCATTGCATGGTTACGGCGTACTGGGTACGGGGCATTGGGACGGCGCAGATTAGTAGTCAAAGCACTTGACTCAATATCCAATTTGATCACATATCATTAGATACCATGTATTGATTTTGATACCAACTCTTATGAGTAAGGTCTTTTGATGATTGTAGTGCGCAGGCTATTAAGAGTGGGATTGTAGTTTCTACTGCACCTTGCCAGCCCCGATGAGACACTTGACACTTCGAGAGGATTCAATATTGAAAAACAAACACACAACTGATCTAATTAGCAGCGTAGCCATTACAAAGATCCTTGAACTTCTTTAAATTGCGCCAATAAGAACTGAAGTACTCTAGTTAAAACACATTTTTTGCATTCTCCCAAGTGTCTCGTCGGAGCTGGCAATGTGCAGTACAGGACGGAAGCTTGGTTCACGCTCTTACATACTGGGTGATTGAAATTGCGGCTTGCCAGCTGAAAGGTGAATCTGGAGGTGATCAAGTCTCCGCAGTCGCGAGGCTCCCTGACAGGTAAGACCAAACGTCGCTTGGGGGGCTGCGCCACGTTGTGTTACTTTACCCCTCACATCCACGATCGACCTCTCAGTCTGCTCATGCCCACTTGTCGATTTCACTTTTATGCTTTGTTTCTAGTCGATTTGGCGTGCGCTCTATGTACGTTGACAGCCCTGAATATTGGTCACTGCACTATTGGTCAACGCAGTATGGTCTTCTCCTGACGAGCACCTAGTGTTCGGTTTCTGCGGGCGTCCAATGGATCAGGCTGCTGAGCATTATGCAGACACATCCAAGGAATTAACATTCCGCGAGTTTTGTGACCGGTGCTGCTGGAGCTGCCAAGTTGTCCGTTGGCTTGGTGAGGACAGCCCACCAAGACATCAAGAAGGATACGATGGATACGGCGAGCATTTTGGTCCCCGACAATGGACACCTAGCTGTCCATTGTGCCGGCAGATCAACCAGCAACTCAATCAATGGCTGCAAAGAAAGAGCATGAAATTGTCGGATTATAATACGAAGGTTTGGGCCTTAAGCTTGCACAGTCTTGACAGAACAACCTCGGCTCAGATTTACAGTCACAAGAGGAGTAACAGACCCTACGACATCCTCTCAATTAAGTTCTGCATTTATGAGAAGGATGGGACTAGAGAGGTCTCCATGGAAGAGCTGAATCTCGTTCTGACAGAAATTTCTGGAGGACGACCGTATGAAGTTCAAGCCAAGTCGATTGAGCCCGTTGGTGTCGATTGGAAGGCGGTGCGCGAGTGGATCGAACACTGTACCGCCAATCATAGCTCGTGCGTGGAACCCTCAGGAAGAGCACACATTCCTGGGTTCAAGGTCATTGACTGCAAAACTGGAGTGGTTGGGCCCCTGTTGGACAATAGAGCGCCTTATGTCGCACTATCGTATGTGTGGGGGCAAACGCAAGGTGTTTACTCAGATTATCCACAAACAATCAACGACAGTATGGAGGCTGTCCTTGCTCTCGGTTTGCGGTACTTGTGGGTGGATCGAGTTGTACGTATGTATGCTATCCTCCTTGTAGTCATGCTGACGTCTTAAGTGCATCGACCAAGAAGACGATATTCACAAGCAGACGCAGATAGCTATGATGGGTCAGATTTACCTTGGAGCCTACCTTACAATCGTTTCATGCTCTGACGATGCCGAGCAGGGGCTACCGGGTGTTCACAAACTAGCTCGCAGTTTACGACCCCAGCTTTGGCTTGGAGATCGGAAGCTTGAACCCTTGTACCCGCCTGTATATTCAATCATCAGATCTCGCTGGATAACAAGGGGGTGGACATTCCAAGAGTATTTCTTCTCACGCCGAAAGTTGTTCTTCACCGAGGAGGGTGTAGTTCTTTGGTGTGCATCGATGTACTACGAAGAGGGCGTATCTCGCACTCTTCCAAACGTTGATGATGACATGCAGAGAATTTTCGTTCCAGATCTTCTGAGCTCTGCCATGCCCACCAAGGCGCTCGCAGGCAGGACCTTTCACTTCGCAGATTTGATCAGAGAGTACACCAAAAGGGACATCACATTCGAACATGACGCTTTGAATGCCTGCTTAGGAATACTCAATCATCTAGGGTTTAAACATCTATGGGGTGTTCCCGTTTACGATGAACCCCTTTCCTTTGGGCTCTGCTGGCGCTTTCGGAGCGGCGGCGGACGTGAGCGCAAAGACTTCCCCTCCTGGTCATGGACAAGTCGGAGGGCCACAGCAAATTTCGATGGTACGCTATATCCTTCAAGCATAGTTTCAATCAAAACTCGCCTCTCCAGCGGAGAGGAATTTGATGTCCTCTGTGACCACACTTACAAGGGGAATCTGGGAGCAATCTGTTCTGGAAGAACCTTGCACATTACCGGAGCCTTCCTATCCCCTTCGTTCATTAGCTTCCAGGCTAGAGAGCGCTATAGAATCAGATTCAAAAGTGCTTGGGGCTTCGAATTAAGAGGACACATGTACCTAGACAACCCAGGTGGTTCGCAGTCATTGACAATAGCCGAACTCGATGCATTGGAGGCTCTAGAAGTCGAGCCTTTGTGCGTGCTTTCAAACCTGACTTGCGTAGGGAAGGTCCTTCTCCTCAACAAGCACAAAGACTCGTACCGTCGGGTTGGAGTAGCGATCGGTCCTTGGTACATTCACAAGGAAAATCAAGAAAAACAAGAGGTTTTGTGGTCTAACATTCGCAGTGAATATGAAGAAGAAATTGATCAAGGAAACGAAGATGTAGAAGGTGAAGCCTCCGCAAAGTCTGAGGGTTTTCGAGCATTCACAATACCTATGCACGGACGCTGTATTCGCACGATAGACCTTGTTTAAGCTCAATAGAACCTATCATATCTTGAGCGTGCTAGTGATTCCAGAGCCATTAACAAAATGGACAACTAGAGGAGCATCCTTACAAAACAAACTTCAGGTAATGTACAATACTTCAGCTCGAACCCACATACAATCTCCATACCAACCGCTACATGCGCAACGGAAAGGCACAGCAAGCATGTCCAGCGAAGGTCAAGGAAGATCTGCATCGCTTCAAGAGACTCGCTCTCAGCTCATAGTCGTTTTGAGTTTGGCTGACTGCACGAAGAGCTTGATAGATGTGCAAAGCATACTCGTCCGACACAAAAGGCAAGACGTGCAGTGATCGCCGCAGTGAAGAGTCGAACTCTGCTCAAGTATTCGATAAGCCTCAAGGTATAGCATGCCCGTGGGATATGTTCAAGGTCTTACACTGCACCTTGTTAGCTCCGAAGAGAAGTTTGGCGTTTTCAAAGGACCCAACGAGTTGTAGGGCAAAGAGCTGAAGGGATAACTTGAACGTGTGACCATCGAAGTATCCTAGGTAGTTAGCACGCTGCGTTTTGCCTTTCCTGATCTTCACGAGGCCGGCAAGGTGCCGTGGCCTTTCAACTAGTAAGCCTGCTTGTGTTGGGGGGAAATCGATTTTCTATAACTACACGAAGGAAATCTATGCCCAAGCGCCAACCAAAGCCATCAGCATAGCGCCAGCAACAACGCTACCGCAAGCTTGAAGACGCCGCTTGCCCTGCAAAGTGACATAGCTTTCGTCGCTAAGGAAATCTTCCGCAAGCAGCTCTACAAGACCCGCAAACAATAGCAGTCCACTAGAAATCGCGTTCATGAACCCAACCATCAGCAAGCCAGTCTTACTGAACGGGTCATAGAGAGTGTGAATAGCAAGGCCGATTGCCTGTCCCACTGGCGTGGTAGTACCATAGGCAAGTGCCATGAACCATGGCTTGGGAGAGCCTACAGGAAAGCGAATGGCACTGATGCGTGACCCCAGAGCAAAGCCTTCGAATGTTTGATGGAACGAGATAGCCACAAGCAGCACGATGAATGAAGTTCCGGTTGCGACTGATAGAGCCATACCAATGAAGACGCTGTGAAATAGAATGCCAGCTTCGAGCAGTAAACATTGGAGTAACAGCTTTTGGTTCTGAGCCTCCGTTTTCTCGGGAGATTCTGGCGATTGATCGCGTGGGTCGTGGATGCGCTTGTGGGCGTGAGGGCGTGACAGTAGCTGTGATTCGTCTTCAAGATCGTCCTCTTCTTGCTGTCTAGCGAGCTCTTCTGGGCTGATATCCAGATCAGAGTCATCTTCACTATCCATGCTACGCCTGGGAGCATGGCCATTTGGCGCAGTCGGGGTTGCGGGAGAAATCATAGATAGCGCTGGAGACCGTCCAGCCATGAGCCCTGCTTGTTCAGACGATTCGACGTCATGGAGCACTATGCCAGGCACGTTGCCGTTGCCGTTGCCGCTGGCACCTGCGCTGTACCTTCCAAAGCTATGGCTCCTCTTGTGACCGGGTCGTGCATGGTCATGGTGACCGAGCGTGTCATAGTTCACGGCATGCGAATGCCCTGCCCCTTTCGATGCGAAGAACATCTCAATGCCCACGACTACAAAGACGGCTGTCATAGCTATAAAGCCTGGCATGGCTGGGTAGCCCTGGTTCCAAAAGTGTGGGAGACATGGGTCGGTGAGCGACTCGAAAGCGGTCGGGAGGAGGTGGACGAAGGCGGTGGCTATGAGGACGCCAGTGCCGAAATGCCTCGAAAGGAACAGGAATCGCGATGGTACTGGTATGTTCGGGAACCGCCGCACAACAATGGGGAAGGAGCATGCTATATACGGTCAGTCCTGCCTGCGACGGCAACTCCCACCTGGTACGCACCTGCTGTACTCAAAACGAGGATCAAGACTAGCGCGAAGACATGAATGCCTGTATTGTAGTGCTTCTTTCCACCCTTCGATCCACACTCGGGCTTCTCGGCTTCTTCCTGTCGACGTTGTAGCTCTCTGCGGAGCAGCTCGGAGGTGATGTGCGCCAGGCCTAGACAGGTGAAGCAGTCAGTATGCGCACGTCTATTATAATGCTAGCATGCAGTATGAAGATAGATCTGTGCAACTCACCTCCCCCAAAACCATCGCTTGCTGTCATGTCGATGTTGCCAGTCCTCCGGTATGCCGAGCTCTCATGTCGCGGAACAGGTCGGCGCAGTCGCTAGTCGTCGTAGTAGAGCAAACCGAGGATATCTACAGCAAACCTTGGGTGCAGGATTAGCACAAGCAGCAAAGCTCGTGTCTGATCGTTACGGGTGCTAGCTTACGAATCTTGCGACACGCTGCTCTGAAGCTCTTTGTTAACTTGCTCACAGCGTGTTCGGTGTTTAAGGGCCGGGAAACGTGCTCAGGGCCACCGTGGTGCTCTTGCCAATGCCCGGACCGGAGCCCCTTTCCCTTACATAATCTAATACCTGCGCGCCAGTATATTGTCAACTTTCATACGGTTCATCATTGCAGCTTCGTCTTGTTGTGGTAGCGATGCTGCGAGCTGCAACATGTCGTCAATATTTCCGGATCTGCAGAGCAACCTCGGGACGGCGTTCTGGCAGCTTAATGCATCAACTATCACCCCGAGCTTACTTACATAACAAAGGCATGCGCTTGTACTCACCTTACGGCCACGGAATAGATCAACAAACAGATTAATATCCCTGGACCTTCCTCTGAAGATGACAGATGCCGCCAGCTGCAGGCAGCATTGACCTCATAATGCTCCATCATGTTCCTGACCATGAGCCAGTCTTGGTTTGCCCCATCGCACCTATCGCGCGCTCCGAGACTGTCGCACCTTAAGAATGTGGCCTGCGCAGTGTCGGATTCTACAGCTCCTGCCAATTTCGAAATCATTGTGACATGGGCTGACCTGCCCGCACACCGGATAAGAAGAAGGGACCTTTCATTTCGGAAACCGTTGGAACGCAATCAAATCAGCACTACCTATCGCCTTTATCCATTACGATACCCGCAAAGTTCGGTGGTAGCTAGGTGCACACGATTGACATCAGAAGGCTTTCCATAGCATTCTCGAGAGCTCAGAGTCGCCCAGGAACGACTGCTTGCGTCTTGGAAGAAGCCAGCATCTACAGAGTAGAGTCGGTATATTGTACCCTGGCAGGCCCTGGCTCACTTGGCAAGCTAAGACCAAAAAGGAGACTGATAGTTGCACCCTCAGCCCCTCCAGGAACCCCAGACCCATCTTCAGTACGAGGTAGCTGCAGTCCAGCACCGAGCGAAAGGCATGCAAGCGATGACGGTGGCGAGTGAGAAATGACTGCAAGACCTTGGCTTCGACTTTGCGCGCTTTGAGCTCTGGTGCACTCGGCATCGTCAGCGTTCCTGAATCCAGAACAGCGCAACGGAATCCTGCTGATTCGCGCCCCGGAACGTGCTATGGAGGGTCAGGGGCGGAAAGCAAAGTCTGCTCAACGTTCTCAGCCGGATGTGTCCAATCAACAAGACTTTCTCTTTCTTGATGCTTCTGCAGCAAAGACATCCCGGCGCAATGCTCGCTCGTTCGTTATGCAGAAGGCGAGAAGGGAACGGCCGTGGTCAACAAGCAAACATGCCGCGAAACAAAAGGCCCGGGGCAGCTCAAGTCCACGGAGTCTCGGTACGCCCGCTTCAATAACAAGTCCCAATACAGCATCCTCAAGCCCAACCTTTGAATCCAATCGAAATGGATACTTCTCGGAACTCGATGCGTCTCAACAAACGAGCGCCGGTGCTCTCGAACGAGCTACATGTCTGAATTGCGGCATCTTTGTTGTTCGACAGGAACAGATATTGTGCTCCAGATGCATCATGCTCAGAACCGCTGTGTCCGTGAGAGAACCTGATAATGGCATCCTTGATCCGTTTCAAGTGTCTTCGATTGAGATCACCGAGGGCGTGTCGGAACTTCTTGACCACTGTAAGTCGGTAAATATTCATCATCGACCGATTTCTCGACGTCAAGTTACCTGGACAAGTACCCTTGATGCGCCGCGGCATCTGAGTAACTGACAAGGGGAAGCGAGCGCCAGGTTGTGCATCGTGTCACAAGTACAATTGCGAGATATGAACGGCGCTAATTGTGATTGTGCAGTTGTTCATGAGATGGCTCCTGGTATAATCGGTGTTGACATTCGACGCAGGTCGACCCTGATGAAATCAGAATGGTTCGATACAGCAATGAGCAACGAAGGCTTCATGCACAGCCTGCTCAGCACAGCTGCCCTGCACATGTTTATCTTTGGTAAAGGTACCGTCAAAACTATACTTGACCATCGTGCAAAGGCTATCTCAGCAGTGAATCAAGCTCTTTCAGTACAAGATCATGCTGTTCGCTTGTCAGATGCAAATATCGGGGCTGTGTTCAACCTTCTGACCGTGGAGGAAGGTTTGATGATGCCTCACTTTAGAGAAGAATTGGCACACGACGAGCAACCGAATGCCATGAGGTTGCACTTGAAGGGCTTGCGCGAAATGTTGCAATTGCGGGGCGGATTGAAAGCCGTTGGCACAAATCGTATATTACAAGCCTTTATACTGTGGTATGTGACCTCTTTCGGGATCGCGTACCGGAACGAGTTGACAAAGGCTTACTGAGCGTTAGGCACACGACCGCCCACGCTATCGCTGCGTTTGAGGCACCCTACCCCACGACGTTGGCGTATATTCGCTCTGCGGACCTTCCACGTCACCCAAAAGGCTATCAGCCAAAGTATTCGCAATACCTTGTCGAACTGTGCCGCCATGCGGGTCTAACAGATTCTCTGATCAAGTTACTGGAGTCTGTTCTGATCCTCGCCGCTGATCTCAATGCTTGGTATGACGATGTCGAATGTCCGCTTGACGCACTGGATGTACAGAACTTTTCATGCGCTCTGGAGTGCTTGCTGCTTGCGTGGATCAGTGAGAGGGGTCCTATCATGCCCCCTCTCGAAGGCAGCCTCTGTCTGGCACTGATCATCTTTACTGTGCGGACGACAGAAGCCTTGAAGCGTCCTATGGATGTCCACCTTCTGCATTTCGTTGTTAGCAAACGCCTAGAAGGTGCACTGAGCTGTACGACGCGCGGTGAGTGGCAGTGCTGTCCAGATCTACTTCTCTGGATCCTATCCATCGGGGCCATCTCAGCCGACGGCTCAGCAGAGAGCGATTGGTTTGTAAATCAGTCGTCTCTCGCTTGTGCGGAATTTAACATTGGATCTGGCGATGAGCTACTTGAGCGATTGAAGCTCTGTGGCTGGGTCAATTACAAACTCGACAACTCCGTGCATAGGCTGTGGAGCAATATCACAACTCTCAGGTGAGATCACCCTATCGTGGTGTCTCTAACCATTTTTCTACTCATACCTAAATCATCACCCACAGACTCGAAACGTATCTCGATATAAGCTCACCAGACAAAGAAGATGCGAACAGTACCCCCGGTCCACTACAGTGCGATCTCAAAGAGGCTGATCCCACGGTTTGGCAGGACGTCAATTGGGAAGTCATCGTTGCATCAACATCTGCACAAAGGCAGGGTAGAAGTAACGAAGTAGTAAGTTGGACAAGAGAAGTTATGGGTGGATTTGGCAATGCCTTTAGCGATGATTTACCTGCTTCTCGGCGCGATTATGAAGCCTACAGCTTGCTATGTTTGTACCCTGTTCTATCGATTCAAGCGACTGTGATGGCATTGCAACCACACCACGCGATCAGTGCTGATCATAGTGATAGGGCGATGAACGCTTCTACATCGACTATATGATCGATCCAAACGGGCACGTGGCGAACGAGCTAATGAGTAAATACCTGGCTTTCACCATGCGGCGTCAGGACCTAGATACCCCTCAGAACCGTCGGCCGAAATTGAGCGACCGTAACGATTCCGCACATGGATGATTCTGAATGCAGGAGGACGCAGAGCTTGAGGAAAAGGATCACGCACGAAAAATTTGAGCGAAGCCAACGCCAATGTGGTATATCTCTCTATAAACTTCCTTAGACCAGCAGCCGACCTCCATCACTCGACAGCTGGCTGCCATTTGCGAATCTGTCCTTCATCAGGTACCCGTACGCTTCCGCAATGTCTTCGGGCTGCCCAAACGTATCCGTCAAGCTATTTGCCTGCCTGAACTTTGCGGTCGCCTCTTCGCTCATTCGATCCAACATTTTTTGCATCAACTCAGTCTGGATCGCTCCTGGGTGGACCATGTTGGTGCGGATAGGCTTCATATCCACGGCCAGACCGCGCACAAGTCCCTCCAAAGCCCCTCCTACAGAAGCGACATGCGTCCATCCTGGAAACGGCTTGGCCGTGTTGGTCCCACCGGTCAGTGTGAGAGATGAGTTCACGGATTGCGGCATGTATTTTCCGGTGGTGAGCAGCTTGGCCACGATACTGGGCACGATGAAGCGCACGTTGAATATGGAGAGAATCGATTCGGGTGTGGCTTCTGCTACGCTGGGCTGAGAGAGAGAGTCGCCGGCAGTGTACGCGATGTGGTTAATTTTCTTGCTGCCACCCTCTGTAGCCTTGTCGAAGAGCGCAGTCAGGTTGGCTTCGATGTTCGTCTGGTCACCAAGGTCGCATGCATAGCCAGCTACGTTCTCAGAGGCCAGATTGGGGTACAGCGACTGCAGCTGCTTCACTTTTGTATCGACTTTTGGCTGCGCTGAGCCCGAGATCGTCACACGCGCGCCATTCGACAGCGCCATGTTGGCTATCGCGAAGCCGATTCCTGACGTCCCACCGAAGACGAAGACGTGGGTGTCTTTGAGGCGGTTGACGTGTGCCATGGTACTGATTTGGTGGATTGTATAAGAAAGAGGTATTCAATTAGCTGTCAACAATATGCAGAATATAGACTTGACGTATAAACATGCAATCTCACTCTTACTTTATATCATTTTCCCAACCCAGGCTTCGGCCTCTCCCACCAGCACTCGCCAGCATCTCCTCCGTTATATCCGCTCAACCCCACACGCTCCTCCACACACGGACTCACCAAAGCTACACACGCACAAGCCCAACACCACCATCTGGAAACCTGACACCCAGCGCAGCGCGCGCACCCCATTGGCGGACACACGGCGTGAGCTCATTACTCAGCAGCTGCGTGGCGCATACCGGCGTGCGTACCCTGTCAGCATCGCCATAGCTACGGAGATACGGTCCGCTACCTGTGGTATTGCGTTGTATACTGCTTTGAGTGATTTTTCTGATGTCTTGTTAAGATCGTATGGAGTGGACTTGGCTGGCTTATCCCCGATGCAGGAGGAGGAGAAGATCGGTCAGCAAGGCGGACAAGGCAGGGCGGGTTGGTCCGGCGTAGCGCAGCTGCTTCAGCCGTGATATGTCCGTTGAGGCTATGGGGTTTACCACAGTAGGGAGTTGCTTGTGCGTTTGTAGCTTTGTGTGGTATGGTATGAGGGGAAGGGGTTTGTTCTGTGGATAGTGAGTAGGCGTTGGTGGAGGCATTCGTGGTCGAGGTGTGTGAGTTGTGCTGGGTGATGGGTAGGTTGGGGAATACAATACCATCCCGCTTGACCAAGCTATTTGAATTAGACTTAACTCTACTGCTACTGTTTAGAGAAGCAAAGACTGTGACGATTCTTACATATCACTCAAGACAGGGTTGTACAGGGTTCCGCTGGAAGATTGATGATAGATGGTATTAACATTACTAACTTATGCAATAGCTACAACAAGGGCCTTCTATCCTCGGTGCAAAATAGTATCCAGAGGGTTCTTCTTCTTCTCGCCGATGTCTTTTTGCATCTGCTTCTTATCCTTCTTAGTGGGCAGGCCCCTAGCCTTGAGCCCACGTTCCTTGCGCAGCTTCTTCAGCGCCTCTTCTGTAAGTCCCTGCCGCATCATTTGCTCGACGACCAGCGTCTTACGACTGCGCTTATCACCGATACCGATGATGATGCCGGACACAATGTTGCACGTCAGACTGCAGGCGAGGATCACGGCGGTGAGCGCCTTGGGGCGCACCTTGTAGTATATGCCCCAGGTGGTGCCTCCAAGAGCAATCTGGAACATGGAGTGGCAGTCGAGCAGGACGACGATGGTGATGAGCAGGCGGATGGAGAAGGCGTGGTGAGTGTAGGTTTCGTGCGGTCGGTAGAAGGTGTGCGATTTTGCGAGCTTGCCCTGGTGGTACTCGAGTTTCTTTTGCTCGTCGTCTGGGAGAACGGGCGCCTCGATCTCAACTTCTTCTTCGATTTCTTCGGCTGTGTCGTAGGGCGTTGTGACTGATTGAGGTGGCATGGCGGGGAGCTCGTTGTGATCCTTTAGCTTCTTGAGTCCGCGTTCCTTGCGTAAACGCCAGGTCTTGTGCGCGAAGTAGGCTACAAATGCCATATGGTAGGTGTCGTACAGTCGGAAAGGGAACATGGTGATACCAACGACGCAGAAGAGCGCGGTCAGGATCTGGTCACAGATCTCGACAAAGTAGGCTTGTCGACCGCCAACTGATATCCAGCCAATCAAGAAAAGAACCCATGCAGCTCCCCAGAAGGTGATCAAGAAGAAGTACACAGTAACAAGGAGTCCGAGCGGGTTGCGACAATAACGACCAAACCCGCGCATGCTCCTCTTGAATCTTGCTCTTCGTGAATGCAGCAAATGCCGCACGTGATCGTCCAGAGCGTCCTTCTCTTCTTGGGTCCAACCGGGTAGTGACGCTCCATGGGGAAGAACAGCAAAATGGTGGCCTGGACCCTCTTCCAGTGTCGAAAGGGTCGAATCGATTGTGTTAGTCCGTTGTAATTGACCACGAGCTGCTTGTTGCTGCTCTCCTGGTTGTGTCATCTCGGTCAATCTGTCGTTCTGGCTAGCACGCCTTCCTGATGCTGTGCCCATCTCCTCATCGGACGATGACTCTGACGCTGATTGCATAAGGTCGTAGGTCGCCTGACGGTTGTAAAGCCACGGTAGATTCGGCAAGAAGAGTGAGTTTTGCACGTTGTTCAAGGTAGTCAAAGCAGAGACCTCTGGGTCTGTTTTGTGGTCAGAAATGCATTCCTGCGCCGATGGTGAAAGAACTTACCAATGACATCGAGCATGTCAACCATGTCGTTGTCGATGTCGTGGTCATGCTGCTGGTGGTCTCTGCGACGGAGATTGATAGCTGAGCTCATCTTATTCATGCCCGGCCTTCTTCTCCGTGCGGGCGGCGGCCCGGCACCAACGTTCGTCGTCGATTGTGATGCATTCTCGTACAGCGGTTGCAGCGGCACTGTAGATGTACCGTGACGCCTCAAGTCATGTTCGGCCTCGAGTAGAGCTACAGACGGACGCTGGGGTTCCGAGCTGCTCCGTCTACGGTTGCCCTGCCCTTGCCAGCTGTTGTCAGTCGCCGGTGCAGGTCGCGGGTTGACGGCCGCCTCCTGGGCCTGCGGTATGGTTTGCAACGGATGCGCAGCTGGCGCAGGTTGCGCGACGTGAGTCTCGTGGCCCGCGGAAGGCCGCCTCAGACGGATAGAGCCGGTACGCGATCGGTTACCATTGCTTGGAGAGGCGGTAGGTGTCGGCCTTTGGGGCTGCGGTGTTGGTGGTTCAAACTGATGCGTCTGCGTTTGCGGCTCGGAGATCTCGGTGTGCGTTTGAGGAGCCTGAGATGGCGAGTGGGGTACTTGAGTGGTGGTGGTGATGGTAGGATGGGTGATGGTCGCGGAGTTGGGCCCGTGGGTAGTCACAGTTGCCCCTGGCCCAGCCGAGTAAGTGGTTGTTGAGGTAGTATGCGGACCTGAGGTTGTTGTAGTTGAAGTGGTCGAGGTCACGAGTGGCTGCCCGTCGTCGGAGCGTCGGTCGGCCATAATTATTTGGAGAACAAGACCTCGAAGAGGTGTTGTTCAGAAACCCGCGCCCTTTCTAATCTGATGTTTTGTCGAAATTGATAGCGCTGAGCTCGGGGCGCCGCGGGATGATGTATGTGCTCCGCTCCCTAAAGCCTAAAGCACGCGCAACCGCACTAATAATTATTAGGTTGTTGTGCAGTCAGCGTAGCTCGCGGCTATTCCCAGCTTATACAGAACAGCAAAAGCAGAAGCAACCCTTCAGGAGGAGATGAAGTGCCTCTCGCGGCCAAGGGAAGAGTTTGTTGTTGATATGTACAGCATTTCTTCTCAAACGCACGTCATATCTCCAGTTCGTCGCACAGACCCAGAACCGAGCTTCTGGGGCGATCACTATACACCCCGGCTGGGCGTTGAACATCTCCAGCCACCCTCCGCACCCATGCAACTTGCCGAGAGCGAACCATCGGATTTACGACGTATCCGCATCCGAAAGCTTTCCCAATACGAATGGCTGAGAACGTCCGTTTGTGGAAAGATCTCACAGAATACCTTCATCGTATGGACGCATTCAAGTGCAATTGCTTTTCGTGCCAAGTCATCATCAGTCATCTTGCACAAAGCAAAAATCCCCACATTAAAAACCTGAAAACTCAAGCTTCAGCCGCCAGCGGCTGGAGGCCCAGCAATTGTAATGTCTCGTTTCAGAACACCCTGATGGCTAGCCCTAGCGAGCTTGGCTCATACGTCAGTGCTTCAGGCTTCAGCTGAACGCAGGGCTTATCTTCGGCTGTTGAACAACGTCGACCTCTGAATGCGCCTTCGCTCTTTGCGATTGAAATATCCCTACCCCACACCGTGCATGAGAATGAAGTGGTCTTTTGCACTCCCAGGCCTTTTGGCAACCAGCCATGTAGCTGCCGTGCCACAATTGCGTCTGCAATCGCAAACAATTCTCAAGGAACCTCCCAAGCACATCGGTGTTGGTCACTTCAGCGAATGGAGTCGCGCAACAAAAAAGGCCTTCCTTATGGACTGGCAGGCGGGCAAGTCGTCGGAATGGGCGATTGTCATGGGTAATGAGGGAGGAGACCTGGACTCTATGACGGCTGCCATCACTTGGGCATACCATCTGGACCATGCAACCGCAAACGATACGCACCCGGTCAAGGCCATCGCGCTTCTCCAAACTCCTTCCCACGCTCTGGACCTTCGCCCAGAGAACAAACTTGCGCTGGACAACTCGCAGATGACAGTGGGCCACGAAGATCTCCTCACCGGAGACGAGATACCTGAAGACCCTGAGACATTGGCTTCGAAGCTCAAGGGCATCGTCCTCGTTGACCACGGCGAGCCGCTGCGTAAATGGCGCGATGCAAAGATCCTCAGCATCTTCGACCACCACAAAGACCGCGGCACCGCGCCCGAGGCCTCCCCTCGCATCTTCGAAAAGGTTGCATCCTGCACCACCATCGTCGCCCGCGAGCTGCTCAACGCGCTCGAAGCCCTACCCCAAGAATACCACATCAACCACGAGTTCCTCGAGCTGATCCTCTCCGCCATCGCCATCGACTCGGGCGGCCTGACCAGCGACAAGACCACCGACGAAGACATCTCCGTCGCCAAGCGCGTACTGGCTCGCAGCAACTGGAAAGACGAGAAGCTATCCAAGGTCATGGAAGAACTCGACGACGAGCTCTCGTCCGCCCAGAAGGATATCTCGCACCTCAACCTGCGCGACCTGCTGCGCCGCGACTGGAAAGGCGATCTCATCGACACGCCCTCCCCGCGCACCCCGACCGTCTCCCTCGGCTTCGCCTCCATCCCGTACTCCATGGACGAGCAGATCAAGAAGACCGATTTTGCGGAGCTGTTCGACTGGTTCGCCGTGCACGCTGCGTGGACCGCAGAGGCAGGCGTCGATATCAGCATCTGCCTGAACAAGTACAAGATCAAGGACAAGAAGACGGGCAAGAAGGAGAAGATCCGTGAGGTCGTGCTGACTGTCCGCGACGACGTGCGTGTGGACCAGGAGCAGGCGGATGCGCTGTTCAAGGTTGTGAAGGACGCGTTGGAGAATAACAATGAGGGCATTGAGCTTGAGCCGTGGCATCGTGCGGACGAGTTGAGTCCCAGGCAGATGGTCTGGACGCATAAGAGCGGCGCTGGCAGGAAAGTGTTTAGGCCGATTGTGGAGGAGGCTGTATATGGGTGGGATAAGGTCGTTATGGAGCTGTAGAGATACATAAGCTTAGTAGTGAACTTACGCATGTACCAAGAACAAGAAAACGACCCTGGAGGTTCTGTCAAACGTCTTTTGCTCCAAGCATTACCGTGCAGTGTGGTACAAAACAACATGTGGTGTGCACCTGTGAAACTGTCTCATATTTGCTACGCCAGGCGAGATCAACCCCAGGAGCGAGTCTTTGCCGGCAAGCTCAACTGAAGGGTTCTCGAACACAGCGAAGGCTCGATGCCAGCTTGAAGGCTAACGTACGGTACATGATGTCCCAAATTTCAACATCCCAGAACGCCTTGTATCCATCAAAACATTGGGGTATCTAGCGAACGTAACTCCCAAAACTCCTTAAGCACTCCAGTCGTCCTCATCAATAGATCTACTTTTGCCTGACGCTGCGAGTGGCGGGCTTCGCACGGGTGTTGTTGTTCTTGGGCGACAGAATATCAGTCGGGGCGTTCTTCCCATTCCGTGATGCGGCGCGCGTGGATCTTGCTGCTGGCGCGGGCGCTTTGGTAGTCGCAGCAGGCTGCTTGGCCGTGGTTGTTGCGGCGCGGGAACGCTTTTTGGGGACCGCAAGGTCTATAGACACGTTTTCCTTGTCTTCGCTCGTAGCTTCCTCGCTGGAGCGCTTTTTACCACGTGTGGATGCAGTTGGTACCGATTTGGACGCCGCGTGCTTAGCTACTGGTTTGGCGGCTGGCTTTGGCGCCTTTACGGTCGCAGCTCGAGATAGAGTAGTAGCGCCAGCCCGAGCTTTTGGAGCTGGAGCAAGAGTAGGTGCGGGCGCGGCTGCGGCTGTCGTAGCTGCGGCTGCTGCTGCTGCCGCCGCCTTTTTCGTGGGTGCCTTCTTGGCAGGCGCTGTCTTGACTGGAGCAGGCGCAGGCTTCGGCTGTGGGGGCGGAGGAGGCGCAAGAAGTTCGAGCAGAGGCATCTGTCGTTTAGTTGCTGGAACGCGGTTGACGCGTCGCTCGAGGCGCGATCGCAAGCTGGCACATTGTGCTTCACACATGGAGCGGAGCTTCTCTTTGCGCGCATTGACTGTGCAGCGTCAGACATGATTCAGAGATGCATTAAATACAAACGGACCCTCGAGGTCGAAGTTGGCAAGCATTGCGGCCTTTGCCTCTTCGGTTATGGGAGCGACCATTGTAGATGTGATGGTGTAAACAACGCGTAAACAACGATGAATTGGCGATGGTGCGGGGAGACAGGATCAGTTCGCGGCTCGCCAGGGACAATCGGAGTAAAGGAGGGAGCTTTTAGTGCGTGCCGGAGTGTGGAACGCAGGTGTTGCTTCTGACGTTTGTATGGTGTTGTGTGTAGAGATTGGATGATGAACTTGGTGGGGAGTTTATAAAAGCGCTAGGTCCCCACTGAACTTTGAGTGAGAGCGCGAGGCAATACGCTACATCCAGATTTGAAGCGTGAGAGTATAGGAGATAACTTCTGCTGCTGATGTTGGGTGTGTATAGAAATGTTTGCGTCCAGCAGTGTCGAGGGTCATCTCGCCCCGAGCTTCTTGAGACAGCCCAGAAGCCGCAGCGCGAGGGAGGCACGTGCGGCAGCGGCGTTCCAGCTACCTCCGACCGCCTGAGCTCATCATCATCAACATCGCCCACCTTGCCGCTCCACCAAACAGCTACCCACACACAACCGCCAAGATGGTGTTAGAAGCTACCATGATCGTGTAGGTCTGCTCATCATGCGACTGCTGAGCTTTACTGATGACCATCACAGTGTTGACAACAGCGAAGCCAGCCGTAATGGCGACTACGTACCCTCCCGATGGGAAGCGCAGTCCGACGCCGTTAACCTCATCTTCTCCTCCAAAACAAACGCAAACCCAGAGTCATCAGTCGGTCTCATGAGCATGGGAGGCAACCAGCCAGAGATTCTCACAACCCTCACTACAGACATCGGCAAGGTCCTGGACGGATTGCACAGGACAAAGATAAAGGGCAGCTCGCACTTTGTGACTGGTATCAACGTCGCAGCAGTGAGTGAGCGCATTTGGAACATTACTGATATTCGGCTAACACACTGGATAGTTGGCGCTCAAGCACAGGCAGAACAAGTCGCAGAAGCAGCGGATAATCATCTTCAACTGTAGTCCAGTCGAGGAGGACGAGAAGAATCTGGTTAAGCTGGCGAAGAAGATGAAGAAGACAAACATCAGCATCGACATTGTTGCATTCGGCGAGCTCAGCGACGATACACTGAAGAAGCTCCGGGCATTCAACGAGAACTCGCAGAGCGCTGAAGGCTCTCACCTTGCGGAGGTACAACCGAGCGGCAACCTTCTCAGTGACTCCCTCGTCACAACTCCTATCCTTGGCGGAGACGGCAGCTCTGGCGGCGCAGGTGGCGGCGATGCAGGTGGTGATGCTGGTGGCTCGGGAGGAAACGACTTCGAGTTCGGTGTAGACCCGTCAGTAGATCCGGAGCTGGCACTTGCACTGAGGATGAGTTTCGAAGAAGAGAAGGCACGACAAGAAAAGGACAAGAAGGCGAAGGAGGCTGCGGAGGGCAAGACAGAGCTTGAAGGCATTGCAGAAGGCGATGAGAAGCAGCCGCTGCTGGGCAACCAAGGAGAGGGCAGCGGCAGCAAGGATAAGAAGAAGGATGACGACGATAAGATGGACACAGCATGAGCAGCACAGCAGACATGGGCTTCATGCCTATTGGCGTGTGGGCTCATAGCACTTGTACCATACGAGCATCTACGGCGTCGATCTTCTAGACGGTACACCATAGCAGTCTGCATGGTCAAATGGAATTATGATAACAGCTGTTTTCATGGCTCCGCACAAGCATATGGGATGGACTATTGACAAGTTGGAGCCCTCGCGTCTTCAAAAGCATATCCTGGAATCAGGGAGCAAGGTTTCCAACCGTTTAATGGATTTTCAGACTTGCTACCACCAAGTTGAATCCCTTCTGTATGGGTATGAAGCGGCTGATCGGGTAAGACGCGCAAGGCCATGGAGTCAAAAACCAGGATCGGCATTGATGTCGGCTTCTCTTACTACACGCACTGTCATGAGGATCGTGCGTATATGGGTATGGTATTCTTTCTGTCGAAAATGTCACGATACTTTTACTTCGTCCACTTAAGGCCAAGCTTGTGCATCTCAACAGCCAGCTGCAGGATGTAATCAATGCTCTCGCATTGCGTCTTCGCCTTGTGCACGTTGTCCCCCCACACATAGCTGCAAAAGTTAGCATGCCGTCATCTCTCTCCCTCACGACCCAGGCGGGACTTACATTCCATGTCTCCTGACCAAGATAGCATACGAGTCCGGGTACTTCTCCATGGCCTCCTCAAGACTCTCCCTCAGATCCTCCTCGTGCGCTGTGTTCTCGATAATGGGTATCCTCAGTTTCTCAAAGTAGCCCAGGTTGCCCTGCTTGCCGCGGCCCTTGGGTATACCCTTGATCTGCTCGATCTCCTCAATCTCGAAGCAGGCGTCCTTGCCGAATTCGCGCTCAACGAGCAGCGTGACCAGAACTGCCCATTGCGAGTGCGTGTGGATGCAGCAGCCGGCGCCGCGCTCGAAGGCTGCCATGAAGAGGGGTGTGCAGGCGGAGGGTTTGAGGACCTCGATGGATGTCAGTACGTCTACCGCATTGTGAAAGCTGATCTGTGAGGGTTTGTACCTGTGGTCGGCGAAGATACTCCTTGCTGTTGAAGTCCATCACGAACATATCCGTGGGCTTCATGAGCTCCTTCTGCACACCGCTCGGCGCAATGTAAATCTTGTCTTCATGGCGGATACTGGTTCCTCCTCCTGTTCCTGTGACCTTGCAAGGGCCTCAATGTCAGCATTCACATTCGAGCTTCGTTCGCATCGACAACCGTCCCCAGATGGGTGTTTATCGTACCCATCCCAAGGTGTAGAAGTGCGCGCAAAGCGTGCAGATGTGGTTGGCAGGGTGGTGCGGGTCATCGGAATGGATGAGCGCTTCCGCGTCTTGAGGCTGGGCAGACATCTTGGGCTTGCTGTGTGTGATGAGTGCCTTTGGGGTGGTTCAGAACTTTTTGACGCAATGACGCGGTGCTGGAACTCTTCGACCCCACGTGGGTCCACCGCGGGGTCGTCTCTAGTCAGGCACTCTGGATTATCACATGTGCGGCTAAATGTCTCCAGCGTGAATTAAATACGAGCTTTTTGAGAGTCTGACGTGCATAATGGGCAATACGTGGAGCGTTATGCGAATCGCATGCGGGGATGTGCGTAGACTAGCAACCCAATGCAAGCACAAGAGGAGGTGTTATGACAAAAACATTCAATCTACTTGCTATGGGCCATATATCTCGCAAGAGGGTCTGGGTATCACAAAGCCCGTCCGTGCCATTACTATCGATGTAGCTTCATTTGAGGCGTGGGGTATCATCGCGTGTCTCCCGCGCCACCTGCAATCACATCGCCATGGGGAGCGGTAGTCTCATGCGCCAATGGCGAAGGCTCGTGCTTCTTGTCCTTGTCAAGGTGAAGCACTTGCTTGATCTTGTCGCCAATGCCTTGGCCAGGAGCCTTGCTGTGTCCTCCGTGCTTCTCCTTGTAGACGTTGCCAGCACCACCACGCTGGGTCGATGTCAGTTGAGATCGGGCTCAAGGTAATGCCCTCCACTTACACCCGTGTGGAACTCGTCTTGAGCCTCGCGCGTGGCGAGCTCAGGAACCACGTCCGTGGAATGACGAGGGGAAATGCGAGGGCTACCGACGTCCTGAGGCGTCAGGCGAGGCGACCTGCCCATGTTGCCAGCACCTCCACGGCCAGTAGAGAACTCGTTGGTGGTGGATTCGCCTGCAGTGCCTTCGCGCAAGATAGCTCCGTCTGCGTAGACAGTATCATCGTGGCCGATGTTACCAGCGCCTAATATGAATCAGATTGCGGAACTGTAGTGGAGAAGCAGTTGCGACCATACCTCCTCGGCCAGTAGAGTGGATTGGTGTAGCAGACATGATGTATTCTGAATCGCGACAAGAAGAAGACTGTAGTCAAGGCAATGTAGAGGGATATCTGGGGTCCTGCTAATTGGCGACCGGATGCGATCACCGCGGCTTATATTCGTCTTTCATTGCGCCGTATCAGCCAGACAAATGACGCAACCGCAGCGTGCGCAGGGAGACTCGCGTGTCGAAGGACGGGATGCCACCATCGTTGTTAGTCTGTGTAGACGAACCAAATGAGAACTCAGGCCAAGATAAATTTGAGCATGTGGGAACAGCCTGCTAGGCAGTTGTTCCGATTACATCACTGTAGTTGTGTGATAGTGTGAGGTGATACTTTGGTTGCACGATAAGCATGGTTCGAGTGATAGGCTGCGCCTGTGACTAAGCTCCAACATCCCACCCAGGGGATAGGCGACCCTGAGTTGAGTGCATGCGTTGTAAACTTGGAATGATTGACAATCTGACATCTTACGGTGCTTCTGCGGTGCATTATTGCATGTCTACAAGAGCAGTAGGTACTGCGAGTTTCCAGCGCCAAGCTGGAAACTCGCAGTTAGAAGGACTCATGTGTCGGAAGAGCCAATAACCTTTCAAGTCCAATGTTGTGGAAAATTCGTAAAGTGCAATATACCGCCCAGCATGAAAGTCTCAGAAGGTCTGCTTGGAGCTGAGACGTCGCGGTACACCAGACGATTTCCTACATTACAGTTCGTATGCGCCTGACTCAGGCACGAATATGTATTGGCGGAAGGCGTTCTCTCAGCCGACTTCGTGTACTTCACGCGCAAGCCGCGACGCGTTGTTGGTCGGTCAAGATGGAACAAGTGGCTTTGGGCCCACATCAGTATCCCACAACGAAATACCTTGCGAACGCCTAAGATGGCATTAGGGGTAAAGGCCAATTCCAGGCAGCAACATAACATAACTCTATTGAAATTGCTGTATCTCCGCATTCACTTCGACCTTAGCTAAACGTCATATGCTCGGTCAACATGTCCGACAACAAAGCCCCTACCCAGACCTACAAGGCATCATGCCATTGCGGCGCCTTTGCATACAGTGTAAAGACCACATCTCTTGACCACGAGAGCACGGATGTAGTGCGCTGCAACTGCAGCATCTGCATACGTAACGGCTACCTTTTGATATACGTCCCGAACGATGACATTACATTCAGCTCTGGTCGAGTCGAGGATTTCAAGGTATATTGTCCCTTCGTCCTCTTAGTGTGCTCGCTTGCCCCGCTTTCCTACCCTTTCGGCATTATACACGAGCAATGAATTTTAACAAATCGGCAGAGCTATACCTTCGCGACACATTCAGTTGCCCACTACTTCTGTCCTACATGCGGCAGCTCGTGCATGGCACGTAGTATTCGTCTGGGATTCTTTGACGGCACGAGCATTGTCAACGTGAGGCTGTTCGAAGACGTGGAGTTGGAGAAGCTGAAGTACAAGGAGGTGGATGGACGAAGCTATACCAAGGAGACTGCGGAGGCAAGAGTGGCTGAGATTGAGAAGGAGAAACAGACGAATTGAGACGGATGTATTGTCAATGTTCGATAATTCAATTCATGGATTGACTTGCTCGTTCGTATTCCGACATGCGTCTCCAGCTTTTACTATGTTACAAGCCTTTACTACGTATCCACCTCCAAACCCATCGACGCTCTATTCCTGTATACAGTCGGTCGATTCAGCCGTATTCTCATCAAACCAGGGGCATTGAAAGAAGAGCTCAGCGGTTCTAGACTCGTGATATTTAGTTCACAACTCATCCTAGATCGGTCCACGTCATCGTCACGGCTTCGAATCGTGATAAACCCAACAACACTCTGGCTCATGCAGTACATATGTAGAGGGACTCCAGCAACAGAAGAACACGCAAGTATGATAGGTCTACAATAACCTGTGCTTTATCTTTGCTACGAGGACCAATGAACCGTTATCGTGCCGCTGAATTCGCCTCTTTGTCATCATCGACGTCCTTTCCAACATGTTCTTGTGACGATGCATATGTCGTGTGAGCCCCTCCGCCTTCAGCCCTAGCCAAGTCGGCAACAGGAGCACCAGCGATCTCGCCCTTCGTTTCCATCGCGTATGTGGGCTCGGTGCCTTCGCCACGGCGCTCATACGGGATGAAGGCATCGTAGTATCTTGGTATCGTGAATCCAAGGATGATGACCACCATTGTCAAATTCGCCAGAATGAAGCCAGTAATGTACATGGGATCGTAACGCAGAGAATGGAATTCAGGGTAGGCGAAGCTGAAGATGATGGCGAGAACGGGTCCAGAGATGTAACGGAGGAGGAATGGGAGGAATGTGGGAATCTTCCAATTCTTGCCTTGTCCAACAATAACGTTGAGGTCACGCCGAATCTGATTTCCCTGTGAAGTTCAGCCAGAGAACAAAACAAATAGAATGTGAACTTACGGAGTAGAAGGCAAGGAACCAAAATCTGCGGGAAAAGTGGTTGATCCCAAATGTAGATATGTTGATATTCCAGAGAGAAGGAGCTGTGGTTTTGGGAGTGCGTGCAACAGCAGTAGCAATCAAGGCGAACGCTATGTAGAAGCCGATGCCTGCACCGGCACCGATTCCGGGACTGCGGATACCATGCGCCAGAAGAATGCCAAAGAATTGGCCGCCGAAGAACCCAAAGTTGTACAGACTGAAAGCTGCAATGCCAGTCTGATCAGCAATATCACGCCAGCGGTACACTGTAGTGGCACTCGTGACTTCTGTCCAAACCACAAAGATGAGCGCAATGTTGTTGATCCATCTGTCTACTCCATCGAGAAGGTAGTAGCCGAATTCCGTGCAGTATGGCAAGCACAGTAAAAACGAGAATATAGTCAAAGCTGTGACAACGACTGGCCGGGACGCCTTGACCATTCCCGAGTCACAGATCAAAGTAACGACTACGTCCAGCATGACAAATGCAGAAGAAAACCCCAATACAATTAGCGTAAAGAACAGGAGAATGGCCCAGAAATTTGCACCCGGCATTTGCAGCACTGCTTCTGGCAGGGTTAGAAAGCCGACAACAAATGCACCAAGCCTGACTCCATCCTGGGGCCATCTCTCGAGGTATCCAACGATTCCAAAGATGGCAAAAGCGGCAAGGTTCTCGAAAAGGACGTTACTGCCGCAGATAAGAATGGCGTCCATAACAGCATTGGCATGCTTCTGGTTATAACTCGCGTAACTGGTAAAATAGCCAAAACCAATGCCAGTAGAGAAGAAGACCTGACCGACAGCGGTTTGCCACACAGTACCGGATGCAAGCTGGTCGCCTCTGAAGTTGGTCCAAAGAAGTTTGACTCCTTCACTAGCGTTTGGAAGGGACAGCGAACGTCCGACGAAGATTATAGTAGTTACGATCGGTAGACCCATGGTGAAATAGACGACTCTTCCGGTCATGCCAACTCCGCGGAAGATGGATATCCAGATCAGAAACCAGACAAAGATACTCCAGCCAACGGTTTCGCCGATCAAAGAAACATTGGGGTACCCGGTATAGGAAGCCACGCTATTGCCTCCATCGGTCAGGCCTCCTTCTGTGATGTCCCCGACACGAAGGACATCGTCCCAGTAGAATTCCTCGATTCGGCCCTCCCATGGCAAGGGGTTTGTAAAACTGTGCCTGAAGTAGCTCATGATCCACGCGAGATTGACGGTGAAGTACTGGACTACGATGAAGGATACAATAACGGGGCCCATGCCAACCCCCTTTAACCTCCTGTTGATGTTGTTGAAAGCTATGACGGTGCCTCCTCGGTAAGCCTGGCCTATGGAGACCTCCAGAATCAGGGCAGGAATGGCAATGAGGAACACAGCCAATAGGTACGGAATGAACCACTGCAGTCCATAGTTGTTGTAGACAACAGAGGGATATCGAAGAAGGTTTCCTTGTCCGGCGCAACCGCCCATAGCAGCAAGAAGGAATGCCGCACGCGACGGCCACTGATCACGCCCATCATCTGACTTTGGAGGAGGCGGTGCTAGATAGCCACCAAGCTTACGAAGGAAGTTCATTCTGTATGGGGCACACAATGGTGGGCCACAACCACTGTGAGAGGAGAGATCGAAACGACAAATAGTACGTAGGCGAATCCTGCATTTTGTATCCTGATTATCGGGCCAGAACGCCAAGCGTGGTAGTGGATGCAAGGATTCCGAGTGTGGTCATCCCAAGTCCGCATGCTTCTGCCATCCACATCATTGGGCGCGAGTAAAGTCAAGTTCCTGGCTATACTGTGACTGTATGAACACACTGCAAACCTCGTGTTCAACGTCGGCGGACCGATGCTCACAAAGATATCTGGAAGCTTGCTAACGCAGCATTTGGGAGAACAGTCGGATTATACGCAACTTTATACAGTATATCGTTGACGGCTGCATAGTAACGCACTTTTCGCAACCTCCTCTGCCGTCACTGTGAGCACTGACCATCCCTTTCTCTTCGCTACAGCTTCCTAGAGGAATCAAATATCTCGAAGTCTCTTCGATTGTACATCAGAGTATGCAGTCGATGCCAAGTTTCCGCTGCACGATGTGGATACAGAACACGGGCGGAGGTTCGGCGCACGTCAGGCGTGGCGTGTCAGACCAGAACCCGGCGAATCACGCACCGGTGCGTCTGCCGGATCCCGACTTGACGAGCCTGGGCATAACTTGGCCTCCGCTGTTCGGGTCATATCGAGGTTCTGACCTTTGTACCATCTATTAGTTACGAGGAGAAAAAACCGTTCGCATCTGCGTCTTCGTGATAGGGGGCTCTTGTTGCGTGCTTTGCCAAGGGTGAAGGACCTATGGCACTCAACAAAGGGCTGGAAGGACGCGAACACGCGCCTGCCTTTTGGGATGTGTGATGCCTGCGAAGATCGTACCACAATAACGTAGTAGTTTTCTAACGCCGCCAGCAAGATTGGCTCGCAGAAAGGGAGCTTGAGTCCTGCTCTTATTGCTTCATTGCTTCAAGCATGCGATATGACCTTCCTTTGGCCCAATTTTGCCGCGGCTGGCATAAGTCCAGAGTATCTCCCCAAGCAACATGGTGTAAGCTTGGGGGAGATAGCTTTCTGCAACAACCTGTTAAAACTCATAGAACCTAACACGTGACATTGCAACGGACTTCTTGCTATACGAGGGTGGGTCTTACTGTGCTCATCTTTTCGTGTAGTCTTCTGTTTCAATCTCCCACTGAAGATGCCTGACCACTGCCTTTTCCGCCTCAAGTTCTGCTTCAAGTGTGCTGATACGGTAGCTGAGCTCTGTGATCTTTGCATCCTTCGCCTTTATGGTAGATCTTGTCACATCGCGACCTCGTCTAAAGCCTTCAGCGGTTTTTTTGTGTTTGGACAAAAGAACCTTCAGGCTGCTCTCGATTGCCCCGCCTAGGTTGACCTTCTCAGCTTGGAAGAATGCAAAGACTTCATGAACGAGGTCATCCGACCCCACATCTATGAAGCGGCTAGGTGTAGGGGTTTCAAGCGGCGACGAGGAAGGTGTTACAGTCTGGTGCGCTTCATTGAAATGTCGAGAGGGCGTAAACAGCGTGTCCATATTCATATTGTGAGTTGTTTGTGGGGTCTGTGGCCCCAAGGAACTTGCAGCCGCTCGGCTCTCCTTATTCCACGGCAGAGTCCGTCGTGTCAAAGGCGTGGCCAGCTCGCTGGTTTTAGCGGCCTTGCGTGGGGTTTCGACAGCAGTCATAATGTGATCCAATTCAGTTTCAAACGCCTGAGCATCAGTTCCAAGGGAGTAATCGTCATTTGTGTCGATGCCAGTGATACGGTCTCTCTTTCGGCTGTGGCCATTATCCACACGATCTCTGTAGGGTGCTGGAGACACAGTGCGCTTTGATGGTGTCTTGAAATCAGCCTGGGCAGGCTCAGTACGAGAATTGCTTGCAAGAGCAAGTGCTTCGCGTGGATGAGCGTCACCATCCCATAGGAAGAAGTTGCAGCGGGATCTGTCGTTTTGCTGCTTTTGACAGGTGCGGACTAGGAGCAGTCAATCTCAAGATATCATGAACGCGCAGCGTCAAAACCCTACACCACTTGCCCTGATTCTTCCCTGGCTTCTTCACCTCGAAGTGATTTGCTGGCTGCCGAGGGCTGCAATCGCCTGAAATTGATCAGTCGTCGGTGTAGGCAATACTAAATATCGCGCTTACAATGCCAGACACCATCCAAGAAAAGCCCTCTGAGCGGAGCGCCAGCACCTCCGCGACGATGCGCGAGGCCAGACATGCTGATGACAAAGCCAAAGGCCCGGGTCTAGTACCGCAGTAACGATGCTGTTATAATGCAGGCTGTAGTACGTGGAGGTTTTGTTCAGCTACGCAAGGTGGTAGGCAGTGGTGATGACCTCAGGCCGCGAATAGTGAGCGTGGCGGGGCAGCCAAAACGAGCGTGTCAGCTTTAACTAATAATTTCGGTGCGGGCCGTCTCAGTCATGCGAATGGTTCTCTAGCCTCCGTACACAGTAGATTGTCTGGCATGCGTTCCTGCTTTGTGATCTTCACGTAAGAAAGTGGGTTTTCCCCATGGGGTGAGCTGACCTTATTATCGGCGATTCGGTTGCGTCGCGCAGGGATTCGATTGACCCCAGGGAGGTGTGCTTCCCTCACATAAGCGGAACAGCGCTCCCATGGTTCATTGTCTTCCGCTGCGAAATGCAGCGTGCTGAGCCTCAGATTCACGCTCTCTTTCCCTTTGCACGTCGACATGCTCGTTCGCACCCATAAGCTCCCACCGGCCTTCTGGGCCCTTCTGATATTCCTCGCATTCTTCGGATGGCAGCTCAGTCAAGGCCCCTCGCACGAAGAGGGCCCCGTGAGCATGTCTCCGATACTCAATGAAGCTCCCACAGAGACAGAGCGGAAGACGCCTCGCATTGCGCTCATGACATTCGTTACAGAGGAGCGTTCATATCATCACCTCTCACTGAAGAACAAGGACCGTAAGTTGGACCAGGCTGCGATGCACTATCGTCTGACTTGAAGATGGTAGATTACGCGCGGCGCCACGGGTATGATTTTATCGTTGACTACGAGTCGCACACCGACCGCAACGTTGTCTTTTGGAAGTACAATATGGTTGAGCGTCTTGTCAAGACTGGGAAATACGATTGGATATGGTGGCTTGACTTCGATACTTTGGTTACCAACACAAACGTCAAGCTTACAGATGTCATCGAGGAGGAGCTAAAGAATACCACGGATGCGGGCGCGATCGATTGGCTTGTAACTCACGATTGCAACGGGTTGAACTCTGGCTCCTTCGCTGTCCGTGGTCACGAGAGGTCGCTCAAGCTAGTTCACGACGTGTTTGCAATACATGATGAAGCGAAGAAAAAGGACAAGCAGATGAGCGAGCAAGACGCCACAGTGCAGTTGCTCAAGGACGATGAGGCCATGGCTAACACTGTGCACCGTGTGCCCCAATGGAAGCTCAATGCTTTCCCACAGGAGATTGCGTGCTTCGATGATTCGCGTCAAGTCTGGGAGCACGGTACATTCATCATACATTTTGCTGGGGCATGGGCACATGTAAAAGGCGAGGACCCTACAGGCCAGCTCATGAAGAAATATGAGCGCGAAATAATGTGGGGCGACTGGAGAGAATTCTACGACCAATAAATCACATCGCGCCTGCTACAAACGATGCTAGAAATGTAATGCTCTTTGATGCCCAGCTGGCTTCACTGTGTCTTAGCGTCTCCAAGCAGTCATTTGGCTGACCTGTGGTTACATAGCTTTCCGCAGCATTCAGCTACTGTCGCATAGAGTACCTCCCAATATATACATTGTTACTTATACCGTGCAGACTCTTCTTGGTTGTACGTGCCTGACGACGGGTTGAGACCTGTGCAGTCTCCGACTCATTTGTTGCAGGCAGGCCAGAGCGGCTTCGGGAATCACCATTTACTGCTTCATACTTGCAAGCAAGAAGGCAAACGAGCAAGTCCTGTCGGGTGCATTGTCATCGCGAGTGGTCATCCGTTATGTCGTCAAGCAACGGCGGGCCGTATCGAAGGCTGTTGCATGCTGACAAAAATCGCGTTGGATCCTCCACGCTGCATCCCTTCCTTGTGGATACGAGCAATGACAGCATAGGGTCCACACGGAATCGGTTATTGAATCGAGCCGCACGCCTAAATCCACTCAAAAGTTCGAGGCATCGCCTAACGCGCTGAACAAGCTGTATGTCGATCTATACCTATGGCAGAGACGTGCACGGCATGGCTGCAGTTGTGCTCGCATTGTTGTCGGATGCTCTGAAACGGTCAGACGCAGGCGGAACCAGGATTAGATGCCGTGCAAGGGTTCCTTCCCACCAAGAACACGACATGATCATTCCATGGAGACCCTCGTGTGTGAGATCGAGCGGACCTTGGTGGTGGAACATCATTCCTATTCCAAGAGGCTGGTCGACCTCAGAGTGCCCCCACGACCCTCCCGCACGAATCAATCAAGCATGCGGCTCAAACATGCAGGGGTTTTAGTGAGATCGGCGCGAAATCTCCCGTCGAAACGGTGTGCCGCTGTTGCGCAGAAGGGATCAGGGTTTTGTGCATGTGAAGACACCAGAATATCATGCAACGAATTCTTGTGCGTAGACAAATATACCGCCCACGCGGTACAGAAGCGCAGAACACGCGTAGACTTCGCCAAAGGCTAGCGTTCCAGTCTGCGGACCTGCAGCAGTGACGTCGGTCGCCTTGGACGTTGGGAGTCTCGGAATCTCGGCGAGTTTGTTTGTGCGACTTTGATTCGTTCTGTGGGAGATAAGAATTCACACTGATCGTTGACTGGTCACAGCATAGGTTTTCCTACCAAACTCGTCCCAACAGCCCTGAGTAGCGGGACCCACCTCAATTCGCGCCACGACGTCGGTCGATCTCAGTCGCGGTCTGCTGCTGCCGTGACTTGCTGTTCGCTCTTGACCCAGTTTTCCCTGCAATCCAGTTGGCAACAAGGGCTGAAAAGGGGAGCCATCGTCGTGTCGAGATGATAGACAACGATCGAGGGTCTGATATATCTGGCAGTCCCTTCTGGACCGCACATCACTTCTCCACCATTTCCACTGACATCTCTCTGATCTTCCAGACCCTTTCCATCTTTTCAATTTTTGTGTTCACTTCCAAAACTTCTGTTTGCATTTCTATGCCGTCGCTCGCTCCTGTCTAACACTTCAAGCGAAAGTTTCGCGTCCGGCGAATATCCACAATTGCTACGTCACTTTCATCGCTAGCTCAGCGGCTACAAGAGCCGTATAATTCCAGCCGTTGTCCACCGACAGCTTAGCAAACGCTCTCGAGGGGTCGCTGGGCCTTAGAAAATCCAGCAATCATGACGACTCCCGTCAATGAGCGGCCGGAGCCTACATACAACATGGACAGCCACACGCATGCGCCTGCGCCTGCAACACACCAACGTTCGTCCGACGACGATGGTACCTACGTTGGCGAAGATTTGAGCCACCAGCACTCCAACACTTCGGCACAGGGCGGCCTCCCAAGACTCGCGACTGGCACTCGACCGCGATCTGGAACACACTTGACGGTGGAAACCCAATACGAGCATCCTCACCAGATGCAGTCACCATCGCAAACACGCGAGCAACAGAGCAGGCTTGATGATGATCTCGCGGTCCTCCAGATTGAACGGGGTATCATTGATGCAGAAGCTCTCGAAAGAGGCCATTCGGTTACTCGCTCCATGCAGAGGGTTCGGTCTCGTCGTGACGAGCCTATCGACGATTTCGATGCAGCAACAAACCCTCTTCACGAACAAGCAGCTCGTTACAAGCCACCGGAAAATCCAACTACTAAGTTTTCGAAGTTCTTCAAGAAGCTGCATGGCTCAAGTTGGGTTGTGAGGTACTTCACATATATTGCCCCTCTGGTTCTCCTTCTCCTTATACCGCTTTTGATTGGTATCTTCGCATTTCCTGACGCGAATGTTGGAGGTGTGGAGCTCGTCTGGTTTTCGATCTGGCTGCTAATTGTTTGGCTGACTCTTTGGGCTGGAAGGGTATGTTTCTTACTACATTCTCCGGAGACGCATCTGACATCTGATAGCTTCTTGCCAAACTGCTCCCGTGGCCCATCGGTCTCGTCTCTAGTCTTTTCACCAACAACAGTAAGAAATGGCGAGACATGGGCAAACAGCTTGAATTACCGGCAACATTGTTCTTCTGGTGGTTAGCCATTGAGGTATCCTTCCTTCCGACGATGGTGCACCACAACATCGACGGGGCCAAGAATGGTTTAACACAGCCTTGGCAGAAAACGATGAACAAGGTCCTTGTTTCATTTTTCGTTGGCTTTGTGCTCAATTTTATTGAGAAGATCATCATCCAGCTCATCGCCATCAGCTTTCATCTTCGGACTTACCAAGATCGTATCGAGCTGAATAAGTTTCAAATCGGCAGTTTGGTCAAACTCTATTCATACTCCAAACAAAAGATCGCTATGGAGGACCACGAATTCGAGCAAAGCGACCAAGTTCCGTCTGGTGCACGCACCCCTGGTCAGTTGATCGGCGAAGCACAGAAAAACATAAAAGAAGGATTCAGCAAGTTCGGAGATATCGCAGGTAAAGTTGCTGGGGATTTCACTGGTCGCCAGGTTACATCAAGCAGCCACCCCAGTCAAGTCGTCATTCAGCTTCTGAGCACCAACAGTGGTGGTCAGGTACTTGCTCGTCGTTTATACCGAACATTTGCACGACCTGAGACCGAGACAGTGCACTCTGAAGACTTGAAAAACGCCTTCGAGAGTGATGAGGAGGCAGACGCTGCGTTTTCTATGTTTGACAAAGACATGAACGGCGACATTTCCATGGAAGAACTGGAGGCCGTGTGCGTTGAGATCGGTCGCGAGCGTAAATCCATCACTGCATCGCTCAAGGATCTTGATAGCGTCGTTGGGAAACTCGACGATGTTTTCATGTTCGTGGTACTGATTATCACAATCATCGTCTTCATTTCCTTGATCTCGACCTCCGCATCTGGTGTGCTCACATCTGCTGGCTCCACCCTCCTCGCTCTTTCTTGGTTGTTCTCTGCTACGGCGCAAGAGTAAGTATATGTCTCTCACCCAATTTTTTCTGGCGGTGCTGACTCTTTTCCAGATTCCTCCAGTCTTGCATTTTCGTCTTCATCAAGCATCCCTATGATGTCGGTGATCGCGTTCAAATCTACGGCAACAGTGGTGATCTAGGACGTGGTGATGATTACTTCGTCAAGGAGATCGCTCTCTTCTATACCGAGTTCAAGAAGATGCAAGGTCATGTCGTCCAAGCACCGAACAGTTACTTGAACACTCTGTTCATCTTGAACCATCGTCGATCCGGAGCACTTGCCGAAGCTGTCCCCATCATCATCAAGTTTGGCACAACCCTTGAGCAGATCGAAAATCTCCGCACCATGTTGCTTGAATTCGTCACGTCGGAGAAGCGCGAGTACCAGACTAACATCCTGACCGAGCTGAGGGCGGTCCAGGAAGTCCACTGGCTTGAATTGAACGTTGTCTTCTTCTACAAATCGAACTGGCAGAACGAACTGTTGCGTCTGCAACGCCGGAACAAATTCATCTGCGCACTTACTATGTCCATTCAAGAATGTGGCATTGAAGGACCTCGCATGCGCTACCCTGGACAGAAAGAGTCATTCCCAGTATACTTGCAGAACTTGCAAAACAATCCTACTCCTGGCATGGGCAAGAATGGTAACCCTGACAATCCGGGAGGCAATGTCGACAACCAGCCCATCGATGCGCCCTTCGTACCTGCAGTTGACGGTTCCAACGATGGGACCAGCTCGGCTAGACCCGCCCGTCGTGGGTCCATCTTGCGACAGCCTGGTCAACATCGAGGAGAATCGATAGCTGCAATGGGAAGGCGCGTGGACTTTTCACTAGGCATGAAAGGAATGATAGACGATCCAAGTGGTGATGTATTGGACGACCGCGACACTGCTGCTCGTCAAAGAGCCACTGTTGTGCGAGTGACATCGCCATCGCGTTCTCAGGATCGGGCACTTTCGTCTCGAGGCGCGCGCTCATCCCAAGACACCGCTCACTCTACCGGCATTCAGCGTGTTGGCACGAACAGTAGCTTGGGGGCGAAAGAGCACAACCACAGGAACAGGTTCTTCAGCCGCACGCGTCACGGTGACGAAGAGCATGGAATGGCCAATATTCCCGAGGGCGATTTCGATAGCTCTTCAGAGAAGATTGATCCGCGCTCAGGGCTGGTCGATTCTAGAGCTGTGAGATCGAGTGACGACACTCGAGCGCCAACTTCTTCTGGGGCTCTCCGCCCTGTCACCTCCATGACCTCGGAGAGGGAATTTAGTGCCCCTCGACGATCGAGGACCGATAGCTTTGAGATGAGGCGTCTGTAGTAGTGTGCCCATCATTGCTTTTCCTTTTAGTACTCGGTCGAAAATAGACCATCGTTCATAGAGAACAGCCTTGGAGCTGATGCATGCGTTCGAGTCGATCAAGGGCAGTGCGCCATGGTCGTGCTTTGATGTCCTTTATTTGCATTGCAAAGCGCGCGGGCGAGCATCTTCACATAGTTGCACGCTTCATTGTAATACTACCGGCATCATTACATGCAAGCGTTCATTGTTATTACACTTATGATCAGATCCTCCATGTGAAGCTTTCTCCGGAGCATGTCCTAGCTGTGGCCTTACTTTGGGCCACCTTATGCCGAGTCCATTCATCGTCTGGAAAGCTTCAGTCTGTATATTGGTAGGTGTATAGATGTAGATGTCACCACGAGTACCAAGGCGCGGTGGCTGCTTACCACTAAAGATGGCAAAGGGTGGTAGCGACTGCGGGAGGAACCCTGACGGGCAAGCTGCCGCAATTGCTGTTCAACAGAACTACCTATCGACGGGACGTTGTAGCCGTCAATTGCATGAGTCGGAGATGGCAAAGCCAGAGGCTGATCAGATGCAGTCTGTATCCTCCCGAAATTGTGCTGGCCAGCTGCATCGATCCCTGATTTGTCTTGGCCTAACACTAAAAGGGACAGCGTCTGTCGCGTAAACAAAGCTAGTGCGGCTCGCCCCTGCCAGAAGTGGGGGCTTCTGGCGGTGAGAGGAGGAGCGAACGACTTCAGAGATTCTCTACTAACCTCCCAGGCTCCGTCCTTGAATCCACTGCCAGTCTGTTTGATACAGCGCCCACCATTCACCATGCGAGGAGAGGTATGTTTGTTCGCTTTGTTTACCTTGGGCAAGCGCGCATAGCCAGCCCCATCAAGACCCCTCTATCAACGCGCCTCGCACAAGATGAGAGCTCCGCTTGCCAGCCGCGCGACGGCTATGAGCTAGCCGAGGGCCAGGGAGTCGCATTGAACGTCAATGGATGTAATGCTGTCGCGCGGGCGGGCTGACAGCAGATATCACGACCTCATGCTAACCACGAGCTCTGCAGATCTGCCACCTCCACATCGGCCAGGCCGGTACCCAGCTCGGTAACAGCGCCTGGGAGCTGTACGTCGCGTCCACGCGCTGCCATGACGGAGCATAGCAGCTAACCCATCCACCCAGGTACCTCCTTGAGCACGGTCTCAAGGCTGACGGTCGTCCGGACCCCGATGCGAAGGAGCTCAACGAGGGCGGCTCGTTTGAGACCTTCTTCACGGAGACTGGCAGCGGCAAATACGTTCCCCGCTCCATCTTCGTAGACTTGGACCCCTCCGTACGTGGCCCGTTGCGCACAACAAAGCTGGAGGCTAATTGAGATAGCCTATCGATGAGATCCGCACTGGTGCCTACCGCCAGCTGTTCCACCCCGAGCTGTTGATCAGCGGCAAGGAGGATGCTGCCAACAACTGTGTGTAGCTTCAGACGGACAAATGGATGAATGATTCTGACGAGGAGCAGATGCCCGTGGTCACTACACTATCGGCAAGGAGATGGTCGACGGTGTGATCGAAAAGATCCGCCGTGTCGCCGGTATGCATTTCCGAGTTCATCTACATGCTGATTTGACTGACGACCATCAGATAACTGCTCCTCGCTCCAGGGTTTCCTGATCTTCCACTCCTTCGGTGGTGGTACAGGCTCCGGTTTCGGTGCCCTCCTTCTCGAGCGTCTCTCCACCGACTACGGCAAGAAGTGCAAGCTGGAGTTTGCCGTCTACCCTGCTCCTCGCGTTTCCACCTCCGTTGTTGAGCCCTACAACGCCGTCCTCTCGACTCACAGCACTATTGAGAACTCCGACTGCACATTCCTTGTTGACAACGAGGCTGTCTACGACATCTGCCGTCGCAGCTTGGATATCCCCAGGCCCAACTACGAGCACCTCAACCGCTTGATTGCCCAGGTCGTCAGCTCCATCACCTCTTCTCTGCGTTTCGATGGTGCGCTCAACGTTGATCTGAACGAGTTCCAGACCAACCTTGTGCCCTACCCTCGTATCCACTACCCGCTCATCAGCTACGCACCCGTCATCTCGGCCAAGAAGAGCTCCCACGAGAGCTTCAAGGTCAGCGACCTCACCTTCCAGTGTAAGTGATGCGTTGTTCCACTTATGGCTTTGCTAATCAACCCAGGCTTCGAGCCCAACAACCAGATGGTTGTCTGCGACCCGCGCAACGGCAAGTACATGGCTGTTGCCCTGCTGTACCGTGGTGACATCGTTCCCCGCGACTGCACTGCTGCCGCCGGTGCGCTTAAGGCTAAGTCCTCCTTCAACTTGGTTGAGTGGTGCCCCACTGGTTTCAAGCTCGGTATCAACTACACCAAGCCCATCAGCGTTCCCGGAAGTGAGCTCGCCTCTGTTGACCGCAGCGTCTCCATGCTCAGCAATACCACCGCTATTGCTGAGGCCTGGTCGCGTCTTGACCACAAGTTCGATCTTATGTACTCTAAGCGTGCCTTCGTTCACTGGTACGTTGGTGAGGGTATGGAGGAGGGTGAATTCTCCGAAGCTAGAGAAGATTTGGCAGCGCTTGAGAAGGACTACGTAATTCAATCCCTGCCATCTGCTTTGAACAGCGAACTGACAAAATACAGGAGGAGGTTGCCAGCGACTCTCTCGAGGACGAGGTCGATGAGGGCGAGTACTAAGCGTTATACCACTGTCATGAAATGTAGCTTGGGTATTTTGTTGGGAGTCGAACACGTCAAGTTGTCACCGTGGTATTGTTCTGAGATAGAGAGCCTGGTAGATGAAATGAGAACGTTTCAACACCCGAGAACTTGAACCCAAACATGTCCGTTCGACAATTTTGAAGGACATAATCAAAAGAAGGCAAAGGGTTAGAGGACTAGTTAACCGCATAGTTGACCTTCGTTATGATTTCCTAAAGTCTGTGCCCATTAGCCTCGAGGACATCTGACCAAAGCGTTGCTTTTGGGATATCCTGCGTCACGCCAAGTAGGCAGCCGGAGCCAGGAAGGTACTGTGGTCCTAAGAAACCAAATGCATCTAGTCAGTGCTGCCAGGTTCTTGCGCCTCAAGCATTGCATCCTACAAAACTGACAAGAGTCTCGTTGGCGCTGGTGAAGGGTTGTATGTTGCTAGCCGTTATCATTTACATGGTGCCTGGCTAATATGTTCGGTGCCGTGCAAATTCATGTTGACCAGCCCTTCTTGAAAATAGACTTGCAGCAAAGAGAAGTAGTTGCGAGTCGTTATGAGCCTTACACCACCTTGGGCATAGTTGCGAGTGCGGCCGGCGAGAAGAAAGTCACGCCATGCCCAGTTGAGCAAAGTGCGCGCGACTATGATGAAGCTCTCCCCGCAATTGTCTTGCTCTAAATTCTGAGCAAAAGTTCATTCTCTACGAATCACCGCAATGTTCAGTCTACCCAGAATCTCTCTACCAGCATTCCTCACCGGAGGTAGCGGTAATCACCAAGCAATCAGCATCCCATCAGTCGAGGTCCACGACATCGAAACCGCAGCTGAGAAGCGCTCGCGGACCCTGAAGCACCTGATCAAAGCAAACCATGCAAACTACTCGATCATATACCACGACCTCCGCTTCCACAACCACACTCCGCACGTATGCTGCTACAATTCCCAACAAGGCTGGAACTAGCTGCTAAGCTTGTTGAGTAGATCTTGGGATCCGCATACATTCTTGGAGGCACGGCAGAGCATCTGAATGAGATCTACGAGAAAGAGGTTGAGAGCCTGGAACCGTGGCATGATGCGCCCGCAGAGATTACGACTGATGATTGGAGAGACTTCTTGGGTAAAAGAGAGTGAGTTGTAAGATCCGAGCAGCAGACTGTTGCTGATGCCTTGCAGGTACCAACGTGCGTTCGTCGATTTCTTCGAAGACCGACTTGTAAACCGGCGGTACGACATACAATTGGTGCTTGAAGAGTACCTGCTGAGCGGAAAGAACCCGCTCATCAACGGCCTGATCTCTGGACTCGCACATCCTCTCATCCACCTTGGGTACGCCTACGAACTCGGCTCGACGACCGTTGCGATCGAGGCGCTGGCCCTCGGCGCGTGCTTCTACAGTCCTCTGCACAACTACATCGACGATAAATCTTACACAAAACCGAGTCCGTATTGTGGCGCAGACCTACGGGAGATCTTGGACAAGGTGCGGGAGGACAAACGTTTTGATGGACTGTACCCGCATCGTAGTGGAGACATCTCAAAGGTGCTAGACAAGCAAGAGGAGGCATTCCTGGAGTATTGGAACGCATGGGAGCTCTCTGACCCACAGCTTGCGTTCCAGCAGTCTCAAGAACTCGCTGTCACAATCTTGATGGGCACCGAAGCGCCAGGGAATACGAAATTCGATTTCTTTTTCGTGCACATCCTGACATCGTCGCACGCAGTCCGGGTTCTGCTTCCATTAATCCCAGCCAAATACCATATCAGCCTGGTACGGCAATGGTGGCTTTTTACATTAGCCGTGTATATTGCGCAAACAAGACCTCGGATCGATCCATCCATCATCGAAACGTACGATCTTAATGGCCGGGATTGGAAATTTGTTGTACACAAGGCGCTGGACTCGTCTGAGTCTACAGATGCACACTACGTCAAAGGTATGGTCACATGCAAGATCCCCCAGATGCCCCACCACTGACCCCACACAGCGCTGCGTTGTATGAAGGCAATCAAAGAGACCTGGAATGATGACTCGCAGTACTTCGAGAAAGCAGCAGTCAAGTTTGCAGAAGAGTTCGAGCATTGGGGAGGTTTCAGCACCGAAGAGGACGCTAACAATTTGGCATACCCCGAGCGGCAGTGAAAGGCAAGTTTTGGGGAGGCAGATTGCTATGACGAAGTTGTAAGATTAGTACCCAGGGGGGCGTTTGAGGTTCGGGATCCCTCAGTCCAGACCTTTGTAGTAACAAGAACATCTACACCGCATATGCATATATGCATGCTTAGCATGGGAAAATGCCATGTTGCAGGGCAACTGAGAGCCAACAGCTCGTGCGCGCTGGTTGCCGACATCCACTTTCTGTCGGGCAAGGGTCTCCCAAATCGGGAGATCGAGAGCAGTCCTGCTGTGCATTATCGTGATTTGCTGGACGCCTTGGACTTGTGCACGCCTAATCGGTCTGCATACAGACAAGCTGGAAGATGGTGACATTCAGAGCCTTCATCAGGCACAAGTGGCTGATCAAGCCGTCACGAAGTGGGGTTCCTCACGTTGCCGCCCAGCTTGGGAAAGCTTCAGAGTGCTTCAGCGCGTGTTTGGTAATCGCTATCGCAATCCCGAGGACGTGATAATGCCATAACAGATGCGTCAGCAGTGCCACCAGCGCCAACTCAGCTCTGGGACGCACAAGAACTGCCAAATATGCGCTAACCAAAATACCAGGCAACGGATGGTCCGTCGCTCTCTTCCCAGATCAAACCCGAATTCAATGCTTGCTCTCGTGGTGCCTCGAAGACGGGATTCCATGTGCTACTAGACAAACGTCATACCGACGCATCCGCGATCTGTTTTTGTGAATCCCATCAACACTAACAAGCTTTCCCGCGCTAAACACGGTTCTAGCGTGCACGCGCCACACCTTCCGGGGTTCGCGACCGTCTTGCGTCATACCACGAGCATCGAGAAAGCCAGCAGTTTGTTTGCGATCAGAAAGAGCCAAGGAACCCGTCGGCACCGCGGCTCCGGCTTATCCCATTGATACATCAGTCCCTTACTTTTTACATCCCCTTCTCCCACCACAGATCGTTTTTCTTCACAACAAACTTCCCCTACGTCCTTCCGCTCCATTCCGTCGGCTTGCCCCACTCTGCGGACTGGTTGTCTCTCCACACGCAATCTGGGCATAGCTTTGACAAAAGAAACTCAACAATGCCATCCTCTCTCAAGAAAGCGCTTGAGAAGCTCAAGCCAGGCCACAGTGATCATGGCTCTGGAGATGAGAGCGGTCTCAAGTCCCCAACTGGAGTGAAGTCGCCAGTGGGTGTTTCTGCTAATGGCAGAGCGCAATCCCCGGCAGCCACCCCGCGCTCTTCCGGGGTCTTCGCCCATAGACCAAGCAGTGATATGAAGCGCGACCAAGTCGCTTCTCCTACAGAGAGTCGCTCAAGCCTCGATCATGGCAGCGCCCCACGCAAATCTATGACTGGTGTCTTCCATCGTGGAACACACAGCCCCAGCCGATCTGGTTCCAAGGATCGCAAACACGAACGAAGCGGCTCACTTGGCAATCACAGCCCCATGCGCGTCGTCAAGGAGAAACTCCACATTGGAGATTCGTCTGACGACGAAGGTACTCCCCTCAACCGCGAAGGCGAACCCATGTCTCGCAACCAACTTCGCAAGCAAGAGAAACATGCACAGCAGGAGGAGCGTCACAAGGCCAACCTAGAGAAGGAAGCGGAGATTGAGAAGAGGAGGAAGGAGATGGAGGAGCAAGCCAATGCCGAATTGACCCCAGAGCAGAAGGCAAAGTATGGTGTCATTCCTCCAAACAGCTATGCTGGTGAGTGGAAGCACGAGAAGCGTGCCAACATCATGGACTTTACGGCAGATGATGTTGGCAAGGAGGTTGTCTTCCGCGCTCGCATCCATCACCTGCGAAAGATGAGCTCTAAGTTCGTCTTCTTTGTATTCCGCCAGCAGCTCGCCACCATCCAAGGTGTCCTTATGGAACACTCTGATATTTCCAAGTACATGCTTTACTGGGCGGAGCATCTTGAAGTAGAAAGCGTTGTCCTTGTGAAGGGTATCCTCCAAGCCCCCAATTCGAAGCAGGGTGAGGTTACCGGAACCACCCTCCATAACATCGAGATCTCCGTGCACGCACTGCACGTCGAGGCTGAAGTCGCCGATCACCTTCCCTTCAACGTATACGAGGCTGAGGTTACACAAGCCGATGTTGATGCTGAGATCGCTGCGCCTGAACACAAGGAGGGACACAACCGTGTAAGGATTGCAGACAGGACGCGTCTGAACAACCGCGTTATCGACTTGCGATCAACGGCTTCACAGGGTATCTTCCGCATCCAGTCTGGAATCTGCAATCTCTTCCGTCAGGCTCTTGATGAGCAGGGCTTCATCGAGATCCACACCCCCAAGCTACAGGGTGGCGCGACTGAATCTGGTGCTAGTGTGTTCAAGGTTGAATACTTCAGCCGTGGCGCATTCCTTGCTCAGAGTCCCCAACTGGCGAAGCAGATGGCCATCTCCGCAGATTTTGGCAAGGTATACGAGATTGGTCCCGTATTCCGTGCTGAGAACAGTAACACATACCGCCACTTGACCGAGTACACCGGTCTGGATCTCGAAATGCAGATTGACGAGCACTACCACGAGGTCCTTCGTGTCCTGGACCGCACCTTCAAGACCATCTTCAAGGGCATCTACGAACGCTTCCGTCCGGAAATTGAGGTCGTGAAGAAGCATTTCCCTCACGAGGATTTGGTCTGGTTGGACCAGACTCCCATTATTCCGTTCGCCGAAGGTGTGCGTATGCTCAACGAGTCAGGATGGAGAGACGAGAATGGCAACCCTCTGGACGAGAACGAGGATCTTGGCACCAAGGACGAAGTTCAGCTGGGCCGTGTCATCAAGGAGAAGCTTGGCACCGACTACTATGTCCTGGACAAGTTCCCCGCTAATGCACGACCTTTCTATGCCATGGCAGATCCTACCAACCCTGAACTCACAAATTCGTTTGATATCTTCTGCCGTGGCCAAGAGATCCTCAGTGGTGGACAGCGTATCCACGACTCTAAGATGCTGCTCGAGAAGATGGACAAGCTCAAGATGGACCCCTCGACAATGGAAGAGTACATTCAAGGATTCCAATGGGGTGCGCCGCCTCACGGTGGAGGTGGTATTGGTCTCGAGCGTATTCTCATGCTTCTGCTCAACCTTGGTAACATCCGTCATGCTTCCATGTTCCCACGCGACCCCAAGAGTCTGCCAGAGAAGCCGGTCATGAAGCAGCTACGCCACCCAGATGCCAGCACCATGCACCCACCTTGGGAGGGTCAGGATCGTGTACTGGCTAAGATCGATATGCAGCCCATTGAGAAGCTTATCGCCAACTACGGTGACGCAACCAACACGTCGTGGCTGGAGCCTCGCACAGAGATTTGGCGCGATCAGAACACTGGTGCGGCAGTTGGCTTTGTTCCTCAGGATGGCTTTGCCATTACTGTGGGCGACCCTCTTTGTCACGAATCTCAATATTTGAAGACCATGACTGGTTACCTGAAGTACATTAAGAAGGAGCGTAACCTCAAGCCACTTTGGCTCCTCGTTGGTGCACCCGTGGAGGAAGTGCTTGCCACTAAGTTCAACTGGCGAACATTCTCGGTCACGGGTGAGCAGCGTGTCGACCCGGCCCACAACCCTGCCGAGAAGGACGCAGATGTTCAGCGTAAGATTCGTCACGCTGAAAAGGAGGGCGTCAAGATCAGCGACTATGCTATCGGCTCACCCCCACCTCCAGAGGTTAAGCAGAAGGTTGACGCTCGTGTCGAGGACTGGTTGAAGGGCCGCAAGGGCCGACAGGTGCATCTCACCAACATTCACCCGTGGCAGGACGAAGAGCACCGCCAGTACCATATCGCGCAGACCTCTGACGGCACCATTGCTGCCTTTGTTGCAATGGCACAGCTGTCTCCGGACCACGGCTGGCAGGTCAAGTATTCGCTTGACTTCCCCAACGCACCTTCCGGATCCATTGAGTATATCGTCACTCACGCACTGAAGGCTGTTGCCGCTTCTGGCGCAGAGTCCGTCACCTTTGGCGGTGGAGCCAGCTCTAAGTTTACGCCCGGACACAACGTCAAGGGCACTCGTGTCAAGGTGCTCAGCCGCGCCTACCACGCCATTGCAACCGAGCTCAAGCTCACCAACAAGACCGAATTCCGCGAGAAGCTGGGTGCTGTCGACGACCCAAGCTACATCTGCTACCCGCCACACGGGCTGGGCCCGATGGCTATCAAAGCAATCCTGAACTTCTTTGAAGACGATGATATGTAGAAGGATAGATGATTTTGAGACCTGGAAGTTTAGCAAAGGCATGATACCACAGGGCGTTATGATCGGAGACATGAGTTGATGATTTGCATGGTAAGCTCGCTTTTACTCTCGTCAGTATAGTGAGCCTGGCAATGCGTTGTTTGGTTAGTTTATACGCTTATTCCCTAATACTATACCCCTCACGTTACCATTTCACCGATTTGTATTCGACGGCTGATCTATGTGCTTGCTCTGGACCTGTATGGTTGCTATGAGTATCCACAGCACTTTGCCGGCTCCGAATGGCCACTTGGCGTAATGCAAGATACTGAATGCCTTCAAGGCCCGCTGGCGCGGGTTCTAAGAAGCTATAGCCTTTCAAATGGATACGCAGTTAATAAGTCCTCTAATCCTGATGCTCTCTTCGAGTTGAATTCCTCAAAATCGTCGAGTGGCCACTCAAAGCTGGCAAGGTGCTGTAGACTGCTCTGCTGTTTGCACTCGCCCCATCTCGGCCGGCGTGGTGTTCAGCGAGCGATCCATACAAGTGGTAGCATATCGGCCAAGCACACAAGAGCAGTTACTTCATTTGCTCAAGCTGCATGTAGAGTTCAAAGACCGACCAATCGCAAGTTTTCCGAGCCATGCACAACGCCCAACGGACACCCAGTTCTCGTTCTGAGGCTCTCGGGATGCAGGAACGGCATCACTATACTCCACCGATGTGCAGCAAGCCCACAGCGTTGCGACACCAAGTCAGCGCAGAAGACCCGGACAATGGCGAGGCCTAATCGGGAGCAGCACAGGGCTGACGCCAGCCGAAGGCTCTCAGGAAGCACGGCGGGCGTAACTCGGATTGCGGGGTACTAATGCCCAGGCTTCAGCGCCCCGGAGTCTGGAGTCGGCTTCGTAAGGACCATTGCGGCGCGCGCTGATTGGTCAATGCGCCAACTGCCCCACGATCGTAAAGCCGGTCGGTCCTGGATGTCGTCGGAAGCATGCATCGTCATCAGTGTGCGAGCTCTCGGGGCAGAGCTGGGGTCAACCAGGTCAAACCCTGGAACAGAGGAGGTGGGAAAATAGTACGACGAGAGGGATAATATAAGATAGGCCCTTCGCCGGTTGTTTAAGCTAGGATATAAGGATATCGAGCTGAGCCCAGTTTAGAGCTGTCAAAGACTGGTCCTTCTCACTGGCCCGAACGACTCCTCTTCTTCTATAACAGAGGCGCTTGCTCTTGGTCTTGCTCTTTCATTCACAAGCTTCTCTCGCCGCCTTCAACCATGTTTCTCACGGCGTTTCTCTCGCCGTACACCCTCATCCTCCTTCCGATTCTTTACTATATCTTACCGTACATCCGCAATTGGCAGATCAAAGACATCCCTGCGCCCTTCCCGGCAGCATTCACAAATCTCTGGCTCCTCCTCCAAGCACGGCAGGGAAAGCGCTATCTAGCTGTCGACAATGCGCACAAGAAGTATGGGCAGATGGTCAGGATCCAGCCGCACCACGTGAGCATTGCAGATGCCGATGCGATTCCCATCATCTACGGTCATGGCAACGGAATGCTGAAGAGGTACAGACTTCACTGTAATCGAACACATCATATGTGACACTGACATGTCCAGCGAGTACTACGACGCCTTCGTCTCCATCCGCCGCGGCCTCTTCAACACCCGCGACCGCGCTGAGCACACGCGCAAGCGCAAAACAGTCTCGCACACCTTCTCCGCCAAATCCGTAGGCCAATTCGAGCAGTACATCCACCACAACCTCGAGGAGCTGCAGAAGCAATGGGACCAGCGCGCGGCCTCCAAGCAGGGAGGCTGGTACCAGATGGATGCCCTGCACTGGTTCAACTACCTCGCCTTCGACGTAATCGGCGATCTGGCGTTCGGTGCGCCGTTCGGCATGCTCGAGAAGGGCAGGGACTTTGCAGAGGTCCGGCTGACGCCGGATGCTGAGCCTACTTTCGCGCCGGCTATCGAAGTTTTGAACCGTAGGGGTGAGGTCTCAGGGTACGTCAAATCGCCTCCTACCATTCTCTGTCATGACAACCACTAAACTGACATTTCACAGCACAATCGGCATCCTCCCGCAACTCAAGCCCTACGCGAAATACTTCCCAGACCCCTTCTTCAGTCAGGGCATGAAAGCAATCGAGAACCTAGCCGGCATCGCCGTGGCGCGCGTGAACGAGCGGCTGGCACGGCCAGACACGGACCGCGTTGATCTACTCGCGCGACTGATGGAAGGCCGCGACGAGACGGGCAACAAGCTGGGCCGCGAGGAACTCACGGCTGAAGCCCTGACGCAGCTGATTGCCGGCTCCGACACCACGTCGAACACCTCCTGCGCCCTGCTCTTCCACTGCTTGCAACACCCAGAAGTCATTCGCAAGCTGCAGCGCGAGCTTGATGAGGCCTTGCCCACCGACGATGTTCCCAACTTTGCTGCTGTCAAGGATCTGCCGTATCTGGATGCGGTTATCAAGGAGACTATGCGTATTCACAGCACGTCGTCGCTCGGTCTGCCTCGTCTCATTCCGCCTGGTCCAGGTCTTACTATCAATGGCCGCCACTTCCCTCAGGGTACGGTCCTTTCTGTTCCTGCGTACACGATTCACCACTCGAAGGAGATTTGGGGCCCTGATGCAGATACTTTCAGGCCGGAGCGTTGGGAGAAGGTCACTGATAAGCAGAAAGCTGCTTTCATTCCGTTCAGCTACGGCCCCAGGGCATGTGTTGGCAGGAACGTGGCGGAGATGGAATTGGCGCTTATCGTGAGCACAGTCTTCAAGAGATACGAGTTCGAGCTGAGGCAAGGTGAGATGGAGACAAGAGAAGGCTTCTTGAGGAAGCCCTTGGGTCTTGAAGTTGGTATGCGCAGGCGGCAGATCTAAAATGCTTGGACGTCAATTTACATAAGATGTTGAAGTAGTTTATTGTCTTCTTGTATATCTGTTCCTCAATGAGATTCGCTATGAACTATCCTTGAATCGACCAATCATGCTCAGCATCATCCATTGTAGACAGATCGCTCACGAAGTCGATTCTGTTACCCAGAGGCTTCCTGAATGCTTGATAATGGCCCGAATGACCCCAGAAATGACGCACACTCTCCTCAATTACGTTTGACGGCTGCAACCGCCAATTGCCGCACAATATATGGTGTCTTCAGCAGCACGTAGTCTTTACCCCCTTTTTGGATGTAGACCCTGAGATCGTCTTCGGTGAAGGTAACTCCAACTTCCGTGAGTCTTGGGTGGTCATTCCATTTGATCTCGGACCAATTATGGTCAGCAGGCACTCCTTCGATCAGGTCGTGGGTCTGGAAATTGAAGGCGTCAGGAGAATCATCTTTAGGATTGTCCAAACTCGACTTGAATAGATCGTCGATGCAGGTTGCGATCGCAGAGAGAGTGTTTTGTTGCTCGCGCAATGCGTTGACCCATCTCTTGACGATAGCTTGTCTGATCTGCTGCATACATCCGAGATCGTCATCGCCAACGTTCATATCGATAACACGACAGATATGCAGAACTCGCTCCATGCCGAGGAAAGCGGTCAATATCCATCCTTGCTTACCCTTTTGTATCAGACTCCAGAGCTCCTCGATCTTGTGATACTCATCGGTAATTGACGTGTTGCCGTTGAGCGTGGCTGATTTGCCTTTCGCGGATTTGACCCAGCTCTTGCGAAGTCGACGGTAATTTTCGTCCTTATGAAGGTTTGAGTTGACATTTGCAGCCCACTGAAATTGAGGATTATGGGATGTCAAAACCACAGGGCTTACAAGGACCGGTTCCTCGATTGGACTTAGACCTACAAATGGCTCGATGGCGAAGAAGATCGCGGCAGTGAGCTCGGAAGTACCCCAGCCGCATTGTGCGTAGGGAACCGGTTTGACATTTAATTGCTTAAGGGATACAGTGCTCGAGGATGGTTGAGATGTAGATGTTGCAGGTTGAAATAATCCGACAAACTTCCGCACCGCATCTCGTAGTTGGTATAATTCGTATTCCTCAACACTGATTCCGCGGTTGCCAACACCAGCACCTTTGACTTTTGTAGACCCAAAACTCACTTCGACATGAATGCTGCGGATCCGTCGCGCAGCTGCTTGACAAAGGGCTCTGTTGATGTCGTTGTAGTCATTGGCGCGGTCAAAGTACCAATTTCTTCCGAGAAAATTAATTCGAGACGCATCGATGGTGGCCTTGAACTCGGCCTCACTGTAAAGAACCAAGGAGGATGCTTGGTATAAAGCCCGATTAGTTCGCATGATGGCCTTGTAATTAACGACCCCACAGGGGTAGCTCAATGACCGTCCGTAGCTTGAAACATTCACGGGAAGCAGATAGCGTAGTATCATAAGGTGCAACTCGGTGGGAAGATTCATGATACCACATGGCAGAGTGTCGGTACCTGCTTCGTGTTTGGTGCAGAGGTGGTATGGAAGGGAGTATTTTGCGAGTCGATCACAGGTGTGACCGCACTCCTCGATGGCTTGACACCTGCCAGCTCTCTCCCAGAGGTAATACAAATTGCTGTGCACATGGCAGACTGGAAGAATCTGCGTCCCATCTGGAAACCTGCTTCGATAGCTTAGGGAGGATGTCTCGAAGACCTTGGCTTTGTTGCTGCACTTCTTGCGAGCGCGTGTCAATGCATTGCAGTGCGTTGCGAGTGGGTCATTGTGAAGGCGACAGTGCTGTGCATGGAGGTGATCAGAGTCAAGCGTGTCTTTATCGTCGTCCTGGAGCTTTCGCCTGGAGGCTTTCTGGGGACCAGTGGTGTCATCGTAGCTGTCGTCGGATTGATCGTCAGTGTAGTAAGAGCCCTCACGGAATGTGTAGACAGTGGCAGCAGGCGGTGAATCTGCTGGCGAGCTCTCGCGCGGGGCTGTGCCCTTCTTTGCTCCTCTTGCTGCCCGCGTCATGTTGGGGTACGACAAGGGAGGAGGCAAAGAGGTTATGTATGTTTGGAGTTGAGAGAGGCTGTTAATTGACCAGGTGGCTACGCGTCACGAAAACCGCGCCATCACGTGCAGTCATAAGATAGCAAGAGCGATGCGACTAGCCTAGCAAAGACGTGGCAAGTGAAAACAGACTGTACGTTATCGCACGAGGCAATTCCATGCCAGCAGGCTCGACAGTTGACTAATGGGTACTGAATTGCTGGGTATCTGGCAGTGTCGAAGCTCTTCACCTCTGCCTTGCATGCTCTAGGCGTGCTGCTACTTCCTTATCTCTATACACTCCGCGCGACTGCTAGACTCTGACTTTTCTGAGTTCCTTCTCTCGGCTAGCAATTCCTTTTCAATGCAATCATTACGCCATAACACCAGCGAAGCTCTGGGCCTGCCTTCCTTCGACTTGTGTCTCAAGTCAATTTTATATGACAACGCTCAGTTGATGAAGTTGACGCAGAAGAAATGCAGCAGCAAGCTTCCAAATACGAAATCCGCAAACGCCCGCTCGTGCGAGATGCTCTCGAAGTCGGCCTTGTTCTCGGGGTTGGTCTGGATGCGAAGGGAGGCGGTCAAGACGAACTGGCCAACACAGGCGCTGAAGCCGGACAGGAAAGCGTTGAAGGGCTGATCGTAGGTTAATTCAAGCTTCGCATCTCAATTGCACCCATGGGACACCCAGATGCAGGTGTTCGTAGTGGCACTTACGAAGTTGCCAACAAGCACGACGTAGACGAATTGGAGGGCGCCGACGACAACCAAGAACAGCATGAATGTATCAAGCAGCTTTGTGCGCTGTGGTGTCTTCTCAACATAGCGGTTCCATACTCCTTGTACGATGTCTTGCGCGTCGTTGGAGGACTTGGATTTGACAGCCGAGTACGGTGTGCCGGGAACGGTCTGGGGGACCGAGGTGCGCTGCTTGGGAGGCATTGTGAAGTCTGGGCGATCTGAAGCGTGCAGTGGGTGACAATGAAGCTGGCTGTTCTGGTCCGTGGTCGGCTTGTTGGACGCGCGTAGCACACTGAGGCCACTTAAGCTCCAGCTCGACAGGGTAGTAGGTCGGCGCCTCGGAAAGCCGACAGCTCCCCGCTGCGACATCATCGCATGCCGACAGCTCCCCGTGACATCAATACAAAGCCCCATCTGTCGGTTACTTGCACCATTCCTCAGCTCACACCTCTGGACACGTTACCAATCCACCACTGAAGCTCTACAAAATTCATTTCTTTGCGCTGTAAATCACGTCGAACCTCAAGACCTTCCAATAAACATGGTAAGTACCTTGCGAGAGCTCCGCACCAGCTCCGCACCCAATCACATTGGCGTATTTGCGCGCACGCTGACACCAAAGCAGTCTCTCGCAAACACTGCTCTCCTTCTCGGTTCTCTTACCGCTGGCGGAGGTATCACCGGCTACATCCGCACTGGCTCGATTCCCTCAGTCGCCGCAGGTGTCACTGTTGGTCTGCTCTACATCCTCGGTGGCCTGCGCATTCAGAACCGCAACCCCTACGGCGTCGAGTTTGCGCTTCTCGCTTCCATCGTCCTCGCTGGCAGCTCAATTCCTCGCGCGATCAAGTCCGGCAAGCCTCTGCCTATTGGATTGAGCTTGCTGGCTACGTTTGGCCTGTATACATTCGGTATGGCATGGCAGAGGGGAAGCGCAAGGGTTTAAGATATTACATGCTTCAGCTGGTGTAAGCTGGACGACATGTACATTGCGTACTATACTAGGATAACGTAATGACGCCGTATGAATATTGTAACCTTTCGATGTACAGTCCTGATAGGTACAACCTAATGACCGTTCTTCACATCCAATCTGAACTCTTCTCGGACAGCCTCACCTAGCCTTCTAATTCCCTCGTCAATCTTTTCAGCTGGTGCGGCCGCGTATGTCGCCCTGAAGAACAGTGTGTCATGGCTCTCATCAGTATCTGCGTAGAACCAGCTTCCCCGCATGACCAAAGCTCCATGGTCAATCACCTTCAGGAAGATCTCTTCCTCAATGGTCTCAATGCTCTTCGCGGGATAATCAGGGTGCTTCCTGAAGTCCACTTGCATCCAGTGGAACATGCCCGCCATCGGTGGGTTCCAGCTCATGACCTCTCGAGGAAGGTGTTTGGCGCAGGCTGCTAGAATGGTGTCACGTCGCTTGGTGTACTCCATGCGGATGTAGATGAGCCAGTCTAGGTAGCCAGCGTGACCCCAGTGCTCGTCGAGCAATTTGAAGAGCACGAGCTGAGATATTCCAGATGGGTTCTGTGTGGACACATCGGCGTATTTCTGGTACTTCTCTACTACTTCAGCCGACGCCGTCAGCCATCCAATGCGGGAGCCCGGGGCGATGACTTTCGAGAACGAATCGAGACGCATGACACGGCCATCGACGTCCAGAGAGAGAAGGCTCGGTACTAGCGATTTCAGAAACTCGGCGTGTGACTTTGGTGGAGGCACGTCTGGAGCGTTGGGCCCGGTATATGGTTGCATCTGCAGGAAGTAATATGGCTCGTCTTCGATGATGTAGATATCGTGCTTTTGGCATACTTTGTACAGTGCTCGTCGACGTTCGATTCCCTGCGTGGCACCGGTCGGGTTCTGTCCTGTTGGTACAGTGTAGAGGAGATGCGGCTTGCGAGAACCTCTTCCATTGACGTCCCAGTTGGAGAGTATGTCGTCCATGGCGTCTGGAAGTAGACCTTCGGCATCGACAGGAACACCGCATACGCGGACACCCAAAGGTCGTGCTGTCTCTACAGCTGCTGAGAAAGTATACTCTTCAGACAACATCACATCGCCAGGCCTTGACAGCAACCTCAAGGTCATATCGAGTCCAGATGTGCTTCCAATACTCATGGTGCATCGCCAGTCTTCGTATGGTGGATCGTGTACCATCTCAGTATGTTCGGTAACCCATCGCAGCATCTGAGCTGCACCAGCTCCCTGACCATAATTGAACGCTGTGGCGATATCATACGTAGACTTGTTTTCTGCGAGGTCATGTTTGCCAGCTTTTATGACTACTCCAGAATCCTTTGTTTCGGCTTCGGAGAACTTTCCCCTCGCTGGTACCTTCATTGCCAATTCTTCGAAAGGGAAATACTCGCTGGATGGTAGTCCACCGCCAAGAGAAATTATTCCAGGAGTGCTAAGGTATTTTGCTGCTTCCTTGAGTGAATTGCCTTTCCGAATCCGAGCTTCATTGCTGAAATAGTCTATTAAGCAAAGTCAATTTATACACATCATCCACGTTTGATTCTGGAACATACGCTGCCATGACTTAGACTTTGGCTTGTGGTCGTGAGACCTTAGTCTGAAATTTGCAGTGTTGGCCGGCGCTGCGGTACCCCACTGAGCTCTATCCGTCTTCTTGCGGCGTCCGTAGATGTCATTGCTCTTGACGGGAGCAGTCAAAGGGTTTGGTAGAATAACTCCAGTTGTGTCCGACACGGGCGAGACCTCGATGGCTGAAGGTGGTGCCATTGTGTCCTTCTGGGTTGAGTCCAGAGTTGTGCCTGCTGTTCTGACACAATTGTGAGCCACAAGCCAAGTTCTGCAACCTGTTTATGTAAGGTATTGTGGTGAAAGTTAGAATGCAATGATGAGTCAATCAGAAGATGCGTAGCATAGTGAACAATGTTTTGGGGTACCAAACCCTTTATCATCCCTACGTATCGGCATAGTCATGGGATGTTGCCTTCCAGCTCCACGCCCTGCACGCGTTTGAGACCCACTCCCTGCGTCGCTCATACCGGATGAGGAACGGCTAAGCACGGATCGAGCAAGTATCAACAAGCGAAGCCAATAAGACTAAGCACTAAGAGTGCGCCCTATGAATACACGCCCTATGGCGTATGTTGACCAGCTCTCCGGTCGCATTCATAGTACGTTCGCGATAAGCATATCTATTGTAGTTCACTTCACCGCAAGTCCTCCACGGGCAGGTGTCGGTAATGCTCTCGTGGCAGTAACAATGTAAAGAAGGGTTCAAGCTACGTAAGACGTTCCTCGTGACCAACCAATCGGTGGTTTCAAGTGACTACGATACCGTCGTACACGCCGTAGACGGACAAAGCCGTACTCAACCGCAGCTAAGAGACAATGCCCCCTCTGCCCAAAGTGACAGTGCGAATACCCTTGTATAAATCCTCTGAAAGTGCCAAGTATCTCGTCAGGACCCATAAGCTTCAACACATTGTAGACATTACCCATTTTCGTGATCTATCTTAACACAACATTCAAACACCCCCTACGCTTGGTATAAAACAACAAATGCGAGAAAACAAAAAAGATTTTGTAACGCTGTATCCAAGCGCCCTATGCAGCCATACCATGCAAAATCCGCGATACCATAAATGCGTTCCAATGCTCAAACATGCAAAATACCAACCAAGCCCGAGTTACCAGACGCTTGTGACAACGATCATCAAAGGCTCACATCACTGTACAGTTCTCGTCTTTGCCGTCTTTGCCGTCTTTCTTCTTAAGTTTTCCTTTTTCGTTGCCGGGTGTCGTTGGTGTTTGGCCTGATGCAGCAGCCTGAATGATAGCGAGACGTTGCTTTGCTCTGTCGTCACCGTGATCTGCGGCCTTGACATACCAAACATTTGCCTCCAACGGATCCCGTCGGCAGCCAATGCCCATCTCTGTGAAGTAGCCGCAAGCATACTCGGCTTTAGGTAGACCTAGTATAGTCAGCGATTGCGGCTCAGTATATGGTCATATGGTGCACTCACCGTGTTCTGCAGCTTTCTTGGCCCACTCGTAGGCTTCATTTTCATCCTTCTCTAGTACAGGCTCGGCACCAACCATATACCACGCACAAAGATTCATCATCGCTTCAGGAATGTCGGCCTGAGCTGCGCAGTTGTAGTAATGAACTGAAAGAGCGGCATCTTTGGGGCAGCATAACAATCCATGCTCATAAGCCTCACCAAGCTTGAGAGCCGCGGAAGGATGTCCCAGTTCTGCGGCCTGTGTGAATAGTTGGACTGCGTAGATCTCATCCTTGAAGATGTCGTCTCCGTAGCCTGTTTCATGCAAACACCCAAGCTCGTATGGCGCGTCTCTGTATTGATAATCGGCGGATTCGGATGCGCGCTTCAGCCATTTCACGCCCTCCCTGTATTTGCCCTGGAGACCCATGTCACCTCGCAGACACGCAGAACCGAGTCGTGTGGCGGCTCCGGGATGATTTTTTGACGCAGCAGCGCGGAAAAATTGTACAGCCTTTGCATAGTCTTTGCGGCATCCCCAGCCAAACTCATAGCAGAGAGCAGCGCGATATCCTGACTCCGCATGACCGTGTTTGCTAGCAGCGACAAACAGAGGGAACGCACGATCATAATCGGGCTTATCTTTGTTGAACATGCCAGAAGCATAGCCATCCGCAAGATAATACTGTGCAAAGGGATAGCTGCGATCAGCCAAGCGCTGTAGAATCTGACGTGCTTCCTTCAGAAGCTCGGCTGGGGTCAACCCATGGTCATCATTCGTCGGACCCGCAGCTGTGATTTCACGTGCCACCTGTACCATGAACAAGGCGAATTCGTATTGGACCGGACTGTCTTGCGTTTTCTTGACGTTCGCCCTGTACATCTCGAGGGTCTTCTTTGTATCGAGCAACGAAGCATTCTGGCCAACGACGCCTCGGAGTTGAGAGTTGCCAATATTGGCTGCAGGGGCAATCTGCTGATTGTACGGCAGATTCAGCAAGTCAACATATGATACAGGCCTGATATCTGGAGATCGGCGGCTACCTGAGACTTGTCGTTGGTAGTTCACTGGCGAGCCTGTGGGCGAAGGAGTTCCGCCCACGGAGAGATGCGGGGAGTGTGTGTGACCTCGAGCATTCAACTCGGAACCAAGAGTATAAGCAGAGCTAGGTCGAGCATGCGTGGTGCGGGGCACCTGTAGAGGCGACCCGACACCAAAATCAAATCCATTCGAAGGGTTCGACTCAGCCCCTGGGGACTGGATGGGAGAGTGTACCGGAGAACGTGTGGAGTCTTGAGCCGGATGCGTTGGAAGAGGAGTTGTAGGCTGCGAGGAGTGACCAGCCTGGAATTGCTCACGGGGGCTGTAGACATTCTCGGGTTCGTCCTGCATGCTGGCCATCTCCAGCTCCCCAGCATGAGAGTATCGGCTCCCGTAGGAGCCGTCGCTGATATGCAACTGTCGAATTGGTATGTCTCTAGTCACAGCTTCCGAGGCAGAGTCTCTGTTGCCCCCAATGTCTGCTGTCTCCCTCGACGGTGTTCTCGAGTGGCTGACTGAGCTTGCTGCGAGAGATGAACCTGATTGCCTGGAGTCGCGACCTCCCGCTACTGTGTCTGCATGCTCGTCGAAGCTGAAGGACGGAACCGGCGGCCTGCGGGCCTGCCTCGAAGTGCTGGGCGCATCGGCGGATTGCGCAGAGGGAATCGGTGGCAGGGGCTGAGTAGGCGCTGCCGATGCTGGTTCGGCCATTCTCTAGTAGTGTGCTGCACTGCAGTGTAGCCTTTCAGAAACCTCGAGGTTTGAGCGACGAGGGTCCACCGCGATCGCTATGTAAGCAGGAGCAAGCCGAGGCTGAATAAGGAGCCGTAAACGTGAATTACTGTCTCGAAGAACCAAAAGTACTCGGCAAATCTGTGTTGTCTGCTCTGATGCCTGTCAGCGCCCAAATCGAAGCGTGGAATGTTGAGAGTTTGGGGTAGGCTGCAAGACATGCATGCGCCGAAGGGGCGGGTAGAACCATGGGGCTCTTACAGGCTTAGAAACACGGCACCGGAAATGTCCAAATTCTGTTGACACGGATGGTCCGACCCGACGCCCTCTCTGGTGGGAGCGATGCTGTATATGTTACAAACTCGTGGCTGTTTGAGCTTCCCCACGTACAGCTACAAGTCGGCGAGCACGATGCACGACACTCAACGCACAATGGAGGGAGCAAGCACTTCTAATCCTTGACGTGCCCCACGTAGAAACCCTTCTTCGTTCGCGCTAAAAAGCCCCGGCTGACTGAGAACACTAGTAGTAATACGAGTTGCTAAGCACGTTGAAGGAAAAGTAGACAAGGCACCAGTCAACGAAGTCGGTACACTCAGGACCAGTCCAAGCGATCTGCAGGACAGCTTTGCGGCGCAGACTGGTGAATGTAAGCCTCCTGGACGTACTGTGGAGCCGCAGATGGTCAAGAAATTGTGTCTCAGGAGATTTGCCTGCTGGCAAATGACACCGCCCTGGCAATTGAGTCGCGGACTGGACTCAGGCAGACATCCCAAAGCGGAAGAGAAAATACTCAGTAGCGTAGAATTCTCGTGTGGGAGAGCCGTCGTCATTCGTCATGGTTATTTAGTGCCACTGGGCGGGATTGGCAGGCCACCGTTATGGAATGCAATGCGCTACCATCGCAGCATCGCCCACAAAGCGACGGGCGGTCTGTACGACTGCTCCTGGCGGAAAAGTCACCGAGTAACTATACAAAAGCTTGTTCAGTACATGAAGCCGATTCAGGGCCCTGCAGGACGGTGCTGGAGGCTCGAGCACGCTTATTGGACCCTGGCGCGCCAGGATCTCCGCTGGGTGGATGCTCGGCTGTCTGTACCATAACAGGCGAGATTCGCGTGGAAGTCCTGCAGGCACAAAGGGGGTTGGTGGAATGCCTTGAAGGCGCAGCTTCGTATTCAGCAGATACTGATCAGATTTTCGGTATAGGCTCCATTTGTGAGCAACAGCACGTAATAGCTACACGAGTGCCGTGATCCTTAGCCTCGGCACGCTCTATCCGCGCTGATGGTCCTCGCTGCTACCTTAGTCGCGACATTGCGCCTCCAATTTGGCGGGATCTGCGGATGCAGTGGGCTCCTTGACAGAGAAATAATTGCATGGGGATCCAGGGTCAGCGGAGGCGCTGCGTCTCACTGCAGCCCGCGCGCATCTTCGTTAGTTACAGCGGAGCTCTGTGCTTGTGCGTCTTCAGGCTACTGCTGGGAGAACAGGTGCAGAGAAGGCGTAGGGCGGTGCTACACCATCACAACGTCACAGTCTACAACAAAGGTTACTTTCTCATCGTATTGAGGCCAAGGTTGCCGTCGCCGCCCAGGGCGATCTGCTACCCGTCCGTCTAAAATCACGACGCTCTCACGGCTAGAGCTCCGAATTCCTGTACAGGCTAGCGCTGGCATATGGCATCGAAAATAGAACCTTTGGCCGATGTGATTTGCCCACGCCACGGCCCCTGGCTCGCCCCAGCTGTAATTGCCCTCTCAACCTCCCGCTTGAGGTTCAGGGCTGTTACAGCACCGAGCCTTGCTGCCCCGTCGTTCGCTGCGCTGCACTGTTTCCACCTCCACGTTCGCTCTTACTGCGTGCCCTTTGCTCTTGCCCCAGAGCACCACTCTCGCTGAAACACCTGGGCCCTTGCTCCTGCATTGCGCACTCCGCAGCGCTCCCCCACAACAACAGCAGCGTTCGCACATCCACCAGGCTCCACCGCTCGTTCACGCAGCACAGCAACAACAGTACCCTTCTACAGGAGTGCGGCTCCTATTGCGCAGTATCCCTATTCCCGGCCTTTGCTGGCCCGCTCCATCTGCGCTGCATTGCCGCCAGGGAGACTGCATTCCGCGACATGTCTCTGCCACAGCGACCAGATGGCAGCGCTCGGAGGGAGGACCGCCATCGTCGTCGCCGGTCCTCAGGTGCCGAGAACACGCGCTCTCACGAACGAACACACAGCCATAGCAAGAGTGGCGCCTACTCGCACGCTCGACCGCTCCCCTCGCCAGGCACTGGTCCAGTGCCCATGGAACGGGACCCCATCATGAGGAGTCAACAGTCGACGCCTGCTCAAGAACTGGGCAGGAAGCGTAGTCTGATTAGACCGGAGCGCCGCCGACTCGACCCCAGCGATCCCGACTATCACTATCGCAAGCACGCCCAGCGCATGAATGTTCAACCCTCGACCACCGGTAATGACCCTATCCTGGAAGATGCGATGGAGGCCGAGACAGTCAGCTCCGATAGCACTGACTTGAAGCCGCCGCACATGCGCAATGCCTCCGGAGGAGGCTACAACGACAAACAGGCCCCATTGGACGATGAATCCTCGCGGGCTGCGCGCAGGCTGACGAGGAGCAAGACAATGGAGAATCTGGAGAAACAACGCCAAAAAGAGAAGGACAAGATGCGACCTCCTAGTTTGTGGAACGTCTACTGCGCCATCATCACTTTCTGGTGTCCGGATGCTGTCCTGAAGTGCTTCGGCAAGCCGCAGAAGGCGCAGCAGCGTGCTTGGAGAGAAAAGGTTGGGTTGGTCAGCATCATCCTGCTCATCTGTACCTTTGTCGGTTACCTTACATTTGGTTTCACTGAGACTGTATGCCCTTCCAACGGCAACGTTCGCTTGAAGGTTAACGAAGTCGGCGGAGGATACATGATCATTCACGGCAAAGCATACGATTTGTCCAACTCGCACCATCCCCTAGCACGTGGGGTTCCTTCAGGCGCCAACATTCTTTTTGACCTGCCCGAGAAGCACAGTGGACAAGATGGTAGTTTCCTTTTCCAGAACGTCAATGGAGCTTGCAAGGGGCTCATTACCGCCAAGCCCAACTCCGGCATCCCGGATGTGAACGGCAACCTTGGATGGTACTTCCCCTGTCGCACGTTCAACCAGGATGGTTCCAGCAAGCCCAACACAACGTTCTTGGAGTACGAAGGTTTCCAGTGCCACACTTCCGACAATGCTCGCAAGGCCTATTACGGACTTCGTGACGCTGGAGATGTGTATTTCACCTGGGATGACATTCGCAACAGCTCTCGTAACTTGATGGTGTGGGGCGGCGATGTACTCGATTTGTCTTTACTCGATTGGTTCAACACTACACAAGTGAATGTCCCTACCATCTTCGATCAAATCAAGAACAACCCCGCTGTTCGAGGAGTCGATGTTACGCGTGCATACTCGTCCAGTTACGAGAAGCAAGTGGCGCGTTGCTTCACTCAAATCATCAAGGTCGGCTCGATTGATACCGAGACCATTGGCTGCATCGCATCAAGGGTCGTCCTCTACGTCTCACTCGTCTTCATCCTGGCTGTCGTCGTTGCCAAGTTCGTCCTTGCTTTGGCCTTCCAATGGTTCCTCAGTAGGAAATACGGTGCCGATCAGACATCTAGTGGTAAAGCAGACTCAAAGCAGAGGAAGCAGCAAATCGAGGAATGGAGCGACGACATCTACCGTCCTCCACCACGACTTGCGGACCCTGCTGCTGGACCTGATCGTTCAAGCAAGCGAGGTAGCACCTTCTTGCCGTCCACCTCTAGATTCACTAGCCCATACGCTATGGAGAAGTCAGCTAAGACACGAGCACCACCCACAACTATGACTAGTCAGAGCACCGCATCTCGCCTACTCTCTTCCAACAACGGCGTGTACAGACAACTCAACGCCAGCCAAGGCACTCTGCCTACAACCTACCTTGAGACTAAGAACCAAAGCCAATCACGATCGAGCTTGCTTCTTTCGGGGTCCACTGAAAACCGATACTCCAGCGTCATTGGCGAAGAAGGGCCTGGTCCGTCTGGATTCATCCACGAGGCCGTTGTCCCCCAGCCTCCTCCTGAATGGCAACCATTCGGCTACCCCCTTGCTCACACTATCTGTTTGGTCACTGCATACTCCGAGGGTGCGGAAGGCCTGCGTACCACTCTAGATTCCATCGCCACGACCGACTATCCGAACAGTCACAAGTTGATTCTGGTCATTTGCGACGGCATGATCACGGGTTCAGGGGAAGATCTGACTACGCCTGAGATCTGTCTAGGCATGATGAAGGATCACGCGGTATTGCCCCACGAAGTCCAAGCATATTCTTACGTTGCAGTCGCTAGCGGTTCCAAGCGTCACAACATGGCCAAGATCTACTCGGGCTTCTACGATTATGGCGAGGACTCTCGCATCGCCTCGGACAAGCAGCAACGTGTCCCGATGATGTGTGTTGTCAAGTGCGGCACACCTGACGAAGCGACCAAATCTAAGGCTGGCAACCGCGGCAAACGTGACAGTCAGATTATCCTCATGTCATTCTTGCAGAAGGTCATGTTTGACGAGCGCATGACGGAACTTGAATTCGAGATGTTCAACGGTATCTGGAAGATCACTGGCATTTCACCTGACTTCTATGAGATAGTACTCATGGTCGACGCTGACACCAAGGTTTTCCCTGACAGTTTGACTCACATGGTCTCCGCCATGGTTAAGGATCCAGATATCATGGGTCTCTGTGGCGAGACGAAGATTGCCAACAAGCGGGATTCGTGGGTTTCCATGATCCAGGTATTCGAGTAAGCTACCTCGTCAATGTTTGACCAGCGCGGCCACTAACAGCAGTAGATATTTCATTTCGCATCACCTGGCCAAATCGTTCGAGTCGGTCTTTGGAGGTGTCACCTGTCTTCCCGGTTGTTTCTGCATGTACCGCATTAAGGCTCCCAAAGGTGGTCAGAACTACTGGGTCCCAATTCTTGCGAACCCCGACGTTGTTGAGCATTATTCAGAGAATGTGGTCGACACGTTGCACAAGAAGAATCTGCTTCTCCTGGGTGAGGACCGTTATCTCTCGACGCTCATGCTTAAGACATTCCCCAAGCGCAAGCAAGTCTTTGTTCCCCAGGCCGTGTGCAAAACCACTGTGCCCGACGAATTTAAGGTTTTGCTGTCACAACGTAGGCGATGGATCAATAGTACAGTCCACAACCTGATGGAGCTGGTACTAGTGCGGGACTTGTGTGGCACCTTCTGCTTCAGTATGCAGTTTGTTGTGTTCATTGAGCTGATTGGAACTTTGGTACTCCCAGCTGCTATCGCCTTCACCTTCTACCTTAGTAAGTTTCTGTGCCCCGTAGGTAGTTGGTCATTGCTGACATCTCCCCAGTTGCGATCGCCATCAAAGCAGCCGTGCTTCATACAGCAGCGCCTGTCATTCCTCTTATCCTTCTTGCGCTCATCCTGGGTCTTCCAGCAATCCTGATTGTTGTCACAGCTCACCGCTGGTCTTATATCGCATGGATGTTCGTCTACCTTCTATCGCTCCCAGTCTGGAATTTCGTGCTTCCTACGTATGCGTTCTGGAAGTTCGATGACTTCAGTTGGGGCGACACAAGGAAGACATCGGGCGAGACCACGAAGAAGGCGGGTCTCGAGTACGAAGGCGAGTTTGACAGCAGCAAGATCACGATGAAAAGATGGCACGACTTTGAAGCGGGTAAGATACACAAATTTTCCCCTGGAGATGCCTGTCACTAACCTCGGGCGCCAATAGAGCGGAGACTTAAGACACCCGGCGGCGGATGGTCACAAACGACATCGGCTGGAGGATGGCCGCAGCAGCAACAGGGATACGAGCCGTACTATGACAACTGATTTCCGCATGGTGGCGTCGTTCACGAAGGAAGCCGCCCTGTGGTTAACGCGGCGGGCTAAAAGACTGCGTTTCGTACTACGTTTCTTCTTACTGCATTGCCGGGATGGTCGGGTCCATTCTCACGCGAATTTCCTCGCTTATATGGATATTGTAGATGTTGGATTGGGCCGGTACAGAGGCCATTTAGACTAATTGTAGCATTAATTCATTCATACGACACAGCACAATACACGACGATAGTAAATCAGTCTCGAACTGGAAGCTTGTCAGAGCGGCTGCACTCTCTCGTGAAGGTTCCGGCAAGTTGTCATGCCTTTACATGACACTTGGTCCCCACTGTGCACTGACAGTCTCTGCCGTGTGGCGGCTGTCGTGGAGTGCCAGCGACTGCGGTGCACGACATACTCGTGCGCACCTTGGCTGAAGGTTGCGGTCACACACAGCAACGGACAAAGTCCGGCGACAAGGCCAGTGTGCTCTCGTGCAATGCTTGTGTCCTAAAGTGGACTGACATTATCTCGTCTCGCTTCCTGGCACGGGCGCAGGAGGACCAAAAGGGCAATCGAGCTACAGGGCAGGGAGGCCTGGCAGGGACGCGAGGAGTGATTCGCTCCACGCATGAGCTGTGCGACGTCGCCAGCTCGCAGGACCCGCCGAGGGTTGAACGTTGTCGTGTTGGCGTGTTGGCAGGCCATGTGAGCTGTAGCACAGTGCACACCCCGTTCTCCCCCCGCCTTTGCTCGTTGAATAAACCGTTGTGCAACTGCCCGCCAGGAAGCACGCAGCACCGGCGGCTCAGGGCTGGCAGAGCTGAGAGAACGGCGGGCGGCAGCTGGCTCCTGCACAGCAACGAGCACAGATCGGCAGCGCGAGGATCTCAAGGTCTGCGCGCTCAAGGGATCCTTGGGCAGCAATACAGCGGTCGTGGCATGATCGAGCAGCTGAGCTGGAGGTGGAGTGGAGGTGGAGGCGTCGAGTGTGGTGTCTAGTCTCGAACGGCGAGCGGGTTGCTCCCGGCGAGCGCTTGCGATGCGGCGGTTGGAGTAGCATCCATCCCATGGCAGATGCGAGGACGTCAGGAGGCAGATTGGCATTCCATGTCGCCATGTCGCCATCGGCGAGGAGTGCGTGAGCCGCCCCTTCGCGTGAGTGCAGTGCAGCGCAGCGCATTGCAGGGTTCGATCGCCAATACCTAGTGCAGTGCAGCACCGTGCAGTGCATCCGCCATTGAAACCCCACAGTCCTCAATGCGGCAGGCCCACAGCCAGGCAAGCGAGTAGTCAGCGCGGTCAGTGAGGCGTTCGGCGCTCCCTACATAGCGCCTGCGTCCACATGTGAGTGGTGAATGCAAGTCGTCCAGTCGCAGAAGCAGCTGCCGCCTCCACCCCACGCTCGCTGCCCACAGAGAGCGTAGAGCCGCCGCGCCGCCCGCCCGCTAGCAGCCTGAGTGACGGCCACTATTCGCACCTCCGCCTCTGTCGCCGCTGCCGTCACCGACTCCGACGCAGACGTAGACACAGACGCAGTCGCATAACAGAGCGGACACTGTGCACCGTCTCTGCCTCTGCCTCTGCCCTCCGTTCCTGCCTCTGTCACAGGACCGTCGCGGGCTGCGGGCTGCCATGACCAGCCCGCCCGTCCCCAACGACCCACCGAACATCGTCGCCCTCAGTTACGACACCGCAGACGCCGAACCGGGTACAGACACAGTCACAGGCACAGGCACAGGCACCTTCAGCGCGCTCGCTGCCAGCGCGACCCTCGCCACTCCGTCGGACAGCAGGCCGCCCACCAGCCACGGGGAAGATGATGCAGTCAGCGAACCTGCTGGGGGCATATCCTTAGCAGACCTCACCGCACCACCACCGCCGCACGCCCTGCTGGCGGGCTCCCAGGGTCCCCAAGGCCTCCACATGCAGGCCGTCATGGCCCATTTCCAGTCCTTCACCCACGACCAGATACCGCCGCCGACTAGCGACATGACCTCCTTCCACGTTGGCAACGTCCACCTGCCCCCGCCCCCGCCATACCTGGGGCATCTGTCCAGCTCCGAGCCCTCGCTGGAGCCCCTGCCCACTTGGCCCGACGCCTACCTCAGCATCAAGGACAAGAGCCAGTTTGTGCCCATTACCTCGTTCTTCCACTACCTCACCCCCGAGAAGTCGACCGTCCCTGGGCTTGATTTGGTGCAGGTGCCGGATGCTATCACGCGAGACCATTTACAGGGCGACAAGTACGACTACCAGGGCATCGACTGGACTGTGCGCAATACCACGAGAAGCATAGTCCGCAGCAAGCGGAGAGAGTGCGAGCAGGACCGGCTGTCGCCCAGCACAAAGGAGACATGCACAGTACGCATCGCCAGGATTGTGACATGACTTGTATGCTAACCCGGCCAAGCAGTGGACCCCGCCGATACGTAACACAGACAGCTTCTTTTCGTTCCGAAGAAACACCACCTCACATCGCGCCTACTTCCCCCATTTCCAGCTTCGAAATGTCTTGGCCGCCACCTCCAGGAATGACATTCTCTATGCAGCAGGCCAGAAAGTCCTCCGCACAGACCGTGAGGGTGCGCCTGCCGAAACTGTCATAGATCTAAGCAAGAAGACGGCTCTAGACGGCTCTATCACCACAATAGCAACATTCAACGATGTTCTAATGGCAGGTGCCTTTGAAGGGGAATACGCCATTGCTGATCTTTCGTCCGCTACAGGCACCCCCTGTACATTTGGCCGTACATCAGACTTTGCCTCGGATACAAAGTCAAAGATTGTCAACCACCTGCACCTGTTCGAATCACGAACCACGTATCATCCCCAGGGTGTTCTCTGCTCAAACGACCACCATTTACGCATATTAGATTGCGCAACCAACACGTTCACCCACAACTTCCAGTATCCGGCTGCTGTCAACTGCTCGGCCACTAGTCCCAATGGTCGGATGCGCGTTGTGGTGGGCGATTTTCAAGAAACGCTCATCACGAATGCCGACACAGGGCGGCCTTTTGAAGTTCTCAAATCTCATACAGACGACGCCTTCGCCTGCGCCTGGGCAGACGATGGTATACACATCGCCACCGCAGCCCAGGACTCCACTATTGTCGTCTGGGATGCTCGTTACTGGGCCAAGCCCCTCACGGTTCTCAAGAGTGAACTCAGCATCCCGCGTGCGCTCCGCTTCTCCCCCGTAGGCTCAGGTCCACGTGTCCTAGTCTCTGCTGAAGCAGACGATTACATCAGCATCATTAACGCGCAGACATTCGAGTCTAAACAAGTATTCGATTTCTTTGGCCCACTCGGCGGTGTCACCTTCACGCCTGACGGGCAATCTCTTCTCATCGCCAACGGCGAGCGCAGATTCGGCGGCATCATCGAACTTGAGCGCACAGGTTGGGCAGAAAAGACTGCGCGCCGCGGCTCCTTTGATAGCGATCGCGACGATCTTATCACTGACTGGGCTGCCGACCACCAGCTCGACGATTTCGAGAAGAGCCACTCCAGCGCCATTGAGCGACAGAGAAGAGGTGTTGATTTCAGCCAGCTCGTCGTATGACGCTGGCTCTGTAGATGTCTTGCATTTTGCTTTTGGTGCGCTATGGAGGAATTAATCATGATGCATCACGGTCTCGTTCTCTCTGGGGTTTCTGGCGTTTATAGAAGTCCCCTGGAGGCACACACACACACACACACGCACCTACGAACTCAATGACTTGGACGCAAATTTTGGGATGGGAAGATACCACAGCATCATCGGCATTGCGATTGGTGTTGACGAGTATTATAATGTAGCATTTTCACGTATATATCGCATCTGCAGATATCAATCAAGGGTTTCACTCTGTTGAATTCGGTATGCTCTGCCACTGCGCCTTGTCAGCTCCGAGTGTCTATTCTGCAGTTTTGGAGGAGACAATCAGAAGAGAGCATGAAGGTTTAAAGGACCGAGTAATCGCGTGGTTACTTTAAAAGCTATACATTTCGAAATCTACATCAGACAGCCTTGAAGACCTCTGATAAAGGCGCTGTGCCTCCTGAGTATTTTGCATTATGTTAAATGACCATTCGGGGCTTGCAAGGCGCTGTATGTTAGCTTCATTGAAACCAGTCAAGCAAGCAAGTCATTTGCACAGGCGCATACATTTCAGGACATTAATTTGTTCGCATTAATTGGTTGTAGAGGAGCGTCTACATGATATCACATTTCGAAGGCAGTCCGCAGGGGCCTTCACCGTCCTTCTTCTTCTCCTGCGGACCAGTCGGCTGCTCAGGCACCCGCTGTGTGGTGGGAGCCGCAGCAGCTGAGGTGTCCTTCACTCCGTTGCTGGTTGTTGTGTTTTCTGGTGTTGTAGTGGTGTTGGGCGTTGTGCTGTACGCTGCCGCTGCAGGAACCGCTTGGTCCTGCTTGACCCCCGTCGATGAGGTGCCATCTAGTCATTGGTGAGCCTTGGCAACAGCGGCGTAGAAAGCCTTGCCCTGCTCAACGGCAATGCTCAGCTCGAGAGCGGTGGGCTGGCGGCTGCCATCGCCGGCAGAGAAAGTTCCGGCACCTTGAGGGTATGTTAGCAACTGGCGCAGTCTGAGTGGAGATATTGGAACTTACCCCAGGGGGAACCACCGTGGATCTCCTCAAGGTTGGCGAGCTGGGCAAAGGCAGTCTTGTAACCAAGGGGAACGTAGATGAAGCCGTGGTGGACGAGAGTCGACATGGCGGCGATAGCGGTGGACTCCTGGCCACCACCGAGGGTACCGGTGCTGATGAACATGCCAGCGTACTTGCCCCAGAAGGAGCCCTGCTGCCACTGCTTGCCGGTCTTGTCCCAGAAGGTCTTGAACTGGGCGGGGAAGTTGCCGTAACGGGTGGGGATACCGAAGAGGACACCGTCGAAAGCCTCAAGCTCGGCGGGGTCGTTCAGGGTGGCGATGTCGGTGGGCTTGGGAGGAGCGTACATCTTGTCGAGGACGTCCTGGGACAGGGTCTCGGGGACCTGGAAGAGGGTGGCATCACCACCAGCCTCGCGGATACCCTTGAGCTCAGCCTCTGCCTATACATGTGTTAGCAAGCTGAAGGGGCCAAACGCAACGGTGAGCGAGCAACATACCAATGTCTTGACATGGCCGTACATGGAGTAGTAGACGATAGCGATCTTGGGAGCCATTGTGAGCGGTTTGGGGGTATCAAGAAACAGAAAAGACGGAATCAATTGCTTGTATCGGTCGATAGAAGAGGGGAAGCTGACACCCTTATATATGGGGACGTCAGGACGAGCAGGAGCATTCCGTGCCGGGCCAATGAGACCGAGGAGAGCAATCCACCCATAGCAACGGCATTTGTTGTCTGGGTGTGAAAACGTCGATGCAGAGAGCTATTTTCCGATCGTGGTTAAGCTGGCTCGAAGGAAGCTGCATTAGCGTCACCGGTGTGGGGCAAGTCGTGGATTATCAAGGCTCATGTAATGGTTGGCAACCCTTCTGTGAGGGCCCTCGCCTGGCCTGCCTCACAAGCAAGCACCGCAGACGCGGTACTCTTTCCGTGCCTGATGCACAGTATGTATTGATTTGCAATCATTGGAGCGGCCCCATTACACAAGCATATCTTTCCGCCCGGTACAGACGAGCTTCCGATCCGCATGCAGCTTACAGCGTGCTATGTCAGCATTCGCAAGCGATTTCTGTCGGTTCCTGGACTAACGCTTGCGCGCTACCGCTTTCAGCTGTGCGGGGTGTTCATCCGATTGAGCGAGCGATGGAGAATCAGCTGATCAGCTGACCGTTGACGATAACCTTAGAATTCCACGCGGAAACACCTCGAATACACCTTGTTTCCACGCATCACTCCACTCCCTGATCAGAGACCCTTTGCGACATCCCCACGAAGAGCTTCTTTTGCGAGTAGCCCCGTTGCGTGGCCAGAGCCAGGCACTAACGATCGGAACCTTCTGATTGGTAGTCGCAAAGGATCAGATCGGATCGAATCCAGAGTCAGGCACAGACCCGTAGCCTGTTCAATGCACCGAGGATAAAACGCTATGTAACTCCTGCTTGCTTCAGAAGCACGATGTTTATGGAAGGTGCGGTAGGCCTGGCGTCTGTTGATGGCGCTCAGCGCCGCCTTGTTTACTGTTGAGTATATCACTCAGTATCACGCAAAGGCAGAGATGGTGAAATTTAAAGGTACATTGATTTATGCTCGAGTGAACGCTAAAATGCTAGAAGGGTACGACTTCCTGTCGTCCCGTATGCAGATATGCAGATGTCCGCCGATGAGAATTCGCGGGATGCCCAGAAACTTTTTGTTTTGCATGCTGGTGGCTCTCTGGCCTGGTATCATCCAGGCGCTGCCTGTTCGCTTTGTGTAAGGAGGAAAGTCGTTAAAGTCGTAATGCTGAAAGTTGTTGTAGAAATACAGAAGAAGAGAAGTAGAGCACCTTGCCAGCTGCGAGTGGACACTCGGCAACTTCGAAAGATACCATCAGAAAAGAGCCAGAGGAACAGATGTCCAGTCGATGGTGTAGCCATCTCAGGAAACATGAGGTTTGAGGTTTCAAGACCAAGGACCAGAGCCTTAGAAACCTCCGCTGCAATCGGCAAAGGTCACGCTGCGATCAAGTCGAGATGGAATGGAACCTCCTGCGGACGCCGGCCAGGAAGTCGTCTTCCTCAATGCGCTGGAATGGTCCCTCCTCCTCTTTTTCGTAGAGGCCGGTGCTGCCGTATGGGCCCTTACCGCTGAATTCGACATGCGCGGGCCACAGTCCGTTGGAGACGACCTGTGCCAGGGCGAAGTCGCCATGAACAGAGCTGGATCCAGGCTCGAAGATGCAGTCGGCGAAGAAGAGCTCTACGTAAAGTTCCTGGGGAATGTCGCTCTTGGCACGTCGCTGAACAAGTGCACGAGCTTGCTGCAGCAGCTTCTGCAAAGCGTCTGTGGCTTCCTGGGTGGAACGCCCATGCTCGTGGCCGCAGAGGTGGAGAGCGCGCACCTGCATGTCACCCCTGAACTTCGCATCTTCGTGGGAGAAGAGGTCGGCACACACGGATGGGAGGGAGATAGACAAAGTCTCTAGCTTAGGACAGCCACGGAACGTCTCGCACAAATGCTCGCTGTCGCTAGGTGATCCTGGATGAGGGTGCCAGAAGCCGTCTTGCGACCGCGGGCTGTGCTCAAGTACCCGCAAAGTGTTGCGCGACGCCTTGACGACAGCCATAACACCGTCGATGGTGATAGTGGAGATGCAGGTCATGTGAAACTCCTCGAGCTGGGTCGCGGTTCGAGCAATCGCAAAAAGATCGTCGTCCGTGATGGGCATGAAGGTGGTATCGCCGAAGATCTTCAGCCGCCTGAGCTGGCCAAAGTTGACCGACTGCAACGCCTTGTGGTCGACCTGGTTCTCCTTCTCAGCGGCCTGCTGTGAAGTGGGGTCGATGCACTGGAGCTCCAAAGATTCGAGGGGCTTGCCGTTACCGACCAGGAGGCTTCTCCAGGAGTTCGCATCTAGGTGTCGGATGGTGGTCCAAGGGACAGATAGGCTCGTAAGGTTGGTACAGTTCTTGAGAGACTCGAAGATCATGCGGTTGGTCTCAGCAGTGTAGAAACCGTGGAACCACATACGCTTGATCTTGGACGCCAGTTCCGGGAAATCGTTGAAGTTCCTCACAGTCTGCCTCAAGGATGCAAACGGATCACGGTAGACAGCAGTGCCGGTGGGACGATCAATAAGCTCGTACAAGGGGTAGCTTGAGCGGCGGTTAGACAACTCCGCCCATCGCTGATTATGGTCAGATTGTATTCCTTCTTATGATACTTGGGGCATGCTTACCTCTCCTCCCTTCCAGCGGCGAATGTACACACTCTTCAACGCATACTCCAGAGCCCACTCGTGCCATTGCCAGCACACGGTCCGGATAGCACAGATGGCATCCCACTTGAGCATCTCGGGTGGAACGGGGCCTCTCACATAGCGTTGGAGGGTAGACTTCTGGAGCGGCAGAGGTGCCTGGGACAATCCGAACGTGTACCTGGGACCATCTCGAATATTGGCTTCGGCAACCTCCTCAAGGATCTTGGACAGGATCTCGAACGGGAGTTGTTGAATTTTCATTGAATTGTTGACTGTGGATAGGTGTTGTAAGTTGGTGACGAGGTAGGGTAAGTGGTGGCGAGGGCCTTGGTATTATATCGTGGCTACTGAGATGAAGGTGAGATAGCTTGGCTTAGGTCAGGTGGTCTGGACTTCAGGTGAAAGGGGACGCTGTTTCTTATAGTTGAGACAGCCTTCATTAGGAGTGAAGAGTTTTATTAGACAAAGGCACCGTGGTACGTTGTTAGTCAAGGGTCAAGAGCTCCCCAGGTCCATGCAGCAGCGCCAACTGCTCGGACACCGGGTACAAAGTGGAGCATGCTAAAAAGATCATTCTGGCACAGGAATGACACGAGTTTGGTGAATTGACCAATAGGTTTAGAAGCCTTGTGGTAGCACGCGCGTGCTTCCGCGACGGAGAGGCGTTGGCGAGCCTGGCTGCCTCTGTCATGAATGGATTTCTGTGATGTAAGAGTTTGCCAAGCGGCGCTTTCCCCGGGCTGGGCGAAGCAAAATGGGTGACTCGGACATCACGTGCGAGGTCACAAGGTCATCTAGCAATTTTGAGGGGGTAACAGATTGGTGGTTTTGACACATCGAAATCCTTTCGCAAGACGTCCGACCACCATTCACCACCTCGTGTCTGCGCAGCGCCTCGCTGCTGGTGTCCTTTTGCAACCGGCCTGCAGCGTCGGACGTTTGCAACGCACAACGCTGGACTGCCGGCGCATGCCGCCTGCTTAATCGGTGGTCTAATGAAGCTTGCACCTCACATCACGATGCTCACAAAGGGATTGATATGCGGAGAACGTGGCTTGCCGACACTTCTTGCACATTCCCGGTTGCACAATATTGTCAGAGCTGCATACTGTGGTATCTCCGTTGCTCCTGGTGGGTTTGACCGCCGGTGTCGCCATCGATCCCGAGTCTCACACCTTCGATTCCGTCAACTGTCGCCATGTTGTCTCACACAACATATCCACTTCTGCGTCTTGACGTGGCCGGGCCTGCCGGTGACAAGTATATCACTCGCAGCTGTGAGCAACCAATGTTGAACTTGTGATCAGTGGGAATGCTTTGCGACATCAGATGGCATTCATCAAGTTTGCTTACCAGATATTGCTCTTGGCATTACCGATCCCACAATGGACCTACCTTCAGATTGCCATGTTCTGCATTGGAGACTACAAATTTTTCACGGTACCTAGGGGCCCTGAATCCACCTGCAGGCTGCAAGGCCGCAGACACGCGTCTCGGCATTGACCTTGAGCCGAGCTTAGTCGCTGCAGGTTGTCTTCGAAACAACTTCTTTGGTAATCTCTTACGTTTTCGAACCTTCCCCGCCATGCGACCTTCCTGTCTCCACAATGCATCGTTGACGGTCCGGGAGCTACTTTAGCTTGGAAGAGCAACCGAGCACACCGCAAAGTCGACGTATGCACTTCAAACGTGTGCAGCTAAACCTTCTTCTCGTGCCGATACAGAGTCACGATAGCATTAGTCTTGCACTGATCTGCGTAGCTTCTTTGCCTCCATCAGCTGTCCATAGCACGTCCCTAAAACCAAAGCAAAAGCGGTCTGCAGCCTGGCTGTTGTAATATAAGATCAACAAAGCTTTCTCGGTGCCCTATGGAGCTAAGGAATACGCTACCCCGCAAAATGATCTCTGACCCCTGACGATGGTCTTTCGCCTCCCACAAGACGTGAGGCTTGTGCCGGAACTGTCGCACGCACTTGCCAAAAAGATCATATTCGAAACTTCGGGGATCGCCTGCCGTCCGGGGGGATGCTCGCCATCTAATTATTGCCTGTTAGTCTGGATCCGAGCGTTGTCACGAGGCTGGACGTATGACACGTCTGCTCAGCGCTAGACGCCGCAACACAGCTGAGGACATCGTGACCTTCTCCTTTTCGCCCCAAAATCCAAGCATCGTGAGATTCTTGACCTAACTGCTTTGAAGATGTATACGTGGCAACCTTTGCGGAATCTGGGGCCGCGGGCGTGTGCACTTAGTTCTGCTCTGTAAGGTACATCGTGTGACTGTCGAGCAAGTCCGCGGAAAGTTAATCCATTGCTGTTTCTCAACTATTCTGGATCGAGGTGGTTGATCAGTACGTATAAAGGATCCGTCTCTTCCGTTAGAGGATATTTAGTCCCGCGGGCGTTCCCACGTTCCATATCGAAATCGCTCGACATACAGTATTGGGCTGCGTTTGCGCGAGGGAAGGATTGAGAATCTCGTCATTCACCAAAGCTTCTGTATCGGATACTGCTTCTCACAGTATACCCCTCGGAGATGTGGCCTGAGCCGGCACTCTAATTCCACCATCTGACTATGCGGTACCTTCGCCACCAGTAATGAGGCATCGTGGTTCAACAAGCCCGTACTCCGGGTCCGAACCATATGCCAGACTGTTCAGACAAACTGCGCGATTTGGATCACCGTGACCATGAGCTATCTTTTTAGCGGGGAGTGCCTTGCGCAAGGCAAGCCCTTGCATGCCTTTCCTTGTCCTCTGCGGCGTATCGATCTAGACTGACCAGCGCTGCGCGCGGATAGGCCCTGTTGGTAGATGCAGCAGACACGAGACCAATATCTGTCTTCAGTGCGAGTATCTTGGGAAGTCTGGTAGTGCCGAAAAGGATCAAAGTTCTATTGTCTATATGCGTCGGCTATCAGACATGCATGCTCAAGTTTATTTGGCTCTTGTTGGATAGTGCTTTTCATTCTGAAGGTTGCATTGCTTCGTCTGGCGCAGGCGGAATGTCTGCAACACCGGCTTCGAGAACACCGCGTAGTAGGCAATGGCTAGTTGTCCAGTTGTAGGCTCGCTAGTAACACGGAGGACTGAAAGACTAAGAATGCGAGAGAACCCTTATCGATCACATGAACCTACTGTGAAAAGAAATGCCATTCTGATTCTGCAGAAGGGACCCTTCTGGTAGCTACGTAGTGCTGTCCGCGGCCCAGCTTCAATCTCCTGCCCTGATGGTGATACGAAAGAAGGCAGGAATTAGAGTGAGCTTGCCAAACGAGTAGGTGGTAGTGCAGCCAGCAGTTCGTGAGCGTTTCTGCGTTGGGTGATGAAGAGCAAGCTACTGTTCATCTCCACGAGCGATACATCTACCCAGACGCAGCCTTCGAAGCACACGAAAGGCGACTTGCACGGACAAAAGGTATAGGCTGCATAAATCACTTCTGGCAGCAGAGTCTAATCGACCAGTTACAGCAAGCCGCTAAAAATGGCAAAAAGAACAGCTGATGTATCAGCTGCTGAAAACCACTCGTCCTTCGAGTCTTATCTTTAGAAGACTTTGGTTTTATCAGGATTCGAACCAGCGACCTCGCAACTCCCCGTTCTATAAGATCTTTTGATCCCAGCGGTCTTGTTGTAAGATGGGTCAATTGAACCCACTAGGCCACCGTTTTAGATGACCTAGATGGATGTAGTGTTATTTTTGAGCAAAAATAGGCGGAGAAGAGGTCTTGGTGCATATGAAGGAAATGGGCTGGCTTCCACTTTCACTTTGACTTGTTGTTGTGCACGGCGCAGATTGTCTGTTGTTACTAGGCGCTAAAGTACAATTTAATAGCGGTCCATTTGTATCTCGAGCTCGCTCGCCTCTATCTACTTATAGTCGTACGTATATGATTGGCTTGACTATTGGAACGGATCTGTAGTTAGATAGATCCGCGACATCTTTTAAAGATTACAAACAATACACGCCTATGACTTAAGTTGAAAAAACTATTAACAAAACCCACCACAAGAAAGATGGCAAGTAAAACAAAGTCTGCGATACTCGACCGCACTGATTGCGCCTGATTCTGCAAAGCGACTTTACTTAGCCCAAAGTACCACCTCCAGGAACACCTTGCTCAAACGTTCGAACTCTCTCGGCTTATCCTTCAGCACCATGTCAAGGAACGCGACGACATACGATACCGTAAGGTTCTGCATCTTGCGCCCTTCGATCGAGCCCAGCAACTGACTGACTTCTTCCGGTAGATGCCCCTGCAGTCCAAGCACGTCCATAACGAGCGGCAAATCAGAAAAACTGTAGTGCGCAGTCTTCTTCACCTCGAACTCCCTCTTCCATCCAGTCAATTTCGGCCAAACAGTCTTCCATGATGGATCATTCTCTTGTGTCTTATTGTCGTGACCCATGAGCATGAAAGGCCGGTTCAAACCTGACTGCAGGACGGGTCCAAACATGCTGCCATCAAGGTTGATGCCTCCGCCGATGACTGGGTTCTGTAACATTGCTCCTGCCGCTGCTGCACCGCCGAATGAGTGGCCTAAAGTGGCTACCTTCTTGGATAAAGAGCTGCAGCCCTGACCATAGCTCGGCACATTCGTATTCACGAAGGATTGATTTTGCAATTGTAGGTGTACATATGCAATGTCGTCAACACGTGTGGCCAATGCGGCGTCCAGTTCGTCGTCGTCGATGTTGACCCCTTCGATGACAGTACCATCCGAGAGTTCAACGATATCAGTATCGTACGGATGGTCTATGGAAACAACAAGGTAACCTGCCGCAGCGACCGATTGCAGCATGCTGCTGTAGATGAAACGGGATGTAGCAAGCGCGCCAGAGAATAGTACAAGTGGAAAATCCTGCTTAGACGATCGGATCGATGATTTGGTCGTGGAGGTGCAAGTCCTCAACTCCAAAGCCGGAAAGGATCCGTTTGGAAGACCATAGGCGCCGAATTTGGCGTCCTCAAATGCTGCCGTGGCAGGCGGCATGTATGCTTGGAGACTCTTCTTACGACAGTTGGTAACTGGATTGTAGATAGAAATCGCCATCCGGCGGGCGCTCTTGTCTTTAGCGAAGGGATCAATGCGTCCAGGGTCGGTCAAAGATGCAGTCGTGATCGCGACATCGAAACGATTGGGTCCAACGATTGGAAACTCTTTAGCGATGACAGTGGGAGTCACAGAAAGCAACAGGAAGAATGACAGTACAAAGTTTGAAAATCCTGTCATTGTTGTAGAGTTTCTTGTAGAGATTGTTCAAGTTGGCAGTCTTAAAGATGTTGCTGGTTGGCTTTGGTACTGTGTAGAAGTAAACCATTGTGTTCATATTTATACAGACATTTCCTTGCTTCGTCTCATGGCCGCGCAATGGCGTCGTTCAGCCACTTTTCGCAGCGCTCTAATATTTCTGAAAGTGGTGTCCGGACTTGTCGTGACAAACTCTAGAGATCAGGAAGACCACGAGGCAGACGGGCTAGGCCCGATACTGCCTAGACGCGTTCTTTGTCTACTACACTAGGTTAGGTTGCTCCCACTTCTCTTTCCACGCTTGGTCTGGCATCAACTTATCAGCCCGATTTTATCTCCGTTAGAGGCCGTGAGGCTCTGCGCTGAGTCAGAGTGCCTCCATCCTGTCGATGAATAAAGAGAGGATTTCGCGCAGTAATGTTGCCTTTTTCTGACTAGTTCTGAGAGCCTCAATCTCGGATCTTTTGACGACGCCCGGCGAGAGCTTCATCTTCGGGGTATTGTGGAGTATGACGCGTATCATTGGACCTTACGATGGGCGCAAAGCTCGTAGGAAACGCTGCAGTCGCTGCGTTGAGCGTCGAATCAAGGTAAGACTCACTTGCAGCCTATCTATACATGGAGGATGAGTCAATTGACGGACTGAACCAGTGCATCGGGGGAACTCCTTGCGAGAACTGTCGTAGAACAGGTCGCACCTGTCAAGTTCCTTCAAAGCCAGAGATTGTTGCACCAGTGTTCGTCCATAAAACACAAGCGGCCTTCGCAGATACAATACATAATCAAGTGAAGGATGTGAGTATCACTTTGCCCCAACGAGTACCTATGTTACCCAGCGACATCTACCTCGAATACTTCTTTTCAAAGTTTTTGTATCAGAACGCATTCACGGGCATCTCAGCGGGCTTTGCGAAGTCGCTTTCCGCTGTTTTGCACCGTTCTTCCGAGCTGCATGATGCAGTCAAGGCAATCGCTGCACTTCACATCGGTCAGTGCAATGCTTTCGTAGTCAAGGAGGACTACTCTGCCGCACTGAAGGCTTATTCCCGCTCAGTCCGGTCTCTACAAGCTAAGATCGAAGGGGAAGCAATTGTGAGCGATCCGTCAGTGTTGTGGGCCACATTTCTGCTGGGGGTTTTCGAAGTAAGTCTAATATACCACGACCAGTCAGTTTGCATTGGATACGAACACTGATCGTGTGTAGTTGATGCGCGACGCCACTGGCGTCAATTGGCTTGCGCACTTTCTGCACGGCACAAGTACGATGTTACGCTTGCTGGGCCCTGACATTCTGACTGTCTCGAACAAAGAAAATGCTCAACTTCGAGAGTTCTTCTTCGGTACGCGCATATTTGAATTGTCCCGCGCACTGATTTATACTGCGCCCACGTTCTTGTCCACAACTGAATGGAGTCTTGCGATCGAAACCTACTGGATACAGAACCCGGCTCTATGGACACCGAAAGAAGCTTTGTTCGACCTGATTCCCAAGCTCAGTGACCTAGGTATACGTGCCTGTGGTTTTGTAGCTAAAGTCGAAAGTATGGTGCCGCGAAAACAAGTACTCTGCGCAAAGGCGCTAGCTGAAGAGGGTCTTTCTTTGCATGAAGCCCTTCTGCAGTGGCGTAAGAGCCTTGACGTCTGGATGCACATCAGCACTAACTTAGGCGTACCGAATGAGGACTCGCTCGTCTCCTCGGTGTATTACGCCGCTTTGTCGATCTATCTGGATGGGATCTTTTCGTACCATGCACCTTTCATCTCACTGTCAGCACTAATGTGTCCGATGCTCGACCACAGTGTGATTCAGGAGCACGTTTCGCTCATCTTAGCTGAATGCAAACAATTACTAGACCGAGGATGTGCTGGAGTGGTCTTGTTGTTCCCCTTGAGAGTCGCGGGCGCACGGGCTCGGGGCTCTTCGAGTCAGCTTGAGATCTTGCGGCTGCTGAGGATGGTAGCGCAGAGGGGGTTCATGGTAGCACAGTCCTTCGTGGAAGATTTGAGTGATCTGTGGGCCAAGCGGTGTTGAACTTACTGGTTGTTCTCTCTTTGTAGCTTGTCGTATCGTTCAAGATGACTACGTACCTCTGTGGCTAGAAGACAGGCTTGGTGACCATGGAAATCTTGAGAAGAGCGCGTAAAAGGTGTTGAGTTTCTAATGATAAATGAGGTCAATGCAGAGAGCCTAAGCAAAAAGAACGAGTGTTCCCAGAGTTAAAACTCCTTCAACAAGTAGAATGAGTAAACATCAGGACATTTATTGACCGCTACGAAATGTGACAGAGCATTACGATTCTAAGCATTGTATGCAGCGAGCAATTATACTGATACGTAGAGGCCTGCTGATCTTTGGCCCAAATCTGTTGATTGCAAAGTCCAAGTGGTGCAAATCAGCTGTAATGCTATATTGTTGCGCGCAAATCCCCGGCAGATGGCGTGTGTTCGAATGCTCTTGTCGTGATGAGCTTTGTGACTGCTTGCCAGGAAAGTCATGATTACCACACGAGGGATTTTGCGGATGCTCTTACGATTGACAGATTTAAGTTTCAATGGTTTGAGGCAATGGCTGAGAGCTGCATGGAGAACCGCATGCGGCTGATCCCAAAGAACTCACTTCTGTGAAACTAGGTGGAGATAGTACTGTTGCCACACTGTGTCATCATCGCTTCCCCGACCCCCATGTACACAATACGCTAGGTTGTGGAGTTCCTGCCTGAAGTCATGCCTATTTGCATGCACACCGTGGTCTAGCGACCTTCGACCGCTGTCAGTCGCGGTTAGCGCCGCGGGGAACCAATGTCCAACAGCCGCCGAAGTGATTGGCAGATTCGGGGAATCCTCTCCACCAATAGTACCTGTGTGGCCTCGACACGAAGCGACCTTTGGGCGGCTGTAAACTTGAAATATTTTGCGTCTGCGCCATGAGATGACTTTGAGAAACGCTCCTGCATCCGAAAGGTATTTCCAGTCACCATCCCGTCATCCCACCGTTTTGCCACGCACCATTTCTTAAAACGGAAAACCAGACGAGGTTCTCGCCAGACGCCAGGGTTTGGATGTTCGGTAGCGGTACTGACTAGTTGCGGTCATGTCGTCCGGAGCTCAAATTTACCACACGCTTACATGGCATTTACCAACGGCGTGTGGCTCCACATAGCATTTTCGGGCTTCATCATACGGGAAAACAACAACCGCCTAGGCCTGCAATTGGATCCGCACTCCTGAAAATTTCGCGATTGGTAGCTTGAGAATAGCGTATACACAGAATGTGCGAGACCCTATGCTGTGCGATTGTGCGATTTGTTGCTGCAAGCTTGAGTAGATTCAGTCTCCTCGCTTTGAAAAGCTTGGATCAATCGATAGCTGCTCTCTTTTTATGAGTCGAAATGTCCCAATCATGTTCTTTAGGTCGGGAGATGCCTCTGCGCGACGACGCCATCTGGCTCAGGTCGTTGATTTGCAGTGCGTAGCAAGATCCACAGCATTCTGGGGCTCAATCTCATACATGGGAGGGGCTCCGAGATCATCCATGCCTTGCCAGATCAAGATGGTAGCTTCCTCTGGGCGTACTTCATATCTAGCCTTCGTCCATATATATAATAATCTTTCCTGTTTGCCATCCCCTTTTGGTCCTGGAATCTTCTCTCTCAACACAATTCAACCCTACCGCACCACCTACTCACAATACTATCACCGAACACCCGCTTGTACAACGATCCAGAAAATATTGGATCGCGATATCACGATTTCTTGGATATCGGATATGCAAGTATTGTGTAGACGATTCTGGGTCTCACAGCCCATTTCCCGTCATTCGTAATGGGTTCTACGCATATCGGGTATGGAGGGTTCTCTTCTTTCACCGGCGATGATTTCTCCTCGGATCACCGACAGGGATGGGGTAGCTCCGACCTTCTTGGACAACTTGTCAGTGTCTCACCCCACCTTCTATATCAGCAGCCGCCTGGACCGAAGGATCATCTCTATCATCAAGAGCAAGTGGTGGCCTACGACAAGCGTCGCGACTCTACTCGCCAGGCATCCGTTCCCGTGCAAGAAGTTGTGGACGAGATCCTGTGGTCTCAGCAGCAATCAAGATTCCAAGCAGAAAATACCAGTTTTTCGTTGGATCAGGACTCACAGGGTCCAAACTCCTGTAAAGTCGATTTCAATAAACAGACCGTTCACAGTTCCGCCGGATCGAGCGGTGATGCTGCACATCATTCCGGAGACCTTGGTGTTAAAAAGCGCAGGCGGGGTAGGCCAAGGTTGTACAATTGTACAGATGATATGCGCAAATCTGGAATTCCGTCAAACGATGTTTCAGTTTTGCGTGAATACAATCTAGAAAAAAATCGTGTTGCCGCTGAGAAGTGCCGATTGCGTAGAAAGAAGATCACCGCTGCACTGGCAGCAGATTTCGATGTCCTGTCAAGAAAGAACGAAGCTTTGAAGGCGGACGCGTCTAGCCTTCGTGACGAACTGTTGTTCCTGAAAAATAAGGTTCTGAGCCATGCCGGTTGTGGCTCGCCGATTATCGATGGTTACATTGCGAAAAGTGCAGGAAATCAACTCGATGCCCAATTGCCCTCACAGGACAGAGCATTGCGGAGGGACTCAGGCCAGACCAGAGCTGCTGTGGATCATGCTCGAATTCTGGAAAGTCCATCTCCAGAGGCTAAAACCTCCGAGTCTCCACCAGATCAGGACGGCCTTGATTTTCATCCCGACACAAAGACGCTTGACCCGTACTGGCTTATGAACGATACGGAAAACATACATGAGAATTGGTATTGAATACGACATATGGTCAGATGGGATCAAAAATGGGTCTTTACGCAGATAATCGGATCCGTAGTGAACCCAAGAACTGCCGTGTCGCACGAATTCTACAGAATTTTGCACCACAGACCCTCAACATAAGTGTGACACTGAATCTCATCAACTATTAACACCCCTTCCCAGAGCTTGTGCAATGACTACATCTCTGACCTTCGAGAATTCGGGACGCTGATTGTGCTCAAGTGCAGCATCCTTACCGAAGCACGCAATGCAAGAGTCCCGTAGCATCCACCAGGAAAACAAGCCAAAGACCCACAGGTGAACGCCGTACGCGCTTCACCACAACCAGCTTTATGTGTCATGCAATGTCCTCCTCGGACTGGTTGCAACCCACACCTTCCGTCTTCGCTGAGGGCTGATCCTTCTACTATGGAATTAGCCGGTTCACTCAGAGGGATATAGGGGCCGGCTGAGGCGTCACAAGACCCGGGGCTGGGCTCGATGATGCACTGCGACTGCGGCTGCAACCGACTGACGAGCGCTTCGTGAGGGCCGAGTCCAACGGGAGACTCCACCGACGGACCGATGCCAGGCGGGATATTAACCCGGACCCCTACAATTGAATGCCCCTTCGATGGTGAAGACTTGTCAAAAGATTGTTGAGCCTATCCGGGCAAAGAGAACAAGCCATGACACATACGGTGAGAGTGACGTGCATGTCTTGAGACCGCACTGCGTTCCGCGTGAGACGGGTTGATGCCATAGCTCGAACCATAATTGTGTTCCCTCAAATTGAGTCTCTCATTAGAAGGCGCTCACTTGGTGTGGGATAATAATTGAACTGTAAGCAATTTTTTCGAAGTGATATATCTTCAGTCTGGCTGAGGAAGCGAAAGGCGATACACTATGACTTGCAACATCCTGTGCCTCAGTCATCCTTGGCTGCTCGATCTTATTGCCCTTGCCTTTTGGTATTGGTGCGATGTGGCAGTCCGGTAAGCTTCCGGACAACGTCACAAGGAGAGCCCCTTCGGTACACGATCTGCTCGCGTGGCCGTTGTAGCAACATGGTTACTGTGTTTGGCCTGCATTCTAACGATGGAAGACTGATAGAGACGCGCAATAACTACACATTAGTATGTGCCGAGACGCAGGCTTTCCAGTGTTACCGTCCCCTTCGGTTTCCAGCGGTTGTGCCAAGGGGGGCGTCACCAGACCAGCTTGCAGCCATCACCGGATTCCAGACGATAAGCCGCCAAAGCGGCCTTCAGCAGAGACCCCAACTCAGATCCTTGTTCAGACTGATCAATTCGGCTGTGGCCTTTACGAGTGGTGGCAAATCGCAATCAGAGAAGAACAGTCAGCTTTAACCAGTTGATATGTACAGCGCCGCGATATCGATGTAATTCGCAATGCTCGATGTGTGCGACTAGACATAACGAGATGCGGGCGGATCAGGAGCAAGTCATGGAGCCTTGTCAGTATTACCAGTCACAATAGCAGCGTCAAGCATTAGCCACGAAGCGATTTGTGTACGGCACCTTGCCAGCCCCGCAATGCATGATACTCAAAAGGCATCGCCTAAATGGTGGTCTCCGGAACTGATTGACGCAGAGCTTGGAAAATTTGAGACTCTTGAGGTGACTACGCGATCTATTGGTCATCTAGTCCTTCTGCTCACTTCTGATTGTGTCCTTCAAAATTACTGGGTGAACAATTAGATTTCATAAGGCGGAGTACACCGTTAAGATTCAAGTGTGTTTCTGAAATTGACATTGATCTTTGGAATGGGATTACATTCTCTCCCATTTGTGCCTATAAGCAGACGATACACATTCATAGACCGGATACGGCCTAACACAGTGACGCGGGAACTATCAAATCTCTGCTGCTTCTTGTCGGAACCTTAAATACGAGCAAAATCTTAGTGCGCAACGGGTCTGCACGAAGCCGTTATCTGTGCGTACTCGTAATACCGGCTCGTACGAAGACCAAATGACTACGGTTGGGTTTGCGCTGCCTCGCGATGGGCCTTGATTTCCGCAGCCATCGCATCTGCATGGCTTGCTCGTTCAACTGGATACTTCTTAAACAGCCACTGGAAGACGATCGTGCAGATACACAATACACCTAGCCAGGTGGTTGTTGTCGCGAATCCTGGGATGTACCTCGGTGCGTCTTTTTTCGGCCAAAGCCACGTCGCGTAGATGCTGCTTGCATTGCCAATACCGTTGATGAGCGCAATGGCAATAGCACGCTTCGCAGCTGGCTGAGGAATGACATCGGAAACCCAAGTCTTGACGAGTGGCGAGCAGCCATAGATGGTCCCGAATGCGAAGATAGTAAGGACGTATTGTACCATACGATTAGAAACGGTGGTGATGGCGATGAAGAGAACGCAACCGAGTCCTGACAGTAGACAGATAAACACCCACTTAGTCTTGTATCGATCTGCCAGCCAGCAGGCGCCGACAACGTAACACAACGCAGCGGCGTAGGCGGGAATAGTGTGATATTGGCCGACATGTCCCTTCCAGCCGAAAGTACCGACGCTGGATCGTACAATTAGCATCGTGCTGCATATGAGAACGTTTGGGGTGCTTTGGATCTTACAGTGTTGGGATAAAGTACTGCATCGTCTGAGATCCAGTCACAAGAACGAACAACAGGCATTGAGCCCAGACGCGCCAGTCGGTGACTGTCATCTTGAATGCTACCCAGTGGGGGATCGTTTCAGAGCCAGCACCCTGAGCGAGACCAATTCCATCGACAGCCAATCGGTTGCATGCAAGGAGCATCTCCTCTTCCTTCAAGAAGCGCTTGCTGGTCGACGGATAGTCGGGCATAAAGAAAAATCTCTCCAGGTCAGCATTTGCGGTCACGATGCTGTGATCAGTAGGCAGACGACTCACATAACAAGAGCTGCGACAACAGAGGCAAGTCCTTCAAGGATCTGGACCATGTTAGTGACGACCTAGAAAACCCCATGAGTCAACGTACAAAGAGCCAGCGCCAGCCCGGAAGCCCTGCAGAGCCATCCATGTACTGCGTGATGAGGCCTGCAAGCAGTCCTGAGGTTGCGCCGGCAATTGGAACCGACGTATAGAGTAGGGCAAACCGAGTCGCCAATTCATACTTTCTATACCAAGAACTCAAAAAAAAGGCACATCTTTCGGTTGTCAGCATGGGGTTCGCACGTAAGGAGAGGTGTTGGGGTGGGGGAGGGTGATTGCCGGGGGGGGGGGGCGCCT